>OY735219.1:16255031-16822531 GCA_963457665.1 Thysanoteuthis rhombus | reverse complement strand
TCCTTATTTCAATTTGATTTCTTTGGCAAAGTTCAATTTTTCCTGATTTTAATCACTTGGGTACACTGAGTACATCACCACGAATACAACATTTTCTCAAGGTGATCAGAATAGATTTATTTTTTTCTTCCAAGGTTCCTGGTCATGATCGGAAACTACAAATACATCTCCATAAGACTGAGGGAAAAATTAACATATATATATATATATATATATATATATATATATATATATATATATATATATATATGTATATATATATATATATATATATATATATATATATATATATATATATATATATATATATATATATATCAGAGAGGATGAGAATGTTTAGTAAAACTTCATTGAAGAAAAGCAATAGTACTTTGTACGATCCAATCTGATTAATGGAAACGTAAACGCCTCCACGAGACAATTCAATTGTCTGAGTGATCTAAGAGACGTCTCTTCGTACGTCTCCAGGGAAATGTGTTGAGTCTCGATCCTAATGCCAGCCTACTTTGATCCAAGTCAGTAAAGGAATCAGACTCATTCAATCGGATTTACAATCGATGACAGTTTTATACATATTGAGGAGAAAATTTCCCAAGTCTTTAGGCAAGCATGATTTTGGTTTTCTTTTGCAATCATTGAAATGTCTGAGAATTTTGGAAATGACTTATTATTTTCTAATTTTCGACTGTTTAGAAAGTATCATTGATAATCTTTCGTCCATATATATATATATATATATATATATATATATATATGCCCACATTTACACACATGCATATATGTATATATGTATATATATATGCATATATATATATGTATGTAAGCATATATATATATATATATATATATATATATGTATACATATATATGTATGTATATATATATAATTCAATTATTTCACCGAGCATATCGAACTTAAACACACTTCAATTTACTTATATACACACACAAACACAAACATATATATATATATGTATATATATATGTGTGTGTGTGTGTGTGTGTGTGTGTGTGTGTGTATTAGCATTTTTACGTGATTTGATCGCAGTTCCCTTGCTGAAATGACGCTTGATTCTTACAATGTGGTGATCAATCAAAATGAAAATATGTTTGTGTTTTTCAAATTCATGGCCCGTAATTCACTTCCATCAAAACCCTAAAATTAACAACCAGTTTTGTTCTCATAGCTGTGCAATTCAATGCGTCTGTGCTGCATATGTAAATAAAGAAACGTCTTTTGTGCGTGTTGATATGAAAGTATCTGAATTTACATAGAATTGTAGATGGATAACAAGAGTAAGCATCGTGCACGGAAAAGCGTAATTGCTACCCGTAAATTTATATTCCTTGGAAATTCTACAGGACGTAAATTTTTGGAACAGAGAAGAGAAAAGTTTCTGAATTTTCGACAAGCGAACAAATACAAGCATTATATCTAATCAGAGAGTAGAAAGGTACCAAGATTTGAACGATTTTTTTCACTCAGTTTTCAGAGTTTACCATTGTCTTTTTGTCAATGTATATCAATAGGTTATTATATTGTTTTCATTGCATTCATATCTTCCAATCTAACTCTGCTTACGAATTTTATTTTAGAATTAGTTCAGAATTTGAACTTGTTGCGACGATTCCAATTTGATAATTTTTCCAACATTTTGTAAATTCAATGAACAATATGAGATGAATAAATTCAATTAGATATAGTTTACATATGTCGGTAATGCTTTGAGGAAATGTTTTGGTTAAACGGTTAATTTCAATGATAATAGAGTAATTGTTATTACCAAGAATCTATTAATCTTCCATCTAATTCATGATTCAGAACTTCGCAGTCATTGGTTTATTATGATTTATTTTTGCAGAAAATCAGTCAATATTCTTTACTGAATCTTTGTTTGTGATCAAAACTGCCTAATCAACGGTTGTCGAATACAAAACGACCCGAACGTTGCGATGAAAAATGACTAAAATAAGATGAAATTTAGACTGGCCAAAAAATTATAATGTCAACGTTCTATCTAATGAATTACTTCCAGGAACGCTAAGAGAATGAGGGAGAGTATTAGCACCAAAGTATTAGAACACGGAATCCCAGTGAAATTGTCGGTCGAATGTCAGAAGTTTACCAACAATATTCTCTAAAGGATGGGAATGAATAGAATTTATGATCAGGTTGCAGGCAATCAGCAAAATGACTAATCATTGGATTCGGTCTTCGTTTGTTGAAGGAAAATGATTTATTACGAGAATACCGTGTTGAAATCAGATCATCTGTAGAAGCATTGCATTTCATTTTGGGTCAACGTATCTTCGATTTGTTACTTCCAGATGACAACAACGACATTTTTCAAAAATGACCTAAAGCAGAACTTCAATCTTCTCGATTATCCGATCGTTCAAACGTCGTTTTCATGTCCCTAGGCAATTATGTCCTTTTTCACCCCTGACATTTCAGTTAATTGCCACAACTTTTATCTTAGATATCGAGGAAACCTGTATTTTTTAGCATAAAAAACTGCAATGAAACATACAAGCGCTTACAGCAGAATATATTTTCTAGCATATCTCGCTAACCATTGCTAGTTATGTTGAGCCTCGATCAGTACTCAATGATGACTTGTTCTCAAAATCACTTAGATGAATAATTTCTGTCGTTACTTTGTCACTAGTCTTACTTTCTCTTTTCATTATTGTTTTTATGTTAAAATCAGGGCAAACTGCTCGAAATCGGGGATAAAAAGCAGCTTCCAACAGAGTTCGAATCATGTATTATTATTATTATATTACACACTGGCCAATATATACTTAGGAGAGGATATTACTCGTATACAATATTTGAGAAAAAAGAAATTTAGTTCCCACGCTTAACAGTGATGTATGATTTTTAAATTAAAAGGACAGTGAGGATAAGAATGAAAGAGGAAGATGGATGGAGGTGAGTAAAGAGAGATAAAGATATAAACTAAATTTCATTGAAACATATTGACACTGTTATGGAATCAATGCAATCAATTGATAACTAACTGAAGAAGTTTCAGTCGTTTAAGACTTTCAAATAATTCCCACAAATACCAAAATCTGAATTACAATTTTCATTCTCAGTTTTCAGCACTATATATTAATCGTGAAAAATTAAAGAAGCCATTCATATCTTTAATTTAGCAACATGAATAAATACACACACACACACACACACATATATATATATATATATATATATATATATATATATATATATATATATATATATATATAACAAATCAGGAGTACGATACAGTACAATACAGCATAATACAATACCCGGTATATGATGGGTTTATTCGATAAAGTGATCGACACATTCAACATCAAACATTTAGTTGATTTAGAGAAGATATTAAAAATGATGAAGTAAGGATTAGCGATAAAAATCGTTTGTTTTCTTTATGCCCAAGGAATATGTCAATGAATGTGGGTAGAGCTGGCTGCATCTATTGTGTTACAACAATGTACATTAATATTCCAAAGAATAGATAGATATGTACATAGATATTCCAAAGGCCATGAAAAAAATGATTTTATATGCGCACAATTCATAGACTCAAGGCACGTGTGCCTTGATCTCATATGCAAATCAAGGTGCTATTTCGATGTTTCGAGAAGATATCTAGCATTTTTAATGTGACGACATTCATGCAGAAAAAGTGTTTGTTTTCTTTATTTTGGATTATGCAAATCTGCTGGACTACACCAACAAAGCAATACCATGAATTTATTCTTCTTGGATTCTCAATTCGAGTTTACCATAATGAAATAGATAAGATTTTACAGACCACAGTCCACAGCAAGATTCGATTTTGAGGTTTAGCAGACACTTTAGTAATTTTTT
This sequence comes from Thysanoteuthis rhombus, assembly GCA_963457665.1. Taxonomy (NCBI): domain Eukaryota; kingdom Metazoa; phylum Mollusca; class Cephalopoda; order Oegopsida; family Thysanoteuthidae; genus Thysanoteuthis; species Thysanoteuthis major. The sequence goes on along the minus strand of OY735219.1, from coordinate 16,818,663 downwards.
TCTTAGTAATAACATGGATGCACTAAATATGGATTTAGTTTGGATGACGTGAATCTGCAGGTATACATCAACCAAGATATTGCGTGCAAATCGAATTCATTGTTTTTGTATGGTGGACTCAATTTTGTTGTTATCACAGAGATGATATTTATAGACTACAATCCACAGTTAACAAGGTTAGTCCATTCGGGAATTGGCATATCAAGACAGTAAAAAACCTATAAAATATTTCCTTTCTTTGTTTTTCTTTCCCACTGGACACAAATGCAATAAAATAAGAAAAGTTAATGTACATCTTGTTTCCAGCACATCTCAGATTATTTTGTTATCTAATTCAACTCTGCCACCGATGTCTCCAAAAGTTCTCTGTAACGTAATGATTTTTTTCTGAAGGGTCAGTCATGAGGTAAGGAAAATCGGTTAAACTTTTGGGAGGATCAAATTTTTTTCAATTTGGATTTATTATTTTATACATCAAGACAATAGTTCAAGAACTGGTTTCATTCAGTTTTTGTTTGTTTATGGCGTTGGAAGAGGTATGTTACCACTGAATGTTTGTTTTTTTTTCTTCATAGAGTATTTATATGCTTTTATTCGAGGGGTTCATAAACCATGCATGTTAACGTGCAAGCTTTTTCAGAGCGTGTCTGATCGATCTATGTATTGTGATCTCATTCCCTCGAACAACCATCTTTATTTCACAGCGAATCATTCTTTTTGGACAATATTTTTATCTCAGTTGAGTTTTTACACGATAGCACCGTTAGAATATTGCATTGCCTAATCACATTATCTCCACTTGATTTCCACAGCCTTAATGCAATTAGAGCCATTACGCTATAGCTTTGATCATTTTTAATGTGAACCACTTCAAAGATGACAAATGGTGGGAGTGCACCAGCTAATGTGTTCATAATATTTTCCAGGAAAAGTTGCAAGGGATTGAATTATCTAGAGGACAATCAGACTGAGGTAAATGTCACATCAGCTATGCACCCCCTTTTGTAAACAGCCAAAGCTTCTTACTCAATTTTACTACGGAATCGGGGAAAACGTTTTGGATAAGCAAATATTAAGAAAAATATATATATACTCCACAATAAGCATAATCGCCATTAAATTTTATTCACCTAGGATAGCCTCAAACGACACAATGCAAAATTGAAGTAAGATTCAAATTATGGCTTTGCCTTAGGTTGATTATTGACCACCAGTATTTGTTTTCAGAGACCATGGAGCTGACTCTTCGTGAATCAATATTTCTAGAGCTGTTTACTAAACTTAGTTCAGTACTATACAAGAAAATGGAAAGATCGTACTGATGGATTGCGTTGTAAACATTTTTAGGGGCGGAAGGTTGTTGATTTTATCTATCTTCAGTGGCATGATCTTCTCTTCCGAAATTTACATTTTTTAGATTTACGTAACATTCATCTCTGCAGAAAGGAATCTTGGGAATTGAAACCGCTGGCATTTTCTCAAAGTCATTCCCAATGCTTATCAAATACTTTCAAAAACTTTTATGTCTGGAAGTGGTTCGATGGAGAGAAGAGAGTCCTCTGCAAGAGTCACACCCAAACAGAATTATAAATTTACCAAACTCGAAAAATCCCCTCAAAAAATGCTATATCAATTGTTCCCTTCTTATATTTTTTCACAGTCTTCTGGGAAAGACTTTCAATAACCTTAAAGATTATTTACTAACAAACTGACCTTTTCCATTGGAAGATGTTCACCCTTGGATAAACTTTCGCTTTACTATGTCACAAAATAAAATTCCATCACCAGATACTACTTTTTGATAAGAACCCATATTACTTCAGATTATCTACAAGATAGGTTTCTGGGCTTTATATCACCTTTCCATGTGAACGAACAAATTTCCTTACAGAACCTTATTAGAACATTTCCAAGAACTTATCAAATCATCTCAATGATCTAAGAACTGAAATTTTCCTCAAGACATTATCGGAAGAGATAATTCTGGCCCTTATATCACCTTCACATGTAAACAAACTAATGGGAAAACTAATGTGAATCCCTTTAGTAACAAATCATCTTAATAATCCCAGAATTCAACCTTCCCACGGGGGTAGGGGGTTGCTGGAATAACGTTACCTTTACAATTATGAATCTGAATAAGGTAAGCCAGTGTAGCAGCGGCAATTTTGTGAAAGTTTGAAAGTGTGTGACAAACTGAACCTTAAAGATCGTTAACAACACGAGAATGATCTTAGTGAAAATGACCTTCCTGACATCAAAATATACTTATTGAAATTATTGTTATCGTATGCTCTTTTTGATACTCATTAATGGTTATCCGTCCAATATATAGATTCAGGAGAAAAGAACATGAATTTCTGGACTTGTGAATATATATATATATATATATATATATATATATATATATATATATATATATATATATATATATATATGCGTGTGTGTGTGTGTGTGTGTGTATGTTATGATAAAATTATTGTAAATTGCGTTATATTGTATTGAAACTCTTATTTGAAATGATCTCCAGTCATCACATGTCAGAATGTGTCAAGTGAACTAAAGAATGTTTAAAACAATATATCTAAAGAAAATTGGGCTGTTCTCTAATATCTGCACAATTCATAGACTCATGGCATGTGTGCCTTTATCTCCGATGCAAATCAAGGCACACTTCACTTACCTTATTTTATTGCACCTTCCTTAAGGATCAATGTATTTGTTTTTACTTAGAACCCCATGATTTCCTAATATGACGAGGCTGTAATAAAAACCTGACCTTTAACCAAGTTGACCGCTGTTCTGCACAACGTCAAGTCATGTGAAACTCTCTCTCCTCCCTTTCACCAATCATATCCCCCACTTCTGTACCAGCACATTTTGGGGGGTTTTGGTTTTATTGTTTCTTGACAGGATATTTTCTTGTTTGGAGACTTTCCATGTTCGAAGCTCTGTAGAAAGTGTACGAACAGATTGCAATCAAGTGATTTATAGCCTCTGTTGATGCGATATGCACGTTATCTTAGTGTGAAGACAAAGGTTCCCTATACAAGATAAACATACCCTGCTGAGTATGTATCAAATCAAAGCTCTGCGTCTTCTGGTTGTTGGCCTGTGGGGAAATTTTTTCTCCTGCCGGATGATTTACAACATTTGGAGCAACTTCTAACATTCCTGGATCTCTTTGCACCAAACTGAACATTACTGAATACAATTTGATTTGGATAAGCTGACAAGAGGACGTGGTGAATGGAGCGCTAAACGTATATCTTTCAACTTAAGTACGCTAACCAAGTGCTATGACAAACTTGACTATATTCTGTATTCTTTCATACCATCATCATCGCAGATTTTAGAAAAATTTGAAAGCTGTTGAAGTTTGGCTTTTATTCCCAGTCGTTCTATCTCATCAAAAATAGATTCATTGACATTCCAAAAGAAATCAAGCTGGGTGATTCCTTTATCACGACCAAAATATGATTTTAATAAGGATTTTGAGCTATACGAACTCTGCAATGCTATTTTCCCGCTCTAAAATGTTCTAGTCAATGAAGATCAGCGTAATCACTTTATCAGTTATTATCTCTGTTTTACTTGGCCCTAAAGTATTTAACTCCCGTAAAAATAGGAGGCACATGTCTCTCTGATGGTCTCCAACAAAGCAGAGCTTCTGTGAACTGAAATTAAAAAAGGATATGAGCGATTCAGTTGCTTGATGATCATTTATTGCATGCTGATTGTAATTTTCTACGAGGAACACTGTCCAAATGACTATTGGACTTCTTAAAGGCTTCAACATATTTCATTTCTTATCAAGAATTTTCATATTTTTCCCACGCGTGTTTAAAACAATAATATTCATCCTTTTGGTTTTCACAGCATTTGGGTCTTACATTTTTCGGTTTCCTCCCAGGGAAAAATCTTTTCTCAAGCGAGTGCAAAATACTCCTGAGGAAGTGCCAAGAACGTATTAGTCGAAATGTTGTAATGCAAAGAAACCAAGATGATATTAAACCGAAACATGTGTGGGTTCAGACATCACCCAAAACCAGGGGAGTATCTGCTGAAAGGCTGAGTTAAGATTGAAGAAAGATACAGCAAAATATCTCTGGAAGAAGGAATAATCACATGAATGAACGTTGTTTTTATTGAAATTTCAAGAAAGCATAAAAGCTGAAAAACAAAAATGTTTCGCTGCATTTCAAAAATATCCTTGACACGAATCCACAAGGAGTAACCTGCATTAACCGGTGTTGGTTTCAAATACTTGGATCCAGTATGAGTGTGAGATAGCAAACCATTTCCTTTTTATTGTATTGTTATGATGAGTGGAAAATAAATTCACAAGATACACAACGGGATATTTGTGATATTCCTGCTAGTTTATTTGTGTCTGTTGTGGATATCACTCTAATAACAGGAAGTAGACTCCATAACAGTCAGAGATATTCTCGTTGAATACGAATTCTTAAGTTTTCTGAGTCGAAAATAGACACTCATTGTTTCACTGAATCTAGTGATAGTTGCAACGCGTTGATTATCAAACAGAATGCTTTTCACCGAAAACATTAATTGGCAAATCTTCACCAACTATCAAAACACCAAAATCAATTAACAGATGGATAATAATCTGAAAAATCCCGGTGTCCTTCACTATTACGTGTCTCCTCTCTACAGAAAGGAACTTGTATTTCTTAATCAGTGTTGGAGCATTCAATACATATATGTGCACAAACACACACACACACATACTTTATTAATATGATTGCAAGGATTCCTGGTGTTACTTTGGGAAAATACAGGTTTGAATACACGGTGAAGGATATATTGTTTGATATATTTCTCCAACACAACACATTCCTTGATACATAACTATCGCAGTGAAAGAAACAAATAGAGTTGCTATTGATCGAGAAAAGACGAGATGAGAATTTTTAATGTTAAATGCCTTTTTGATCTTTGCATAACCAGCAGCTGTTTAGTTCAAAGGTAAGAGCAACGCTATGTTGAAGTAGTTACTCTATCGGTCGTAGGTTTGACTCGTGCGCCAGCCCCGTTTTCTTTAATTGTTTATTCGATTCACGTTGTCTGGGCCAAGTGATATATTAACCGTGTAATGGCAGGAGATCATTTCAAATAAGAGTACAGGAATTCATTTTCTTCTCTCATAAATCTGTATGTTGGATCGATAAACATTCTTGAATATCAAATAGGAGGGTAGGAGACAGAATGACAGAGAGGGACAAGCTGACATAGATAGATTGATGGATCAATAGTTACTGCCACATATCACATAAATACACTTGCATGTAGATATCAGTATCAAACACACGCATATGTATATTATAAAGAACGTTCCAGATACGCATATAATAATAATAATACACCCTCATCCAAAAAGACCCAGAAAAGGGGAACATAGCAAGCAACTATAGACCAACCACGTGCTTACCACTTATGTGGAAAATCCTGACCGGGCAAATAGCAGAGAGAATATACATGTCAATGGATAGAAGGGGACTACTACCAGAAGAACAGAAAGGGTGTAGGATAGGAACCAAAGGGGCAAACGATTTACTCTACATAGACCAGATGATCTTAAGAGAAGTGAGGAAAAGGAGAAAGAATATCGCAATGGGATGGAAAGATTACAAAAAAGCATACGATATGATTCCACATAGCTGGATACTCGAATGCCTTAGAATGTTCAAAATTAGCAAACCGGTGGTTAAATTCATTGGTAATTCGATGGAAGACTGGAAAGTAGATTTGACAGCCGCAGGGGACAAACTAGCAGAGGTAGGGATAAAAAGGGGAATCTTCCAAGGAGATCTGTTGTCCCCACTATTATTTGTTCTAACAATGATACCGCTCAACAGAATCCTGAAAAACAGCAAAGGATACCTCTTCTCTAAAACAAAAGGAAAGGTCAACCACCTGATGTACATGGACGATATAAAATTGTTCGCAAAAAACAGGGGAGAGCTTGAGACTCTATTCAACGAAGTAAGGGAATATAGTGAGGACATAGGAATGGAGTTTGGAATAGAAAAATGCGCAATCATGGTGATGCACAAAGGAAGGCTTTCAATGACTGAAGGAATTGAACTCCCGGACAGCAGCAAGATTAGGGCATTGACTCCACAAGACCGATACAAGTACCTAGGTGTCCTTGAATGTGACACGATAAAACGGAAAGAGATGAAGGAGAAAATAAAGAGAGAATACCTCAGAAGGATAAGGAAAATATTAGAAACCAAATTAAACAGCAGAAATCTAATAAAAGGAATGAACACCTGGGCTGTGTCAGTAGTTAGGTATACAGGACCATTCCTACGATGAACAAAGGAAGAGCTCCAATCAATGGATAGGCGAACAAGGAAACTTATGACGATGCATAAAGCATTACACCCTAGAGATGATACGGATAGACTATACGTTAAGAGAAAAGAAGGTGGCAGGGGGCTCATCAGCATAGAAGATTGTGTCCAGAGAGCTAAAACAGTCCTAGAAAGATATGTGCAAACAAATAGTGAAGAAATCATAAAGAGCGTGAGAGATAGTGCAACAAGCAATAAAGTAAAAAAACAATGGAACAGTACAGCAAACAAGAAGAGAAAGATTGGAAGGGAAAAAATTGTACGGCAAGTTTATAAGACAGATACAAGATATAGCAGACGAGAAATCATGGACGTGGTTACGAAAGGGGAACCTTAAGAGAGAAACAGAATCGATCATCATGGCAGCCCAAAACAAAAGCATAAGGACAAACTACATAAAAACAAAAATCGACAGAACACAGACGAAAAGCAAATGCTGCATGTGCGGTGAAAGAGATGAGACAGTAAACCACATAACTAGTGAATGCAGTCAACTCGCCCAGAAGGAGTGTAAGCATAGACACGATAGAGTAGCAACGATGATACACTGGGAACTAAGCAAACAAATGGGATTCAACCATGTGGAAAAGTGGTATCAGCACAAGCCAGAGGCAGTTTTGGAGAATGACGACCACAAACTACTCTGGGACTTTGACATCCAAACTGACCACCTCATCCAGGCAGGAAGACCGGACTTAGTAATAGTAGACAAAAAAGAGGAAGGCCTGCTAAATAGTAGACGTTGTTGTGCCTGCAGACCATAGAGTAAAAAAGAAGGAGGGTGAAAAAAGGGAAAAATACCAGGACCTAGCAAGGGAGTTAAGGAAAATGTGGAACATGAAAACCAGGGTAGTACCGGTCATAGTGGGCGCACTGGGAACTGTCCCTAAAACGCTGAGGGAGAGACTGGAGGAGATCGGGATTAGGGGAAGGATAGAGACGGTACAGACCACAGCACTACTGGGAACTGCACGGATACTGAGGAAGGTGCTAGAGATATAAGGACTGCAACGAATTGTAGCTCTGTCATGATATGCGAAGGAGAGAGGAGACGTTAGCTGAAGACCTGAGGAGACTTATTGTCACTCAGCCTTCAGAAACTGTAAATCGCAGTATTACTGCGACCTATGAGTACTAGGAGAGGAGGGCTGGAGACTTGAGGAGACTTGCTGTCACTGAAACTCCAGCGGTTACCACCAGGCAACTGGTGTGAGATTCCAAATAATAATAATAATAATGATTATTATTATTATTATTATTATTATTATTATTATTATTATTATTATTATTATTATTATTATAATAATAATAATAATAATAATAATAACAATAATAATAATAATAATAATAATAATAATAATAATAATAATAATAATAATAATAATAATAATAATAATAATAATAATGGAAATCAAGGGAGCCCGTAAGTATAAAAGTCATGTCAATGGTAATCATATTTGTTACATTTGAAAACGTACCAGAAGTACTAGAGTTCAGCTTTGAGCAACTGGATGTTCTGGAAAGAATAGGTACTGTCCAGACCACGATCAACGGCTCTCCTTATATCTCTGGCTATGTGAAGAAGAGTGTTGAAAAGACTGCAAACTGTGATCTTTACCAATATATTTACATAAAAGTCGATATTGAGTGAAATTCCTGCCTAATTTCCTCTACATCTCGTGAAATTCCGGATCAGATTTTTCAAAACTAGAATTGCACCTTTTGGGAGAAGATATTCAGGAATAACAGAATAGTATCCTTCTTATGGTACATTGATATCTTGTGCTTAAAAGTCAATGTAAATTGAAGTTGAAAATGTGATTTTTATTCGAGCTATGATAATTTTGATTCAAGCATCAATTCCAGACATAAGTATGCATTCAATCACTCGCCTTATAGATTGAATTATGTTAACAGAGTTGAAACGAAATTCATTTTCAACACGATTGATCCCATAATCTAAAAAATCATTCAGGTAGATTCACCATGATATAAGGGTTATCAATTTGTAGTGTCCATCTCCTCACCAAGTAATCTGACATGGTGACATAAGTAACTGTGAAGAAGAATCCGTCACTTGACCGAGTGTTTCATGAAATATCATCGTCCATAATATTTGACATCAGTACTAAAGGATGAGTTTAGTCTCATTTTGAGAGGGAACATTTTTGTTGCCGTTAGTATTATTCCATGTAAGTATTTTCTTGAATTCTTCTAATTAATGAGCCTTTCACTAAACATCAGATACATCACAACCATTTTATTTTATTTTATTTTCCTTTTATTTTTTTCCTTTTGTAACCATCGACCAAATTAGATATTTGAACAATGAATGATATATTCCTTGGGCCAACCGAGGGAAATCATTTTGTTTTGATATTTTCCTCTATTTGCTATATTTTATTTCTTCCTGAATGTCTTTTTTCAGCTTTTTATTCCCGGTAGTATGTTCCTTTTTTCCTTTACCCTCCCTTCTGACTAGTCTATCTAATTCCTACTGAGATTTTTTTTTTTTACTAGTGTTCATTTTCGATGTTTATGAAGCTTTGCTTGGTTGGGTACACGGCTTGATGGGAAGTGGGTAAACAGTGATAGAAGACTGTGTTACACCGAGTTGCTGACTGTTTAGTAGCCGATACCATTACTTCAACCTGGATACTGAACGTTGGCGTAAGTTGGAAATATACAACAACTTGTCTGACCGATCATCATCAGGTGTTCCATTCATATCAGAATATGGCCAGCTTAGCAAATTAACATGACGTCTTGCCTGGCATCTGTTTCTAAATGAAAAGAGAACCTAAAGAAATGGGGGGGGTTAGTTAATCCCAATTAAAAACTAACGTCCATAAGTACCAATTATGGCAGACAGAATGAATAATTTACATTTTTAGCCGACTTGAAGAGAAACTTGCAGAGTCAGTTTGGGGTCAAATTTCAGTTGAAATTTGACCTTTTAGGATACAAGGAGCTCAAGCTTTTCCCTTAACTGTCATTTTTGTATATACCTTTTCATTTGAGTTCCAGATTGGTTTGTCTGGAGGAGTGTCAGTTGGTATCAAAAATGTAATGTAAGACTAAAAAGGAAATCAATATAGGACATGGCTTTTTGGGACTTGTGAGTTCACACCAGACCAGAAATTTCATATTCAGCTCTAAGTGATGTGTTCATTCTTTAGGCCAAAAAATGCAACTTTATGGGTTTTTTTCCCTCTTTTTAGACTTCGGTACTTTAAAATTATAGAATTCGTTTTTTTGTAGGCAAACGAAAAAAACTGACAATTTCAAAGCATTAGCAAGAACTGAACTTACTACCAATAGCTTGCAAGATAAGCTTGCAAATTATCATACTCTGTAATTCACACAAAGAAGTGACATGTTGTTCGTTTTAACAAGAAAAGTTCTCAATTGATTAAAATAAAGAAAAGGTAAGAAATCTTAAGACCAAGGGAAATAATGGGTTATTTTGTCATTCTCACCAGAAATTTTCCAAAATTAGGTATTTTTAATGAACTGACTCATTTTGACCAAGGTTGATTTCAGTCTAATTTCGGAAGAATCCGTTTTTGCTGGATGTTTCCTTAATAAGGGATTTTTTCTCCCAGCGAGGGATTCTCTTTGAACTATTCCAATTAATTAGTCTTTCTTTAAATACCCAAATCATCCCAGTTATTTCTTCTTTTCGAAGTATTTTTCTTTTGAATCTATTTCCTTCACAGCCGTTCATTCCATCAGACATGACGGCCGTATTATTTTATCAAAAGAAACCATTTTGTGTCAACGATTGTTCGTTTTTTCTTTTGCTTATTCCTTTTTTTACGATCTTTCTTTCTTTTCATTCCCACTTCTCGTCCTTTCTTGGAACACCCAACACACAACGGATATTATTTCTTTCCTGAGTGCATTTCTTTTATTTCTGAAATATTCCCCGTATAGCCATCGACTCCATTAGACATCCGAACAATGGACGCCATATTTCTTGGAAGCACCATTTTGAAATTTTTTGTACGTGTACGATCCTACATGAACCAGACCTTGTGACGAATTGGCGCTCGTGGGGGATAGATTCCAAAGGGAAAACATTTTGTGTCGATTAGTGTCCTTTTTTTTCTTCCCTCCTTTTGTTGAGTTCAGTTCAACCATTTTCCATCTATCTTCTCTGTAATATCTCCTTTTGTTTTATTCATTCTTCACCTTTTTCACTATTTTCAATCTAATTCTTTTTCCCCAAAACTTTTCGCTACAATGTCTTTTCTTTTTGTATTCACCATGCTTTGCCTAGCCTGACACAAGGCTAATTAGAAAGGAGACAAATAGTGATGAAAAACTGCATTGCATTAATCTCCCTTCGAGGAATTTTCGAAAACTGTTTCTCATATTGTCATACTGCATTCTCAGATTAAGGACACAGAGCATACATTCTGTATTTTATAAAGCGAGGAAACTTGGTTTAAAAGATCAGGGTCTTATTCAGAAGGAGATAAATATTTCCTCACTGGTATACGATTGGTCAATGTGCCAAAACCTTGAAACTCTATCCACCATTTCAACTGACCATTACATTATCTTTAGAATGGTCACTATTTTTAGAACTTTCTTCTTTCTCTCTGTTCTGCAATGTATTTAATGTGATTGTGACACAGTACAACCATTCTGTGCTGATATGAACTCATTTTACCATGACCGAAGCTTTAGGATGCGAATTTCCTTCAAGTTCTATGCACGAGAAAATATTTCTGATGAATTGGAGTGATCTGAACGAGACTCAGTGGTCTCCTTTCATTCATTCAGAAATTACCCGATGGTAATGTTATTCGGGAAGAATTGTCCAATACGACACAAGCTTTAGAAATGGTGTTATTTTCTTATTATTTGTGTACGGGGCATCGTGTAGATATTTGGCGTTTATTTCAGTGAATGTTGTTTTTTGTCTCATTTTTGTTTTTTTTATCTTGAATCAAGATATTTTCAAATGTGTGCGAAGATGTTATATGCTAAATATGAATGCAAGAGCATATATCTCTGAATATCTGAGTATATCGATCAAATGAATACTAATCGATTCAATATCATGGACAATACTCAAATAAGTTCGAATGTACATCGCTGATCTTTTTTTTTTTTTCAGAATATATCAAACTGCAGAAAAGATGAAAGAAAGGCATCTTCCTATTTGACATTTACAGGGTGGAAGGCTACATACTTGAAAGTGAGAAGAGATTTCATTATCATGAGATGTTTGATTGAGAAGGTGCAAACAGACTTTCAATTGAAAGATTAATCTAAGCCATGTGCAAGTAAAAACTAAAATAAATCATACATGCGATTGTACGCTTGATAACAGGGTTATACCACATCAGAATTTATAAGAGGCTTTCTTGACTTGTTGGGGTTCTACAAAGGACCTATCATCCGTACCTTACAGAGACACGTTTGCTCCTCCGCCTGTTTTGGGGCTTCTTGTGGCGTTGGACAAGGGTTTAGACATTTTTCTTGCTTGCTATATCACCCATAGCTAGGTGGAGACGAGATGAATTCAAACTTTCACCAACGGCATTAGTGCGTGCTGGACGAAAATTGTCTCAGGTGGAATTTGAACTCGGTAAGCTAATTCCGTTTTCAGTGCTGCTAACTTCTTGATCACCTGTATCCCCAAACCATTTCCAAGAAACGGTGAAATGTCTCACAATCAAACAGCCATTTATATGAAATGGTTCCTTGGTTCTTTCTGTGATTCTCTTTCATGCAACATTGGCGACTGGAAATACCCAACCTTCAAAGCTTATTGATCCAATTGTATCGATTCTGTTGCATTTGCCGATGGAAGGGGGATATTGAAAAAAGCTCCGAAAATGTAAGAGGCCACTGACACCTTCAGGAGGAATTCGCACGTAGCTGATGTCAGGTCAACAATTTTAATCATCTCTTTAGATCTGTTCAAAGACCAATATTCGGATAAAACCGACCGAAAAAAGATTCAAAATTCTCCCATGCACATTGACACATTCAGGAGAAATATACTCACGATTGAGGCAAGGTCAACGATTTCAATCAATTTGTAAGATATCTACAGAAAACAGACAATATGTGGATGTGTCCAACCGAAAAAAAGTTTCAAACTAATCCTTTCACAGAAAATCAAGACTGAAAAAATATAATCCGGTGCATTTTGTTCCACAATTTATACAGATGATGGTCAATGGTTGATAACCGGAGCCTTGGCTGAAAACTTTTGGAGATGTTGATGAGAAAAAAAAAAAAGAGAAAGTGGGGGCGGAAAGAGTTTGCTTTACTCTGATAATTGATTTTTGATTGCCCCACTAATAAAAATCCATCTGACCAGACGTAAATAATTGTACCTTTAATCTTTTATTGATGGAATTACGAAACCTGTTAAATATAGAGAAAATCAGTGTTTAAAATCTATGGCAGGAACGTAAACGATGTTTGAGAGGTCACCCTCTGCTTTTTTTGGCAGACTGCACCGATGTTTTCGTGCATTAAAAATTAAAAATCAGCAACTAATCTCTTCCTTTATATCCATTTTCAGTAATTTTGAATGCTTATTTGAGCTGTCTTGACTCTAGTTTGAACCTTTGCAAAAATCAATCAAAAATCGGTACAGGGCAATACCTTTTTCATTGTAATCAATCAGTTAATATTATACTACATTTTCTGTCTGCTATTTCCTAGAGTATTATACAACAATATTTTTGTACTGATATCATTGACAGAGAAAAAATTAAATGAAATCAGTCATGATGACATCATTTTTCACTGGCTTTGAAGAAGTCATATATAATTCGTAGAAGTGAATCGACTTCTCAAAACATTTTTATTTCAAGGTTTATTATTGTATGTTTGTTTTTTCTGGCGTTTTTTTTTTTGTTGTTTAGTTTTGTTTTGTTTTTGTTTTTGTTTTTTTTTTGTTTTTTGCTTTCTTTTCATTTGTCTCTCTTGGCCGACTATGCGGTGTGAGAAGTAAAGGAACCTACTGTTTGTTGCCAACGTCTTGCTCAACAAACTCAGCTTCAAAATTACGCAAAATATGTCCCCTTTATACATTCGAAGAACACAACTTTTCAATATTCGATATAATCAACCTGTCTCCAGGGAATAATAGTCAGTACGCAGACCTAGAATTATAACTCTTAGTACAATGAGTGAGTTGATTAACTTGGTCTGCGATTTCAATGTCTTAAGGTAAAAGCAAAAACTATGACAACTACAAGTTTTCAGAATTATTTATCAAAATAATGATATTTAATGGGTTGCCTGTTTGATTTTCAAAAGCAAATAAATACAATTATTTCAATATTTTATGAAAAACCAGACCATATTCTGCTTGGAGGTCAATACAAAAAAATCTCTGTATATTCTCATTTATGAATAATATGATTGAAAAACGAATAAGAAATAAAAAGATCTAATAACGCTATAATGATGATATTATCGTTCATCAAATAAGGATTAAGTTACCTTTTCATCGACGTATATCTTTTTTCCCACGGAAAAGTTATATGTAAAATTTCTTTTGGTGTTCATGCTGTTTATATATGTATAGAAGAAAAGATTTTCGTCAATTTGAAACTAAATAAAAGAAAAATTGTAGCCACTCACATCTGATTTTTTTTTCTTCCGACAATACATTTCAAACCAGGCAAACAATTGATGAGGACTCTGGCTTCAAGAACATAAAAACCAAATTATCTTATTTCAGGGATATCTAAAAGTATACTTTTTAAGTGATGTTAAGTCATATGATCTATTATGCTCATTTTTGTCAAACAGTTTAGAAGAAGAAAGATTTCTTTTCCTTTTTCCTCTTTTTCATTTCTTGGCATTTTTATGTTTGGCCAGCATCAGTCAAGTTTAGAGTTGACTTTATCGTCCAACTGTAAAAGCAAAGACAACACTCCTCATCAATTTTAGGCGACTAAAATCTCCACTGTTTTTCTTTCCTATCACCTTAAACAGAATCGATATATAAAACTAAAACTTGATTTGAAATCATGACCAAGTGATTGTTAGGGGATTCTCTTATCAACTGATCCAAAGTCACGAGTCTTTGATATTTGCTAATCTATTTATCATACATATAGTACAAAAGTTACAGAAATCATTAGTTTGAATAGATATAGGGGTAGAGTTTAATTCTGCACAAATCAGGCTTATTTTTCCCTTCTTACTTGCTTTCTTTTTCCTTCTTTTCTTCCTCTACTTCATTTTCTTTTCCCCTTTTCTTTTATTTTTTTTTCTGATTGATTCGTCTTTTTTCGTTTTTTTCATTCCCTTCGTCTCTTTTCTCCCTCCCATCAGCTTTTTTTGTTTTTGTTTTTGTTTGTTTGTTTTTGTTTTTTGTTTTTTTGCTATCTTCTTTTTCCGTAATTCTTTCTTTTTTCTTCTTTTTTCCTTCATTTTTTATATTCACTCTCTCTCTTTTTTCTTCACATTTCAACTTTCTCTCTTCTTTTCCTATCCATTTTTGTCTATCATTTTTCATTGACATTTTCTTTTTTTTTCTTTTTTTTTTTTTTTGGTTTCATTCTCTTTTCTTTTCTGCTTCTTTTCAGACCTTTTTCTTTGTTTTTCTTCTGGTAATTTTATTTAATTCCATTATCCACATTTTTATCTTATCCCTCCTTTTTTCCTTTTCCTTCTACCAGCTATTTTTTCTTTCGGTTTTCTTCTGTTTATTTTACTAAAATAATCTTTTTAATGCACTTTTTTTTATTTTTCGCCTCCTTTTTAGTTTGCCTCTTTCATTCCTAGTTTTTCTTCTTCTCGCTTTTACTTCTTTAACCATATTTCATTTGTTGTTTTGTTCCTTAATAGAAAAACACTTTTTTGCTTCTTATTTTCCATAGAATCTACAATATGATACATGCAGAATTTTTCAAAAGATTTATTTTTGTAAAGGCTTATACAAAGGAAACACGTAAGATGGCTTTGGACGACTAGGGAAATAAAAGTTATAAATTTCAATAAACGGTAAAAACACAACAGAGATACTTTTCTCAAGTGTTATATCCTTTTCAGGAAGCCTTGATAAGATACTTGAAAAATATTCCATCTCGACCTGTGAACACATAAAAGGATCACCTTTTTTCGATTCTATTAGACGTACCTACTGGACGCATTGCGATTATCTGACGCTACAGCTGTGCCACACGATAACTCAAGACTTTGGTTCCATTATCTAGAGGTGTTCCCTCCACGGATGTCTCACAACTGGACTTTGATTCCCAATATTTTGCTGGCTGACCTTAGAAAGCCAATTTCTACCAATCTGCCTTGGCCTTAAATACTTGACGATTCAACTGGATTTTCAGAATCGACAGCACTTACAAACAACATCCGTCATGTTTTTATTGACTTTCAGTTCCTATGATACAATTTGACATTTTATTTAGTGTCAAATGCCCAGAATACACATTGGTTTGACCCATTCAAAACTAATTATTGTACTGTCTTGTACTTTCTCAACATCATAATTTCTAACAACTTCGAGGGAGAGGTGTTAATTCGATATTTTTTCATAAAATATACTAATATGAATTAGTATGCCTGATTGTTAAAGCGCAAAGTTCATATCCATGCAAAGTTGCTAAAAGCCAAATTTAGATTTCACCAATGTTCTCCTGTAGATCTTGAAGGAGATCAGACATCAGCTTCAATGGTAGGTTTGTCAGAAAATGTTAGCCCTTTGATCTTTGCAAAATATATGGCTGGACAAATTCAGGTGTTTTCGAAGATTGAGCAGATAATTATTTCCCCTTGTTGTACCTCCAGCGAATTTCCTTCATCATTAAATGCCATCACTTACAGCAGCAGTTACCTTCCCCATGATTCACCAGATGTCTCTGTCATGGGCGTTGTGGAGCCAATACTCTATTAGCTTGTCTATTTTGTTACGCCATCATAAATGTTACCAGCCACAGTTTTGCAGATGATCTCAGGGGGAAAACACCAAAGTGCTTCAAAACCAAACCAACTTTGTAACGTACTGATAGATAGAGGCAGTCATTCTAGAGGTTAGGGGGCCAAAAAAAATAAGGTGAAAAAAATTTTACTGAGACAATATACAGTCCGGATAATTCTGAGTGGAAATGCCAGCCTTTAAGATATATCTTATTCATGTATTACTCTGCTGATGTAACTTTTGAATTCAGGGCAATATAGGATCTATTTCCAAGGATCAATCGTTCAAAAATGAGATTCGATCAATTGATGATAAATCATTCTTAAGATTCTCTTATGTTTAATTTGGATATTTTCTATGATCAAAAACGGATTATAATCATTATCGTTGTTCAAAATAATGAATCAAAAATGAATTTCCACGCAGACGTATCATTCGAGGGAAATTAAAGATGATAATTTCCCAACTATCAAAGGTCTGATAAAACTGGTAATGAAAAAAGGAAGTATGTTCAGGCTGGAATTCTTGTAAACTATGATTAGAATGATAAATGACGCAGATGTATTCGACAATAAATGAATCTATTAGAGAACAAGATATATCAAACTATCTATATATCTTCGTGTTTGTAGATCTCAATCAAACTTAATATTTTTTGTAATGATTAATGATCGCACACTCTATTCATTTGATTTATGCTATTAACCGATGGCCATTCTTGGTCAATCCAATTATGATGATTGATTCTTTAGTTTTCTTGACAAAAGTTGTTTAATTATCGATATAATGGCGGCCAATGTTGGAATAATTTGGGTGGTCTGAATACATCTCTTGAGAGCTTCTGTGTGGCCAATTTCAAAGCCATCTATTGTGATAAGGACTTTCATTATTTGCCATTCGTATCCAATTTAGTCTCTTCCCAACCCCGACACTTGACAGTCCCTTGAAGACTAAAACCTCCTTAATTTTTCGAGTCATTTAAGATAACGATCTCTGATTCAGTCAGGGAACTACCTATTGATTAGTGATTTGGAGTTGTTATGGCCGGGAAAATGTATTGCATTTAGATATTTTGTATGGCTAAATGCACTAAACGTTATCAGTAACAATAGAGTAAAGACGATAAAAAATATGTCTGCATTTCCCAGAGTCTCTGTGACGATTTGATTATTTACTTTGGTTTTTTTCATCAAAATAATCCAGGCATTGTACACTAAAATGTTCATCATCATCAGTCTTTTATCCGTTCATCGTTGGACGTAGACCTTCCCCAGAATTCACCACGATTCTCAAACATGAGCGTTGTGGGGCCAGTATTTTCTGAATTTGTTTAGTTCATCTGTCCATCTTGTATTCACTCATATGTTCTGTAATTTTAGTGTTTGAGGGACGGTTTTGTGTTCGCCAAATATTATTATCGTGATCTTCATTTTCTACAACCTGCTCAACCATTCCAGCAAGGTCCAGACATTTTCCAATGTCAAAGTTGTACATGGTATCTATCATTGGTTATCGAGTAATTGCAATTCTACTTCGTATTCAAGTAATATTCATTGTCAAAATTTCATGATATTTTTTCATACCAAATCACCTTATAAAAACATAAATCTTCCCCTAACTATGAGTAAATGGTACGATAGATCGGGATCTTCAGTCTTTGTTGGCAATTTGTTAAGGAAACTTTTATTCCAAACCAGGGAAGGAAACCCTGAAGCAAATTGTTTCCACTTCTTTACAGAGATAAGGTCAGGCATTACTTTTTGATGCAAGTAGGTCGTAACCAAGTAGTACATGTTGCATGTTATTTAAATAGTAGATGGGCACTGCTAGATATATCTCATTCCCCTGAGAAATGTCACGAAGGGGAAAAATCTCAGCATGACACATAAATTGATTAAATTTGAATTAGAACTAGGATGTTTATTACCTCCCACTCTGGGCAGTTTTTCAGTATAATTAGATCAATTTACACGGTAAAGTACGAAATTAGTTTATGCTGCACCTAATGAATATTTCCCGTGCCTTTTGTAGTTTTAATGCTTCATAAGCAATTTTCAAAGACTACTACTATTGTAATAGTGCCTAAAACTTGTAGCCTTATGCTAGAGTATGTATTCCTTTAGTGAATATACTTACTGTGTTGATATGACCAAGCTCCTCTCCTGGATTGATTCGCTAGAGTTGTGAGTGCTATCCACACGACTGCTCTACTGTGTTGGCCTTATGCCACATAATGAAAAGCGTATATCGTGTACTCAAACCCTTAAAAAGCATGCATCAAATCCAGGAAGAATCGTAACAGCTCTTATAGATTCAAGAACTTATAATTGTGTCAACACCTATCGCCATAAACTACATTCTTAACACTTCCAGATGAACATTGTCCGAACCTGCTGAACAAGTTCTGACTTGGAAGGGATAGGAAGATAATAGTAATCGTCTACACTTCATTGAAGACATTTCAACTCTCGCTAAGACAAGTTCAAACCGTCCAAGATGATAAAACCCAAAGAAAATCATAAATCTTTCAACTTAACCACCTTGTCAGTGGCTTGTTGTTTTCCTGTGTATATTTGTTTAGAGATCAAATAACTGGCATGTGAGACGAATTGAAATACCCCCTATCATAGTGTCGATTAGATAGTGGTTGATTTCTTCTCAATAGGAGTGGCTAGTGCTCGAGTCCTGGTGAAAAAAAACTTGATTTTCGAATGCTGATTTTTCAGAGCCGACCAGTTGTTTGCTTTAATGCAATCTTCCAACCCCTATTTCCATCCAATGTTACTTCGTGCTGTATTCAGTTGTTTTATGTAAAATGTAGTTTTTAAATAGAATGATGAAGCATGATAAACTCAACGATAAATATTTAATCGAAGTTGGCTCCATTTCGGAGCAATGACATTTTTCCAAAGATCCACCAATTTTGAACCTTTAATCACGGATTTGAAGTTCAAAATAATTCAAAATCAGACGAGGAATTTAGTGTGGATTTAATTGCTGTTAACAACACAAGAACTAATGATAATTACTTTTCTATTTAAATTGAGCCTGCCGATAAAAAGTAGAACATTTTCACTTGTAATGATATTCTTTACAATGTCATTTCATGTGTAACGGCTTAATACTAAACTAATCTTAGTAGATAACGATAGTGGGTTGGGCAGGGGATTTATTTGCAGAGTTCATGTGCAAGCCGTCAGAGATACAGGCAGTTAAATAAAAAAGGCTTTTTTTTTTTGCTATTCCGACTCATATGTACGTGAAGACACATTGCGTTGCTGATGTAACTGGGTTTCTGGAAAAGCGTTGAAAATAGTTTGCTACAAATTTTCACCTACAGCCCTTATCACAATTTTTTTGCGGTTTGATACTCATGGTAAAACCAGAATAAAATTTCAGAAACACAGAATATCTATTTCATATAAGTATCTGGTTTTTGTCTTGTTTTCTTCTTTTCGGCTTCTATTGTTTTCTCTCTTTTTCCTTTTTTCAACTTTTATCGGCGGAAGCTTTCCAGTGCAGATCAGCGATGAAGAATATTTATCCGATGCTTGCAGTTCGAAGAGGAAACTAACGTGTCTTCAGCTTAAATCATTCCCTCTGCAGTCTTAACAAAATCACAGACTTGGATGCGTTAAATGTGTGTTGTTGAATTAAGGTACGAAGCCAACGAAAAACAACTGCTTATGCTTTACTGAAAAAAGATTTTAATATAGAATATAAGATGATACATGAATCAATTTCGAAGGAAGAAAATTCCCTGTGTGTACCACACCATAAGATAATTTCGATAATGGCAAAAGTGGAGAAATATGATAGGTAATAAAGTACACGCCCCTCCTGTTGAACTCATTGACTCTTCGTGATCAATGATATGCTTTACATTTATTTTGGACTTAGCAGCATTCTGTCATTATACTGGCATCCTAATTGTAGATTGGGGTTCACTATTGTTGTTTCTTGATTCACAAAACACACCATATATATATATATATATATATATATATATATATATATATATATATATATATATATATATATATATGGAAGTCGACTGGGCAACCAAAACCTTCCTAGTAACTTTTTGATAAGAAATGTCTTTCTATCAAGCAATATAACATTTATATTGTTTTGAGAAAAAAACTTGGTCAAAGCGATGTCAAGTTATCAGAAGAGTATGAATAACAGGAAAATGTTTCTTGAGTTATTTGGATTCGAACGGACACGTATGATATATAAAGGAACAAAAAAGAAAAGGATTGATGGAAGGGTTCGTCTATGGAAGAAAGGGGTGAAAAGAATAAACGAAAAAGAGATAGAAACAAAATGAGACAGAGTCGGATAGAAGAACAGGGAGAGCGGAGAAATTCAGAGATCAAGAGAGAGTAAATGGGGGAGTGTGAGGAACTGAAAGACGGTAAGAAAGCAAGATAAAATACAAAATGATCAAGAAAAGGAAAGAAAAATAGCAAGAACGAGTAATGATTCGAGGTAGAACGCAAGTGAGTAAGTGAGGGAGAGAGAGCAAAAAGGAGTCAGAGGAAGGATGCAGAATAAAAGAAAGTGATAGGATGGGGATGAGGGTGACTTTCGGAGATTATGAGAAAGATGGGACAAGTAAGAGAAAAACACAAAGATATAAAACAATGAACTACAAACGATTCCAGTCAAAAATGGGCGTGGCGGATATGGAGTAGATTGTGTTAGCGCTCATTTTAGCGGGAACATTCAATTTTCTGACAATCATGACCGGGCAAAATGAAAAATTAAAGGTCATCCAGTACTTGAATCTGGAAATGTGTATATTTCGATTATTTCTATTTACAGTAGTGAAAAAACGTTCTTAGAACAAAGCATCCATGTTTTTTCCCCTCCTTAAAAACTCCCCAAACTCTCTCATTCATTAATAGTTTTAACAGTTCATCGATTACATCATCCAAATCATTCAATTTATTCTGTATCTCTATATTTTTCATTCGTTCAAAATAGATTTATGAATATTTTATTCGGTAACGGAAATTACAAATGACTTGAAACTGATGGTAAACACAAAAATAAATGCTATATTTTGAGATTGAGGTACCGCTCCGTCAACCAGTTAATTGCAGGAAAAATGCATTTAGCGAACCGAGTTCAAATTCTAGATCAGTCAGTTTCTTTTAATTTTGCACTAACTTCTTTGAGGGAAGTATGAATTCACCTCTTTCAATAGATTAGGTCAGAGAAGACTCGCAGTTGTTCTCGAATTGCCCTATCACTTGAAGAAGAGATAAGTACCACCTACCAAATCATGGAATGATTTTAATTCAGATATTTCATGGATTATAATCAAAATGGAAATGTCTAAAGCACGTTACGTCTGTTTTAACGTTTCAAAAGAAATAAACCTTTCAATAAGTTCCGATACGTTGGAACGTATAACAAAACAAATAAAATTCGTTTGCGTAGAATCGTTGCTTACTTTTCTGTAGAATCCACAGTTATTGAATTCATCATACTTTTTCTAGGTGGTAGGTGTAATTCTGCTTTAAGGATTATCTTATTCTACAGATTTAAAGGAAACACGGCAATTTCAGTTCTAACAATTTTTATGTCTCAGAAGCTTTAGCTACTATTATTTTTCAAATTTTGTGATTCCAATACAATTTTGAAAAAAAACTCCAAGATTCATATTTTCTGAAGATCTCTCATTGATTACATTTTGATAATCTATTAAATTTGTTTGTTTATTCCGCATTATAGTGTCGAGGATGCTACAATGATATAGTCTATTATTTGAGAAGAGTCCTTATTATTTAAAACGTTGTTAGCGAAACAAAGTTTGTTGCTTCGGTGTTTTTCTTATAGTATCAAAACTTTTCAGCTGATCTATTTCACACCCCTCTTTGTGTGTGAAGAAATCCTTTTCATAATTTGAAAAACAGTCTTTGTTATTCTGAAACTTGTTTCGAACCACTGAGCTGGTAATGTTGTCTTTGTTACCACGATGTTTCAGTCGATCTATTCTACAATTTTCACTAGGCACACAATCCTTAAGCTTAGAATGAGGTTTGGTATCATGTGGCCATCTTTTTTACAAAGATTACTTTCTATATAAATTATTTTCTTCCCAACAAATTGTATTCCTCAATAAATCCCCCAATTTCTTCTATTTCTTCAAATCACCTTTAACTCATTCCATGTCCTAAAATAAATGAATTCACCCGTTTTGATGATCAATTTATTCGTTTCATATAGCAATATTTGTAATATTACATTTTTTTCAAGTGAAAATATTTTTACATCGAGTTCTGGTTTATAAATCTTTTAACGTTTGCATTCATAATTTATATAAAATCTGATTATTTGTTTTTATGCTGAATGGTTCACAATTTCATAATTCAATAATTGTGATATTTTTGGCAATGTGTGCTCAATGTTTAACGATGTACTCTTTCAGCAATTATTATAAGGACGTGTTTGGGAATTAAATGTTCTGTATGATGAATGAAAACCGAAATATAGTTACTGAGAAAAAAGAAGCTACAACATCAATGAAGAAAGTAGACAAAGAAGAGTACAATTTTGAGAAACGACTCTTTGAAAAGCACTAATAGATTTTCAACTTTTACAAATGGAAGAAAATCTTCTCAATATATCAAGCATAACAGACGTTTGCAGACATTCTATTGGAATTATACTTTTAGGATTTTGAGTAACATCACAATTATGAAAAATCGAAGATAGGAAAGTATAAGAGGCTGGTAACTAACCAATCTCTCTACCTCAGTCTTTTCATCTATATATCCGTCTCGAAATGTATAGCTATCTATCTGTGGATATATTTATACATGTTGGGTTGCGATAAAGAAATAATGACATATATGATGAAAGAAATGAAAACTTTTTCGAAAGTTTATTATGATAATCTTGTTCCTTAGATGATCGGACGATATCAAGTCTTTTTTCTTTTTTTTTTTTTTTTGTTAACCATTTTAGCCGAGATATACTTATTCAATATCATATTCAGGGCAAAAACGATAGTTTTTACCAGAACTATAAACGATATAATACAATACTACTAATATTATAATTATAGTAAAGATATATACTTATGCCATATATTCATTAGAAAAAAGATATTTTGTTCGTATTTTCCTATCAAAAGTCAGTTTGTCAAAATTCAATCCCATTATTTTCAACCGACCCTGCACTACAAAAAACTTTTTTCGATAAATTTTTGATAGAATAACGTCAGAAAGATTTGTTCTCAACGTGTGTTGCACGCAAGATCTCCTCTTCCAATAATGAAAAAGTAAATGTCAGCATTCATCGAATTAAGAGAGGAAAGCTTAGAATTTCCAAATCTAATAACAAAAACCTTTTCCACCAAAATGGAATCTTGGCAGAAAAAAACAGCATACGTTGACAGAAATAACAACTTAATTTGGGCAAGATAAGCACACCTGTCGTAATTGATAGAAAATTGTTATTCCCTGGGGAGTTTTTGATAAACTGGAAATAAAAAAATACTTTCATTTCATTTAGTCCGTCTTATTTTGAATACTGAAATTTTCGAAAAATTTCAACCAACAGGTGCACAACATTGATTGCCAAACGCTTACCGTAGACCGATGTTTGGCAATATCACCTGACATCCTTTTGCTCATGGAATGACTTCAATCTCACAAGGTGCACTATTCTTTTGGCCTTGTGCAAAACTAAGTTAAGCTTGGTAAATATTTAAGGAACCTACCGAAGGTAGATGGTTAGCAAAATTGCCTAACAAATTTAATTGTTTCTGTAGTGAGTTCTATCCTCATTATGCGATTTAATTTCCTGGGTGCACACGGTGTAAATTACAACTCGACCGTTTACTGTAAAGTAATTGTGAACTAACAAAGCATCGGTCAATCTTTCTGGATGTTCTTCCATTATAAATCTCTTTCATTTAGTGTACCCCGATATAACAGACCACGCTTTAACGGCTTTCTGATTACCAGACCCCTGGATAATGGATTAACGAACTTTCTTTATGAATAATTTATCTTGTTTCTGCGTATTTGTTCGTGAAAAGTACCATTAATTTTTTAGTAGTTACCAATATTTTTTTAAATATGTCTAAAATGAATCTTATTCATGATGACATGGGTCCCAATGGGAGATTTTAGTTCGCCATCAAAAAAGGTTTAAAATCAGTAATGCTGTTGGGCTGTGAGGTCCACTATTTCTTGGACCACTTCATCAGCGGAAATAAAACATGTCCTCCTGCTATGTGCAACGGCCGTCTATGAGTTTCTACAGGCCATTATCACCGAGGGCTTCAATGGGGACGACGTAAAGAGAAGAAGACTTAGAGAATCAAAGTAAGGGAGAGTTATTGACGTTGTATTTATTCATTCACACATCTTTATTTAACAGATAATAAAAAGACAAATGGGACTCGAACGACCCAACATTGTGGTTTTATCATACGATCGTTTGGGGTCCCCACAGTTCGAGCAAAAGAATGATCAAAATCAAATGCAAGAGTCAATAGAGAAGACATTTTTGGTAATTTTATCGCTGACAAATCGGTAGTTCTTGCAAGAGTAAAAAATCCGGTATAAAAAGTATTTCTCTCTCGCTACTGGGATCTTTATATCTTTTTTGCCCATCTTTTCTCCCTCTTATCCCCTTTATTTAGGAATAATTACAGTTGTTTGCATTCTTGATCAGAAAAATTCTGATTCAATCCGTCTCAGGATTATTAATGTGTATATCTAGATTTGTATTTTCTGACAAACAACGAATATATCAAGTCAATTAAAAGGTTTCCAGCATTCTAACTTTTAACACTTGTTAAATGTTCAATAAATCTGAACCTGAGTTTGAAATAAATGAGTTCAGCAATAACCGTGTATAAATGTCTGCTCTTGATCGAGGACATCATATTACCAGCAGATTTTTTTTAATTAACACTTGTTTTATTTCGTCAATGGTTGTGGATTTCTGCAATTATTTCTGAGAAGCACACATTCAATGTTTAACATTGAGGTAGTTCCTGAGATAAAAGTTCGGTCCAAAGTCATATCATTTTTACAGGTACATATTACCCCGTGTAGGACTGACACCTCGACTATTATGAATTTCAGTGTCGATTCGATCATGAACTGAATCGAACACTGGTTATCAAAATATATCATTATCGATGTCACTCTCTGATTTATTCGGCTCCAAAACATGGAATCATGAATAATATGACAGGATATATTTGTCTCACATATCCAGGAGAATGGACGACTGTTGATGTACGTATAAATTATATGCCAAAGATATGACCAAATATAGCTCCTTTAGCTCAGTACAATAGATGACGAATGTTGAGCATCCATATATATATATATATATATATATATATATATATAATCATTATTATTATGATTAACGCTCCCTTATTCAGGGTTGAGCAGTCTTTAAGTGAGTTACCTCGTTCATTAAAAGCTTATGCAATGCTCTTTAAACTTAGGAATAGAGTACATAGGTGGATGGGGAATTCATGCGTGAGTAAATACATCGCTGACATCAAACCTCACTGACCGTCCACGATAATGGATAGTCCATAGGCACACTGAATAGTTGAATACAACGAAACATCTGTCTGTGGATGACACAATTATTTAATGATTATTATACATATATATATATATATATATATATATATATTGTTTGAGTGTGTAAATATTCATAGAAAAGTATATATAGTAGAGCCTTTATTCCTATGTCATTTATCATTTCTATCACCCGCTGTTAGATAGTCGACTCAGTCTTTTCAGAAGTTCATAATACACTATTCTTGTTGATGTACATGTTTTTAAAAAGCCCTTACCGTTGCTTATACAACAGTTCACAACAATTGTCCTTCTCTTTTTATTGATTCGGTGTAACTGGAAGAAATCAGCTCTGCTTAACAGCGCTCGGTTTTGAAAAATATTTTTCAGAATGTTTCCTTGTGTTTCATTTCAGGTTTTTACCATTGCCTTTCCGAGAAGTCATCGAGTACTGGAAATTATCTCGAAAGATTTTTCTACTTCTGAGTTTTAAATTCCCTTCGATTTGACTATGATCATCATCATCATCGTTATTTTTTTCATGGTACTTTTTAAACCAAATCAATATTTTTCTATTTCCAGTTTTTCTCCCAAGGAGAAAAGAATAGGAAACAATCAGATATGTGAAAATGCACCTTATCCGATGTTTTCTCTCTCTGTCTTATTATCTGTCAGTTTCTTTGACTCTCTGTTTCTGTCTCGAGCTCTTTCTCTGTCTCTGTCCCTCCTCTCTCTGTCTTTCTGTCTCTCTTGTCTCTCTGTCTGTCTGTCTGTCTGTCTCTCTCTCTCTCTCCCTCTCTCCCCGTATATACATGAAGATCCAATATATCAAGAATAATAATTTCTTATCTTGCTGAATATAGTTATCGATACACACACACACACACACACACACACACACACACACACATACACACACACATATATATATATTTAGAGAGAGACAGACAGACAGACAGAGATATAAATATATATTCATGAAGAATGTGGTCCCGAATCGTGATGAGCGCCATTTAGATAACAAATGTGTTTAATCAAATTTAAAATGAAATCCCTGATTTGATTTTATATCATACCAACACCTATAAATTGAATTCATCTTAGAAAGTTGTAATAATAATTTAAAATCCAAATCTTAGATTTGATTATTGATTGGATAGAAAATTATTTTTGACCCATCTTCTTCGTATATATACATATATATATATATATATATATATATATATATATATATATATATATATATATATATATATATATAATCAGATTGCAGTAGACACAATCGAGTAGTACCTTAACATTATAATACATCATAATCTATCCATCTATCTATCTACCTATCTATATTGTTGTTATCCATTATAATATTGTCGTCAAATAGAAACCTGCATGCGAAATTTCCAAGTTTTATTTTTGCCTCTTTTGTTCGTATCGCCTTTCCAGTTTTCGGACAAAGTTATTTGAATCAAGTAAAAAGAGAGGATTTGATGATTGAATCGATGGACTCTTCTTTTGTCCTGAGGAAATATTTATGCTGACATATCATTATCTTTTTAAAAATCACATTCCTCGTAATCACCACCCTCAAAATCAATATCGTCCCCATGGTTGTATTCATCACTTAGGCTGACACAAGGCTACTATTGTGGGGCATTAACTGAGAATTGAATTCACACCAGTACTAAGTGTGTTTAATATCAACCCTCTCGTCATTTTTTAATAGAGCATTCCCAATCCGCACAAAATATAGCTTTTTATATGAGTCCATGCTATCTGAGCACCTAGTGAGTAATGGGATTATTGTGCTAAAGAATTAGTTTGCATGACAAGCTCAGTAACTATCACACCACGACAGGCAGCCGGTACAATATATAAACCAACTCATTAGTTTGTATCTATTTACTGGTAAGACTAATGATTGCAAAATGTAGCCCAACAGACTGCATCTACGATCAAACATTACCACATTAAAAAGTGATCGAGATACGACGAATACCCAAGCAACCTCAGATTTACAAACGACATCGTCATTTTTGCAAAGAATATGGAGTGGTTACGAGGGTGTCTGAGACATCATAGAATCCATTAGAAAATTCAAATGGCAATAGGCTGATTATTTGTAAGAATGGCAGACAACCGATGGATATCACGACTTATAACATGAATCCCTAGATATCTCATGCGATAGCGAGGCTGGAATACAAGATAGACAGACGAACTACATAAGGTCAGAAAGTATTGGCTCCATGATACCTGAGATAGAGAGGTGTGCTGAATTGTTGGAAGAGTCTATATTCAAGGACGGACGATATAAGAATGATGATGATGATGATGGTGGTGGTGGTGGTGGTGGTGGTGTATTGGTGGTGATGATGAAAGAATTTCATAATCATCATCAATTCAACGCTTGTCATCGGACATGGACCGTCCCCAAGATTGTCGGCGTCGCGTAGTCAGTACTTTCTGAACATGACCTTTGCTGAAAATGTGTTATCTCACAACTTAATATGTTTATAAGATATCTATTTATATAAATCCTTATGTGCATACATATACGTATATCGTACGTTGATGCAAACATACTTGGAATTGGAGACATTGAAAATATTTACGAAAATATTGATTAGTTCTGCCATTATGCAAATATCTACATAACAACGTTCCTAACTAATGCCCCTCTGGCAGAAACCTCACCTCATCTGAATATATCGTTTCCCCTCACCACTTCAACGTATTTTGAACACCGTTTCCCTTATCCAAATTCTTTCTCTTTTCTCTCTCTCTCTCTCTCTCTCTCTCTCTCCGTCTTTTTCACTCGTTTCCTCTCTCTCTCTCTCTCTCTCTCTCTCTCCCTCTCTCTCTCTCTCTCTCTCAATATATATATTATCTCGATAGTTTTACAGCTTTGAACACTAGGAACTTTTTTGAAATTCCAAAAAATATTATTTGTGTAACTTAAGTCACTTTTTTTCCGAATATCTGCTTATGTAATTCGTATAATTCTCTACGGTGATTTTTTCTGTTTGCTTTCTACTTTGCTTTCATGGTACTACGTGTGAATTTTTCTCTTGTTGGGATCATCTGTTGTTTACTATGTAACTGTTTCGGAGAAAAACAAGATAGTAACAGTATTGATCAAAAACCATCATATATATTTTTTCTTTTCCCTCTCTTCCTCCATCTCTATCCCACATACATTTCTTTTGTCAGTTATTATCTAAAATTTTGTCAAATTATCTTATTGTCTTTTTCATAAGGAACTTTTACTTCTGTTTTCTGTGTAGCCCATTAGAATAAAAACTGCGTTGTTTTGTTTGTTCTTTTTCTCGTAGGCGATTTTCCAACGATAAATACATTACACATGCATCTTCATTTGTGTGCAAATTAGTCAAATAACACACTCACATATATATATATATATATATATATATATATATATATATATATATATATATATATATATATTATCTGTATACTAATGTACATAGATGAGATGTGTAATCTATCACAATGATATACAACGTGAATGTAGATATCCTCTAAAAGACAGAATCAAGTATATTCACTGAAATATTGTATATTATTGCCAATACACTGCAAACAATCACCGACACAACATGCTTCCCACCCACTTCCCCTCCTGAACCATTGTTTTATCAAAACATCTCTCTCTGTCTCTCTCAATCTTGTTCACTCTCTTGCTCTCACCCATCAATTTTCTCCATCATATAAAAATTCTTCAAAATGAACTTCCCTATTATTCGAAAGAAAATAGATCTATTACTCTCTTTCTGTGGAACTCATTATCGTCAGAGATAATTTTCCAAGAAGATGTATCAATATCCAGGGGGCAAAATGACATGAAAGGGTTTAAAAAAATATCAGTATTTGCAGGAGTAACATTTCAAGAAATTAAATTGGAAAATCGATTCTTTATGTAGCAAATATAAATCGTACGCTAAGAATTAGGAAAACGTGAGATTTCGGATCGATTGTTTAAAGGGTAAAGTTTCTGTTGATCTCTCACCGGATATTTTTTAACATCAGAATTTCCAGGGTTGTTCTCATTTTCTTTTCAAGTATAAGTTGCGCTGTTTATTTACTCTTCCACCCGAGCAAAATGTGACACAATGTGGCGAAAAAAGGAGACACCCTGGAAAAATAGCTCCAGCGACTTTGGTTTGCTAAGCAACCAAAGCAACCGCCGTCACGAAAGCGTCAGGCACGAGCCTGACCTGTTCCGTTAAGTGCAGTGGAACAGTGCTGCCTGCTACCCCAGCTGGGCCGAGTAATAGAAAGAGAACCCGAAGGTTCCCAATGCGCGTAGTAATGCGCAGCCTCAGTATAATCTCATTGGCGGGTGCATTGCACCGACGTACTCGGTCTTTGACACACACCCTCTCCGGCCCATTCGAAAGGCTAGTGTCTGTACCGGCGCCTCAGTCTCCGCCAGGGAACAGGCACTACACTTTAATCCATGCCAAAAGGGCCAGAAAAAGGTGTACGCGTGTTTGCACATAAAATAAACGAAATTAAACCGTTAGTTTCAACAGGTATTGTACGTCGGCCAATCACAGATTCCCTTTCGAAGAGTTTTGATCTACCAGGCCAATCAGCGTTCAGCTACAAAATAACACTCTTTTTTCATTGGTTGCGTCTTCAAACAAAGACGCCATGATTACAGGGCGGTAGAGGGGGTGATTTTATTGTGACAGGGACACAGTTGAGCACTTGGTCTTCACATCTCCCCAGCACCTGCCTGGTCAGTGAGCAGGAGAGTTGAAGATTACCAACTATCAGTCAGTAATAGGGGCTAGTATATGTCACATCTGTCCCAGCTATCGACATGTTGGAGACTGGAAGAGAAGAAAAAGGGTTATCGTGTGTTCAACTATTGTAAGAATTTTTTGCGCGAAAAATAATGTGGAACATTTCTTCTTTTTTTCAAATTTGAACTTAATTCCTTTCATCTGATTTTAGTGCGGCTTTTTTGTCCATGATTTTAGCCTTGGTGCTTTTGCGACTCCAGCAAAGCTGTTCAAATCACGATGGCTTCTATGAGCTTCAAGTGCACCAATGCACATACATTTGCTGTTCGTGATACAACACACGCCTTGAGTAATTTTACCGATAGGCAATAGTGGCCTGACCGGTAAGGAGAATCTCAGATATGTATAACGACTCTTGATGGTTGCGATAAAAGAAACTTAATTTAAAGAAGCAATATGCTTAATTTATTTAATTAACAATGATGCTTAATTTTAGAAACTCTTAAAAAATATTATTTTTCCGAAATGATATATAGAGCAGAAGATGAACAAAATCGACGGATGTCATCATTTTTTTTTTTTGTTTGATTTAAATCTTTTTTTCATGAAACATTTATTTATCTGAAACCATCCCCCAAAAGATATCTATCAGAGTTCATTTGAAAGGAGTGGATGACGCTGAAATTGTAAGAAAAATTACCTCTTCATTTGTTAATAGAGTAGATGTTACCTATGCACTCACATTCATAGACGCCTATATATTAGCGAAACAACAACATCGGAAGGCTTTATAAGACAAACGATTCTTCAGTTCGAGGTTTACCCCATTCGAGTTATGACAAGAAAATAAAGTGTGACAAAAAATGGCTGTTTTCTATGGCTGGTCTGTGAGTTGTGGCTGGAGTGGTAGTGCGTGTATAGACCATATGTTTTGTAAGTTTTGTTTGTGTCATGCTGCGACCAATATCACCTGCCGGGCTTTGGGAAGTCATCAATGTTGCTGAGTTTAGATGTTTTTGGCTTTATGTAAGGTTAATTCAGAATTGAGTGATAAAATAACTTAAGTTGAACAGGGGAAATTTGTTCTGTTTTGTGTGGTTGACCCAGGGTCAGGAAGGTTTGCTTGTAAGAGTATGAGTCAGTCATGGTATCCTAACTATATGTGTTTGCTTGCGAATGGGCGTATGCAAGACTGGTAATAGACCCCCCCACTGCAGAAGTCCTTATCCACTTTTTACACCACACGCACACACACACACACACACACACACACACACACATATATATATATATATATATATATATATATATATATATATATATATATATATATATATATATATATTGTTTTTCTCTTCCGAGCAGGGAAATATATTTCAATCAAATCCTCGATTTTTTATTTTTTTTAGAAAGTTTTATGTTTATGTCAGGTCGTCTGTTCATTAATCAATCTTTTGAAAATAATGTGACCCTCAATGGAAATAAATCTTGAATTAACATCAGTAAGAAAACTGACATTGATGGTTTGAAAGAATTAAACGATTTTTTTCGTTGTTGAAAAATTTAGGCTTGTCCATATAATGTTTTTTTTTCCTGGTTGTTGATAGATATCGTTTTTATATGGCCTTTTAGCCTGATTTTATCTTTAGCAAGACCTGGCGTTATTATACTCACTTCTGTGAGGAAGGAGGTGTCGAGAAGGGGAGAAGAGAGGCTGGAGGACGAACAATAAATCAGTCTTGATTGAGTTTCAAAGTTAGTTTTTATTCATTTTCATTTCGATATATATGGAATAATGACAAATTACAATGAATGCACTTGTAATCAATTTTGTTTCTGAGAGAGAGAGAGATAAATGGAGCAGACTTTTTACGGTAAACATTGGTATTGGAATAGAAAAAAGTGGCACTTATCTGAGTTGGAATTTCTCTTTTTACTAAGATTTGTTTGAAAGGATTTGTTTTAACATCGATAATTTTGGAGGAATCAAAATATCAAAACTATCAATGTTGAAATCTTCACAGTCTGCCTCGAGATAGTGTTCCAAAACCTAGAGGGAATCAGAATAGACGGCAGATACCTAAGCAACCTCAGATTTGCAAACGACAGTCTTTTTTTACAGAGAACGTTCATGGCCTCTAATTTATTCTAGATGAACTGACTGAAGGATGCTCGAAGTCAGCTTTTACTTGATCTTCAGCAAGACTAAAGTCATGTACAACAAACACACAATGATCAAAATCGAAAACGCAGTTCTTATCATGCAACCAAGCATCCTTCCCATAGCTGTTGCCTATTGGTCTGAAACATGGAACCCAACCAAGAAACTGAGGGCCATGCAATGAACACATCAGAGATTAATGCGCAACCTCACATGGAAAAATCACAATCACAGTATATTGAGGGCGAACAAAAGTCCAAGACATCATAAAATTCATTAGAAAACTCAAATTGCAATGGGCTGGTCATGTTGCAGACAACTGATGGACGTCACAACTCACAATATGTATTCCCAGAAGTCACATGCGAAACTGAAGCTGGCTGAATACAAGATTGACATACAAACTGGATATGTTCAGAAAGTATTGGCTGTGCAATACCTCTTGAAGGTCTATGTCAAAATGGGCGATAAAAGATTGATGATGATGGAACATTAGTAAAACGGGTCACAATATGAACTGATGCTGAAAAAGAGATTTAAAATGCTTTGTCATTGGAGACATTGGGATTTTCAATGTACAATTACGAATGATAAATGAATGCACTCATCTGATATTTGGATACAACAAGGAAGAACATTCAATTAATTATCATAATGACAATATAATGGACACTTCATAATAATTGAAAAGAGTTGATTTCATATAATTCTGTTCTTGATTGAGTACAAATAAGTAGTGGTAATTTGGAAAGCACATATATGTATATATATATATATATATATATATATATAAATGTATATACATATATATACATATATACAAATACATATATATATATACACACACACACACACATATATAAATATATATATTGTTACTGAGGAAATTATATTATTTTTGTTGCTGTTTTATGTGATCTTTTTCAATTACATTTCCTGATAATGTAGAATGGGTCTGATCATGCATCCATATTCGATTCCATCGTTTGAAATTGATAAAAACCTCCAGTGTATTATCCCTTTATCATTTTAATCAGATCTATCGAGGCTGTTCACGTCATCCGATTGTCATTACAAACAATATATGAGTCTTTCTGAAATGAGATTATGCCCGGGCAATATGACCACAGAACAAAAGCATTTGTGTTGTATCTTGATTTAAGTGTTTGTTGCATCAGATAATTGGTTGAATGACATGGGAACAGATAGCTCTTTCCAATTTAGATAAAAATTGTATAGACCTCCAATCTAGCATGCTGTTGCAGCAATATCCTGAGGGTTGGGGTTAAAGTGTATCCCAATTTAGTCCTTGTCTTATCCTTCGCGTCATCACCCTTGATGCAAGTGCATGTTTAAACAATTTGGTTGTGGCTAGGGATTGAATGATTGCGTTCCTCCTCAAAAATCCCTCATTCTCCTTAGCACTTTCACTGAGCTAACATTTTCTAACTCGTTTGTTACCAAAAAGCAAGATTGCACTTCTTGATAGTTTGACGAATTTTCAAAGTCACAGAAGATTCAACAGCAGTCTTTAAAATCATCGATACAAGTGTATTTCTCATATCTCCGCAGACCAAAGAAAAATCAGTTTTAGTAAAGAATGAATAAAAATTAAATCAACAAATAGGATCTGTTTGGGTATTTTTACCAGGATAAGGCCTGTTTCTATTTTGGATGCATTTTGGTCATTCAGTCCTTAATTTGGTACATATTGTCGGAATAAGCCATCCAATTCATACTTAATGAGAAATTTTGATGAATTTCTGTCATTTTATTGATTTTTCACCCGTTATCCATCCAACCTTTTGGGTTGATGGCAAGCCTGAGCAAAATTGCTATGGTCCAATGTTTTTTCCCCGGTTTAAACCACCAATCAGAGAGTCACTCTTACAAATATGATAGATTCTCCAAAGATTATAAACAAAAAAAACACTAATTCAGTAAATATAATACATTTATATAGTTTTCTAAGAAATATTGTTAGACTGAACTTCGATGTATGTCAGTGTCTGGATAAATAAACAATCAAACAAGGTTGGTTGTTATTTTAGCTCGTGCAGCTCTTGTCTTTAGCATGTGTTGTGTTATAAATTAAAAGAAAAATGTGCAGAAATCCTTTCTTTTAAATTCACTTGCATAGTGAATTGATGATTGTTTCAAAATTTTCCATCATCACTATACATCATTTCTCAATGTAAATACGGCATTGGTATTTCCAAATACAGTAGCAGAATGCTGACGTCATCAGTCGGTTTCCGGTTCCATCAGTAATAAAAAATTTTAAAAAAGTAACAAAATAATCAATCATTTCACTACGGATGAGGAAAGCAGGCTCCGTGTTTTTTTTTTATTACTTTAACTTTTCAGAAATAGTATTAAATAACTCCATCCAGTGATTTATTTCAAGTTGCTGCGGGCCATATGAAATTTTGAGGTGGCATAGGTGTAGCCAATTGGCCGTTATTCTGGAAACCTCTCTTCTATAAAAAGTATCCATCCAGAATGTTTACTGTTCTCTCATTTCTTGTAGTTCATTGTATGAGGTTTATTTGGAATTTGTTATAGATAGTCGTCAAATCCAGCATTGACAGTGACCCAGCGTTCAAACAAGAAGTAAAAATTTGTCCCTGAGTTCAATATTTGCTTGATCTTCGTTGTCATTAGCTCTACCCTCATTTTTTAGAGTTTCTTTTCTAGCTATATAATTTATTATCACATTGTTTTAAATCATCATATCACAAAAATATCTTTACCCCACTCAGCCAACACAGGTGATTGAACTCACCCTTAGCAGGGATAGAGACGAATTCTGTAGTTGGATCAATCCAAACCATGAGGAAGAGAAATTCGATTTATGATTTCACTGGAATATCTTCGATGAAAACCTGACGTTATAAAAAATAATTTATAAATACAAAATGCCTCCATGGATTACCATTCATAACGCGTCTCAAATATTCAGAGATAGATTATTTACGTTAGATTTTTTTTATTATACAAAAATGGGAGATAAGTGAAACGAGCTTTTGTTTTGCAGCAAACTGTTGCAGAAGTTCCGTGCACTCACTTCCTCCCTCCCCTATACCTGAGTCACCTGTACCTTTAACCAAACTCTGAAAACTCAGCCTAATACAACATGAATAATATTTTTGGTGTATGGGAAAACTTAAAAATGTTTCCCATATATAACAGTGGTTTCGTTTTATTTCATTTTGACTCACGAGATGTTTTTATAAGAAAGCTTTTCTTTCACATAGCAGGGGAGATCTATGTTTATTTCAAGGGGAATTTATGATAAACACAGAAAATAGATAAGCGAAACAATGTTTCGGGCCTCTCGTCTATATTCTGTTGATCATATCATAGGCTATATAA
The DNA here is from genome assembly GCA_963457665.1 of Thysanoteuthis rhombus. NCBI lineage: Eukaryota > Metazoa > Mollusca > Cephalopoda > Oegopsida > Thysanoteuthidae > Thysanoteuthis > Thysanoteuthis major. The sequence goes on along the minus strand of OY735219.1, from coordinate 16,782,487 downwards.
TCTCCTTTCCTTTTCCACAGTGGTCAGGTCATTTTCATATTTGATAAACACTTGTGTCCCTTTGGTATAAATACCGGTCAGATTATATGAACGTAATATATTTGTTATAAGATAATATTTAATGGAAATTTTATTTTCCCCATTCGACAGGATCTTTTATTTTTCTTTGCTTTCATCAGATCTCGTTAGTATTGTAATGTGTCTACACCAAGAACAAATGATTGAAGGGATCAGAGGAAACAAAAAATTTGTCCAAGAGAGACAGACCGGATTGAATTGATTTCCCAAAGCAATATATCAGTCAGTAATCTTGCATAGGTGTAGATTTACTCAAGTGACAAATCCACTGATCGCTATGCCATCCGATCCGACAATTCACTCCACAACCGTTCATGATAAACACATATAAGGTTACAGCATTGATAACATTTATGATTGTTAATGTCCACCAGATAATGAGACTGACGAGGTAGAACATCTATTGCAAACAGAAAATGTGAAATTCTTTTTTCTTTTTTTTCCACCTTTAGTTTTTGCCGACGTAAGAGTCCAGGATCTGGGAATATGTGTCCCTCTGCGTATATACGGGCAGGAAAATATGAAAATGAATATGTGACTTGTGATCTTATCTATGTACATGTGTGAAGAAGAGGTCTGCACAAGTTTCATAAGACTGTAATACATATACATAAAGAGAGAGAACAGATATGCATATATATATATATATATATACATATATATATACGTGCATAACTAGGTATTCACACATATATCTCTGTGTATGAAAATGGTTGCTTTGATTTAAGATGCTTTCAAACCTACTCCTTATTTGTCAGGAAGAATGGACAAGAATCTTACTCTTTCTCACATACACACACACACACAGAAACACACAAACGGAGACATGGAGATAGAAAAACATCAAGACACACGAGTGCAAACCAAGAAGAGCGCACGCTTACACACACACACGTGCACACACATGCGCGTGCGCAGAAAGGAGCACACTATCAGATAATAACATGATGAGCTATTTTCTTCTGACCATTTTCAAAAAAGACAGTATTACAGAAACGCTCTCATCTTTCTCTATCGATGAGTTAAAAGTCAACAAAGGGTGTATGTGGACTGAATGAGTCATTGTATTCGACGATCTGAACAATTCAAGAACACATTGAATGATGCAAATTACAACTCTATTACCAATGAAGAGTTTTTCTTTTTTCAGGCGTCGACTTTTTCCAGATCTGCGATCTTCTATTGTTCAACATTTAACCAAACTGCATCGAGAACTAGAAGCAAATATTTTATAAAATACATACTGACGTAAAAAATGGAACTCTTCTTTGTTTTCTTTCCAATAACATAATTTCACACTTGCACACAGACACACACACACACACACATATATATATATATATATATATATATATATATATATATATATATATATATATGTGTGTGTGTGTGTGTGTGTGTGTCTGTGTGTGTGTGTCTGTGTGTCTGTGTGTGTGTGTATGAATGAAATATCAGTAAATGGACGACTTATATCCGACAGAATATCACTTTTAAAGAACAATGTATAAGGAACAAGTAGCTCAGCACCGGTGTTACTCGGCTGCAAACAATTGGCCTTACATCGTGTGAATAAAGAAATGAGTGAAGTGCGGGGATCAATTCCCGAATTTACTATTTAATAGTTATAAACAGTATATATATATATATATATATATATATATATATATATGTGTGTGTGTGTGTGTGTGTATGTGTGTGTGTATGTATGTGTGTGTATGTGTGTGTGTGTGTGTAAAAGATTTACTATTTAATGGGGATCAGTTCATTTCTTGATAACAATAAATCCCCCATTATACTGATCCCCGACTTCAAATACACTGACTCTAAAAATATTCTTAAACTCTTACTAATTTACCCGTATTCAGCGGGTCGAAATATGTGTACATGCCTCCCCCAAGTTCATAAGTGCAAAGTTAACATAACTTACCCCGACCAGAGTTTCGAGATACCTTGTCTTTGTAAACAAAATTTTGCCGTACCTTTCGGCGTTTCTATCAAAATCATAAATTGAAAGAGACATTGGTCTTCAACAGCAACCACATCATATCATCTCAAGAGGATAGGAAAGGTTAGATTGTTGAAATTGATGGGGAAAATAAACAGATATATTAATAACTTGATTTGCAGACTGGAAAATAATTTTGTCCTTGAATAGACGATTGAGAACACATAGTCTGTTGAGATCATTAAAAAGAGTTTTCCACTGTTTGGGCTTTGTTATCAAATCGTTAACCATGGGGAAATCAGAATTACGTGACAGAAAATTAATAACGCCTCGGCTTATTTGATATTCATCAGACGAATTAAGGAAAGCCGTTGATTCAAGATAACTTTTCTTTGTAGGTCAAAATCATGTTTTATCCCTTGCAGTTTGTATTAGAATTAAATAATTGAAAGAGACTCCCGACTTTGATAGTGACAATATAAAGTCATCTCTAGGTGATAGGAGAGGTTGAATAGTTGAAAGACTGATCCCACGTGAACTGAATGAAATGTTCCGTGATATTCAAGTGCGTTTAAGCTTAGGGAATCGGGATATGATGTCTATCAGCGCAGACTATCATTTTTGGGGGCATTTTGAATAGAGTGTCAAATATTACGGGTAGTTTGAGCTCAAAATGAATTTGTTGCGAAAAAAAAAGAATTTTATACTGATGACAGAGTATCATTGTAGGATCGTAACGAAATATTCTTTTGCTTCAAATAGGTTATGTATTTTAATATCTTATATTTTATTGATCACATCATTTTCCATTTTACTAATCAAAACGTGACATTTCATACGCAACAATAATTAATGAAAATAAAAATGTTTAAGAAAATATTGAATTCATCTCGAAACAAATCCATCTTTTGCTACTTGGAATCTTTGTCCCAATTTAGCACACACGCTCACACACACACACACACTCCTTTTAGTCAGTAGGGAAGGTGTTTTTGTTCTTTTTCCATTTTTTATTCCCTCCAAAATGTGTTCTCAGTGGATTATTCAATTCTCCCAGTTTGTTTAGGCTAAATCGATCCCTCAGTTTGTGTCCATCTTAGTTTTGTTTTTGAATTATGACATTTTATTGCCTAACAAAAGGAGAGAGATCAGAGTAGACACTTTGAATTATTTAAACTCACACTTCTGTCAATGAGTAGTGAAAAAGTTCTGTTTTGTTTTTTTCAGATAAGGCTTCAATACTTACAATATAAGTTTATGCTAAATTAACTTGATAAAAATGAGCAAATATGGGTGGCAGTGATTCATAATTTCCATTGAAATGCTAGTTTTCCTTTCCTTTTTTTCCTCACATTTTCGTTCACGATCGATACGCCGACCTTTTTCTTTTTTTCTCTTTCCTTTCTTTCTTTTTCTCACTTTCTCCCAGAATTTTCCTTCAGTTATTGTTCTTTCTTTCTTACCTTTTGATCTTTTTCTCTCGTTTTTTATTCCTTTTTTTCAATTTGTATTTTCTTTCTTCCTTATCTACATTTGTCATTCGTGAATGTTTGAAGACTGGACACTTTTACGACACGATTATAGAAGGACACTTTTTTCATTTACTTCTTTCTCCATCATACATTCATGCAATTATTCATTCGTCTAAGAGGAATTTTTTTTCTATTTCTGTCTTTATCACTTTCAAGAACTCAATTTATTTAAACATTTATCTAAGAGAGACAGAGATACACGGAGAGAGTGAGAGCAAGGGTTTGAGAGAGAGAAAGAAAGAGAGTGATTTTCCGTTAAAACTCTCATTTCTTTAGAAAATATTACTCTCTCTCTTTTCAAATCCTAAAGTTGACCCCCAAACACCCCAGAGACCTCTTAACAAATCTTTTTTTCTCCTGCCATACACTATCACTCTTCCAAACATTAACACACATACTAAAATAATACCCAAACCTACCATAACTTGACCACGACTGCTAACACAGGCTTACAAACATTTACACAATCACTCTTACCCAGTGGTTCCAGCAACAACCCTACAGTCCACCATTTCTTCTTGAAGCACTCAACAGCTATTGGAATTTTATGATGCCCATGAAATCAGAACCCAAATCAAGATTGATGACTTGTACAAATGATCTGAAATTACCCCCACTTTGTGGATAGTAGAGAATAACAACTTTGAAGTGCGCATGACCTTGTGGAGACGTGTACGAAACTAGTTAAGATTTATCAAAAACAGTATATCTGTACACTATAACTGTCAGGTTTGGCTCTCCTTTTTTTATTTGTTTCTTATATTTATTCAACCCCATGGCGGGATTTATTTACCCATCTCCCTATATATATATATATATATATATATGTGTGTGTGTGTGTGTGTGTGTGTGTGTGTGTGTGAGAGCGAGAGAGAGAGAGGGGGTGAGAGAGTGAGATGCATAGAGAGATGCATTCGTGTGTAAGGTGATTTCTTTGTTCCGTATAGAGACTACAAAAGCATCACATCTTTTGGAGAATTAAATTTCCTCCAGTAAACTAACCAGGCATTATCTATATAACAGGGCATTGGCTAAATTGGAATTCTAAAAAAAGGACGATACCTTTGTTCTTTCATAAGAATCCTTCAAAATAACTCATTGTATTTGTTTCATCACACGTGAAAAAGATTCACTGAATCAGACATCCCTTCTATATGTCTTAGCCCCAAAATCATCATCTGCTGAAAACTTACGTGGAAAAGCTTACGTTTGAAGCAATAGTTACAGAGATATATGCATATATATATATATATATATATATATATATATATATATATATATATGTGTGTGTGTGTGTGTGTGTGTGTGTCTGTGTGTGTGTGCGTGAGTGTGTGTGTGTAAGTATATATATACATATATATATATATATATATGTGTGTGTGTGTGTGTGTGTGTGTGTGTATGTATTATTCAGGAATGGATATATACTCCAATAGGAATTATTATAAATATGTCATATTACTTCGAAACTCTATTTGGAATGATGGAAGAATCACTCTGAGATGGCAAGCCTTCGGTAAAGCAAGCTTAACTTTCAAAAACCAGACGATCCCAATAATCCTGAAAAGAAGAATATACAACCAATGGATTCTCCCGATAGTCACTTGTGGAGCTGAAACATGGAACCTAACCTAGAGACAGACCTGCAGACTGAGAAGTGTGCAGCGTGTACATATAGAGAATCATGCTCAACTTTACATGGAAAACAGGAGTCCAAGACATCAAAGAAACTATCAAAAAACTAAAATGGCAATGGGCAAGCCATGTTGCAAGAATAAAAGACAACCGATGGACATCAACATTCACAACATGGTCCGTCGAGATCACATGCGCTACCGAGGTCGGCAGAATATTAGATGGAGGGACAAGGTAGACAAATTCAGCAAATACTGGCTCTCCGACGCCCATGATAGAGAATTGTGGCCAATCTTGGGGAAGATCTATGTCCAACGACGGACGTTAAAAGACAGATGATGATGATGGATATATCATTTAACACAGACTGCACAAATAGAGTAAACATTTACTTCTGCAGTCCTGGTTTCTCTGATTGCTCATCCCTTTTAAATTTTCTTGAGGTAACCCACGAAGAATGTAAATGGAATTAAACACAAACAATTAATGCCAAGAGCAAACACCAAATCTGATGAATACTTGACAAATATACAAATATATGAATATATAATGTTTTTCCTTTAACTGATCCCACTTATGTAAATCATCAAATACAATCACCAAAACGCTTGATAAGAAGTGTCAGAAACACTCCAAGAAAATGTATATTTTCCAACAACCAGCCATAAACACAGACAATTAAATCCCCATGTCCAAGACGGAAGATAAATAAACAAACAAGTAAGAAGGAATTAATAGTAATAAAAGACAAAAATTACCCACAGATAGATCAACTGGTATAATATCTAAAAAAATTTGAAAAATCAAATGTGATAATCAAAACCAAGAACTTAGACGATTCGAATAGAAAAATCATAGATGACAAAAATGGAGAAAAGAATTTTAAATCCAATCGGGTGGAGATTTCAAAGAGAGAGAGAGAGAATAATTGAATGATGTGTAGTATGAAATAGCATCTATACGATGATAACACTCCATATAAAGTAAACTATATGTCTGACATAAACTGTATATTAGAACCATAGCTGAAAGGGGGTGCTTGATCAACACAGCTGGAATGTTAATATCACTTTGTTTTTGAATCATCAAAACGGTTACATTGTAAAAAATAGATGGTTCAAAGATGGGCGAATTCATACATAGTACCATAAGTGTTCAAACCGGTTTGTTGTGGGCAGTGGTTGGTTATCACTAACAACAAAAATAACAGTATGTGTAACACATAAATGGAAATAATGAAGAACATTTCATACATGACATTAACTTATATTGGGAAAACGTGAGTGAAGTGACACGAAAAGTTTCCGGAAAAGTTTGTGTGTGTGTGTTTGTGCGTATGTATATATATATATATATATGTGTGTGTGTGTGTGTGTGTGTGTGTGTGTGTGCGTTCGTGTATATATGTTTGTGTGAGTGTGTGTGTGCGAGAGTATAAAGTTGAGGAGAAATAGGGAAAGGCAAGAGGGAAAGGCACTCATGGATAACCACGATTAGAGTTTATCATGTCCATATGATCATGTTCAAAAATAGCTTATGAAGGCACGTGGTCGTGTCTGTGGATCACAGATTAAATACGAAAGAGTGTGAAAAGCTACAGAAACGCCGGGACTTGTCAAGAGAACTGAAGAGAGGTGTGGAACATGAAAGGTAGGATTGTGTATTGATGGTTGATTTCTATCAGCTTTAAAAGTTGACATCAAACAGTATTTGTTGTTTGCTTTCTTGTTGACAATATTCAAAGGCAGCTTTTGGTGTCAAAAAAATCGACTCTGGTTTTTGTATGAAGGCAATGGAACAAAGTACCGTTATATCAAGAGCTAGATCTGCCTCTCTGGGGTAATTTCTGACTTTGTTCATGTCGGGCGGCCAATCCTTTTATCATCTAAAGAGAAGCCCTAAGTCGCAGCATGTCATGCGATGAACATGAAACAAGGAAGAAAGACATAAGACTTTCATGTAAAAGTCATTCCCCTTTGATTTCCATCGGTTATCTTCTACAACGAGTCACGGGAGATTGTTTGGGAGCAAAAGTATTCTTCCAATTTTCAAATATCATGATCGATGTGATGCATTTCTGATATTTTACCTTGTAATCAGATCAGTTGATCATTTTTTTGAGAAAAAAGGGAAATCGAAGAAAATGCTGCTTATTATGAAGTTGTCGCTTATCCTAGTGAAGGAGTTTTCTTCTCTACTTGCAAAAATTTTTTGTTACCTTTCATTGGTAAACCGGTGAAAATATCAACGTTCGAAATCTTGGCAGTTACTTTGGTTCCAGCAGTGCCCATTGATGTTGAAAAGAGGAAAGCAATTGTCTCAACTCGCTCTCTCTCTCTCTCTCTCTCTATATATATATATATATATATATATATATATATATATGTATGTATATATATATATATATATATATATATATGTATATATATATACATATACATATATATATATATATACATATATATATATATATATCAGAAGGAGAAAAAATAGATCTTATGTTTTGGCACTAGGATTTCGAGTGTGTCCAATAACTGATTGATACATTTAGCTCTGTGAAGAACAATACGTTCACGTCATCATAAAACACAAATGTTATTAAAAATGTATGAAAAAAGACAATAGATTTAGTTTGTCACTCATTAGTAACCGTCACTGGAACACCATGTACGCACGATATATATATATATATATATATAGAGAGAGAGAGAGAGAGAGAGAGAGAGAGAGAGAGAAAGAGAGAGAGAGGGGGGTGTCAGAGAGAGTCAGTCGGTCATGTGGACTATGTTGGTAGTGTTTGTAACATTTTTAGTCGACGGTTTCCAACAACTGACATCCATATTTTTTTCCTCTGATCTTGATAATTACCAAAGGTATTCTCAAAGGTGTTTCAACTCGAATACTCTGATTATAGTAACACTATTTGAATCCAAACATAACTTGTCTCCCACGTAAACAAAAATGGGTAACTATTGTTTGACAAAATTTTGTTTTTGGCCATTAATCAAACGCATATGATTGAAAGACAGCTGTCTAAATACACATCATATATAGATGTATATACTTTATATATTGTGCACATTTGATGTGATTATGTGTACAAGCATCGGTTGGAAAATAGACCCCCAACTCATGCCTAGATCAGCTCGACCACACTAAATAGGCACAAGCCGAGATTCCCAATACTAACAAATCAATATATACTTCTAATCGGGCCTACAGCTATTAAAACCCAAAGATATTCAGATTGTGAATTGTAACTGGTGTCATCAAAGTCTGCTAAACAATATCTAGACTTGACTCATGGAATTGTGGTTCATTGCCTTGATTTCATAGCTAGAACTTACATTCACCTGCCTGGATATTCATAGTGCTTAAACGATTAAAATCTTTTTTTCAGGAATTAATATTCAAATTATTGCGGTTTCCTTGTTCTAAGGCCCCTGAAAATGTATGGCATGTGATTAAAAGTTGGGTCAGAAAATTTGAATCCAAGAATAAGTTCAATTTACTGTTCAAAAGATTCATCAGAGACGTTCAATTTTCTCTCTCTCTCCCTCTCTCTCTCTCTCCCTCTCTCTCTCTCCCTCTCTCTCTCTCCCTCTCTCTCTCTCTCTCTCTCATGGTTTGGGATCAATTCTAGAGCGTAGTACATCTATCCAAAGGAGATGTGGCCGTGTCTACAGATCACAGATCAAATATGAAAGGGTTTGATAACCAAGGGAAATACCTGAACCAGTACTAGGGGGGACTGAGCGAATACTCAGGAGAGTACTGAGAATATGAGACGTACGACCCCCAGCTCTTACGAATGGCTTAACAACAAAAAAAAGTCTGTATAAACGACAGCGCTACAGTGATAGTTGAAGACGAAGTGAGGGATGGGCTAAGTACTTGGAGGAGACTTATCATTACTCAGCAGTGTATTGCCGATCAAACCTGGCCGGAAGATTGTTTCGTCCGATTGCTGTATATCCGATGAACAAGCAATAGACAAGCTCATACAATGGGATCACACAGCTGAGTGATTAACTCCACCGGGGAGCGTCTATCATGCATGCATAGTAATTTGATTGGTTTCCAAGTTACACCGAGATCGGGTGAACGGATTCCGTGGTATTTCAAAAGTGTGGGACAGACCTTGCAAAATTCCTTTTAGATGAAATATCGATAAATGAGTGTTGGATATCTTGGTGATAATCTGGCTGAGGCTAGATTCAAATCCAATGGAAATGCAAATCATATCGGCCTAAAATTTTGAAAATCCTATCAGTCCTGAAAAGAAAGGCAAACAATTAATCCATACCCCTGGTAAACCCCTTGGAGCTGGAACATGTAGCCGAACCAAACGATTCACCCTCAAACTGAGAACAATGTAACGTGTGCATGAGAAAATCACACTCAGCGTCTCAAGAGTCCGAGATGTCATAAAAATCGTTAGAACACTCGAATTGCAATAGGCTGGCAATGTTGTAAAAATGCCTGAAAACAGCTGGACATCACGATTCATAGCATTGATCCCCAGATATCATATCCAAAATTGTTGCCGACAAGAAATAAGATGGTGAGACGAGCGAGACGGATTCAGAAAGTACTGGCCGTGCGATGCTCATAATGGAAAAGACATGTGAATCTTGGGGAAGGTATGTGCCCAACGACGAGCGCTAAAAAGGCTAATAACAATAATGATTATGCAGCAGCTGCTGCTGCTGCTGCTGATGATGATGATGATGATGGTGGTGGTGGTGGTGGTGGTGGTGGTTGTGGTGGTGGTGGTAGTGGTGATGATGATGATCTCCCCTTATTTCATTCTACCAATAAAATCATTTTCTGGACCCTATTAGATGTTTGTTAGAGGCGATTAATCTCGAAGATGAAATGTCTTAGGTTTTTTAAGAAATCACTGGAGCAAATTCATGTCAGGAGAGTTGACGGGTGAATCAATAGGATTCTGCAGGGACCCTGGTACTGATTGCAATTAAAGAAACAAAAACATTTGCCAAAAAAGATTCGACCCAAAATAATGGATTGATGAAGAGTTATACTTTGACAAAGGATGGTAAAGATATCAAGTTATGAATATGAATATGAGCAGAATGAGACACACATAGAGAAATGTACATAGGTAGATGTGTGCAAGCTCAGATGGATAGATAGATAGAAAGAAAGATAGATAGATCATTAGGGAAGGTCAAATATAAGATAATTGAAAAAATAAACAGAGATATTATTGCCTTGATTAGGAGACTGGAAAATAATTTTGTCCCTGGATAGACAATTACGAACTCATAACAATGTCTGTTGAGTTCATTAAAAAGATTTTTACACTATTTTAGCTTTGTACTCAAATTTTCAACCAAGGGAAATCAGAATTACGTGACAGGAAATTTATAACGCCTCGGCTTATTTAATATTTATTTGAATTATGGAGAGCCATTGATTCAGGATAACTTTTTTTGCCTTACCTTTTAACGTTATTTAACGTTTGGGATTAAATGATTGAAAGAGATCCTCGACTTCAACAGTGGGTCCGAAATGATTTGAATGAAATTTTCTGTGATGTTTGACCGTGTTTAAGCTTGATTTATTGGGATATGAAGTCTCCCAGCATCGTTTTTATTAACCTGGCTTTCCAACCACGGATCCGATGATCAAAACACTTGAAAATATCTTTTCAAACATTTTAAAATCCTCGTCGGTGTAGAATCAAAAATCTTATTTGAAAATGAGAGAGCAAATGCAAAGGCTGGAACGATAATATTTTACTCATCACAATTTGTTTCTATATGTTGGCCAAATCCATTATCTGTGACATGACATTTCTGTGAGAATTCTCTAGAAACAATGAATTGTTTGTTTCCTTCATCATTTAAATGCTTTTTTTTTCTTTCTCTCTTTATCTCATAATCTCTTTCTCGATCGACATCCCCAAGTCTTTTTTTCTTTTTTCTTCAGATATTTGCATTCGTTTCTCCCTTTTCTCTTTCAAATTGTTCAGATTTTCCTCATTCCCCTCTTTCAATTTGTATTATCTTTCTACTCTTCCTTCTTACTCTCTCTCTCTCTCTCTCCCTCTCTCTCTCTTGTTTTTGTTTTTGTTTTTTTCGCCTTCCTACAATACTTTTCTACATTGACACTCATAGAACTGGACACTTATGATATGTATAAATCAAATACGTCTCTCTAATAAACTTCTCCTCCCTTACCGTCCGCCATAATGCATTCAAGCAATTATCAATCCCTTCGCCTTAATTTTTTTTCTATTTCTGCTTCTGCAGGTTCCAAGATCAAACTCAGGATAAAAAGTAAAATGTCATGACTAGAATAAATTCTGTAAGAATGGATATATAGCGTCGATACAAATCAATCCGGAAGGAAAAATGTCCTTAAATTGATTTTTCTATCTTGTCCTTTTTGTAATGTCATGAATGCAAAATTCAGTGTAATTTATTCCGCGTTTCCTAGGATTGCAATTAAATTATCCAGGAAAGACAGCAGCGCCAAAATAACAAATCAAAATTAGCGTGAAATATCCTTTATTCTGGACAAAATGACGCTTTAGCCACATGGGTACGTTTGAAGAACTGCGAAAAATATTCACTCAGTTTTCAACTCTCATCCAAAAATAATTGAGCAAGAAAAGCTAATGTGGTTGTGTCACGGGGAAGCATACCACTTTGTTGTATGCGTGTATGTGCGTGTGTGTGTGTGCATGTACAGCAATATGAAGGCTGATATCGACTCTTGAATCGAATCTTTCGTTCCGCTCTTAGATGTTCTATTTTATTTTCAGATAGAATTTTTCTGCTTAGGGGCGTGTGAAGTATACTTGAATACTTGGTCAAAGATAAGATGTTACAGAGTGACCCTTTCCAGACGCCAAAAAAACGATATCATCATCATCATCAGTCTTTTAGCGTCTATCGTTGGACATAGACCTTCCCCAGGATTTGCCACACTTCTCTATTATGGGCGTCACGGAGCCGGTACTTCCTGAACTTGTCTCGCACGTCTCTCCATCTAACATTTGCCGGCCTCGGTTGCGCATGTGGTCTCGGGGAATCCATGTTGTGAGCCGTGATGTCCATCGATTGTCTGCCATTCTTGCAACATGGCCAGCCCACCGCCATTCGTGATTTTTTATAGATTCTATGATGTCTCTAACTGTTGTCTTTTCCCGGATGTATTGTGCTGTTTTGTGGTCTCTCCATGTGAGGCCCAGCTTTATTCTATCATGTGCATGTTGCATGGTTCTCAGCTTACGGGTCTGTCTCTTGGTTAAATAAGACGATAGGAACAGGATAAATCGTGGTCACTCGGAACCCCTGTAAATAGATCATCATTCACAGCCATTCGATTAAAAAGGCATTAGAAGAAAAAAAAGTGAAAATGGGTTGATAAATAAGGGACAGCATATTAGGATTCTAATGGTGGAATTGAGATAGTGAGTTTAGTTGCATGAGAAACGGACGAAAGCAGGGGTGATGATTGAGTAAAATAGATAGCAAAAGAAAGGTGACCCTTGCCTTCAAAAAGGAGACGAAAAGTCGGTCACGTGGACACCAGAGAGTACTAGACAGTGGAAGGGTCGCCGGCTCCCGACTGCTTGCAGTAAGAAGATATTGAACTCTCTCTCTCTCACACACTCTCTTTCTCACTCTCTCTCTCATTTGCTGACTGTGTGAGGATTTTGTTTGATCTTAAAACGAAGACTACCGATGTATTTTCGGTCGGATGAAGGATAAAAATAAGGGTTTGATTTTGAATTCCGACATGAATCTTGCGTCATCCCCCCATGCTGCGACCATGATACACGCAGAGAAATGCAATTATCCTTAGCCTTAATATGTGAGCATATATATACTCAAGCAAATATATATATATATATATATATATGTATCATTGAAAAAAGAAATATGAGAAACCCAGTTGATTCAACGTTTTAGTTAATTTTTCTTGTGTGTACAACCTTTTGTTAACAGCATCAAAAATGTTTTGAATGTTCGAAAGCTGGAAATTGTAGATCTTTCATCCATCGTTGATCATTATCAAGAAAATATCATTGGTAATAGTTTTGGTAATCGAACTTCTGAATGCTTCTTAGATGATGTATTTCAATAATGGCTTAGACCAAATTGCAACTGGATTGCATGACACATGATGCAAGGCATTCTTATGTATGGTCTCCATCCAGTCTGATGATGTTGCTTCACCTTCAATTGACCCGTCGGAAGCCCCGTTTCTACAGTCGCCAATTACCCCTGGGCCACTCTCTGACCTTTTGGCGTCTATTTAACAGCATGATTTCCATGAGATACATTACGGGGACTTGACACTTGCTTCAACCTGCAGAGGCGATCAGCAAACAGGGAGTTACTGTGGTCTGTTCTTGGTCTTTTTATACGAAGAACAATCATTCTCTCTAATACACCGGATGAACTGTACGTGATACATTCCAAGGGCGTCTAATTCCTTCTCCTTGCTGGTCTTCAGTAGTTAGGTTTCACAGTCATAAGACATCGTTTAAAGTATACATCCTCAATAGAGATTTATGGGATAGTTTGCCATCGACAAATAATATTTGATTTGTCAAACTTATCTAGAAAAATCAACAAAAGCAGATACTTTCCAATGTTCTCTCACTACACAGATATGTATATATACATATATATATATGTGTGTGTGTGTGTGTGTGTGTGTGAGGGAAATAGAATGCAAGGGGGGCCTACTAAACAATAAGCACAATTTAATCTCATCATGACTATATGATCATGTTCGAAGGTAAATGTATACATTATCTTTCTCAGAAGCAACATTTGGTGCCCCCAAAACGATCCCTTCTTGTATAAATGTCAAATCTGCCATTTGATGTCTTTTCTGGAATCGATTCAATTATTACGTTCCCCGGATGTTAGATTTGCAGATGGTGATCATGTAACTCCTATTTCGACTCTAAGATTATATTCTTGTGTTTCCATACTGGGACGCAGAAAATCGTTGAAGAGCAACTGGGTCTACAGATATTTCAAATGGTATCAACCTTGGACATATTTTCCAGCACTGTTTTAGAGACACATTGGAAAGAGGTCAGTCATTGATAGATATTTTTACAAAATTGAGATTCCCTTAATAAATGAAAATAGTGCTATAGTTCTAGAAATGTTGTAACGCCCTAATATTCTAAATGTAGAGAGCCGAATTGCTTGCAAAGTTCTGAAATCAAAATCCAAAATAATTGCAATAAACTGAATTTGAACACAAACTACATGTACTAGAAGGCAAGGAGTGACCATCTCATATATATATATATATATATATATATATATATATATATATATATATATATATATATATATATATATATATAATCTAAAACAAAATACCATCTCCTCCATTTGGGACACTAAATGCATTCAGCCCAGTAAATAATTTCCGTCCTACTTCACGAGTTTTACATCATCATAACATGCAAATGCTACGGAGCCAATATTAAGACTGATAAATGTAAAAAAAAAAAACTAATAGTTTCTTGTCTTCAGGCCATGATTATAGGCAAATGTATGGTTAAAAAGTGCTATATCTGAAATGTTTGAATTATACTTAAAATCTCATTGAATCCAGACGTCCGATATCTCCGTACCAACAGACAATCATTGCTTGGAAAATTGAATCCACCAACCGATGTCAAGATCATGCTAACCATGCAAGTCGGGCCTGAGACAGCACCCCGCTTACTGAGTATAATAATGGTGTCTATTCTGTTATGTAATATCACTGTAAGTACAAACGAAAAGTTTAGACTTCTTGTATCATCCGGAAATTAAATTTTCTTATAGTTTTTCAAAGTTGAGATTGAAATTTCAAGAGATTCATTTTCACAAAATACACCCCTTTTCAAATCTTTTAATCAAAATAATTGTATTAAAATCTCTACAACAAATCTGAAATCGAATTTTTAGCAGAAGATATAATAATTGAATCGTAATTTGCTAACCCTTTCCAAATGACCGTCATTACGTCACCAAGATGATCACTGTTGACAAAATATTCGACTTATTTTGCCTTCAGATTTAATTAAACTTATTATTCAGTTGCAGGGATTCGACTATGAACTGAATTATCAGGAAAACGTAAATGCCGACGGACAAGAACAAGGAAAGACGCGAAAATAGAACTGTAAAAAACGAAAGGACATCCAAACACTACATCCTGATTTCATTCAAAATAACCTTATCCCATAACGTAAGAAGTTGGTCGGATTAATTCACAGAATAATACTAACAATGGAAAATTGAATGCATTTTCAACTGATCCACTGTAAAAAAAAATATATATATGTATATGTATACTCAACAATTATTGGAGATTTTTAAGACCCCCAGGGCAACAGTGTCTACACAAGTAGTTAGGTTAACCTCCAAAGATGATTTCAAATTAGGACATAATGCTGTTGCCAATAACCCACAGACAACACTTTAAGCACTTTCTTGAGATTTACAGGGCTTCAAAAGCAACCATATTACGTCATCATAAGGCAATATGAAATAATGGAAAGTTTACAAATCGGTTCTATATGAACTGAATTGAATACTCAATGACAATTCTTGGATCCACAGTTTACATCTTACTGTGTGTACGCTTACAGAATGGGGACGTGAATTTCTGCTGCATCTTCGATATTCACCTGACATTTTTCGAACAGATTATCATATTTTCAGTCATTTTGAAATACATGTCTGTGAAAACATTTCCGATCATAGAGAAACCATGATTCGTTTTTTTATTCAATTTGTGACCTAAAGAATTCCATGGTGATAGTATGAGAAGATTGCCGGAAAGAAAGTTATTGCTTCAAATGATTGCAAATATTTTTGGCATTTCATATGTAACAATTTAGTACGTGTGTGCGTTCTCCGTGTGAAATTTTCAGGCCTGTTATTATCATTATCCAGACACATATCTTGAGTGATATTTTCATTGCTGTTATCCCATCATGATATCTCAGTCGATGTGGTCTGAGGCCTTCTTCTACGTCTGAAATAAGTTATTATCATAATTCCACGAGACATTCAAATCCATGTTTTAGGATAATGAAAACGACACCTTTTTTCGTCATTCTTTCGACTAATGCATTCTTAGGCGTTTATAAAATATCATAGATTTTAAAATTATGAGATGAGTGATTGCCTTCATTCCACAAGTTTTGGGGACCTATGTCCTCATCCAAGCAAGTCGTCAGTCCAATGCCTCACATGAAACAATTCGTTTTGTGATTAGGTCTTTTTGTCGTACGATGGCAAAGCCCTATGAGTATCTTTATATAATGCAGAACTGCGTGGAAGTAGGTATGGACACACAATGAAAAGCCTCATGTGTAGACCGACAACGATTCAACGATACTTGTTTGAATCACTGGAATAGTTTAACAAATTTATGTACATATTACCTTCCTCGAATATTTTTTAGTGCATATTGATTGAATTGTATGATGATGAGACCAACTGAAACGTGCAGCGAAGATTTTTCTTTTCTTATCAGAAAAATACGGTACATTAGTTAATGTATGAAGCCCAATTCCCATTTCATACTTTGGCTCTGTGAAACCTCCAGTTTCAAGTCTGGTCAAGTATTTTTACAAGTTTTTTTGGTAGGACGAAGATCAACCAAAGGGACACTCCAACCACGCCACTTCGAGTGTACTCAATATTGGACGGATTCACAGGAAGATTTGGCTCCTACACTTTTTGCTCATACTGGAAATCGACCTGGGATCTTCTGTGTATAAGGTAGGTGTTCTAACCATTTCACTATCGAAACTTAGGAGTAACAGCATTAAATATAGATTGTAGGAAGTTTGAATACAAGTCGAAGTCGGTTCCTTTGGGAAAATCAACCCATATTTACAATATCATAAAATAATACCGAACATTATTATACACTAACCACCCAACATTATCATAAACAAACTCCAAAGTGGTAAACCTATTGAATGCAGCGCTTATATAGCAAAAACCCAATCTACTTGAACAAATACTTCGTCAAATCCCATTTCTGTCGTCTGTAAAACGATCGTAGGAAACAATTCTCTTGGTAATAACACTAACTGATATCATCAGAAAGCATCATTAAGCTGGAATTGATATATGCGATAACATTTTAAACTAAAATGATTTACACAGCATTGCAGTGTATTGTTATTATAGTGGAACACTACACCCGATCAATATTGTCCAATCAGAACAAATTCAAAACAGAATAGATCGAGCGAAAAATGGATGTCATAAAACAAAATGTATGTACGCATGTGAGCCTTTGGAGAGGAGGTGTGCGTATATATATATATATATATATAGATAGATAGATAGATAGATAGATAGATAGATAGTTATACTGGTATTCCACAAAAGAGGTCTAATAAATGTAATAAGATGAGTGAGAAGTAAGGAACAGTGACACTGATTAGCAATTACTTTTCAAATAATTTCTTTTTTCTTTTCTGTGAGCTGAAAAATACAACAATGAATGCAAAACCTTTTTTATTAAATATCCTTATTACTGATATATATATATATATAGGTTTATTTATCTGTAGATATTTTTGTTGTTGTTAATGGTCCAAACGTTTCAGGAGGTATTCCCATCTTCAGTACAGTGTGCTGTGTGAGTATGTATTTTTAGGGGTTAAAGGGATGATGTGGAACCTGCGTCCACCATCAGGAGCTTTGCTTTGTGTGTAGAGAATTGTATCCAGGCGGCTGGGAGCATCCTGCTCTGTGAGAGAAAGTCCAGCCAGTGATGAAGTCTAAGGTTAAGCAGCAGCAGTTGGTTTTGGAGAGTACAGGGATAATGTAAACGGAGGGGTGATGAGGTTAAGGAACTACATAGGTTTCAACTATACAAGTCATCAGAAGTATGTTGGCTATGATTTGAACAAGTGACATGACTGGCTAAGGTGGATTTTGCTATGGGTCTGAGTGACTTTGAAGTTCCCATTATTGAATGTATCGGAGGGGGGTAGATATGGGTATGAGGTTATTGTTAGTAGGAGTTTTTTGAATTATATATATATATATATATATATATATATATATGTGTGTGTATATATATATATATATATATATATATATATATATATATATATTCTTCACCATAAAATAAATTTTGATAGTGTTCTTTTTGTTGGCGTGACCAATGTTGTTGTCATCTACTTCCTTGCAGTTTCTGTCCTTGTAATTGTTGTTGTTATGTCCATGTTTGTTTTACAGAAAAAATTTCATGGAAGCTATTACGAGGGATGAATCAATTTAAAATTCAAATGAAGACTTCTTTATCTGACAGGGGACACTATTACGCTTTGACCAAGTCTGAATAATGAGTTACTAATGAATGAAATGAATCACGAAACCATTCAATGTGATTGCATAAAAAATATTTAAGAAAAAACGAACAGTATCATAATATACTTTTGCTTCTGGAGGATTCACTCAGCTATCAAAAGATCACAAATATTTATGAAATAAAAACATTTTTGCATATTTTGTTGAACTGTTAGATATTGATCTATTATCAGTTATAAGAGATCGAAAACAATCCAACAATTTTTGAAAATGTTTCGAAACAATTGCAAATATTATTTTCAATGAACGAGACAAATGTTAGATACTTTTTTGAATTACCATAATTGGTGAAATCTTTCGTGGAAAATCGATAATTTTTCAACTGGGGACGTCTCAGATATTTCCTAATTTTATACCACTGCTACTGGTCGTAAATGATATAAGAGGGGGGAAATTTCTTGACCAGAATTCTAGAGACTATCGAGAGAAAAAAGAAAAAAAAGACGAATGAGTGGAAGAAAGAAAGAAAGATGACAGTGAGACAGTGAGTATGAAAAAAGTTTTTACAGAGTTTAAGGGTGGGAAGAATTGAGACTGATGGAGAAATGGGGAAAAAAGCCGAGTAGAAAGATAAGAGAGAAAGGAAAGGCGGAAGGAGAAAGAGAAATATAGAAAGAAAAAACAAAAAAAAGAAAACTGATCTATTTGAACTTACTTGTATATATAAGGATTTTCAATATCCTACCTAATTTCCAAGGGCCCTCCCCAATTTGATATTTCGAGCAACATGATCTTTCTCGTAGCATACCGGTATAAGCTGAGATTGAAAGTTAAATGTTGAATTATCTAAATGGAAATGGAGTGATAGAAAAACAATAACTAGGAATAGTGCCAACCGTAGAGTGAATAATAACAAACTGGTATTTGAATTGTAGTTAAATAATGTAAATTGTTCATGCTGCTCTTAGCTCTCCTCTACTATGGCCAGTAGAAACAAGAAGGAAACGACTGACAGCGTCTCTCTGTTTCCCTCTTTTCCATCTCATTAAGTTATTACCGTATACGCTCGTGTAAACATCGATTTTCTCTCTCGTCTAACTTTTGTATTTATCCTCCTCCCTTTCCCTTCAATGAGACATTTCTTCTATGATTTCCCCCTTTAAATAAAGAAGGAATTTTGTTAAAAAAAATATATGAACGAAAGAGTAAATAAGGGAAAATAAATTCCTAGAAGATTCATTTTATTCCTTTCTGTATGTATGTATGTATGTATGTACATGTGGTTTTCGCCGTGGTTGTAATTGCAGGTCGTTCTTGTCAACTGCCTATGCGTTCTTGATTCACTTTTCCCGCTGAGCCTCTTTGGAGCAGACTGTTTTTACTGGACACAAACATTGATGATGTATCCCAACCAGACTCAAATATATATATATATATATATATATATATATATATATATATATATATAGAGAGAGAGAGAGAGAGAGAGAGAGAGAGAGAGAGTCTAGAAAGCTTTACAGTTTCAAATACTGATCATTAGAAAACTTTGTTCTCAAAAAGTCACCCATTCCGCAATATCAGTCAATGCAATTTATCAGTGTCTTTTTTTCCGTCTTACATTTTTAATTTAGTACTATGCATTGGGATTATCAGTACTTTATCACGTAACTGTTTCGAGGATTTTAAAACAAAGCACTCATATTAGCATTGCACCCTAAAAGTGTTAATCAAGCACCACCTTCCTTTCAGTGATGATTTTAATAACCACATGCAGTTCGTTCTATCATATAGGGTATTATCATAATGTATTTTAAATGAATGTCATTTTATATTACACATTTGATTTTTTGTCCCAGTTACCCTGGAAACGTATTTAACGATAAGGGCTAAGTAAGTATAACAACTTACCAGACTTGCTGTTCGTGTCACTTCTATTGAGTGTTCACCCGTGTAGGAGAATATTAATTATACAAAGAAACTCTTTGAGTTGATTCTCTACCATCATATTCAACCGAAGAATTTCCGATATATATATATATATATATATATATATATATATATATATATATATATATATACATACATATATATATATATATATATATATATATATATATATATATATATATATATATATATATATATATGGGACCTGATTACGCAATGAATCATATTTTTATGTGGTGGAGAAAAAAAGTTATATAAACTGGACGATATTTTATATTTTCTGGTGGAATCAATCCATACAATCGCATCCAACATCAATCTATGATTTCATGTATGTTTTATTGATTTATCGACTGAGTTTTGTAACTATTTTGATATTTGGGCTGAAAGATTTCACAAAGAATTCTGGACATTCAGTTTTGTTTTTTGCTCACCGATTGTTTTTCTCTGTTTTCGTTATTGTTTCATTTTGTTGCTTTCACATTGTACATACTTTAAGCTTCCCTTCTTTCCACACTTGCTTCATCTTTCTATATATCGATCTAGCCCTTATCCTAACCATGCCGACAACATTTCATCCAAACCATCACCGTTGATAGGATTCCATGTATTTCACTTCAAACAGACAATCCCCCAATGCAATGATGTAATCTCCTTGCAATATAATATTCTCTCTTGAAACATTATCTTTTATTATGAGCGCCATTTGCAGTTATGGAAGCTATTTCTCTATTTTGAAAGGAATGCTCAATCAATTTACGAATCAATTATGTGTGATAATGAACAAATATCAAAAAATTTGCTAACCAGTGATTTTGCCAACCTCCAGGGTTCAATTTTTTTCAGCAGACCAAACCTCAAATTGTCTGAGCATAAAGAATTTGAAATGATTCGATTCATCTTACTTTTTTGTTTCTTCTTTTTGTTTTGATGTTCTATTTATCTTTTTAGTGTTCTCAGCTGTGGTTGTCATCGAAAAATAGATAATTTTTTTATCAATTCATCTTTTTCGATTTGAATTAGTATGAAAGATTCTGTGTTCTCAAATTTAAATGTTTTTGAAGATCTTGGCTGGCTTATCAATTAGGAACGTGAAGTGTTCCCTCGTCGGTGTGGAAGAAATCAAACGGACTGCAGGTGCGAATAATTTGCTTAAAGAGCAATCAACGTTAGAAGATTATAAATAAACTATGAAGTGTGAAAGAGTGAAGGAAAAGAATTAACAATATTGTGAGGAAATGAAGTACGGCAAATGTAAAAGCTCGAAAAAAATTTGAAAAAAGTGTGTGGGACGAAAGGTCAAAGAAGATGGATAGAAGCCAGAAAAATAATTCAAAGGTTGAGAAACGAAAGTTAAAGCGTATCACCAATAATGTTTTAATGATTGAGTGCCCGCTGCAGTTTTCTTTGAGCAGAATTCCAGTTTGACCATTTTGTTTCCAAAGTAATCCCAGCCTATAAATGTAACTGCAAAATATATAAGATGGACAGTTGCATTACTTAATATTCTATACTAAACTATGCGCAGAGGAAGCCACTTATTGTGATCAATTTAGGATAGGGTATTCTAAATGATAATCGGCTGATTATATTTGAAAAATAGAAATAATTAACAAATATTATATATGAATCAAGTTGGTCTAGAATTGCATGGTGCTATCTACTATATAATCTTAAACTAGCGTCTTTGGAGTTTATTCAGCTAAATATTGTATCCTTTGTGTTATCAGTCAGTTATTGTACATTGCTTCAAGAAACATTCTTAATTACCAGTATGATATATATATATATATATATATATATATATATATATATATATATATATATATTGTAATTTGCAATTATTTTATTGTAGGAAGTAGATGATATTTTTCTTCAGTAGTGGAATCATGGTAGACATAGAAAGTAGCATCAGTGGTAGAGTTAGTGAAATTGTTGGTGTTTAATGTGGTTACAGCATAGTTTTTTCTTGTCACAGAGTTGGTATAATTGAACAGTTTCATGGGGGTTATTATGTGAGAACTTATTGTTTATTATGGTTTTAATATCTTCATATCTTCAATATTTGGCAGGTGCAATAGGCAATAAGATATGGTTCTCCTTTTCGGATGTGAGTATATTCTATCTATTGTTAATTATATGTGACAGAGGTGGGGGAACGTTGCTTGAAGTTATTATGAGCGGTATGCTACCAAGTGTGTTTTTATTATGGAGTATGAGGTAGTCTTCTCTGGGTATTGCAATGGCCTCTTTTATTCACGTGTAGTGAAGTGTTGTATAAGGTTATGATTTTGTATGTTAAGTTCACTGTCCGCATAGTAAATTCACAAAATTGTAAGTGCTTTTGAGAACGTTGCCTTCTTTCAGTTACTTTAAGTGGGTTGAATATGGGTGGAGGTACTTATGGGAGTTTGTGGGCTTAGTGTAGAGGAAAGTCAGGAGGTCTCCATAGTAAGCTATGTATTTACGCGTATGGACCATCTTCATTTAACAGATCAGCTGAAAGAGAAGGCAGCAGAATACGAAACGCCATTCGCTGTAGCATTCGTTGACTTCAAGAAGGCAATTGACTCTGTACAAATTTTCATGGTCCTGAAGACCATCATCCTATGAGGTGTGCACTCTGTATACGTCAAAGTATGGCAACATATATACAATCACAGGAACTTCATTAGGCTATATAAGGACTCTGAACCGTTCCAGCTCCAAAAAGGAGTAAAACAAGGTGATACTGGCTCACCCAAACTCTTTACAAGCTGCCATGAGATGATATTCCAAAACATGGACGGGGAAAATAGAGGAATCAAAATAGGCGGCGAATATCTGAGCAACCTTAGATTTGCAGACGACATCGTCCTTTTCGCAGAGAAACAACACGGCCTTCAACTTATGGTAGATGAACTAAACGGAGAAAGCAAAAAAAATTCGGTGTAAAACGGAAATCATGTGCAAGAATCATGTTAAGAATAAGAACATAACTGTCAAGATAGAAGATGGAAAACTCAGCAAGGTAGACTGCGACATCTACTTAGGACAACGAATTTCAATGAGATCGTCAAGAGAAGAGGAAATCAAGCGAAGAATCTCTTTGGAATGGCAAGCCTTCGGCAGAGTAAGCTCAACTTTCAAAAACCAGACAATCCCAATAATCCTGAAAAGAGAAGTATACAACCGATGCATTCTCGCGATAGTCACTCATGGAGCTGAAACATGGAGCCTAACCAAGAGACAAGTTTACAAACTGAGAAGCATGCAACGTGCGCATGAGATAATCATGCTCAACCTTTAATGGAGAGATTACAAGACAGCATAGTATATAGAGAAGAAAACGGGAGTCCGAGACATCATAGAAAACTATCAAAAAAACTCAAATGGCAATGGGCAGGCCATGTTACAAGAATTAAAGGCAACTAAAAGACATCAAGACTCACAACGTGGATCCACAGAGATCACATGAAAAACCGACGCCGACGGATCACAAGATGGAGAGATGAACTAGACAGATTCAGGAAATACTGGCTCTGCGACAACCATGATAGAGAATTGTGGCGAACCCTAGGGAAGGGTGATGTCCAACGACGGACGTTAAAAGACTGATGATGAGGGAGGCTATGGAGTCATTGAATTTCTCATCGTCAAATTTAGAGTCTGAAGAATACATCTATTTTAGCCTCACCTCCTGTATATATAAAGATGATATCGTCGGTACATGAAACGTGGAAGATGTAGTCATTAATAATTCCAGGGTAAACGTATTTTTCATTAAATTTACCCATAGAAATGGCATAGGAAGGAACTGCGACTGTGTCTATGGCACAGGTCTCGATATTGATTGTCTATTATTAAAATTAAATCAATAAAGGATGAATGTGCGTCACATGAAGGTAGTTATAGTTTCCGTTTTGTGATTCTTTTGTAGTTTTATAATTCAGGACATCTTTGATGGCTAGAACTTTGTATCACGTTTACG
Organism: Thysanoteuthis rhombus; assembly: GCA_963457665.1. Taxonomy (NCBI): domain Eukaryota; kingdom Metazoa; phylum Mollusca; class Cephalopoda; order Oegopsida; family Thysanoteuthidae; genus Thysanoteuthis; species Thysanoteuthis major. Next base: position 16,758,043 of record OY735219.1, on the reverse strand, counting down.
ATATAGGGATTTGATTTCTATGGTAACCAGAAAAAATTCTTCTCTCAAATAATTTGGATGTACCAGACTATGTTAAGAAGGAATGTGTTATATAAGATTTAACTTACGTAGCTAACTGTTAGATATAAAGGTCTACACATATACTGGTTAGGGGGCAATTGGCGAAAGGAATGACCAGTCTACCTGGGTCGTTCATACAATGGATTTTTGGAAGTAGGTAGAGACGTGCAGGTGTGAGTATATATGATATTCTTCCATCGATGCTTACTTTATGTGGAAGTCTATTCCACATAAAGTAAGCAGAGATAGGAAGGTGCGATATGATAACGGCGGACGGAGACGGCACCCTCTAGCTATCCATAAATACAAGATGAGACGCGCTCCACTGAGTGTAATAGTTAGCACGGTGCTTTTGCTGGTCATTACTACTGAATAAAGAGTCCAATACCCTCTCGATGTTCCATACATCTTGCTTTGTGTAAAGACTAAGTTACGTTTATAAATAATCATTAACAACAAGGGAATAGTCGCGTGTGAAATAGTTTGAAATTCGACCTGATACCTGCATGGTTTCTTCGGAGTCAAGGGCCTTTTCTCCCAAAGACATTAATTGAGAAATGAAATCAGTGACCTGATCTTAACATTCTTTTCGACATTTCTGTTCATATTCGAGAAAGTCCCATTATTTATTGACAAATTAGATGTTTTGAAGCCGGAAAATTCCCTTGCATGTGTAAGGCCATATTTCTATTCATGGCCGATGCATTTACAATCAACGAATCCAGCAATTTTGTTCCAAATTCAGAACCAAGGGTTTCTTTTCTCGTTATAACGTCAAATATACCAACCTCAACACTAACAGCTCGGGGAGTATCCGTCCCATTCAATAAAAATCCTTCTCGATTGGTGATAGATGCCGACATAAGTCGGCTATAGATGATGCATATTCTTTCTAAATCTAAAATTATTAGCAACGGTGTACATTCAAGTTTCCACCTCGATTTAGAGCGTTCCCTTAAAACCTCTCATAATCTTGAATGGTGCAAGGCGAAAACACGATTACCCCTTTTTGATATAGGAAAGATTTGTAGCGTTCCTTGGACAAAACATCATGTGCAATATATGAAGTATGATTGACAGTGTTCGGAGGTGGTGCGTAGAGCCCACTGACCCTGCAAGTTATATTTGTTTCGATAATTTTTTTTTTTATCAATAGTTATAAATTCAATTAATCCCCAGGTCTAAAATGGAATATAGCAGAAAAACCTAATTCAAAGTTCCTCAACTTTTTTCTCGCTTTCGCTCCCTTTTGGTTATTTTTTAATCTATTGCACCCCCGCCTCAGCTCAACTTTCACCCTCTCGGAGGCGATATTGCTTCCATCCTTTCAGAATCATATTGAATATTCAAATCAAGTAGTTTGTGTGTACATTTTCAAAAACGAACATTATTTCCAATTAATGCCTTATCTTGAATAAGTCAAGTAATTTTCAAAATGAATTGTTTACGCGTGGTTTGATTATGAAATAGAACAGTAACGGAAACGGGAATTAGAAATCTAAATAATCTTTTAAGAACATTTGTAATTCACCAAGTGGGAGTAGCTTCCTTTTATTTCTCGATTTTTTTTTTTTTTTTTTTGAGAATATTTCATTTGTATATGAAAATCTATCTCCCCCCCCCCTCCTTGGCTCAACTGTTCGTCTTGAGAATGACTGATCTGAATGAATAAATGCATTCAAAGAGTGTATGCGCATTTTGCTAGATTGGTGTTATCACAATGCTATTTTGGCAAGTTCATTCAATATCATATTCATCATTTTCAAGTGGAAACTATCTATTTCTACGTAATTCATCTTGCTGTTTATTCAAATGTTTTTTCGTTTCATCATGAATATCCTGACCTTTTATTTGAGTTATTTGATTTGTTTTGAACAGGACTTCTGATTGTTCGACCAAGAATAGAAACCAATAAATTAATTGTTTCTAAGAATGTTATGCTGTGCCTAGCCAGACTACAGTTAGACTTGAAAATAACAAAGCCCTTTTTTTTTTTAATTCACAATTAAAAATGTCGGGGATAGGCTTACGATAATGCTAACGATAGGTGTTTACAATGGACTACAAGAAAAATGCATTCATATTTGGATCTTGTAGGGAACAATGTCGTAAAAGTCACTGATATTTTGACACCATTGACCTCTTGTACACGTTCTTCAACGGAAATGTTGAGAGGTGGTGATCGCTACATGCAAAAGAGATTCCATTACGAACTCTCAAACGATTATGTCCATCTTGATTTTCTTCAAAGGACGAGGCTTCAACGAGTCAAGTCATAAAAAACTCACAGAAAAGATGTTGAAACTGAGAAATAAGAACGAGAAAGTTGAATCAAAAAGAATTTTGGTAAAATCACAAACTTTATTTTTGTAATAATGCTTGTCTTCATAATTTCCCAGCTTTAGCGAGTGGATCCCTTTTGTTATTTTTTTCCTCTGTGCATAACCAACGTTACTCATTTCTTCATGCTGATCCCATTCTAATGTCCGACTTGAAGATCCTGACTTTTTTTACAATTTTGGCAGATATGTTTCAGTCATCCATGTACATTTTCTGATTGGATTTTTCTCGCAACTTTTTAAATTATTCTTTATCGTTTTAATTCTGCTAGGTGCATCTGTGCTATGACAGAAGGTTTTATGTTCAGAGATTGTCTAAATGAAACGCTTCATCTGATGTTGACATCGACAAGGGTTTTTTTCTGCAGTTACTTTTTACTTTCCCATTGCAACAAATTTTATGTTCAAAATGAAACATATTGGGAATAAATCAAAAAAAATTTTTTTGTTGTGAGAATCCTGAGAAATAATTCTTCGGAAACTAGAAGAAATCAATATTGAGCAGCAATTTCTTTTTTTTATTTTTTTTTTTTTTATGGGATGATGCTTGGGCAAGGGAGATAACTCTATCCAAAATGAAGAGGAAATATGCATGTTTTTATAAATGATTGCCAGCGTTCTTCATTTTCGGATGAAGCAACATTTTCTTTCGTCCTGATTCATGTCGTTTGGTTAAATCCTTATCTGGAGAAATATTGATTTGTGGAATTTAGGATGTTTTTCTTTTCTTTCTATGAATTCTTACGAGCACAATCCCGAATCCATCCCTAGATCTTTTATTCATGATACATTCACTTTTCTTGTGCCTTCTTTTCACTTCAACGATGGTAATACCTAAATCTGTTTCATGAAGAAAAAATAGATGAGAATTCTTGCGAGTTAGAAATTCCATGGGAGATTTTCCACACTACATTTTATCTAAGATTTCACATACCAGAAAGATATAGCACTTTGTGATCGAAATCATGCGACTCCAACATTATGCATTGTATTGTTATCTTCAGAATCACTTATATATTTAGGTTTTAATTCTTCATCGGATTTCAAGTTTATATAAACTTCCTGCCAGCTTGTCGTGGCTGTTCCATAGTGATTTGAGCCACTGATACCTTACTAATTCATAAATTGTTCCGTTCAAATTTCAAATTTCCTTATCCAAATTTTTGTCCTTCTTATGAAACTCTTGTCCGCCATCACTCTAGATTCTTTGTCATGAGTATTCTGGTACTCCCTTGAAGTGTTGTATAACCACGTTGAAAACATGTTTTATCAGCCTCTGAAAAATAAAGATGGAAGCAACATGCGAAACAGAAGTCAGGCGAACATCTGAGAGAGGGTCAAATTGGGGAGTTCAAATTGGACAGACGTAGAAAAACAGTGAAACAAGAATTTCTGCAACAAATTGACGGGATCAGCATCGTGCATTGAAAACTTTATTATCATTCATAGTTGATCATTTAGTCGTTCATCTTACGTAGACACTATCCTGCTAGGTACTACATCTAGTTCCACTAACCCTCACCACTCGTGTTGCTGACGAGGGCAGATGTGTCTGCTTCATTGTCTTTACCCTTAAGTTCCTACTACAATAATATTTTCTCAACTGCTAATGCTGTTGCTCAAGGTGTCTTTGTTTAAAGAGTCAACAATAAGAATACTTCTAGGTCATACGTTGGTTGGCTTGACGAGTCAAAACCCTTCGTGGGGTAGGCTGTTATTGGCCGATCAACCACAGAAGATAATTAGCGCTGAAATAATGCTTTATTTTCTTTTGTCCAATGTCTAAACACGTATTTTGCTATACATCTCCATGGTGAACAAACAAAAATGTGAAAGATTTTCCTCAGGAAAATTTAACTTAAATTTTTTTCCAAAACCTTAAATCGAAAAAGAAAATGAGTCTGCATATACATTTCATCCTCCCGATGTGACATTATTAGTTGTTAAAAAACATATAATCGCATGGAAACGGTTTAATTATGTCTGTAAATGCTATTCATGATCTCTCCCTCCTTTTATATGCTAAATGTACCTGAATATAAGTATACTGTAATTAACTATTTTTAAAAAAAAACATTGTGTTATGACGGTTTGATTATATCTGTATATGTTTTGCACGATCCAACTTCACTCATACACGCTATATATTTGCTTGAAGCTGCGAACACCCATTCAACGTCCACCCCTATCAAAATGATCCCTCTTATTTTATTTCATTTTCAAGGCATTCAATAAATCAATGAATGGATATTTCCACGCGAAAACAGCAGAGAAACGCATATCGCAACGATTCACGTACGATTATAAAAACGATTTACAATGTTGTCAAGAAGATAAAAATACACATTAATAGAGGACAAGGCAAAAATCTCGTCTTACCAGGACTAAGTGTCCTACCTTTATTTTTTTGGACAACTACAAAATACATATATTAACAGGCTGTTTCAGCATTTGTCAGAATGCGAACGCGTCCTGAACTTAGTGTAATGGAACTACTTCAAACCCTCGACAGAATCCAGATGTAAACAATTAATCAACATTTCAGTCAAGATGAACAACAAGCACATTCCTAATGAATCCGTAATTTTTTCCAGTCACTCACTACACATCAATTTTCACCGTGAAAAAAAAAACTGTAAAAAAAGGTTCAAAAGAAAATAATTCAACAAATGAACAGACAAAAACAACCGACAAATACTGTTCATAAAATAAAGGGAACATAGACTCACCGCTCAATTATAGTGTCGCAAATTCTTAAGCTAACAAAAAGAAATACTCTCCAATTTGATCTAAATCAAAACACGGATAACTACTTTTTTTTTACACAGAATTAAAATACAAAGGAAACAATCCTTTAAATCCAAAGGATACAGTGGATAGATTGTTTCACACAATTTTCAAAAAAAACTGTTATGTTTGTGTCTCTCGTGCCACAGAAAATACTTTTAAAGGATTCCAAATACAATTACCCGATTGTTGATTTTATAAAACGTTTCTGGCGATTCGGATATTTCTTTTTTGCTCGTGCGTGAACTTCTATTTTTTTTTTATCTGCAAAGTAGACTGGGTGATTCACAGTCCAATGAGGAAATGTCAGGTCTTGCTGAATCTGCCTGTATGCCTTCCATTCATTACTGTGAATGGTTGTTCCAGGCAATTCAACTTTTTTTCTATAATCGTTAGTGAATTTTCCGTATTTTCAACTATTTCCATATAAACAACGACAGGATGGGTATTTGTGTCCATTGAACCAAAGATCCATAATGGCGTGATCGGAGTTCTTCCATGATGGTACTTCGGCTTATGAGAAAAACAGGACTCATCAACTCCAATCCCAACACCAGGATCATCAAGTTGCACTGGGTTATCTTCAAAATATTTTGAACATATTTCTGAAATAGATACGGACAATGATTTTCGGGCAAATATCAAGATGTTTCATGACATTTTTTTCATTTGTTATTTCATAAGATGGATAGCAAATATTCACGCGTGTAAAGTTGAGTTGAAATTATAGAAAAAAAAACATGTAGAACAAGAGATGTTCAGCTTTTGTACTCGTTGCAGTCCTTATTCTTTCCAGAAACATTTTGTTCATTTCATATTTTAAACATTATTTTCATGAATATATTAGAAAAATACAACTCTAAAAATATCTAAAACAAGAATAAATATAAGTGGCTACTCAGTGACAGAATTACTTTAAAAATTTTCATTTTGACACATTGTCACCTTTGTGAATATTTCAAAAGATTTTATAACTACCTATTTTTTTTCTCACTAATATTTGACTTTTCTATACAATTGAATTGAAAGTAGAAGATAATTTTTTTTAAGGAGAAAAAGTGACTTTCGGAAATGATTTATCAATATCCAAAAAAAAAAATACCTTCAATGGAAAATGAAACGTTTCGATGGTACGTATCTATTGAAACCTAACAAGAAAAAGATACGTGTCTTTTGTCTTATATTGACTTTTGGGGGATCGAAAGGAGAAGAACAAAAGATCAAAATTACATCCATCAAGGAATAAAGAAAATAGATTGAAATACACAAAGAAAATATATGAAAGAAATAGAATTCTTTTTGGTGTTTATTTAGTTTATCATCATTTATGGGCTATTGATTAATTATTGTTCCATCGATTACTTCTTTCACATGTTTTACATTGTTTTATTGTCTGCAGATTTATTTTGTTGTTGTTTGCCAAAAATAAGGTAGTTCTGCTTAGTCACTCAATAGAGACTCTCCTGTGACAAACGTCATTTGGTAACATGACCCGTTGGGGATGATCAATGGAAAAATTGGGAAAAGGAGTGATCAATAAATAAGTTACTCCGCTAACATTTTGTTGGACAGTGACCACTTAAAAATCCTGAATTGTTAAAAAATTTTAAAAAACGGACACAAACTAAAGGATAATTTAAATTTAAATTTTCATCGCGAATTGAAGTTTCAATTAAAAAAAATCTTCAAGGAAGGAATTAGAAAATATTTTTGAAGACATGATAAGGAATAAAAGTTTGAATTTTCAGCTCTCCAACTAAATTGTTGCGGTCTTTAAGCGTCATACATACATGCATAGTCAGCTTTAATACCTATAGAAACAAATGTTGCTAGTTTATTGACAGTTTTAGTTGATGGTTTCTAATAGCTCCAAAGATCTCGTTAGGTATTCAACATTGCTTTTATGATGTCAGTATATTACGTTTAAAAGTATTTATGTGCTCAGAATACATCAGCACAAACAGATGCACTGCAGTGGGAATGCATACACAAATGAACATACATGTATAAGCACACATCCTCACGGTAAACAAAATCAATTTGATAATTCAACGACAAAATTTCAAGTTTTCATTGAACTTTGTTTTAACTAATTTTATCGCCTAATCTGAATATTGTGCATTCGGGAAATAGGGAAAGCATTTTATCAGAAAATAATGCTAATGTCTCTTAGAGAAGAAGGTAATTACACACAAGGACATACACGGATATGTGTGTGAATGTGTGTATGAACGCATGTTAAATTTTCCTAATTTAATCCCATTTGCTTCTGTGAAATGTTTCACCAATACTTGTAATGTATTATTGTCTAGCAAAGGTACCTAAGCAGTATTGGAATAAAAGATTTCAACAAATATTGATTGAATAATGTCTTCCGAATATCTACGTCCTTATCTCCTTCGCAAATTAAAATTCATTAATATTTATGAACACATGTTGCACAATATATCATATGATATTGACATTTCCCTCTTAATATATATATATATATATATATATATATATATATATATATATATATATATATATATATATATTTATATATATATATATATATGTGTGTGTATGGTGTATCTTTTGTATAAAGATACGTGATGACAATATATAACAACATACTGCAAGAAGGATAGATAGATGCGAGATATATATAAATGTGAGAAATGAAAACGACAGCTACATACGAGCAAACCAGAATGTATAGATCTGTCCGGAAAATATCGGTCTATTTCATCGACATTATCCTTTTAACGCCGGTCATGGGACATAGCTCTTACCACATTTTTGTCTGCCACAATTTCGCACATGATCTGTGGTGATCCACATTGTGAGTCATGACATCTAGCAGTTATATATATATATATATATATATATATATATATATATATATATATATATATATATGTATGCATGTATGTATGTATAAATATATATATATATGTATGTATAAATATATATATATATATATATATATATATATATATGTATGTATATATATATGTATATATATGTATATATATGTATATATATATATCTATAATAGTGTGTACACACAATATATGAGAAAGAGATGATATATATATAAATATATATAAATATATATATATATATATATATATATATATAATGGTAGGGTAATATTATTTGCTTGAAGATGAAAGATGATCCATGGAAAGTAACAGTGATAATTGGACTTGACAGCCATCTCTTATGATTACTCCACCATATTACATATGTACGCATGTGTGTGTATGCTGTCTAATATATCATATATATATATATATATATATATATATATATCTTTCATCAAATATATATATGTCTGTGTGTGAGTGTGTGTGTGTAACGGTGGAATAATCATTTTGCTTGGAAATGAAAGATGACATGATGAAAATAATCATGGTAATTGGACTTAATGGATACCAAAAATCCTATTCGTCTCATGACTTGTATAGGATTTATAACACATAAAAAATACCACTGTTTATAATTAACATACAGACCCGATGAAAGTAGTTTTTATTCCATGTATTCAGATTCTGAAACATGATAGGTAATTTGTTTATTTACGTGCAATAAAACATCGACAATATCAGACAGTTTCGCTGCATATTCAGCCCAACAGGAACATAGAAGAAAGAATGAAAGAAAGAAAGAAAGAAAGAAAAGAAAGAGCGACAAAGAGAAAGAAAGAAAGAGAGAAAGCTGCAAACATGCATCAGATAGAAATGGGGAAAAATGAATGAAAAGAAAAGAAGAAAAAAGCCACCATATACGAAGACACTGATTTTCTAACACATTTTTAAAGCAAATATCCTATTGTATATCTTCTAATTCAATAATGGTAACGAGTCTTAGAAAAGAAACATTGTTGTAAATCTCCTTCACTCTGGAAACGAACCATTGTAGTCAGTTTCGATCATTGTTTTAATTTCTCAAAAAACACGCCCTTGAAAACAAGAACAGCTTTCAAATGGATGAGCATGATTCACCAGCATTGGATCCGGGGTCGAAATAAAACATCCCTTAGACGTAGTTGATATAAAGTGTCCGAACTTCTAAGATGAAAGTCATTAATTGAAACATTATACAATATCTATTGAGTTCTGGCAAAGCTTTTTCGCTTTGTACACTTATTTTGAATGTTGCTCTATTTGGCAAACTTTTCAAAAATCCTGCTACTTGGTTAGTGATTAAGTTGCAGAGGATCTTTTGAAAACATTTCATTTCAAATTTAAATCTGTTGGTCTATAACTTCATAGTTTTGTTATATTTTCTCAGAATGCCAACCCAACGGTTCAGGAATCGGAATCAATTTATTGGATATTTCTTCAAGTCAAGATTATGTAATTTTAGTTTCTTTGATTAGTTTTTTTTTTCAACCCTGTGATCCACTACTACTTATATCGTGTTATTTAGAAAGTTAGTTAGCTCTAGTGATAACTCAGCATTGTAATTGATCACCTCATAGATTATATATGTGCAGTTAGCTGAAAAATCTCTTTCTGCAGCAGGTGTCATGAATTTGTCATCTGATACACAGAGGGGAGATGGACATCACCAAATAACTCTCATCATCGTAGAGGAGGGGTTTTCAATCTAGCCATGGTCATTCCACACTTTTGTTAGTAAGATTACTAGTTCCCCTCCCCGCAACAATTAAGTAAATCAATGAAACAAAACACCATAAGTGGATTTGAAATAATTTATATAAACAACAATGGTTGAAAACATTTAGATTTTTGGTCGCACAATTGTACTCCATCTTGTAATATACATTTCCTTTGCCCTTGAAACAAAAACATTCACCACGACCTTTATTTTTACCTGATGGACTTTTTCTCCTCCCGATTGTTTGAGTCCCAATCTACGGGGAAATTTTCTAGTTGAGAACCACTGTCCTACGGATTCAACAAAAAAGATTAGATATGGTATGACACTTAAAGATCCCTTACACCTAGAATCAACCAATTAACTGATAGATTCATAAAAAAGTGTTCTATACAAAACAAACTTCTCAACTTTCCTTGTGGTGATACTCCTATCAAATTATCACTCGACCCACTAGATCACCGAGATACAATGCTTGGTCTCTCATGGTATTACTCAGGGAAATGTGATTTTTAGCCCCTGTTACAATCTATACTGAATTAAATGAAGCCAGAAACAAGGAGTGGCCTCTGATTTGACCTATTGATAGAAATGGATCCATATCATTATCATGGTTCTAGGTAAGAAGTGAACACAAACCATCTCATCCAGACTTTGAATTTGACCCGCTGTTTGGCATCTATTTTCCTTGATCTTAAATTGAAGATTAAATGAGATGAAAGAAGAAAATAATAATAATAATAATAATAATAATAATAATAATAATAATAATAATAATAATAATAATAATAATAATAATAATAATAATAATAATAATAATTGTTTACAACACTTTATGTAAGAGTTCTCGTAGCTCGGGTGGTTAAGAGAATTTGCCAGTGCAGAGTGAATTCAGATCTCATTGAGAGATAATTTTTATTTCTTATCTGTGCTGTTTACTAACTACTGTAAGTCGACGGCCAGTGTTGAGCTGTGAAAAAAAAATTGAAAATTCTAATGAAAATAAATGTTAGTCAAAAATAATTGTTTGCAATATTTCATAGACTTTTTGCTTGCGTTGAGGTATTTCTTTCTGTTTTACATAACTTTATCCATTGTATTTCTGAGGAAGGGGAGTTTTATCATTCAATGATCTTCGATTAGGAATTTATAGAGTGACTAGAAGCAGGAGTTGGAAATCTGTACCCGGATGAAAACTTGATTTTTCTTTTTTTTAAATCGTTGAGTGATAAAATGGTTTTCTCTATTTTATTTGGGTAAATATTTAGACATATTACGTTAGGTGGAAGGATTGCACTCTGACTTTCAGTAAGTTAGACACAGTCACACATGCACACGTACACACAAAGATACACATATATTTATGCTTACTCGCATGCATAATGCAAACTTACTCACAGAGACTAGATTACATAGAGAAACATACATACATTTGCCTCCATGCAAGCATACACTTACACACATGTATGTGCCACAAACATACATACAAACACAAGTATCTGCACGCACATATACTAATACACACATTTAAGGAAAATATATTGTGGGAGTCACAAAAGTAGCCATCGAAAAATAAAGATGAAAAACAACGTACAAGAACAAAAGCCGAGCTAAGATTTGAGGAGTTCAAATTCGAACGGAAGTAGAGAGAGAGAATTCCCACAACAAACTTCAGCAATTAATATCATGTACCTAAAAATCTACCATCGTTAATATTTGTCTGTCAGGTCTTTTATCCTCTCTGGACTCTACCCATGTGAAGCACATTCACATACTCACTTACATTCGTACACACACTCACATGTATGTCCACATACCTGCGCACATACAAGCACACGACACACTCATGCTCCATACATGCATTATATATATATGCATTATATATATATATATATATATATATATATATATATATATATATATATATATATATATATATATATATATATATATGAAAGAGAGATTGAAATGATAGATGAATTCATATCTTTGAAAAAAGTTTTTATATTTGAAATAGTTAAACTATATGTTGTCAGAAATATAGTTGCACCCTCTCTAAACACTCTGCACACGTCGAAAACCCGTTTGTGTAGGTTTTCGCTTTTAAAACCCTGAGATAATTGGCTACATTGAGTTTGTGAAACTGTTAGTCCATCTAATGCTTTTCAATGACCTTTACTTAGGTGATCTCGCTTTTCATTTATCAAACGACAAATGATGTTAATGCAATTTACATCACCCTGAAACTGGGTTATTTCCGATAAAGGCATTTCGATACGAGTGGAAAATCATGCTGTTTTTTGCTCTTCAAATAGTTTATTGGAAACGAAGGCATTTGAATACTAATGGGAGATAGCGTGAATAAAAATGTTTTATTCTCCAAAACTTTTCATATAAAAAGAAGGTACTTAAATGAGATTTAAGATGATTTTTACCTGTGAACCTTTTATTGGAGATTACCGTATTTAAATACAAATTAAAGATCAATCTCAATAAGAGGTTTTTCTTCCTGGGGGCCTTTTTCCGTAACGTTCAAACGTAATACCAGAATGTAATTTGCATTTCTAAGGTTGAAAATCATGTACGTGCCTAATAGTATTTATCATTGATCGAGGTTCCTATTTCTTACCTTCTTGCAAATAAAGTCATCATTTTCAATCATTTGAAGAACATTTAACTTGGAAACTTTGGGAAGTTACTGTTGGCTAAGGTTAAAGAAAGAAACACACAACCACACTTCATCCTTAATATCTAAGTGTCTGACTGTCCAAATGGATGTTTTCCATCGATCAAGCTCTGAGATTCCTATTTCCTACTTTCCGGTAAATAAAGTCATTACTTCCTATCATTCAGAGACGCAATCCACTTAAAAACCCGGAAATTTACTGATGGTTAAGGAGAAAGAGAAATACACACTAACAAATTCGCTATCTTTATTTAAGAGTCTGCATTTCTCAGACCATTTCCCTTCTTTCATGTCTTTACATCTTCAGGTATTTGGTATTTGATTGGGTGACACTGATTTACCACTTTATCGACGGTAATGAGAAATCATTCTCGATAGACCTCCCAAATCGCTGCCATTACCACTTTGGATAAAAGCAAGTCTTATATAATCTGGCTTTTCAACGAAATCTCCGTCATCGTACTTGACCCTACGGTTTTCCATTAATCACATACATCGAATATTATACAGGGGAAATTCCAAATCACTAAATGAAAATCATGTCAGGTTCAAAATCATTTGATCCATCCACGTACATACATACACTAACACACAAACACACACACACACACGCACACACGTATATACATATATATATATACATATATACACGTGTATATTTATATATATAAACATATATATATACACACACATATACACAGACAAACACACATATATATGCACACACATATATATATATATATAGACACACACACATACATATACAGACACACACGCATATATACACTCACACACATACATATATGTGTGAGTGCAGGTGTATGTGTGTGCATGCGTACGTACTATTTTAGCCTTATGGCAGGCTAACAACACTGAATAATTGGAAAATGGACTGATCTGAATTTAAGCAAACCTTGTCCCTCGGTTATTACTAAAGCTGTTTGCATCGAAATTGGACTCCAACTAACTTTTCAGATTAATCATAAGTGATCAATGTCTTTTAAATAGTTGATCAGAGTCAAAACGAAACCTTGGGAGTCAAGAATCAAGCACAACCTCCCCTCAAACACAGAAAGTTATAACAGGTTATTGTTGGACCACATGATCTAATCGTTTATAAAACCAAACAATTGAGTGTTGGCAGTGATCGATCCAATGAAGGGCACCTATTAATAGTTTTTATCCTTTGTTCCATGATCAAACAATCTGACAGAGGTCCTCGTCGATTCAGAAGTGTCTAAATCCTTTAAATACTTATGAAAATGTAGCGTGCTTACAATAGAATATTTATTCTCAGGGTCACTTGGATACCAGAGGAAGAATTCTAGTTTTGGGGAAGGATTTGGGCGGGTTTTTAAGCAAGTTTAATGTTGAAAATATTAATTGATGGCAATTCAGAATCGGAGTGGAATTGAGGAAACCTGTAAACCAAGGAAGGAATCCGACCTGGTATCCCAAGGGGAGGGATTTCACATAAGACTCAGATAGCCACTTCCGTAAAATGATTTTTTAAAATTTTGCTTTGCAAACGATTGTTAGTGACTGTATAGCTTCTGTGGGGCTATAAAACTAATATCACTTGCTGCAAGTAGGATTTATTACTTTAATATACTCTAGTATTGTAAATCTTTACTACACCAAGCAAATCTTCAACAAAAGTATATTGATTTGTAACGAAAATTCTGTGTTTTTGGTATCAGCATTTGCAACAAATCCTAATGTTACAGTCAGAGAACTTAGTAAACATTTTGAGGACAGCTCTTTATCCATCCAGTGTCTGATAACTTGTCTGATTACGTGTAAACACATAACCAGATCCATGTTTGTGCAGATTGGTTCAGAAGTGTAGTAATCGTCATTTTCAAGTGCTCGGGCCTGATTTTTCGTTTCGTTTTTTAGTTCAAACACCCGATATAAATCAATACAACGCAATTATCAACTGAAATCAATAAGCAGATGATATCAGGTTTATTGTATTTTCCTCGGAAAAAAACATCGAACGAATAACAATTCTAAAGCTTTCGATTTTAGAATTAATTTTGAATCAAAGGTCTTAATAATGAAGAGAAAGTGAAAGGATAATTGGAAAAAAAAAGTTTATTGACATGATTCCCATGTGGAACACGGAAATGTAATTAAGCAGGAATGTCCATTTAGGATTGAACTATACCAATGATTCTATACATTACTACTTGGATTGAAATTTTGGGCCTCGTTAGTACCGTTAATAAGGTTTTATTTGCAAAATATGATAAACAACCCCATGAGATAACATAAAATTATAAAGATATAAATATAGAAATTTTCAAATGACAATTTGAAAAGGAAAATTCTTCAATTGATGTATAATTGATTCAGAGCTCTCAATTTATACGTGTGCATATGTGTGTATATGAGTTATTTGTTTAATGTGTACATGTGTATTACAGTATTGTCCATAAATGAATACACGTCTACCACTATCTTAAAATTAAGGAAAACAATTTTTGTCGAAACCAAATATTGTAAGTTCGTATTATTTCTACCTGAACATCACACAATTAAAACTGACATGATTAGGTATTATTTATGACCAAGCTCCGCTGTATTGACGGTAATGAGAAATCATTATTGATATATTGAAACCCTGTGATGATGTACATATTTTTAGGAAGCACGAGTCTTTTTTTAAGGACATTTATCATATGAAGCTAATCATAACGATAGTAATTGATATGAATAGAATGAATGGTATGGGATAGAAAGTCTGATGATCTTTTTTACTTAAATGTGTTAAAATGTCCCTTGACGTTCGGTGTAATATCCTTGCAAATACCAAATTACGACCTCAGCTCTTTAGTGAATTGTACTGTCTCTTCGACATTCAGCAAACTCAGTCAAATACTAAATTATTGAAAACTAATACGTCAATGATCACTTTTAGTGTACTAGTCATTCTATTCTTTCGTGAAGATTGCAATCGTATATCTTGCGTGAAAATGACGATATTTAGATATAATAAATAAATTGGCTTAGACATATTTGTTGAGAAAAAAAAACAGACGTAAAGTTTGGTAGATTTAAGTTAAGTGAAGCTCAAAACCTCTACATCAATCGATAAAAATTACAAAATTACAGAAAATTGATTTTTATACTTGTCACTGCATTAGTCACATTAGGGAGGTTTTATTTGTTTTATTGCAAGGAACAATTGACTGTTTTCGGCTCTTTCAAAAAAGATGGTTTTTGATGCAATTACTGATCACTGTTAATTTGAATCAGAAACAACTCAATCTTCTAATGATATGGTGACCATAAACAAAAGAGGAGGTAACTACTCTTGGAAGAATGCTTCCTGTTGTTAGTTAGTTTTCCTTATAACATATATACCATGTAAATGATATCTCGATATGGACTAACAAAATAAAATGATACGTTAGGCTGCTTTTCGTTTGGTAAAGAATTCATATAGGATTGGGAAAATTTACATCGAATCAACGGGGTTAGAGAAATGACAGACAACTCTGACTTAGGTGACATGATACTCAACGTTTACTAACAGTAAGAAACTTGGTACACTTGAATTTTTCATATAAACAGGTAAAACAGCAAAAAAGCCGAGATATCATTCAGCAGAATGGCACCAAACATGATGAATTACTGTTGAAAAAAAAAATCAACTAATAATTTGATCTGTAATTGTGACATTTATGGCAGGTGATTTGATCAGAGGATGAAATAGTTGAAATGAACAAAGATTGACCAAAAAATTCTATCAGCCAAACTAACATCATCGGTCGTTCATAGTCCGTCGTTAGACATAGATCTTCCCAAGGATAGGCCACATCTCTCTACCATGGGCGTCATGGAGCCAATATTTTCTGAACCTGTCCAGTTCATCTTGCCATCGCATATTCTGTCGGTGTCAGTTCTGCATTTGATCACTGGGGATCCATATTATGAGACGTGGTGTCCATCGGTTGTTGGCCATTCTTGCAAGATGACCAACTAATTGCCATTCTATTATTTCAATGGTTTTTATGATACATTGGACTCATATTTTTTCCTAATATTCTGTGTTGTCTCATGATTTCTCCATGTGTGGTCGAATATGATTCTCTCATGTGCCCGTTGCATGGTTCTCAGTTTACGGGTCTGTCTCTTGATTAGGTTCCATGATTCAGCTCCATAGGTGACTATCGGGAAGATGCATTGGTTGTATACTCTTTTGGGGGGGGACTAATGGGATTTTTTTTTTGTTCTTGAATGTCGAGCTTGCTCAAACAAAGGTTTTCCATCATAAAGGGATTCTCTGCTTGATTTATCGTCTTTTGAGGATTTCATAAAGATTTACTGTCCTAAGTAGATGTAACATCCACTTTGTCCAGCATTGCTTTTTCTATTCTGATTGTTTTGCGTTTTCTCCGACATGTTTGTTGTACATAATCTTTGTTTTCCTGAAGTCATGTGAAGCCAACTTTCTTGCTTAAATCTTTCAGTTCATTTCACATCCGTGGGTGATCTTGGCGGTTTTCTTCGGATTTTAGCTTTCTGAAGATCATTTCGTGGCATTTATCACCTCATCTTACCCCTTTGGATGCTGGAAGGGCTTCGCGTCTTCATCTGAGCTAATAAAGGAGCTGCTGTGATGGTATATATCTATATCTATATCTATATATCTATATCTCTCTCTCTATATATATATATATATATTACAATATATATATATATATATATATATATATATATATTACAATATATGTATATATATATATATATATATATATATATATATATATATATATACTACAATACTCTGACATATACGGGGTCTACACCTTTTAGGTCAATGACATTGCGACATTGAGTTGAACTCTATAAATGCCACAGCAAGTTCCATTCTATATTCTTTTTGTTTGTTTTTAGTTGATTTGTCCAATGGAAATGATCCATGGATGAGTAGCTCCTTCTAATGCCAGCTTGTTCCATGGTTGGTTTTCATTTTTGTGTTTTGGTTGGTGATAACTTTGGTAAACAGTTTGTAAATACAATTGAGTAGATTTATTGGTCAGTTGTTGTTGAGGTTTTTCGGATTTCTTCTTTCTATGTAACAGCATCATGAATGCAGTGTTTTGATCATCTGGGATTTTACTCTGTTTTAGGCATAATTTGAATAGAATGGCTAGTTTCCAAGTGACGACTTCACCAGCTTTTTTGAGTAGGTCAATAGTGATGTTATCTGGCTCAAAGGGTCTTTCCTTTTCAGTTTGTTTGATAGCTTGCTTCATTTCCTATGGTATAACGTTTGGGAAGTCCTAGAACTGATGGCTTGTGTCTTACATACCTTGTTCATTGTGACGTGTTCCTTTTATGGAAAAGAAGAATTTTTGGTAGAATTCTCGGGCACCTTTGACGATCTGTTCCCTGTCAGTTGTCAGGTCTCCATTTTCTAGTTATTTGTTTTCATCTTGCATTGAGAGTTTTGCTCATCGATTTGAAGCCCTGACTTTTTCCGAGAATTATATTAATGATCGTTGTCGAGTATTTTTTTTTTTTTTTGGTATTCTCCCTTTTCTCTGGGGCTAGTAATGTAATCTCCTTCTCAATCCCTATCTTTTCATTATTCTTAATTGACGACGTGTCTGATGAATGGACGAGTGTTGCTGTCAAACATTGTAAGAAATATTTCACTCGTGCCTGATATTGTTTTTTATTTCTATTTACTAGCGTTGCTACAATTACAATGACACTGCTAAAACTATTTACACCAAAACTTTAGATTGTTGGAAGAGAAAAAAATATGGAATTTACCCTTGATATTATTGGTCGGTCTACAGAATTGTTATTGTGGCAGGGTTTTTTTTTTTAAGAACAGATGGCTGCAAATGCTAAAATGTTAGATGCAAAACATATACTTAAGATTTCGGCCGTGTTTCATCTGTCTGAAAATCTTTAAATAACAAGATTTTCTAAGTAAGTCAAGTGGTTGCATATGACAAATTGTTTGATGCAAAGATATACAAGAGATTTCGGCTGTCAGGAATCTATCAGAGAATCTTTAAGTAACAAAATTTGCTCAGGAAGGTGGATGGTTGCAGATGACGAATTGTTAGATGCAAAAATATACTAGTGTTTCCGGCCTTCGAGCATGTGAGAAAATCTTTAAATGGCGGGCTATTTAGAGGAAGATGGATAGAGGAGAGATGGCTTCAGATGATAGATTGTTAGATGCAAAATAGTAACGATTCCGGCCTTACAACATCTGTCAGCAATTATTTCTCCACAGTAAAAATCCAAGTGGAAAAGAAATATCTAGGAGTATTCATAAGTAAATTGAAAGAAATATATTTGATGCATTGCTCAATTCTTGATCTGACTATTTTTACGACACATCTAAAAACCATGTCTACTTCGAGCAATGCGTTACAGCCAACTGAAAACGTAAAGAGATTGAAACATTTCGAAGTAATGATTGTCCATTCAGTATATAGCACATAGTCTGCGAATGCTTCGTATCGTTAATGAATAGCTACAGCCTGTATATATATATATATATATATATATATATATATATATATATATATATATATATATATATATATATATATACTCACTCATTCACTACTATACGTTCAGACACTTGCCATTGAGGCTAATAGAAATTTTCCCTTTTCCAGTCTTACTGTCTAATTGTCTATTCAATAAATGGATGGAGAAAAAAGGAGAAAATAGAAAGAATTAAGTAGAAAAAAAAACGTGACACTTCTGCTGACAGTAAAAAATGGCCTTTCAGGCAGCACTGTCTTCCTATTATTTTTCTGTCTCCGTTCCTTATATATTTTTGCTTTTATGTTCATATATATATATATATATATATATATATATATATATATATATATATATATATATGTGTGTGTGTGTGTGTGTTTGTGTGTGTGTGCTAGCACGTGTATGTTCATGCACGTGTGCTTTTTTTAACTTACATTCGTTTTTGTTTTCTTTACCTTTTTCTTTCACTTTCTTTCCTCTGTTCTCTTTTTTTTCTTTTATTGTTTGCTTTCATTCTGTCTTGTTTTTATTTATGTTTTTTTTTTGTTTTTTGCTTCTTTTTTTTGTATCTGTCCTCCCTTTTGGTTATGGCTTGTTTTTGTTTTTTTTTCTTCAGTTACTGCCTTTCTTTCTAGCCTTTACTTTACATACATACATACAAATAGATATAGATATAGATATATATGCGCGTACACACACACGTATACTTGTATATACATATATAATCCTTACTAGTTTCCTACAATTTTGGTTTGGCACCGTTCACGACCTCCAACAAATGTTAGTTGGACTGAATGAAAAAGGTAAGAAAGCTGGCTTTCACATGAACCTTAGCAGGATAGAGGTCATGTGCCACAATCACATGAGAAATGAACACTCAAGGATCATGTTCGAGAAGCAAAACGGGAGAAAGTACAACACTACATCATCCTACAGCAAAAAAATATCCATGAAATCCTCGAAAGAAGGAGAAATCTAGCGGAGAATCTATCAAGGTTGGCAAGCCTTCGACTGAACAAGCTCAGCTCTAAAGAACAAGAAGTCCCATTAGTCCAAATAAGAAGAGTGTGCAGCCCAATGTACCTTCACTGTTACTTATGGAGCTGAAACATGGAACCTAACCGAGAGACTGACCCTCAAAAAGGGGAGCATGCAACGTGCACATGAAAGAATCATGCTCAACCTGATATGGAGAGATCACTAGACTGCACAATATATTAGGGAAAAATCAGGAGTCCAATACATCAGAGAGTCAATTTGAAATCCAAATGGCAATAGGCTGGTCATGTTGCAAGAATGACAGACAATCGATGGGCGTCACGACTCACAACAGACAAGCTAGACAAGTTCAGAAAGTATTGGCTTTGCGACGCCCATGATGAATAAGCTAGTTGAATCCTTGGGGAGGTCCATCTCCAACGACTGAGGTTAAAAAGACTGATGATGATGATGATGATGATGATGATGATGATGATGATGATGATGATGATGATGATGATGATGATGATGATGATCTTTATATATGCCACGAGACGAAAATTACGAATACAAAGGGATATGGTTCAAGAAGTTTTTTTCGGCACCAATTGTAGAGCACCTACTTATCTTTAAAATCATAATTTGAAACCCTGGCCTTTTACCTGACTTAAACGATGTCCACTTGTACTGATAAAAAATGCGCAATCATACGAGTCACCAGAGCTGTCAATAATATTATCATTTAGACATGAATTTTTAGAGATGGCTATTGAACGAAATGGAACTTTCGAAGGTCAAATGTTGAACTTTAAGCTGATGGAGAATCGAAAAGTAAAGATGGAATGAGTAATAGATAACTTGGAGAAAACAAAGAAAAAAAACAAAAAGAATAAGAACAAGACGTTCTTGATGGATGGAAAAATACGATTTCTGAAGGACGTGTCGAAAACCAAACATGAAGACAAGAAATATCACAGAATAAATAAAGCTTTAAAATTGGTCAGAAAGATTGATGAGAATCCGTGTGTTTTATATATATATATATATATATATATATATATATATATATATATATAGTGAGAGGGGATCCTGTGATGTATTTATAGTATTGTCGACCAAAAAAAATGCGATTGTGGAAAACATAACTTTTGTCCTTTTCCATTCGGACCGCCAAAATGTCTGTTCAAGATAAGTATTGAAAAACAGAATTAAAAACGAACATTTGTAAAATAAAAGGACACGTCAAGTTTGCCAACGGTAGAAAATGTCTTTTAAGATTGAATATCTCCTTTGAGATGATAGAATATCTTTTCCATTGTTTTTTTAATGTTTTTCTTTCATCCTTTGCTTTTATCTTTATATTCTTCCTCACTGAAAACACAAGAAGTCGGATATTAGAAGAAAATCGACCATATTGTGCTAAGAAAAGTTTGTAGCATCATCATAAAAAGATACATGATGAAATCAAATAAAAACAAAATAAAAACCAGATAAGACGATAATGGGCCAAAGAATTGCGAAGTAGGAGATTAGCAGTTTTGGGGTCTGGTTGATGGGCGCCATTTATTGATGTTCTTACACTACCAAAGATTTCATATCAGTTTTTCACTTTCGTTGAATGAGCGACCAAAGAATCACTGACAGCATTCATTTTGGGCTGAGCAGTCTGACACTGTAAGAACAATTGGTAATTTACGATAATTAGGGAGGAGAAACAGGGTCATCTCGTCTCGGGAAAACTTTTTTACACGGAAAAAAATCCTTTCAATCCAACAGAAAAGAATGGGGAACACAAAAAGAAAATGGGAACTCTAAAAAATTACAGGTTTTTGAAATCAAGAAAGTGTAAAACAATTTGGTCAAGATATTTATCAATATAGCTTGTAGAAGTTATCCTGATCAGTGGGGATATGTACTTGATCTGGTTTGGAGAAAAGTAAACTGACGTTGAATGAGATTCATCGTGTTTTCTTTTTTAAACTCTCCTTTTTAGATAAAACATTTGTAATACTACACTGATGCATAGATAGATAGATAGATAGATAAATAAATAAATAAATAGATAGATAGATAGACAAACAAGGATAGACTGAGACTGACGAATAGATTGATAGGTAATCTGGGGCCAGTACTTTCGGATTAAGTATGTCCTTTACCGCCTGTGATGGTTAGAAAGTTCATTTTAAACCAACATATTCTTATAACGAGTTCAATCACCGCTGAATGTTTCATTATTTAGCCTTATTCAAAACTTGGTTAAAAATAGTAACTGATCCTATAAATGGATATTAGAAAAACATTGAGGATGTCAAATCTATAACTGGATTATAGAAAAGTGTTTTTGTGTCTCATGGTTTGAACATAAATAAACCACCTGCATAGATTTCAACAATTAGATAAGGTGATCGTAATATCTTGTCAGAATTTTGTTTAATGAGATATTTTAAGCAATGTATGTGGGTTCAGACTAATGTCCATGTCTCTGTTGTTTGAATGTTAGGTTTCCACCAGCCATGGCCGTTGATATGCTAAATGCCTAAACTGAAGCTTTGTGCGGCGAACTCTCGAACGAGTGGGAAAGCATCGTGTATGAGGAACATTCAGCTTTAACAACCGTCCCTACCCCGATTAGTCCGTTACGGAAACTTACTATATCTAGTGAAACGGAAAGAATCACTTGAATAGGATGTTAATTATGAAGAATTTCACGAAAAGCTTCCTTTATTCTAATTATTTTGGAAATCTAAAAACCTATAATTTTCGTCTCATGGGGATTGATTGGTGGTCAAAGTTGTTACGAATTCCCCGTTGATGACATTAGTTGGTATTCGAACTCAGATGGAAATCACGTATTCGAATACAAATTCCCAATTCAGGAAGGCGCTTTTCTCATTACGAAGATTGATTCAACACAATGATCCTATCCTTGATTTGACTAAGCTGAGCTTAATAAATATTTATTGCCATGGCTTAAACCTTGGATTGAATCCTTGGATTCGTTTGGCGATATCCTAGGATTATCGATGGCATCTTTGTTTCTATAAAAAAAAAAAAACAGAATGGATGGTTTGATTAAACGGTCAGTCAAAAACACCATCCGATAAAAGTTGGATTATTTCTCAGTTTTCTGTGTTGGATGCACTTAAAAAATAAAAGCTCCAAATCCTCTGGCCAAATAACTCAATTCAATTCTAATTTTATTTCAACCATAATTCACGTATTTGTTACAGAGTTAGCAATAAAAAAAGATTATTTGAAGATACAGTCAGGAAATCAAATTAGGAAAGGCTGAATAACAATTTAATAACAGATTTGCTTAGGATACCTGGGAGAGTTGAAACGGTTTTTGAGTCAAGTATCCAGAAATTGTTTATTTATAACGATTCAAAAATTAATAAGTTTGAGAATGGGTTATTTATAATAATTGTTTTCATATGATTAAGGCGGTGAGTTTTATCTAACGAATAGATGGACAGGTTTGGATTTGAAAGATTTGACAAGAATATAAGTATTTAGGTGATGAATTGTTTCAATGTTAGCATTTACCTATCTATCTATCTACCTATCTTTTTAAAATTCTAGTCCAAAATTGGATAGATTTTGTTTCTCTGCTATGAAAACAAAAATCCTCACCCAATTCCGAGGGTTACTTTGTTTTTGAATTATAACAATAACAACCACTACCTAATTCAGGGGGTAGACTCTAAACTGTTTTTCTGTCTCGTCATATCAAACTAAGCCAATGTATTTTTTCAAATCACAACCATGTGATCTGTGGTTAGCTGTCTTATTGACTGAGCCATACTGACAAATCTTACATATATGCGAAGATGTATGTTAGAAAAACGCATTCCAATAGATAAAAACATTTGTGAAATAAGCATTCTTACTAGGATCCAGAATCACAGAATAATGGTTGGTATGCAGCTCTCTTACTGACTGGGCAAAACTGACAAATCGTACTTTATCAGTCTGTTATTATACCTCAAGAAGAATCTTGTCAAAATGATTTCATGATTTCTTACACAGGCGAAAACTGGAGCTGTATTACCCAAAACATGTCCAGTCTATTGATAAATTAATAAGATAGAATCAAAAAGAAGATAGTGATCAGAACCATTTATGGAAAAAAATGTGTTTTGTTTTTTGTTTTTTTTTTTTATCACATGCACTTTTGAAATTTTTAAACTTCTGGTTACTGACTTCACTTCTTGCCCAGAAATGACCTGGAACTGTCCGAGGGTATAGTATTTCACCCCCTCGGTCGTTTTCAATGTTTACGTATTCTGTCCTTGGGTCACAAGTCAAATATCTATATCAGACTGTAGAAGTTGATTTTACCTAAGTCTTTATGGTCAGTTATATTTAAAATATTGTTAGACAGGGTATGACTCCCATTGGATTCTCCATCGCGAAAATACTCATTAAGAGAATGTTGCAGACCTCAGTAAATTCAGTGAAATCCCTGCAGTAGACATAAAAGGCTGGTACTTTCTTCAATAGTCATCATCAGACAAAAGCAATTACAATGAACAATCAGATGGGGAGATGTTATTGGAGATCTACGCATTAGGTAATGGGTAATGTGCAATCGAATAAAACATTAGATTTTATTGACTGGATATAAATATGAGACGAGAAAGTAATAATGATTCGGGTAGAATGTAATGGACATATATTGACTGTTACAGAATGGTGAAAAGCTGACCATTAAAGAACAAAGACTCAATAAATGGTAAGGAGACATTGACCAGAGCAATTACGAAACAGTTGAGTGACCGTTGGTATATGGAAATGTCACTTTGAACATTGTTTGAAAGAACCTGGAAACATTAATGATGAAAGCTGAACATGTGTATGAACGTTCTCAGGATTAGGGTTTGACAACGGGCTTCGATCATTATTGTGTCTTTTTGAATCATTACTTCAGATGTGCTTGGTGACAGCAAATTTCAGTTGGCATTTGTTTGAAATTCTTTTCCAGCCAATATCTTCAATCTTTTTTTTTTTTTGAATGGTATATTTGTTGTATGGGGTTGTGTATCTATTTGAGTTTGATCAAACTAGGCCCCATTTTCATTCAAAACAGTGTTTGAACGGTCTATGAATATATTGTTGGGGAAAATCTCGAATTGTAGATGGAAACATACTTTCTAATGTCTGGTGTAATCTTCAAAATGCCCGATATCAACACAAAATGGACCATAGCAACCAATTCCTATCAACATAATCCCTTAAGAAAACTTAACTTGAATCAAGTCCTATATTATCTGTTTTTTTTGCATGTTTTGTTGGAGGCGAAACCTTCTTCGGCCACCACCCCCTACCAAAGACTAAAAAGAAAACAATTTCACTGTTGAATGATGGAAGACAATACTGCCAGCTGCATTTAAAGACGTGTTGTAATATTGAAATCTGCCTTGTTTGTTCATTTTATTCAATTCTGGAATGAAAATCTTTGAATATGTTGTTGGGCAAAATGATGGAATAAAAATAGTGTTGTCTTAATCTTTTAAGTGAAAATAGTTTATCTGCTTTGAAAATCAGTGTTAGAATATCTTTTATCGAGCTGATGTTGTTGAGAATTCTAAATATATCGAAAGAACAGGACATTGAATATACGCTCGCACACTTGCATTCACACATACAGTTGGTGGAGTGGCGCCGCTTTAAGATGGCCTCCTTGATGGGACACAACTTCTATCCTTGCAGTTGCTCATGTCTTTCTTGTTTATACTGCCTGGGATGATCAGCCTATCTCCATCGTGTGAAAACGTGTGTGTCGTGACAAAAACACTTACCATCAGGATAACGTCTTCACAAATTAAATTTCTGTTTCGTATGTTCTAGTGTCCCTTTCCATCGGATAAGTGATTCATTGTGGCCAGAAGTATTGAATTAAGTATCCTTAAATATGTTTTTAAAATCCAGATAAAAAAAAAACGGAATAAATTCGCTCGTGGATCTGATTTTTGTTAAGGTTGTTTTTCTTAAAAGCATTCTTAATGAAGAAAAAATCGTATTGCCAACAAAACCAGTAAGTTAAATTTTTGCTTAAACCGTTTTGGTCTTTTTTTTCAAAGAAATTTACTTCGTTCATGTATCAGAACATGAAAGAATATAATTTCTTGCGTGACAAGAGCAAAGACGGTTTAAAAAACGACATACATTCATAAAATTACGATTTTATTATTCCATTATCAAACTAGGATATTGTAGTGTTATCTGCAGGAAATTAATGACACTTGACTTAATGTCTAAGAAAAATCATGTTTCTAAACTAATTTCCCAGGGGAATCATTGGGAAAATCATAAAAAAATGTGATGAAATATCTTAGTCTCGAAGTTGGGCAAGTCACAAATTAACACCTGAAAGTTTTTCTTCCTTTTCATATATGAATCGAGAAAAAGTACAATCAGTTCTGTCTTCTGCAGGAAATTATATTTCTTCTTCAGTGAATGCAATTTCTTACTTTATGACCCCAGGCGAGAGACGATGGCGACAAAAAATTACAATGACAACACCTTAATCGCAGACACCAATGAATTCCCCAATCATCGTTGTTTTCTTTCTTCGAAATAATTCTTTAATGCTACGTTTAGGGATGGATCCAGGAAGAACTTGATCTAATATATGTTGAATATATACTTATATATGCTAGGACTTTCACACAGCCATTCACTCTCTGAATATCTTTTTTCCTGCATCGCTAATTTCCTCTCTTTCTTTTCACTCATATTTGTCTGCGTTCGTTGCATCAACGTGTTAGAATAGTACCATGAATCGAAACACATCTCTGAAACGTTTCAACCCATCAGTTGTAAGATCATGTAGCGACAATATTCCAAGTTGAGATTAACTGTTTACGTTTTTTAAGTCATCATTGATATCCTGGATATTAGCTGTAAAAAAACAGCGACCCATGGCGCTGAAAAGAAATTTGTCAACGATTTTGCCTCAGATCTACATTTGAAGACAAATTAATATTGATATATATGAACACAATGAGAGCCATGGTAGTAAGTTCATTCTGACACTTAATTATACTGATGGTGCTTAAATTGGTTTATTTATTTCTCATTCGATTAATGCAAAAGTTTGAAAGGCTAACAGCATGTAAGCAAAATCTTAGAATTGTCTGATATTTTCCATCTCTTTATTGTTTGTGCCAATTGTCTTCTGTAGTGCATCGTTAACAAGCTAGAGGAATATACGGAAGCTAAAAAAAACTTCTATAAAGGCACATTAGCCAAGGTTTGAAAACTTCTTGCAAAAAATTGAAAAATTCTTGCATCATACGGACGACTGTTATTTTGGGGTTGAGACAACTGACAGATTTATGACGAGAATCTAAAATAAAGAAGGCTGTAGTCAGATCGGGTACCGTCTTCGACACCCCAAAATAATCAACTCTGGTATTCTCTGTGTTTAGTTTGGTGCAAATAGAATTACTTATAACGAATTGCAGAAACATTGACACTCTGTGCAACGCCCCAACGAAAAACTGGATTGTTTGCATGATACCTAGGAAGAGAGAATACCCTTTTCTTTGGAGGGAAGTTTTGTTGCATAACCTACCCATCCTCACACTTCCTCAGTCGAACATCAGTTAGAAAAAATTACTTAGTATAGAACAAATTGAATGTATCCCATTAAACATGTTTGACATTAGTCAATCTGGAATTTTAGGATAGAAAATTATGAACATTCACAATGTGTCCAGTATACAAAGTAAAAAAAATTCACTTTAAATGAAGTAATAATAATCAGAACATTTAATGAGAAAACACAAGAAAAAAACTTTGGACAAATGTCCAGAAAGACTATCATTACTTCTAATTAGGGGCCAAAATTTACCTGCTAATTGGCATCTATTTCATCTATTCATCTATTTCCTTCCTTCTCACTCCCTCTCTCTCCCTCTCTTTCTCTCTCTTGATCACTTCAGTTGTTTTTTCTATCTTTATGAACATGTATTGATTATTCTGAATCCTGATAATGAGAGAAAGCAGCATAATTACCTCCCCTTGCAACACTTCTGACCTAACTCTTCTACATTTGTCACATCAATCGAACATACAATATATATATATATATATATATATATATATATATATATATATATATATATATATATATATATATATATATATATATACATATATATATATATATATATATATATATATATATATATATATATATATATATATTTATTTATTTATTTATATAGTTTGTTTCGAAATACGTTGAGCTCCATACTTCAGGGAACTATCATTAAAGGCAAATAAGAATAATTCAATAAAACAGAGCTTGTAATAATTACTAATAATAATATAATGACTATAATACGGGTATGACATTACAGCTGGCCTTTTGTTTCAACGCCAATAGCATATTATCAAGTGTATATATTTCTGAGAAGTATCAGTCCGATAAAATATCTTTTGATATGCAATGCATCACATTTGACGTTGATGGTATTGGTCGGACATGGATTTTATGGAAATAGATTTGACACGTTTTCCATCTTTCGTTCCTCAAAAGCAATAAAGTTTCATCAAAGTTAATTAGCCCAAAGTAAGTGCCGATAATGAGGTAATATTCATGGCAGGCGTGGACTTTAATCTTCGGCTTTCGACTAACTGCAGCTGATAAATGCCATACTAAAATAATTATCAGTTTTAAAGGCCTCTTAAGGTCCTTTTGTTCTCTTGTGACTGTAAAGACTTAATGTTATAATCAGTCCCTCTTCTTCAGTCCGCACATCTGAGAAAATTTAATTTGCTTTTTCAACTGTTTTCTTGATTCAGGTCTGTAATTTTTGGTTTCCACTGTTTTTCATTTTTAAATGTATTTTAAATGACGTTTCGTCTTTTTCTTCTCTTTCATTTCAATTGTTCCTCCTATATTTCTCTCTTTCTTTATATAACCTTTCTTTCTTCAATACTTCTATCCTTTGCTTTTCTTTAGTTCTTACAACAGTTGTTCATTCTTTCTTTCTTCAGTTCCGTCTTTTCTTTTCCTTCCTTTCTTTTCTTTCTTTTTCTTTTTCATCATTCATTCAATCATTTCCTCTTTCATTCTTTTCTTAATGATTTTTATCGTCACTTTTGTCCCCTTCCCCCCCCCCCTTTTTTTTGGCATAAGCTGTTCGCGTATTTCATAATTGGTTTACACAACCTGTGCTCGAATTCCGATCAGATTAAAGAGAGAAGTATTTATCTAAGATATTCTGCGGTGTTCAATAATACTGTAATTGCCTTTACTGGTATAAGGAACCACCATACCCTCCCCTCTCGTTCACTAAGTGGATTACATCTTAATACAACAAACTACTTGGATGTAAATACAGAAATATTCAATAAGTAAACATGGAAAAGTTTGACCGCAAAATTTTCAGTCCCGTGGGTAAAGCGCTTTTAGATAGTTCACTGATTCTGATCTAAGAATAAAGTTCTTTCATGCGATGTCCGTGAATAGAACGTTTGGTCAGGGAATATTCTTGTTTGAAAGACTTCAACCCACAACAACAAAGTTCTGAAAAATAAATTATTTCTGATTCCTAACGATGCTGTTTCTAAGAAACGCTATCGGAAAATACATGTCTTTGAGGATCTTTTCCTTTCTTCTTTCGTAGTTTCTTTCCATCTGAATAACAGTGATTTTCCCTTCAGTGTCTCACTTTATGAGCAATTAATGGTTTGTCAGTACCAGAACGCACGAAGAATCTAGCATTGGTTGATTCGTAACACGTCTGAAAAACGGGCAATCACATAGAAACATACGACAATAGTTAATGGGAATGTTGCTTTCCTCCGTCAGATGCCATGTCACTGACATCATTTCGACTTTCCTATCCTGATCTAAATACAGAGTCGATCATGGAAAAAGAGAGTGTCTTCAAAACAGTAAGATCAGAAATCACGAAGAAAAAAAAAAAAAGAGTTTAATTTTAGTGGTCATTTGTCAAATCTCACTTAAAGTAAAAAAATGTTCAGAGACTTTAGTGAACCTACAATTAAAAAATATTATGTGGCGGAACAATCCAGGAATAGAACGGGACCTGATGTGAATTTTATGTAAGGAGTGCGTCTTACAGTTGATAAAAATAACGTGTAACGTTCGCCTGGATGTGTACAGATTTGAGATCACAAAAGGACGAGAGTAATGATGTTTCTCGATGATTTCATAAATTCAAGAAAATTCTCTCTCTCTCTCTCTCTGTCTCTCTCTCTCTCTCTCTCTCTCTCTTCATCTTTTTATTTTTCTGTGTTCTTGTTCTTTTCTTTGTTTTTCTCAATTTCATTATTCTTATTCTTTTCTCCCCCCCACTCTCCATTCTTCTTCTTTTTCTTCTTGTTCTTTTTTTCATCTTCTCTCTCTCTCTCTCTCTCTCTCTCTCTCTCTCTCTCTCTCTCTCTCTCTCTCTCTCTCTCTCTCTCTCTCTCTGTTTCCTTTGTTCTATCTTTTTTCTTTCCGCTACTCCTCATTCTTTAATGTTCTTTCTTGCCAAAACGTCGTTAAATTTTGTTGTTTGATTTCCGGCTTTTCATCTTTTCTGACAAACCCCTCTACCCAATTGAATCAAATTAGGGAAAATACATTCATGCCTGAAAAAAAAACAATGCATCCATTGCCTACGTTCGAAACATTATCTGAATTTTATTGGACAGCGATTCAAAGCAAGCATTATTTGCATTTTTTGAGACTTCTTGGAGAAACTATAAAGGTATATTTCTAATTTAAGCATAGTCTGCAACATGTCCCAATGTTGAGGAACAAGATTGTGTTGCGCTAATATTTCTAAGGAGAAGAGTTCACTTGCCTTGAAAATCAGCGACAGAAATATTGGTCTCTTCTGCAGATGGTTTTAAGTAATGTAAATATATTGAAGGAGCACTCACACGCACCTATACATGCTCTCAAACACGCATGCGCCCACATGCACGTATACATGCAAACGAACATACACACACACACAAATGTAGTTATATATTTTCTTGACAGAATCTATGATGCATGTAATATAATCATATGAAAGCCAACATTTACGAGGAACAGGTGTCCAGCATAGTATATAATTAATTCTCTCTCATTAAGCAATAAGTACCAGGTGTCGTTTACACAATTATATCTGGTCTTGAATGCATTTCTACCTGAGAGTGTTAACTTACTGATGAAAAGAAAATACAAAAACAATATGAAATCCATAGAATGATTTCTATTTCGAAACAATCGTCTCTTTTTAATTAATTAAATAAGTTGTGTTTTCTTTCCAGTCAGGAGATTCTACCTACTTGACTATGCCTGCCATAGTGTTATGGTTAACAAGTCATGACTATCCGAAAGTCATTTGATATCATCAAAGAATAACCTACCTAGGGCAATTGTGCCTTGGTCTCCTTCAATCTACCACCTTTGGGATCTGCACTCCTATCCTTGTGTCCTTCCCCTTTTCACCACTATCTGCAAATCATCTTCCCGGATCACTGCTTCTTCGCATTCTCTCGAACTTGATGAATCCTCTTCTGGTTACAACCACATCATGTCCGTAGGGAATGTGAGCTGACAGACCAGCTTGATACTATGTTTTGCTAAAAAAAACTGCGTGAGGCGTGAAGAACGAATCACTCAGACACTGTGAATGTGATGTTTACATAGTACACAAACTCATTCGAGCATCTAAACGTCGAATCAGTTATCAAATGGGAAAGTTTCTGTTCGTACATGCACGGTGAGGTTTTTTTCCCAAATGACACTGCGCAACCGCTTCTTGTTTTTTTGTTTGTTGGGTTTGTTTTTTGTTTTTTTCAGAATGTCCTGATAGTTTCTGTACAGATTCCCATGTATCCATAGGCACAATCTTTTTCAAAACAGAAATTATATCGAAACATTTTGTTTATATTAGTGTGTTTGAGTGAGCATGTAATACTTTTATTTCATCTTAATTGGTAATTTCTGACTGCGTCCTAAATCACATTTGTTTCACTCATATGTTGTTTGTTTTTTGTTTTGTTTTTTTCCGTCGGCAAACAATGGATCAATATTCCAATTGTGAAATAGATTATAATTACAATGCTAAAGGAGAAGAAGGATGAAGGGTGGGAAAGGGTGAGAGTAAATCAGATGCTGTCAGTGCGTAAGATGGTAAAAAGAGAGGAGATGAGGGGCAAAGAAAGTAAATCAGATGTTGTCCGAGCATAAGATGATTCTCAAATATTTCTTTCAAAATATACGGCAGATTACACAGATAATACAGAGAATCATCAAGTTGAAAATGATATATATTTACCTGTCTTGATTTTTACAAATGTTTCTCGAGATATTTTATTGCATACTGAGGAAAGTAGAGCGCTACATCTGCCCAGGACAATGAGACCCTCAAAGGAAGAAGAAATCAAGCGAAGAATTACTCTAGGATGACAAGTCTTTGGCAGAGCAAGCTCAACCTTCAAAAATAAGAAGAACCCATTAATCCTAAAAAGAAGGGTGTACAACTAATGCATCCTCCCAATAGTCATTTAGGGAGCTGAAACACGGAACCTAACCAAGAGACAGATCTGCAAATTGAGAACCGTGCAATGTGCACATGAAAGAATTATGTGGGGCCTCATATGGAGAGACCACAAGATAGCACAGTACATCCAGAAAAAGATAGGAGTCAAGGCCATCATAGAATCCATTAAAAATCTCAAATGGCAGAGGGCTAGCCATATTGCAAGAATGGCAGACAACCGATGGACATTGTGACTCACAACATGGAACCCCCGAGATCACATGTGCAACTGAGGCTGGCAGAATATTAGATGGAGAGACGAGCTAAACAGATTCAGAAAATACTGGCTCCGCGACGCCCATGATAGAGAAGTGTGGCGAATCCTGGGGAAGGTGTATGTCCAACGACGGACATTTAATGACTAATGATCATGATGATTTTATTGGATAACTGAACAATTAGAGCGAAGCAGAAGACTATAGTTATGATACCAAAAGAAGAAGAAGGAACAGAAAAAAGACGAAATAGAAATTAAAATAAATCAGAATAGGTCACCGTTAGATGATTGCAAAAGTTATCCTTTTTCTAGCTACCGCAGATGTTAGATAACATTAAGCTGGAAATTGCATAAACAAACGAAACTTTCTACGTTAGTCTGTATTGTTTAAAACTCGTTTCTCAAGTATCAAACTAATCAAGACTTTTAATGAAAAAGAAGGAATACTGATTTATCATTTAATGACATTGTTATATTTCAACGGGAGAATCTGAAAGAGTCTGAAAAGTCAGAAATCTTAGATGTTCAACTATACAAAGAGTGCAAAATGTACTTGATACATCTCAAAAGGTTTAATAATATTTAGAACTAAAAGAATTTGGACCAGATATTAATTATTTTTTCTTGCATCATCCTGTAGACATATAGATGTGCATATTGGCAGGAGTGGAATAATGAAGAAGTCTCTTTCCTTAAACGAAGACAATTTTATTTCTTCAGTAGGCTTTGGTCGTTCACATCGTTGCAAATGCATTAATCATTGCAAAACCAGAGTGGGAGAAAAAAGTTTACAAAAAAGAACAAGATAAAAAAAGTAGAGTTAGTGTTTTTATCCTTACTAGATCAGTCCATAATCCTCATCCACACATGATCCAGGGAGACGGTTGATCACAGTTCAACTCAAAGTAAGCTAACCCCATTGGCTGCGGTTAGTGGGTTCGATCCTTTTTTGGCATTCCCAGGAAAGTTGGTATTTTTGTTTTGTTTTGTTTTGTTTTTGTTTGTTTTTTTTTTTACTATATAACACTCACTTCGGTCGGTTAAATTCCCAGATCATAGCATTGTTGAACCAGATTTTCTCGGTGAAAACGATAGGCCAAAAGTTCATCAAAGCTTGGCATTTTAGAAGTTGTCCAATACTTTATCTTATAGGGGAACAGGATAAAGAGTTGACATTTTTTTCCTTCGGTTACCATATTCCCAGTTGTTGAAAATGTAAGTTGTTGTCTCAGTTGGTATATCTTCTTCACTCTTGGACAGGGATACAGGGAGACAGGTCACATAGTGGCACTGTAGACTGACGGCTGTTTTGTATTAATTTCAAAACTTTCTTATAGCAAAGAGTTCCGCTTTTTCTATCTTTCTTTTTCTTTTTTACATATACGACAGTTACCTCCCCTTCTCACTCCATAATAAGTAACCATATTACTTCATCCTTTATTTACTCTTTCTTTTTTCTTCCCATTGTTTGATTTCTCACCCTAGTGAACATCTATAAATCTTTAATCTCCAGAGAACTACGCCTAATAATTTTTTAACAACGTCTTGTTACCTGGACAGTGCCGGGGTGGGGGGACACAATACCTCTGACTGAATCTTAGACCGTCTCAGCGTTACCGTTGACTTGGTCAATTAGACTCTTCTGTACGTATACATTGAGAGAGAGGGGGAGGGAGATATATATATAGAGAAATACATATACGTACACACATATCCCCTACACATATAGGCATTGTTAGAAAATAGGACAATATCCAGTATATCTTATATAAGAGACTTTTGTGTTGTTGTTGTCGTCGTGTGTCAGAGACGCAGTCTCCCAGTAGGCATATAAAATTATTTACAGCATTCGTCTTATGTAGGACGTTTCTTATATGGGAATGAGTTGTTTTTGGTGATGAGGTGGCAAGTTTTTAATTTTTTATTGTATATGATGAGTCTTGATTTTTCGTTTCTGTTAGCTTGTTTTTCCGTCTTGTCTGTAGTTTAGGTGCATCTGGTTGCAAAAAAATAGGTTCATGATATTTTTGTTTTAGCCAAGATTGTTCTTAGTAACGTTAATGTCAATAGTCTTTAAAGTTGGTTTAATCTGGTGGTTGACAGCATTGGATATCTCTTGTTTATCAGGGCTTCTTTAATATGACTTAACTTTTTATAGATGAGTACTAAAGACGATATAAGTTTAGCTCGGTCTATGTTTTTTTTTATTACGAATATCTTATGTTTGTATGGGAAATCACTGAGATAGGTAAAAAGGCAAGAGCTGGTGCTAGTAGTTTTTGTATACTGATGTGGTTAAATTATAGCTGTTGGTATCGATTTGGACATCTAAGAAGGGAATTCTGTTATCAATGTTAAGTTCATTAATGAAATGAAGGGCAGAATTACTTTCAAAGATCACCTTTAATCTTTCTCTCTCCTTACAATTTCTGGATACGATCAATGAATCTCACGTGAATGATGGGTTTATCAATGTTGTAGAAATTTTTATTTTCCAGATAATCCATACTGTATTTCGAAAATGAAGGCCCAAGAGGAGATTCCATACCTACATCATTGGTCTGAGGGTAGATGAAGCCTTTATGGTTATAGAATGTATCTTATGCCTTGCAAGCAATCAGTAGTTTCAAAGTATATTGGGCTTGAATTCTAAAGAGGGTAGAGTAGGATGATTATGAATATTCTACCTTATCATGTCAATGGTTTGTTCAAATGGGACGTTAGTGAATAGGTTTTCCACAACTAGCAAAGCTAAATTTCATCGTTAGTTTTTTTTTAATGCAATCTTAGTGAAGATTCGTCTGTTGAGTTTGCCCTATATTTACTAGGTGGATACTGTACAATCATTTGATTTGAAGTTTTGGACAACGGGTGTATGGGGGGTAACTAATAGGGCATATAGGGGAGAACCAGATTCATGAACCTTCACGTTCCCGTATAAATATCCTGGCTGATAGCATCTGATAATTTTCTGAAATTCAATAGAACCTTGTTCTGCGTCATTAGCGGTAATGAGTTTATCAACTTGCATTTCTAATTGGTCTGTAGTATTTTTATCAAGTTTTTGAATTTGTTTCGGTTGTCCATAATTGACTACAGTTTAGTATTGTTGACAGTTTTGTTTAAAATGACTAAAATATTAATAATTAATAATAATTTTAAAAGTATTTCCTCATTTTTTACTTAAGATTGATGCTTTAATGTTGTAATCGTATCTATTTGTCCTCAAGTAGGCCCTGTAATCCTGGATGAGTTGCGATATGTTTATCAGTTTGTAATTGTAGAATATCTTGATATAACATCTCTATTTCAGTCTTTTTGTTGGTGATGTTGAATTTATTGTACAAGTGACCGTAGGTTTAAGTTCATAAATTCTTCTTGTTGATCAGTTAGTTGATGGTCAGATAGGTACAAAATTTATCTGATGAATTTGGCAGATACATGGTTCTTTTATATAAACTATTTAACTTTTTGTATTACTTTCTTTGTGTATGAGTAAGTTCATCTTTTTGAGCAATTTTAGAGAGGCAGGGTTGTATTCCAGTGCATGTATCCGGGGCATTTAATTTTAAAAGAGTATAACAAGGCAGCAATCCTTCATTTTAACGTACATTGTCAAAAATGACTAACAAATTTTTTTGTTTGGGGGTCATTTTTAGCTTTCGTGCAATACTTTCATAGTTTTCATCAAAGCTCTTTAAAGCGTCTTCTCTTCATTCCCGTTACGCACATGCATATACACATTTGAATGCCTCCCAAACACAAGCGATTTATGTATATATTATTCACTTCCATTTTCAAAGAAACAAATTATCCATTGAAATGTTCAATTTTGTAACCTCCTCAGGCCAATAACCTTTCACTTGTAGATATTTTTTTCGTTTTCCAGTTCTTTATATTTCTGTATTTAATATTTGGTCTAGATCTAGTCAATTTTAAAGAAGCAGTATAGGGGTGTTAAATTGAATCTTTTGAATGTATCAAATAATTTTAGCGCTAACCATATAGATATAGATGTATGCAAATGAATATATAGACAACACAACACATTACGGATCAGGAATTCAATATAGTATAATGTAATATAATACAGTATCTGATGTATAATGGGTTTATTTCATACAGTGTTCGATACGTTCAACATTAAACATTGGCATGATTTAGAGTAGAGCTTAAAATATAATGGAGTAAGGATTAGGCGAATGAAGCATGTTTTTGTAGCATATACTTACTCCTTTGTAAACACACACACACACACACACACACACACTCACACGCATATATATATATATA
Source organism: Thysanoteuthis rhombus (assembly GCA_963457665.1). Classification (NCBI taxonomy): domain Eukaryota; kingdom Metazoa; phylum Mollusca; class Cephalopoda; order Oegopsida; family Thysanoteuthidae; genus Thysanoteuthis; species Thysanoteuthis major. Next base: position 16,720,987 of record OY735219.1, on the reverse strand, counting down.
TATATATATGTATATATATATATATATATATATACATATATATATGTATATATATATATATATACACATATATATATATATATTAAACACACACACACACACATATATTTGTTTGTTTGTGTGTGTGAATGAGAGTGAGTCTGTGCAAACTTTATTATATGTGATGCCCAAGTTGCGTTCGAACCCGAATCTTTCTCAGAGTTGATGAACAAACATTCATTGTAGATAGGACATGACTCTCCTGCTTTTGCCTCATCAAGAATCAGTCTTTCTGTTGTAACTATAAAAATACTATTGTTGTAAATGGTCTCTCTTTCTTTCCCCGCTAATACCTGAGAAATTCAGATTGCATGCTGACCTGTTTTCCAGATTTGCGTGTCAATATTTGCTCCTTAAAATCTCTTTCTGAATCTTTGTTGCATTTTACAAGTAGGATCTCTCTTTCTATCTTCCTGTCTTTTTTCTCTTATTCACACCAATCGAGCTGACCTCTTGAGCATCGATCATTTCGTATATGAATGGCTATATTGGGTTATTTCATTTAAAATCCATTAGTAACCAGATCTCATAATTTCCTTGGGAAAACTTAGAAAATTCAAACGTCATCTACTGGTCTACATTTGCTCATTTCGGCTCGTAAGGGACGGGGAAGACCCCTCCCCCGCCAGGTTTTCAAGTCATTCTCGCTCTGAACTACTAAGGAGTTAATTTGGCGTTTTCACCTGGCTGAAGAGGGCATACAGGGTATGAAAGAAAAGAGAGGGGGGAGGAGAAGCTGACATAGAGGAATAGGTCTACAATAATTTGAATCTGGGGTTTGGCAATTTATTTTTTGGACATTGGATTTTCCTCTCATCCCCACAGTGCACGTGATTCACAGAACGCATTCTGCACAAGCTGCAAATAGGAACGTCCTACAAATTCTTTTTTAGCATTTTTATCAAGAATGAGATACTCGTGAATACTGAACCAAGCTGATATCGATCATAAACATTCGACAGTTTACTTACACGAAGTAAATCTAGTGAGTTATTCTCCCAGGCATGAAGCAATGCAAAGGTTTCTTTTCACGATAAAAGACTTGTATTCATATAGAGCGATTGTATTCTTAGCTCCACAGAAACTGCATGCACCTGTATTCAAACATTTAAACTTCAATATACGTCAAGCGGGCACACATTCGACGTGTAAGAGATGGGTGACTCCATCAAGAATGAATCGAAGAAGTCCGCTATTGTCTAATAGATATATAGCAGATCCAAGACACTTTCACTTTCAAATCAATGTCAAATAAGTTTGACTAAGCCTCGGAGAGAGGGCCTGTGCTGTCGGCTCAAGTTCTTTGCATGCATAAATCATCTTATTGAGCCTTCATGTCAAGAAAGTTAACCGTTTCTCAGCCATGGTTCTCAAATAAAAAATCGGCCATGCCATGATCCTGATGAAAAAAAAGTTTTAGCCTGACACTTAAGGAGCTTTCTGTGTCTGCCAATGCCATTTTGTGATGTGTTGTGCTGATCAGGTTATGTGAAGACATACGAATAAATAAAGTAGAAAGAATAGAAAATGACAAAAACAAAAGATCACTCACCGCACACGCCAAACCCAGGAAAACTGATATCATATCTTCATGAGAAGTTTCATATTGATTTAGACTGTGAGGGAATAGCATATGGTCTCGGTGTCTATTTGATGGAGGAAATGGTCTTTCCAGGAGAAACTCGGCTTTTCCAGGATCAGATTTCTGAGAAAAAACATGAAAAGATTCGACAGAGAAATCTGAGAAGGTCCATTGAGACAGAACATTGATTAAATAAAAAGGGAGGGCAAGTGTGGATATATATATATATATATATATATATATATATATATATATATATATATATATATGTATATATATATATATATATATATAGAGAGAGAGAGAGACAGAGAGGGGGGAGAGAGATGGGCAGAATTCAAAAAAGAGCTAAGGGAATGGTAGGAATTAAGGTGGGATAAGTTGGTAGAAGAGAAAAGAAGACAAAAACATCAGAAAAGGGAATGAGAAGGAAATGAAGAAGAAAAGAGAAAAGAAAAGAGAGAGGTATGGCGGAAATAAAAGGTTGAAAGACGAGAGAAAGAGAACAATATAAATGAAATAAGACAAGGAAAGGAAGAAAAAGAGAAGACGCTATATGATGGAAAAGTAGAAGGAAGAATAAAAGGAATACCAGAAGAAAGATAGGAAAAAAGGAATGAAAAGTAAAAGAGGAAGGGAAGAGGACAGGAGAAAGGAAAGGAGAAAAGAGATAGAGAAACAGATAAAAGGGGAAAATGGAAGGTTTGAAGGGGAAAATATTTTTGAAAAAGAACTTCGTGAATAAGGAAAAATAGAAGAAAGAGGAAATTGGTATAAACAATTGAATAGACTGATGGCTAGAAGGGGAACAAAGTGAAAGAAGGGAAGAAAGAAAACCGAGAGAATGAGGACGAATAAAGAGAGAGAGAGAGAGAGAGAGAGAGAGAGAGAAAGAGAGAAAGAGAGGGAAGTATAAAGAAAGACAAAGAAGGAAAATGGGGGATGATCGAAATGAGGAGAATAAAATACAAAACTTGACTCTGTACAGGAGGAGACAAAGTGGGAGAGAAACGAGGATTAAAAGAAAGAGAGGGATGAGAGAAAGAATGATAAAACGAAAGGGAGAAAGAAAAAAACGAAAGAAAGTAAAAGAGGGACAAAACTAGACAAATGGCGCATGCTCAGGGCAGAGATGATTTGAACTAAGACTGCATATTGACAAAAGGCTCCAATTTCTCAGATTACTTCCTCTTTCCACAAACACAACAGTGTGAATGTAGAGGAAATAAAAGAAAAGACAAAGACAGAAGGAGAGACAGGCGGACAGACAGATAGAGACAGAGAGGAGCAAATACTCCTGTGCCTTTTTCATGTTTACTTATATTTTGCTCATGGATGCGGACTCCAGCAGTTGTATGAGTCCCCATGACGCATTACCATGGTTTCCTTCCCTTTGTTTTTATTATTACTTTTTTCTTTCCAAGCACAGAGGAAAGAACTTTCCTGGCATATTCTATTTCCACATTCTGCCGAAGCACCTGTTTCTCGGATTATATTTGCCTACCTATCAATTAATTCCAGGTAAATTTATATACAAGATAAATAATTCATAGTTGATGACAGGTTGCCTCAAGGACTCAAAGAAACAATCCAAGAACAGACGCACATGGGCGCCTCTCACAGAACGATGTATGAGCTAATCTCACAGGTTATTGATAGAGTATTAGGTTCTTTTTACTCTCACTGCCCGCATTGAATATCTATACACATTTAAAAATTAAAGACAGATTTCCTGAAAAATTGCAAAAAATGCAAAAATAAACGTGCAAGGACGCCTATGCTCAACTATCAAATCTCACAGACCATTGTCAGTACCATGGATTCCAATTTCTTTTGAAATGTGCCGAGATAAACTTTAAATTATGTATACAGCAACTGCCATAATGTAATTGTAAATAAATTCGTCTCAAACTAGTTCATCAAGCGTCTATTCTCAGTCGCTGCCTTCCTACTTTGGCATCGTGCCAGACTAGTACAAGTTTAATAAACTCTTTTTATTGGTTGTATGTATTGAGAACATCTCCCAAATTGCCTAATGTTTCAGAAATTTGTAGCTTTAACCTTTGATTGGCACTTATCAGAGCGAATCCAATGTCTTAAGCAAGTCCCCCGTTCAATGGGGTCATATATTCTGAACCATATAACCAAGAGTTTACTTAACTCTTACTTTGGTGTCTCGAATTATCCTTCCAGTTAATTGATTCTGTTGCCTTCTTATAAGATGAATACAACGTATGAAACTTGGAGAGTTTGATGAAAGATATCCCAGCGTCTAATATTCATGTAAAACAGACTTTTCTTTGAGAGGGACCCTGTGACAGTGACTATGGGGAGAGGTCAATAAACAATTCGGATTCTACATATATATATTTATTTGCATTCAACTATTTATCCATCTTTTTACAGAAACTTAATCCTCGATCATCGAGTCATAATAAATGCATGGGTTTTCCCCTTCCATGTAGGAATGTTTGAAGTGATTGATTTTCCCTTTCGATGAAATCAATTTCTATCAGGGAAGCTTTTGTTTCTAGTAGAATCTGTCGGAGCAATTTAAAATCGTCTCAGTTTCTTGCCTTTTCGACGACTCGTTAGATATTTGCTTAAAGAACAAATTACAACTGCAGCCTTTGACATAAAGCTTTACAATAAACGTATCAAGTCCATTACATTCTATCTTTTGTTTGATACGTTGTTGTTGTTGTTGTTGGCTGTGGTGGTGGTGGTGGTGGTGGTGGTGTTGTAGTTGCCCAATTCAAGTCTGGGGCTAAAAATTGTATTTCCCTTGAAGGTATTGGCTTTCTCCATCGATGGAAGACTTTCCTATTTGACCAATTCGTTCCAATTGACTTTCTGCTCAGATCAGTCTCCATCAAAAAATATTTTCCACCTTCCGAGTATGTAAGAGTGAATTGCACCCGTCCAATTGTTCTGCCTTATCGAAATCTTATGAATTAATTTTTGCTTGAAGAACAGCAACGAATCTTCAGCCTTCAATACGAGGATTTGCAATGAACATAACAGCCCCATCCATTTTAATTCTTTATTTTTGTTGTTGTTGTTGTTTATTGTTGCCTTTGAAGTTGTTTCGAAGTTCCTGTATATCTGATGTGGTTGTCATTGGGAATGGATTTGGAGTGACTACCTCTCTCTTCACATTGTTTACTTCTGCTGAATACAAATCAACAATGATACGAAAAAAAACGATCAATCGACGGATAGACAGATTGATTGTTCATTTTGGTCATGATTCAGTTACAAGCTATATATGCTGATATAATTTCCTTTCAATTTCAATAGTGACATCCCAAATGGATTCAGCTTTAGTCAGCAAAAAACACAAACTGAGACAGATTTCTATCTTCTTGAATTCACTCATTCAACTCTTCTTAACCCTCTTTCTACGTTGACATCTCGTGTGTTCACGTAGGATCCGCTCCCAATCAACATATTTTTCATGTTTATTTTTGCTATCATTAATTGCTTTTTTATCGTCAATTTGTGTATTGATCGAGTGATTTCTTTTGCAAGAAAGTGGTGCAACTCAGCACCATTTCTCTTTTGTAAATATTTGCTTGCAGGTTAAATCAATCTTCTTTCAAATCAACATTCTCCGCAACTCTATCACAACTTTTCTTGATACAACCCAAAGTACTCATATATTTTGTTGTTTATACTTATGATATTTTCTGTAGTTTACTGACTGGAGATCCCGGCTGTCCACTGAAAATATTTGCATTCATAATTAATCGGTTGATCTTTTGAAATTGTCTGATGTTGTCTGGCCATCTGTTCTAAGGTGAATGGTTCCGTCTTTGTGTCGTCTAACACAATCAGGACTGTCAAGGCCAGCAGACAAGGGCAAAACAAAACGTTCAATTTATCACAATTCAGCAATTCCCTCGATATACTAACTCCATTTTACATTAGCATCTATTGACAAAATAACTGTTATTCTCTCTGGCGTCAATCCGTTGAGACGATTTGTTCTTTTTCCACTTGTTATTCACAAGACTAAAAAGAAAGGGAAATGTGCTCCAGTCATCAATGTGTATCACGCGACTCTAAATGATATAACGAGATCTGTGACTTGGTTACTATTTGGTAACACCTGTAAATGATATATTTATATCTTATCATCTGTTGATACCATGCGTGTCCTGTGTTCATTGAAGTGCACCGTAGACTTTCAGGTAAGAACCAGGGATGTTCTAAACGATAAAATGAGCACACATCTTATTGAATGTAAACAAGCCCATACATGAGTATGTATGTGTAAATCTCTCTCCCTCTACACATACACATGATCCAAAAAAGATTCGCTGCACAAACACATTTATGTTCCTGCCGTGTGGACTTCTTCGGGCGAATGATTTATTTCAGATTTTCATTTAGGGACTTCTTTAGGGGTGGTTTATTTTTCTACGGTGGAGAACCTTCCTATTATCCTATTTATATATCCTTTTTATTTTATTTTTTTCTTTCCCCATGTTTAGCTGTTTGTCACTGCTTGCTATATGTTTTTGTCTTACATCGGGGAGAAACTTTACAGTCAAGTAGTTACAAATAAGCAAGAGGTACTGTAAACACTTTCTTTAACTGTATGTTGTTAAAACATCAGCTTTTTGTGATATGTTTCCCCTACCAAGGTTTTTTGTTCTTACTTTAATCTTTTTACCAGTTTTGGGGTTCACTTTTACGTGAGCTTAGGAGAAATCAAATCACCCAATTAATTGAAAAAAAACTCCGAGCAAGCCACGAAGTAAAATATTCAACAAGAACAAACTGGACTATAGTTGTACAAATTATTTATAATAAGTTAAATACAAACTATAACAATAAAGCGATTAGAAATAATACTAGTCGAGAAAGTATAGATAAACAAGACTGCAATTGTACAAACAGACACAGATGCCATTTACGAAATGAATGCCTCATATCGAATAGTGTATATCAAGCGAGAATTTCAGCACAAGAGAAACCCTTATAAGTGAAATCCTACGTAGGAATATCTAAAGCACTCTTTAATCTAAGATTAACCAACCATACATCATCATTCACAGACAAAAAAATCCAAAAGTATAGTATTGGACACGAACAAATATCAGCCTCATATCCAAAGTAAAATGGAAAATATTAGGTAAAATACACATATGCTAGAACATTAAAATCTCATGTTGCGTATGCCCAAAAAAGTAATTTGAAATCCTCACCTCTACCAACAGAACAAAAAAGAACAAAAACAGAATTAGCAATAGCAATAGCAGTAGCAGTATTACTATCAACATTGATATTGTTATTATCTATGCCCCCAGTCACTTTGATAACAACCCAATCATCTCCTTGTAATTGTCTTAAATATGTAGAAACATGCCAAACCTAAAAGAAATAAAACAATTAGACTGAAGTGGACCCATACACTTGGAAATTGATTAAAGTAAGGACAAAATACTTTCAGGGAGGAAACAAATCACAAAGAGCTGAGTATCAACAACATACTGATTTGGAAAGTGTCTACGGTACTTCTTGCTAATCTATAAGTACCTCACAGTAAAGTATATGTAAACAGAAAAAACATAGCAAGCAATGACTAACAACTAAACAAGGAAAAGAAAAAAAGAGATATGTAAATAGAATGGGAGGAAGGTTCTCCACCTTAAAAAAAAAGACATCCCCAAAATAACGCCTGAAGAAGCCCAATTAGAGCAGGAACATGAAGGTGTTTGTGTAGCGAATCTTTTATTTCAGCATTTTTTAAGCCAAAGTCCAGCTCAAACTCAACCTAATATTTGTTGTTTAATTGATCGAGTACTTCATGAAATAAATCCATCACGCATCAGATAATGAAAATTACGACTTTTTAAGAAAAATTTAAAAATGAAAAAAAAATTTCCATTGTGCGTTCAATACTTTCGTAAGAGAATACTTAGAGCATTATCAGAAGAATTTTTTAAAAAGAGAAAGCAATTATGTGCTATTATCCGATGATTTGTATATATAGTCTAGAAAATTTTACTGATTTAAACACTAAATATACATTTTCAAACCATTTCAAAGTTTGATTCAATTGTATCTAAATAAGTTCTTAAGTAGGTTTTATGTTTTACATAGAATTATATATTATGGTATTAGATTTGATTATTTCCTGTGGGGATTATCAGTTGTTTGCCATGAAATGGTTACGAGGGCTTAAAAATAAAATAGTTATACAAACATGGCTCTCAAGCAGTTTTGATCTAACATCCACTCCCCTCTAGCTATAATATTCAGCTTTGTTTTATTGTTTTTAGGGTCGTATCATGAGACATGTAGTTTGTTACTTTATACAGGGTTTTATCATTATGTATTGAATATGGATGTAATTTTATGGTGCACGTCATTTACTTTTTTTCTTGCGTAGGTTACCCAAAAATGTATTTGATGATCAGGGATCCGTTAATAAAACAACGGATGTGACTCGTTAATCATGCTCTTTCTGTTTTAGTGTTCACTCATGTGCATAGTAAATAATTATGTCAGATTTAACCTCAGACAGCATGCAAACCAAATTATGATATAATCCTTACGAATAGTCACAAAAAAATTCGTTCGAGTTGAACTTCTACCAAGGAATTTGACAAAATATACTAAGATCATTGACCCTTGGACTGAATTTATCCAAGTCTTATACCATCTCACTTCCATCAATATCTTTCAACTCAATTAGCCTTTTATGTTTGGTTTAGACGAAAACAAATAGCATTGTACTTGTTAATAACACCTCATGGACTATTCCCTCAAAATACTTAAGAGATTTGTTTTTTGATATTACTTGTTCAATCACCTACCTGACCAAATTACATATCAGTCAGACGGATGTAACTGAGTCAAAAGTTTCCCTGCAAAAATTCAATGATCTTTCACACCGACAAGGACAAAATCCATATCTTTTGGTAAACTACTTCCGCTAACCATTGATATTATTTTTAACCTCGACCAAACCAAACTGCCATTAACAAAACTAAACTTCTTTTTTTTCTATTCCGATTTATTCTGAGTTTCGTCCTGCTTAGATATGTGTGCTAATCGAACGAATTTGTTGAATTGTGAGAAAAAAGATTATTTGATATATTCGAAGCTCGCAAGGAGACGAAATCCTAGCTTGAGTTATAGTGGTCATCTTCGAAAAAAAAAGTGTCATCTTGCAATGTGTAGAGCAGAGGGATGATCAGTCAGTGGACAAAACTCTTTATTTACGATGGTGTCATATGACGTAAGAATTGCTGAATGGCGTCAAAGACTGCATTAATGCCCAAAGTTGAACATCGTCCATGGTATCAGGCAATGGGAAGGAAAATCAATGAGTAGGTGACACGAACGAATTTGTGGAGATATACAAAGCGAATTGCGAAAATGTTCTTCGGTATTTTTTAAGATTGATTCAAACAGTTTTGAAAATAAGCTTTGGTTATCTATTTATGCCTTCTTTTCCCACTCTCTCTCTCTCTCTCTCTCTCTCTCTCTCTCTCTCTCTCTCTCTCTCCATATATATATATATATTGAGCAAAACAATCACTGGTAATACACGGGTCCAAACATCTGTTTTAAAACCAAATAATCATTTCGTTTATTTTCAGTTTCTTCAGTTCTTTCAACTCGACATCTATGCATAAAGAAATGGACATATATGATCCAACATAATTATTTTAAATTGCTTTACATTATATAGAAACGTCATTAAACAGTTAATGTATCAGCAGCCCTAGACAGCATAAATAGTATAATCAATTGAAGGATTACCGGTTGCTTTTAAAGTCAATGGTAAGAGCACCGCTGCGTTCAGGTTGGCTAGCCTATTTGTCACAAGTTCGAATCCTGCGGCGGCCTCATTTTCTCAACACTGTTGCATTGGAAGTAGCGAATAGACCAAGAATAAACTAGATGAGAGTTAGGCGTGGAAACAGTTAAACGTGGAAACGGCGGCTGCTTAGTATGTTAAACAGCTGCCGAATGAATAATTAAATAATTACTGGCGGTCAGAAATTGAGAATGGTTGCTTGAATTGTAACTACAAAATCTCCAAATACTTGCTTAATTTCACTCCGTCTCATTCTCTCTTACTATCTCTCCCTCTCCGTCTCTCTCTCCCTATATATATATATATATATATATATATATATATATATATATATATATATATATATATATCCATATCCTCTTTTTACTTATCCTTCAATCAATAATAGGGTTTCTTTCTGTCATTCACTTTTCTCTATTTTTATCACCCTTTTCAATCCTGTGTTAGGCTTACGCTTCCCGCTTGTCTAAATTCCTCCCCACTTCCATTTTTCTTCCCTATCTTCTTTAGATGTGTCCATGCCTCTCCATGGGGCACTTTTCAGGACAATTGTTGGTCTCGATTATGTTGAATAATTTCGTTGAAATCATCCACATTTTCCTCTTCCTTTTCCTCCTGCTACTACTCTCAAAATTAGTAATGCAAAACATCAACTATTTCAGTTGTATCATGTTGGATTGATATGAGACGGTCAATACCTTTGGGCGAACTGTTCTCATCTTTTTCCTCCTCCTCCTCCTCCCCTGCTACAACTACTATGCTCATCATTTTCAGATTTTCTCCTTTCTTCCCTCTTCTCCCTCTATTTCTTTTTTCTTTGTGAATTGGTATATCATATTTATCACCAACACACATGTGACTATTCATATATATATATATATATATATATATATATATAGAGAGAGAGAGAGAGAGAGAGAGAGAGAGAGAGAGGAAGGAGGAAGAGAGAGATAGAAATAATAATTCCATCTCAAATAACCTGATCTTCCCTAGGTCACCCCTCAGATTCTCTTGAAAAAAATAACCATAAGTGCTTCTTTTCCAAAACACTGGAAAAAAAAATCTAAAATATCAGTTCTCTATCTGTAATGGTTTTGAAATGAAAAAATCATTGAAATTTCACACAATTTTCATGCGGTTCTACTGGACATGCTTCTGTACCCAATCTCCAACAATTACGGCTCCTTTGACATTACACGTACAACTTTGAAACTTTGACGCTTACTTCAAGATCTCTTATCTCAAACATCGTACTAACTAAATCACGAATAGTTTTCCCTTTCATTTATAACACATCTAGTCATGTGTATGCAGTAAGCATATTTATTACTGTGATAGGAGTGTCAGGATGATTGTTTGAAATGTGTTCGTTTTTCGGGTGTCTCTAAAATTGCCTACTTGTCTTCATTCGACCATGTGAGCAAGTAACCATCATTTTCGTATTTTTGCCGTGTATTCTCATAAATCTGATGATCTGACGGAAGTTTTTTGATCTTTCTTTCTAACCCATAAAGTTTATTCTATGGTGAGAAAATATATATGATCACATATATTTTGATACTGTAGTCTGCTATATATATATATATATATATATATATATATATATATATATATATATATACGTAAAACAATGAATATCATTGGTCAATCTTATTTCATATATATATATATATATATATATATATATATATGTATGTATGTATATACGTGTACGTAGAAAACCAGTACTTTGCAGTGAATCAGCTGCCATACGCTTTATCCCCAATATCGACCACTCTCCATTCAGTTAACCAAACCTTCAGAAATAATGATAAGATATGTAGAGAAAGATATATATATATATATATATATATATATATATATATATATATATATATATATATATATTTGCAATGCTCTTCCATTGGAATATTGCACTCTGTTGGATGGGGGATCTAAGCAAAAATAAAATATATTGCTCAAATTCAGCCTTACTGACCGTCCAGTTCCGTGGCTCAGCAGTAGGATACCGGCCTGAAGCGAATCCTGCCTGGTGGTACAGGATGGGATAATGGATTGTCTATAGCCATACTGAAGAGTTGTTATACAACGAAACAGCTGTCTGTCGATGATACAATAATATATATATATATATATATATATAGAGAGAGAGAGAGAGAGAGAGAGGGGGGTAGAAAGAGGGGGACAGAGGTGTACGTAGAAAATTCAGTGCTTTGCAGTGAATCCGCTGTCATATGCTTTATCCCTGATATCGACCACTCTTCATTCAATTAACTCAACCTTTCGGAAATGATAACAATATATGTAGAGAGAGAAAGAGAGATCTAATCTAATAAATTTAGCTTGAACCGATATACGGTAGAGGGCAAAACAAAGGCTATGATCGGAAAATAAAAAATGTGACCCGGTTTGGATTTAAACCCACACCCATTAAGAAAAGGAATATGTTATGGATGTTACTTCGACCTCTGTCTGCTGTTTAAATGGTAGAAACAGGATTAGAGAGGCATGAGCATTTGTGCTGTGAAGATAAAATCGAAAGCGCTCGAAGTAGTGCAACTAACAATAAGGAGGTAGTGAATGAGATATTCACATAACTTATGGTAAAAACACCTTAGTCACCTAAAAAAATCCCCAACTGGGACATCACAAACAGCACCCTTTTCAATCTTTAAAATAGTCTGTGAAGTTTTCTCTCGGAATTGTCATTTGCTCCCTCGGCGCATTTTCCTTAATCTCGTCCACGGTCCATTTTTGTTTCAGAAAAGTCAGGAGCCGTGAAGAGACAAATATGGACTGTAGCATGGTTGTCAGACCCAACTGATACGATGTAAAACTGAAAATCCCTGCACAAGATGCGAAAAATGACTCGCTAGGCCATTGTGAATGCAGCAGGCACACTGGACACAAGCTCATTTAACTTCATAACCACTACATCTACCGAGGACAAGGAATCTCCATGAGATCCTCAAAGGAGGAGGAAATCAAGTGAAGAGACACTTTGGGATGGTAGGCCTTCGGCAGAGCAAGCTCAATTTTCAAAAACCAGATGATTCCCATAATCCTGAAAAGAAGAGTACACAACCAATTCTCCCAATAGTCACTTATGGAGCTGAAACATGGAACCTAACCAAGAGACAGACCTATAAACTGAGAAGCAAACAACGCGCACAAGAAAGAATCATGCTCAACCTCACATTGAGAGATCACAAGACAGCACAGTATAAAAGGGAAAAAGGGTGTCCATGACATCATAGAAACTATGAAAAAACTCAAATGGCGATGGGCGGACTATGTTGCAAGAATGGAAGACAACCAATGGACATCACGACTCAAAACATGGATCCTGAGAGATCACATTAGAAATCGAGGCTGACAGAACACAAGATGGAGAGATGAACGAGTCAAATTCAGGAAATACTGGCTCCGCGACGCCCATGAAAAAGAATTTTGGAGAATCCTTGGAAAGGTCTATGTCCAACGTCGGACGTTATAAGACTGATGATGATGATGATGATGATGATGATGATGATTTTGAAAATAAAACTTATTAATGTTAGATTTAATACGTTCAACGATGAACAAATCTGGACCAAAACTCACCGTCAATGGCTTCAACTTTTATCCACCCTGGTCATCAAATCCCTGTTTATTGAACTTCCCTGTCAACGTTGTCAAGAAAACCTTTCAGATGATCATGAAATATCTTTACTAAATTTGTTGGCGGCGGATTTTTATTCTTATCCATTTCGCAAATTAAATCTTCCTTTCCTTTGTCTCTAACTTTCATATTTTTTACTACTTTTTATGGCTATTTACGACCCATAACCAATTATGACAGATGTTCATACAAATTCTACAGCAGACTGTGGAGACGATTTACAACTGCCCTTTGGGTCTGAAGACTATGATGACTAGGAGATATCCCAGCTACCAAACAAACCCTATTGTAAGGTTCAACAAAACATATTATGGGGCTCTGAATGTTCTAACCCTACTAAATAACGACCAATAGGTGGGTCTCTTACATTTGCTGTCTAAATTAGGGTCTGAAAATGCCCCATCCAGTTGACTGACGACTACGATAGATCAGGCAGTCAACAGGGACCAGTGGAAACAGAGCATCAGAATATGCTAACAGCAACAACCTGTAATTGCTAAACTGGTGGTTACAATGACTACGACAATTATGGTGCTTCTATTCTTGGAATACTGATTCTTGTGTTTGCCTTCTTTCCTCTCCTTTTTTTAGAGACTAATAACCAAAACTGTCATAGAAACTGTCAAGGTAAGTTACCTCAGTTTTTTTGGTCAGTCAGTCTGTTTTACTGGCTACGTATGTATGTATGCATGTATGTATGTTTTTTACGTATTGATCATCCCCAAAATAGTTTTTCGGTGCAGGATTCAATCTTCAATGTATGTTTTCGTTAAATTGATCCCTGCTTTGTATCAGTTGCATTTTTTAGGGATCCAACAAAAGGTAAGAAGAGTAACACACTGATGACCCCTTCTATCAGTTCTGTAATGAATAAACCTTCACACAGCATACTACCAAAAGACGTTGATCATGTGATGGTTTTTATTCAGTTACTAACCAGACCTTCCCTTCTTTTTTTTCTCGTCTTTATATTGTTTCCTCTTTGCTTTATTTCTATTTTTATATCTCTTCTTTCCTTTCATCTTCTACGGTTGCATTTTCTTCTTTGTCGCACTCATCATTACCTCTTCATCTTGGTTTTCTTCATAATAATCAAAATTCCTTCTTATCTATTGCTTTTTTGTATATTTCCTTGTTTTTCTCCTTGAGATTCTTGTTGTATCTTTTTGCCCCTTATCTTGCCCACCCCTTTCTTCTTTTATTTACTTTCTTTTTTTTATTCTTCGTTCCCACATTCTTGGTCTTCTTCATTTTAATCTCTATGTCTATCTTCCTTTTTTCTTCACTTCATTAACATCTTTTTTCTCTTCATCTTCTTCCTTCTTTCCTTCCTTTTTACCCTATATTTTGTTTTTTTCTTCTTCTTCCTTCATCTTTATTCCCTTCCCTTATTCTGCTTTAAACTCTTCATTTTCGTATTTTTCTTCATTTTTTTGTCTTTTTCTCATCTTTCTTCCTTTCTTTCTTCCTTTCTTTTACGTCTTCTTTTGGCTTTCTTTCTGCTATCTATTTTCTTCTCATTCATCGTAGACCCTGGGAACTTTTCCATTCTATTTTCATTATATTTTAAATCCACTACTACACCGAACACCACAAACTTTCTCTTTCTGTGTATAACTCCACAACATATCATATAACATCTCTTCAATTATTTTCCAATCTTCGCATTATTTATCGTCACTAGCAGGCTTTAGGGAATTCAGCAGTCCTTTGATAAATGTTTCTATCTACGGGAAATACACTGGGAATGCAGTCTGCAAGCTTCTAAATTAATATGTCCACGTAAAGATACTGCATTTCCATTAGGAAATAAAAGCCGTGTAGCATCGGATGATTATGGTGATCAATTCTATTTTAAAGACAAGCTTTTATCGTTGGATATTATCGTGTCCTGATGCTTCAGTATGTGCTTGGCAAAAACAGGCATCGAGTGACTTTGAATCTATCATGAGGTTTGAAACTTTAAGCCCCAAAGAACTGGGAGGAAGAGATGAGGTGATAGTTTGAAACAAGACGAAAAAACATAATTAAGAAGAATTCTATTCCCGTGAGAAAATCTATACGTTGATTGAGGTAGATAGATTGAAAATGGACTCAAATATTCTACAGACGTAAAATTGCAAGAGCAAATTACAGACAGACACGGGAAGAAATTGTCCTAATCTTAGATAGAATTATCATATTATCACCATCACTGTATTCGTATTCAGTGTATCAAATCATTTACGATTTGGTATTTCCACTCGTGTAGTTTAGAATTTTGAACCAAGGCAAGAAATTAATAAAGAAAATAGAATCTGTGCGCTACCATTTCCTAAATCATCGTAAAATTTGTTTTAGCGATTGTTGGGACTTACTCAGTAAATTTTACATTGGAAATCAGGGTGAAATATAGTTCTAATGGCATAACATTCATACGAATGTTATTGACAGCGTTGGTCTATAATGCACAGTTTATTATAAGAAAAGATGCATGCTCCAGTTCATATTCTGCGGGTGAAATGATGTATACATTGCAATTCTCGGTCGTAGAATCATGTTTTTTGGGCAAAAGCATGATACATTAAGCATTCCAAAAGATCGATCACCAAAATGTCTCAAAGAAATTAGGGTTCTGTACGTTGAACATCACCCAATAAACAGATTTCGCTTTTGAGTGGGATAATCCTCCATCGATCATATTTCCTTGAGATTTTCGAATTCATAAAAAATGTATGCATGACGACTGCAAAATAATTTTGGTTATCTATCGTTATATTTCTTTCATCTTTTCCTCAGCAGAAGAAACTCTTGTGGATTGAATTTATGATACAACTATTTTCTCCTTAAACTGACCCACTTTTAGATATACTCTGTAACATTTTCTCTCAAATGAAAGCTATGCAAGCGAACGCCGACAATTATTTAGCAAAAAACAAAACAATCATTGATTATTATATTTTATCAACTTTGATCTGTTGATATATTAGGTTGCTTACTTAGAGTTGCACATATCTTTTTTGTCTTACTTTGAATGAAGTTGATTGGCCAAATACATTGAAAGACGAGATGTCAAAAGCTCTTTGGTTCAAATATGTTAATGACACAAATCAAAAGGACGAAATGAACGTTCTTGGAAACAGTTGTAGGATTTGTTCCGTTAAGGTAATAAGGAAAAGAAGAAGAGTGTAGAGCATAATCGCACAACGCACTTTGCAAACAGGTTTGTCTCTTCATTGTGAATAATAACGAAAAAAATTTTCGACTGTATAGATTCATAGATAATATAGATTAACGCATAAAAATTGAAAGTTAAATGAATAGGAAAGAACGTTAGGACAGATTTCGAAACGACTGATAACTATTGGTTTTGTGAAATATTTTGATCCTAATCTTTTAGTGTACTGGACTAAACATGATAGCTAATTTTTGGACAACTATCGAAAGTTATAGAAGCGAAATGCTATTTGAAATCAAGTTTAAACTGTTAGGAAATATTTTGCCGAAGTTTTGCTTGTATACTGTCCTTTCCAAAGAGAAGCGTACAATACATTTTATATAAATTCTCTTAAATGAATAAGTTTATGGAAGAATAAAATTATATGGCCACGTTGGTGACTGCGTGAATGCAACATTATATTTTTAGCTGAATATATATATATATATATATATATATATATATATATAAGTGTGTGTGTGTGTGTGTAATATGTATTATATATAAATCTAATGATTATACTTTTCAAGAAGAACTTTTGTAAAAAGCAATATATATATATATATATATATATATATATATATATATATATATATATATACACACATATATATATGAAGTTGAACTTTTCCTTAAACTGACAAAACTTTTCCCGGTATTTTGTGTATCTTACAATATCCAAAAGTAATGAACTTTACACGGTATTTCTTTTGAAACTTCATTACTTTTTAAAAGATATACCAAACCCTGTGTAATGTTCTCTGTTTTTCATTCCATTATATATATATATATATATATATATATATATATATATATATATATATATATATATATGTGTGTGTGTGTGTGTGTAGAGAGAGAGAGAGAGAAAGAAAGAGAGAGAGAGAAAGAAAGAGAGAGAGAGATAGAGTGAGAGAGAGAGAGAACGAAAAAAGCTGTCAAAAATAGCAGGTGACATTTTTGCTGTCTTATGGAAACGAATCAAAAAATATGCAAAATTTGGATCTTTAGGTAAATTCAGACTAAAAGTTACAGGGCAAAACCAGAAAACCGAAGCCCCTCTCTCTGACACTCAACTCCTCAGCAATCTCACATCTAAACGTGTGTTTCCAATTGATCCACAACGTAAGATGCGCGTTTGACTTCTCTCCGTCAGTGCTATCCTCTTCCCTTTCCCCCTAACCCTCCAAGCATAACTCCCTTCCCTGTCCTCCCTCTACCCAGCATCCTCCCTCCTACAAATATTACAATTAGACTGCGCTCAAATCAAGGATGCTTCGCAAACTATATGATATGGTGTGTATATGATATGAATAGTCAAGCTTAAAGTATCACTAGCTGTTTATCAGAATATATGCATTAGCGCAGAGTTTAAATGAGTTTCAAATACAGACCTATGGTAATTTTCATTAAAAAATATACATCGAAAAAGGGTTTCTGTTGACCTTAAAATGAACTTGAAGAGGAAAAATAACACCGGGATTAACGGTGGTGGCTATATTCGACTGCGTGCACAGACAATCACGGATCAAAACTAACTTGGTTGCGGTGATTGTTGAAAGTGTTATGGTCACTTCCAACATAATACCTAATTGCAACAACTTAACACAAATTACTCAATTCATATTGAAAACCCTGACCGCTATCATAGCTTTCCCGATTTTTGAATAGACTTTGTATCACTTTCTCTCAAATAAAAATCATGCAGACGAACGAAAACACTGATGCAGAAAATAAGGACAATCATCAAATTTTAGAACACATTTTTGATACGTCGATATTTTAGAAAGCCTATTTGGAGTCAGATATATTTGTCTTCAATGAAATGAATTCAATTAATCAGGAATCAGAAGTTGTTTGGTCGTAGAGATTGGAAAACTGTGAGTTAAACAGCTTTTGGATCCAATCATTTTCCTAATACCAACCAAAAGAACGTTCTTCAAAGTAACTGAGGATTCTCTTGGGACAATAAGAAGGAGAATGATATCAGTCATCATCGTACAGACCATTATCGTATGTAATCAAATAGTGTGAAAAAAAAACTTCTTAAAAAACAAGACGCTGCGGAGATATAAATCGCAGATGAAAAGTTGGAGTTCAGTAAATCAGAAAGAAGATTAACATTGACTTCGAAACGGCTGATTCAATTACCGATCGCTTTTGGTTTGGTAAAACGTTATGATCACAATCTCTTGTTGTACTTAGCTAGATAAATTGCGACGTATTTTCTTTGTGCGTTTTCCTAAGTTACAGAAGAAAGGAAAAACATTTATGCAGCAAATGAGAACATTTATCAAATTTTAGATCACATTTTATCTACTCTAACATATCGATATTCAAGAACGCCCATTAGGAGTTAGAATTCGTTTATGTTTCTTATAAAAGAAAGTTTACAAAATATGAGACAACATTGATATAATTTGGAGACGAAAAGTGGAAGTTCACTAAGATTACAACTGGCCTCAAATTGTATTATAGATTACTTTTTATCAATGAAACAAGTTAGAGAGCTCAAGTGAGTGTTTCAACGTCTATCGAGTGGAAAGTTTCTTCAAATAATAGTGAAGTTTAATAAAAAATATATTGAACCCGTTTGAGCGTTTCGCTAATGTTTTGTTCATCAAACGCCTTTCACCCAAAGAAGTATAAAGTACAATTCATGAATAAATGCTTTCAAATCAATAAATGTATGATCATATAGAATTATTCAGTCATGTTTATGCTCGCAGGAATACTGCATATTTTTGTCTGCTGAAATGATTGCTGGAGTGGAATTAAAACTTTGCTCCGCTAAATCTGCAAAATTGTTCATGCGTGAAGTAAGCAACATGAATTGAAAATAACGTAGTTTACTCTAAAAAAAAATGTAAACTCGCAAGAAATAGTACAAATATTCACATTTTCTCTTTAAGTTTACTTACAATGATCAAATCTGTAGCAATGATTTCGAACCAACAATAACGTACAGCCAGGAAGGAAAGTATGTTGCAGTCTTTTAAATGTCATTATATTTTTATTTGGAGCAAGTGTTTTTCAACAAACAAAAATGCCCTCGATTTGAAACAAAAAGTGAAAGCAGATGCTTAGCTCCCCAATGTGAATTTAAACTATAATTATTCTCTCAAATGAGGTGAACCAGAATAATAGACAGGATACAGGACTGGAAGATAAGACGTTTGAAGGAATCAATATACATACTATGCTCAAGCCATTTGGTCAGCAGTTCAAGCATTATTATCAATAGCTCATGGAAGCCACTAATCTTTTTGAAAATTGAGATTCAAAAATGTCAGTGCTGATGAATTACACATTGTCCACCAAAAGTATAACGAGGCGGAATGAGTAGGACATTTTGAAGAGTCCATAAGAATAAGTACAGAGTATACGGAAAGGGGATACCTGCCATCTCAATGTTCTACCTTATGAAATATAAAAAACACTTGGAAAAGACTCGGAGATATAGTAAAAACAACCAGAAAAGCAAAATCGGATCAGAAAACACAATGAATGAACCAAAATGTAATTATACAAATACAAGTAAATCAGCTGTAGAACAAAAGAAGTGAATTAACCCCACTCTCAATGTCTACTGACAAAACACCCTCTAAATTGGGCGCTATAAAAATAAATCAATCAACCAGAATTGACACTTTTAACAATTATCCAAGGAAGCATCTCCATTTTCAGAATCAGAGACAAGACAAAATTGAATCTTTCATTTTTGATGGGGATTAAAGTAACCGAACCATTCCCTCAAAAAAGTCCAAATCGATGCGGTGAAGACATGGAATCTAACCAAAATATTGATCCTCCAGCTGAGAGCCATACAACTTGCACGCGAAAGGATCGTACCCGTTATTACACGGAGAGATCACAAGACGCCTAAATATTAGAAAAAAAGTTGGTATCAGGGATATCGTAGTGAAATCAAAGGGCAAAGGGCAGCTTTATATTAGCAGGGTTTCATGCATCGTGTTAATGAGTGTATTAGTGTGCTTGCCTTTCTCAATCAAATCAACTATAATTCTGCGGAAAGGACCTGTTGCTCAATCGTACTGAAACAAATAGTCACACTATTATATATTAGTTTACCAAGAAAACAGAACTACAAGACGTCATACAATAAGTTTTTATACACTCTTCCGTTGTCAAATAATAATTCTTGAAGAAAAGCTGATGAACGAGTCGTTTGTTTTGGGGTTTTTTTTTGTTTTTCAAGTAAAAGATTGATGGAAGCAGGTGATAATATCATTTCAAATCAAATTGGTTAACTTTACAAGATGTCAGGTAGATTGACGAACAAATCAAATTACTTTGCAGTTTTATAAATGTTGACAAAGTGGATTTTTTATTCTATTCTTATAAAAGTATCCGACATTTCCTTCTATTCGCCTCTGCCAACCGTAAAACAATAAAAGATGGCTGCCACTGGCTTCTATTTCACCCATAGAAGCAGTGATCAGAAGAACGATGACATTTGGTTTATGAAGTTGAAATAATCACGTGTAGATCTGGTGAATTAGCATTAATTGAGAACTTGGGGAAATATTGTGTGGACAGACAGGCAGATAATCGGATGCGAGTAAATACATAAACCTCTTTTAACTTCGTTGGTAATAATAAGCGATGATAATATTACTTCAAGGGAACGTTTAAATTCTCTTCAAAGCATCCCAGCTTTGAGTGAATAGCTTCAGTTGAAGGTCTATCACTGACACCCCAACGAACCCTGCGGATGAGGGTCACTTACTGATACCCCCAACGCATCCCACTAGTTCTCGTTCTCTCCTGAAGAAAGGATGTCGAGAAATAAGCTATTTCCTCATTTCCTCGAAAGAAAACCTACTTGCTACGAACAGCACGCGATGGTAGATATCTCAATTTGTCTGTGGGGAAACATTTGACAGTGTTTGTTGTTGAGTGGGTATTTGGTTTCTTTTTCAACCAAAAATCCAGAAATGTGGTCGATTATTCGAGTGATCAGAACAATGTTGTTACCAGGGCCGGAACCGTCTTAAGTATATATTGAGAATTGACGTCGAGATTAGAAACTGGAAAATGGAGTTAAAACGGTTAAAGAAAGAAAATCATTGAAAAAAAAAGGAAGAAAATAATAAAGAAAGTTTGGAACGGCTTAAGTGACAAAAGAGTGAAATGGACATTTGACAATGAATAAATATTTGGTATGAGGGGACAGTATCATTTCCTCGAATGTTCATATTGTGTAATTGAATTCGTGGGTATTGAGATGAATCCGTAGAAATAGGTCTACAAAAACGGTAAAATGAGACTGGAATAAACAAATAGAAATAAAGTAAGCTAAGGATGAATAGATAGATAGATAGATAATTAGATAGATTTGAGGTAAGTTTCAAAGATATATGAACACATTTTTTTTTTGATAATCTTAATTCTCAACACTATTCAAAAAAAAGAAAAAAATTAGAGCAAAGTTAAAAAGAAAAGTATTCAAAGAGAATGTTTCAATGATGCTATATCTCTTGGTTAAGGGTTAAAAGTGGCAACTCAGGTCAATTGATTTTTTTCTCAGAGCGCCCTTTGAAGTAGGAAGTTTATCGATGTCAGTAGACATTGAGGGTGGGTTTAATTAATTTGTTTAGTTCTCTCGCTTATCTACTCCAAGGTTTATTCAATTAATTTGGTTCATTCGAACATTGTGTTCCCTGATCTGTTTTGGTTTCGTTGTCACTCCTTTTCAGCTGCAATATTCAAGAGTCCAAATGTTCCGAAAAAGAGCAAGAACATTACACGCTGCAAATATATTACGTGACTGAAAAACACCAAGAGGATGCATACCAATGCAAATTCCATTAGCACTAAAAGTAGATTCAGTTCACGAATGCTCCTGATTCAGAGAAGGTAAATGCAACTAAACTCTCGACCCACTCCGAATTCAATCATCAAAAAAATATTAATAAGTTTTAGAGTGGAATGGAAGAGATGTAAAAATACAATGTAGGTGGGAGTGTGGATATACCAAAAAAATGTAATTGTTTCTACCGTAGCCTATTGCCTTCCACGAAATCTCATTGGAATTCATTGAGAACTTTTGGATATAAAGGACAAACACACAGACAGACAAATGCAAGTGAATATGTATATATCTATGTCTCTCTTTATATCTCTCCCCTCTCTCTCCCTCTCTCTCTCTCTCTCTATATATATATATATATATATATATATATTTATATTATTTAGTATTTAGAGTTGTAAAGTTTTCTAGACTACATATATATCTATATATATATGTATATATATAGTCCAGAAAACTTTACAACTAGACTATACATATATATATACATATATATATATATATATATATATATATATATATACATGTATATATAGTTATATATATATATATATATATATATATATATATATATATATATATATATATATAGTCTAGAAAACTTTACAACTCTAAACACTAAACATCGAAAACCTTTTTCGAAAGATTTTTTGTGTCACTTCAGTCACTTATTTCCCAATATCTATCAATGCAGTTTCATAAAATTTTTAAAGGTGTTTCCCCCCATTTCACATAAACATGGTTATTATGGTACAATGTATAAATTGTTTCTTGTTGGGATCATCAGTTGTTTACCATGCTACTGTTACAGGTATTTTAAAAAGAAAACAATTATACTAACATGGTACCCCAGCAGTGTTGATCAAAGACCGCCTCCCTTTTTATTATATAATTTACGTCATACATGTAGTTTGTCATTATATATAAGGTGTTATGTGTCTAGCATATTGATAATATTTCATACTACATTTTTTTTTCTTTTGAAACAGGGCTCTCATACATAAGTTACTCCAAAAACACATTTAACGATGAAGGATCAGTAAGTATAACAACAGAGGTGACTCGCTGTTCACGTCATTTTGAATGAATGTTCGACCATTATCTATTGTTTCTGTTTTAATCTCAGACCGAATGCAAACCAACTTATGATATCATCTTTAACCACACTAATCATACAAAAAAAACTTCTTCCAGACGATTCTCAACCAACATATTCAACAGAGGAATTCGAAAAAAAAAATTCAACTAACTTTTTCCAACGTCGTATAACATCAAGCTTCCATCAAATGTTTTTTAACACTTCTGATTGTCAGATATAGTATTTTTACATCCATGGTTGAAATATATATATATATATATATATATATATATATATATATATATATATATATATATATATATCAACCATGGATATATGTATATATCTATATATATATATATATATGTGTGTGTGTGTGTGTGTGTGTGTAGAGAGAGAGAGAATGAGAGAGACAGAGAGATAGATAGACATAGATATTTGATTACGAAGAGGAGATGAATCTGTCTTTAACATGAAAACTCTTCCTTGTTAACGAGTTTGCTAAGCTAAGCATTGAGAACACACTATATTTGTCGGCTTCCACAAACGTATAATTGGAATCGTGTGGAAAATGACATTAACTACAATCCCTTATTGCGAAATTATATTCAGTCTCATGGCTTCATCGTTGTCTCTAATCTCTTCCGACAAAAAGAGAAATCAAGTTAGATCTGGTAAATGATTGATGGATTTAATGCAGCTGTCTTTTTGTCCAATCCATCAGTCTATAATTGCAGAAGTGTATTCAGTCTCATGGCATAAATTGTATTTTTACGGTCTCCCCTAAGAAAGAATCAAGAGGTCTTAAATATGATGAAAGTGATAGGGATGCAATACTGTCTTTATGTCAAATCTATCAGTTCATAATTGTACTACAAATGAACCTCCTAGCGTATAATTTGTCTTTATGCTCTCTCCATAAGAAGTCAAGGGATGCTTGAAGAAGTAAATGAATGTTCATCACTGCCTCGTCGTCCGATCCATCAGTCTATAATTGAACATATTTATTGACTCTCGACTGTATATTCGTTTTTAATCCCTACCAATGAAAAGAAAAAGAGTGACGTTAATTCTGATGAATGCAGGGAGCGGAGTATTCAATGCTACATCGTCGTCCAGTCAAGCAACCTAAAAATGTCTCTTTAAGAGAACACCTGACACCAAAACGGGAATAGAGAATTGGCATTTTTCTCCCAATTAATGTTTCCAGCAACATGTTTATAACCCCTGGGAACAGCTAGCGAGCTAGCTAGATAGATGATAGTTATCACCATACTGAATCAGATAGAAATGCATTATGTTTTATTGTCTTGTGTAAAATGACTGTTTGTTTTTCCTTTTATTTACGTCTCACGTTCCATCTACGTCCTTCATTCTTTTTTTCCTTCATGTTTCCATTGTTTTATTTTACTCTTTACTTTTCTGTAACTTCTTTCTTCCTGTCGCGGTACCTCTTTTCTTATATTCTTCTAGTGTTCTATTCAATTTTCTGTAATTCTATTTCAATCTATCTATCTATCTATCTATCTATCTATCTTTCCATCCTTTTTTTTCTTCCGTTCCGCTACTTTATTTTCCCCTCTGGCTTCCCATCATGTCCGTATATCATAAATTAGCCCGTATAAAAGGTTCCCTAAATACTTCTAAATGCAACAGACACACGAGACGGACTGGTGTGTTAATTGGCTGTCATGTCTCCTCCCCATGGTGCCCCTCAATTCTTCCATGGGGTCCCTTTACTCCCTTCATTGCCTGGCCAAGTGAGAAAAGCTCAATAGGGTATAGTAGAAATCTATTACAAATTCTCTGTGTATTGCTAAATGCAACAGACACGCGGGGAAAGCCGAAGTGTTTATCCAATTATCTTTGCTGGAAACCTACCAAGAAAGTTCTGCGAACCATAAATGTCTATATTTAAGAGAAGCCAATTTAAACGTTATCGGAGCAAATTAAATCTGATCGGATAGGGCAGAATAAAAAGCATAAATTTTCATTGTTAGTCTGAATAGTTGGAGCTAAGTCCGGAATTATGGAAGATATGAAATGATTTTTTCTCTGGGCGATGACCTATCACAGATATTTTATGGAATGTATTAAATGATGAGAGGATTAAAAGGAAGTTTCGATATAGAATAAAGATTCTGAGCTCAATAATCGGGAAGTTGTCACTAGTAGACTTACTGGCGTATTAATCTAGAATATAAAAGATATAAAAGAGATTTATTCGAAATTCCCAAAATATCACTAAACGCAACTAATGCACGAAGAAGGCGGGAGGGTTTATTTGTGAATCTTTGCAGGCGACTCGGTGAGGGAGTTCCTAAAGCCATATACATCTATTTTTTTAAAGAAGTGCAACATAAAATCTCATCGAAGTAAATCAGTTCAGCGAGACATGGATCTTGAGTACTTGAGTGAGATATGGATCTGATGGACTGAGTTAGAGAGATTAAATTTGATTGTTTACCTGTGACGTTTATTTACGTGCTAAATCATGGAGAATACAAGCAGATCCTGCTTTAAATGATGATGAATCATGATAATTTTATGAAACGTACAGAATTTTGAGAATATTACAAGAAAAAAGCATTGATATTGAACTGTAATTTTGAGTACCAGATCCTAGGGATCACAAGCGCAACCGAGGCCGGCAGAGTATTAGATGGAGAGACGAGGTTGACAAAATCAGAAAGTACTGGCTCTGCAATGCCCATGATAGAGAAGTGAGACGAATCCTGGGGAAGGTCTATGTCTGATGACAGACGTTGAAAGACTGATGATGATAGCAGACTTCTGTTATTTAAGGTTTGGCCGATATATATATATATATATATATATATATATATATATATATATATATATATATATATATAAAAGAAATTAAGTTGACGCTAATATATATATATAGTTAAGAAAGCTTTATAGTTCTAAACGCTCAACAACAAAAATTGTTCTCAACAATGTCTCAATGCAATTTATTTATCAGTGTTTACCCTTATTTTATATAAAATTGCTATCATGATAGAATGTGTAATCCTTTCCTTGTTTGAATTAATCATGTAACAGTTTAGGGGATTCTAAAAACAAAAAAGTAGATCAAACACCACCACCCTTTCAGCTTGTGTCATACATGTAGTTTGTTATTTCACCTAGGGTATTATCATAATGTTTTGTATAATGGTTGTTATTTTATACTATGGATCATTTAATGTTTTTTCTCCTTTGAACTGTGTTTACTCACGTAAGTTGCCCCATAAACATATTTAATGATGGGAAATCAGTAAGTACGAAAATAGGCATGACTCGCTGTCTGTTTCTCTTCTATTGAGTATTCACACATGTGAATATCAAATCTGCTGTTTAGGTTTTAATTTCAGACTGCATGCAGACCAACTCATGATATCATCTTTAAAAATATCAATTACACAGAAAAACGAGTGGATTCTTTACCGATATATTCCACCGAAGATTTACATATATATATATATATATATATATATATATATATATATATATATATATATATATATATATATAACTAAATGACACCTTGAGTGTAGACAAGAGAACTTCATGGCAGTCATTAAAAGCGATGTCATAATCTTTGATGCCATCATGCACCCTGATCATCAATAGGATATCTTTTTTTATTTTATTAGAAAGAAGGAATTAAAACAAATTACAAGAAAAAAATAATTTAATCTTTCTTTCACTTATTTCATCATATTAAGTTTCTCTCTGCTTCATTTATTCTCTCTCTCTCTCTCTCTCTCTCTCTCTCTCTCTCTCTCTCTCTCTCTCTCTCTCTCTCTCTCTCTCCTTCTCTGCGTGCATACGTGCATCTGTACTTCAAAGTTTCGTACAAGTGCATCTGCATTCCGTACATGGAGCTAAATGCAAAAATCTTGGACATTACCTTCTTTATTCCGCCTTTCTTTCTTTAGTTTTTTTTTTCTTTCCTCTGTTCATCTTTATCTTCTTGAATACGTTTTGTATCAGGCCCTGCACGCTCTTCATTCTTATTACTCTTAACCTCCAAAAACGGAAGATAATGATTGTA
Organism: Thysanoteuthis rhombus; assembly: GCA_963457665.1. Taxonomy (NCBI): domain Eukaryota; kingdom Metazoa; phylum Mollusca; class Cephalopoda; order Oegopsida; family Thysanoteuthidae; genus Thysanoteuthis; species Thysanoteuthis major. Next base: position 16,693,701 of record OY735219.1, on the reverse strand, counting down.
ATTATTAAGAAATAAACTAAAAAGTGAGTGCAGTGTTTGATGGACAAATATTAAGTCAAGAACAGAGAGGAAAGTTTCTTTGAAAGACATCTTTTTTCTTGCTTGCATTCACACCCTAGGTTCATCCATATTTTTCTTTTGTCATTTTCACATTTTTTTCATCTTTGTTTTTATAATCACATAAAATTCTGCCTTTTTTCTCCTTTCCTTCCTCCCTTCTTTCCAGCGTCCTTTTTTTTTTTTTTTTGTACTTTCTCCCGTTATTCTCACTTTTTCTTCTCTTTATCTTCGCCTGTTTTCATCCTTTCATCTTTATTTCTCTCTTTCAATCTTTCACCCTTTATTCCATTCCCTCTTTCTTTTTCCTGCATATTTTCCCGTCTTTTCTCCATTGTAGTCCAGCTTTATGTCGTCAAATACCCTTTTAATTTCATTTCCAATCCCGACCTTCAATACCTTCCGTTCGTACCACTTTTAACTTCAAAAGTTTGTCAAATAAAAACTTTTTATTGCTCTAGCTACATAAATCTGCCTTCACGTTCTGAACCAGATTGAAAACAATAATCTATAAGTTTCCCCAGGAGAAGGAATCAATAGAGAAAAGTAAACTATAAATGCAGAATTCGATGGTCGAATATTGAGTCAAGAACAAAGAGGAAAGGTTCTTGGGAAAAACACAAAATTATAAATTTACAAAAAAAGAAGAATCATTAATCACCCTTTATTTTTGGTTGATGCAGTCAAACTAATTCGATGAAGACAGAATCTAATTCCATTTTGAAATTGAATCTAATTCCCACCATAAGAATATTAAACTACAACGACACACTTTACTTATTCACTGATAATTTTGATGTTTCTGTTTGTTTTACATCCTCAGCGCGAATAACTTCATGAAATACGTTTTTTGACACTTGATTGCAAAAAGGAACTGAGGGCGTATTTGTAGACTGGCGCGTCACAGGTTTAATTCCTCTCTTTTCAATCTGGGGTATCTGCAGTACCTCTCCATTTTCGAATTTTCATCTACGCATTTATTAGTCATCGTACGTTTCTCCAACGACGGAATTTCCTCCCTGATTCCTGATCGGGCTGAAATTCTTCTTCGTTGGAAATTACTACCCTGGGAGCAAAGTTATTAGAATGGAATAGACTCTGTAAAATGTTGATATCTCAGGAATGTAAAATTAGCTAAGGTAGTGAGACAGCTTGCTGGCAATTAGTTAGTTGCGAGTTCAAATTAAAGAAGGTGTGTCTTGGTTTTATATTTTGGATTACACACCTCATTTTGGGGAGGACTGTTCTTGTTTTTCTTGTTCTTGTTGTGGTCGGAATACGAGATCAACTTTGGTACTTGGGTTTGACAACAACTATTTCAAAATCCAGAATTCATTTTGTTCAGAGTCAGATTGCATTTTAAGAAGGAATAAAAAGGATGAGTTACATGTTGGTTGAGAAACCTCAGATTTACATTTAATCGAATTGTTAGAAAACATTATTTGTAGCGAATCCTTTGAAAGTAAGGAAAAGAACCATCAAGCTTTATCTGAATCCCTTCCGTTCAGAATCCTAGATTTTATCAGATAAGAGGAGAATTGGTTTCATTATGGAAATCATCATTGCTAATAATGACCCTCATGGAAAACACACAACAATGGGGAAAAAGGAAAACCATTTTTGAAAGATTGTTTTGCGTCATCTATTTTGTTGATAGAGTCAATAAATTCAATGGGAACAACGTTTGATTTCATTTAGAAAACGGATTCCATCAAAAAAAGATTAAAAATATTAAACTGAAAACACTAATTTTGTTTATTCGCTGACAATTTATCCCTCTAATAGAAAATTGTATTATCTGCAACAAAGGTGGTCGATGAATAATGGAACAAAAAAGGAAACGCCTAAAGCAAATCCATTAGGTAGAAGGGAAAAGATGGTCATCATGACCTCCGCCTCGAGGAAGGTTCAGAAGAAGCCAAGGCCCCACGGCTTGATCCAATCCCATCACTATAAATATGACAACAAGGCAAACGATTGAAATAGTCTTTTGTTAAATAAAAGGTATTTTTCCTTATTTCATTGTATTTTTTACTGGATTCATGCAATTGATATGAAATACCAACGTTTCAAAAAACATATGAAAATAGTACAGAGGAAGCTGTCAATTATAAACAGGGATAATTTAGTGAAAATTTCATTGTTTTCAAAATGAGTCAGTCCCAAACCCTTTATTTTAAGTGATTGTAATGAGCAGCTTTTAGGTTCCTATCCTCAATGTAATCATCCAATTATTGCTCACTAGAATAACCAGTCCAAAAGACAGAGATTGGAGAAAGAGCTAATTGCCTGCTGGATCCTAATCAATGCTCGAGTGAATAGTGTTCCAAATAAGACAAAATCTGAATTTGTTGTGATTTACGCCGTTCGTGGCGTCTCATTTGTTGACTCACAAGGTTTCTGCAAAACTGTGTGGAATCAGAGTTCTGCAATGAAGCTTGGGTTAATATGCCGACTCTCAAAGACAGCAACAAAAAGACAGACATAAAATTCAATTAACCAGTTACACCTGGTGACATTAATATGAATCAGAATATTTTTTTGAAGATTTTTTGAAATTATTACTTTTGATTACATTAATAAAAACTATTCATCAAATCAACACTTTTTTCAATCAGTTGAAAATAGAAATATCCTTATGTATAAAGCACACACACACACACACACACACATATATATATATATATATATATATATATATATATATATATATATATATATATTCAAGTGACTAGGATTCGTCTCTACAAATCAATGATTTGAACAAACTATATGAATATATTCAATGATTTGAACAAACAATATATACATATATATATATATATATATATATATATATATATATATATATATATATATATATAACTTTTTAGTGACAGCCCATATTCTACACCCCTGTCCTGAACATGGTGAATATTTGTGTGAAATAATTATTAAACGAGGGTGGATTAATCCAACTATAGAATGACACCTTGTTATGAGCTGAACTCTCATCTTTAATTTTCACAGTACAATGTCATATCAATATGATTTCAGTTAACCTTTGAATTAAGTGCATTGACAAGGAAGAGGATTTCGTTTACATTTCGTTCACGTTCACTATTTCCCCTTCCTTTATTCCTTCCTTCTCTCGATGTTTTATTTTTTTTTTCAATTCCTTTTTTTCATCCCCTCTTTTCTTCCTTCCTTCCTTCCTCTTCAAGCTACAATCTTTCCTATATGTATTTACCGACTTTTTTTAAGCATTCCATGTTCCAGTGCTTGATATGATGAGCATAGGAGCAGATATACATTCCCATGGCCTCTGTTGTGAAGCTGCAGCTTGTGGCGTCAACTTAGAAAGTTCAGAACTGTTATGAATGAAAATCTTTTAATGTTTCCTTCTGTTTTTACAGAATGTTCCCATATTTTAGGCCATTCCTCACGAAAGTTCCGGTTTATATTTCCCTTCAGTGTGAACAAGATGATTTCTTTGTGAACTAGATTATTCCGAATACAAAGTTTTTTTCGAGTCTGTTGTTGAAAGGATATCAATATTGAATCAGATGCAATTCCCCTTTGTCACCTCTCTTTCTTCCCTTCCTTACTTTTTTTCTTTATTTATTTATTTCTTTCTTCTCTCCTCAACTTCTGATTTATTTTTCTGGTGCATTAGTGTACAACCACTTGGCATACAAACGTTTTATTTAAAATCTTCATTCAAGATTTTGAAAATCTGCATAACATTTCCATTTTTTTATGAGGAATTATTTTCGTTTCCATTGAACATCACAGGCATTCGGTCGGAACTGAAAAGAGTTTCTCTTTGAAGAAATAATCCCCAAAACACTCCTCTGCTTTTGAACTGTTTTATCACAAATAATTTGATTTCAATGTCTTTCATATGCAAAATTGAAGACTTTCGGCACTAAAATGGATTTTGATTTGGAAGATAATATGATTGTAAACATTCAATTAAAGAGTGAAAACCTTAACCATCTTCTCTCCACGAAACTCCAAGAGATTCCAGGCAACAGCAAATATATCTACATGCAAGGTAGGACTTTATTTAATCATGTTCGGATAATTATTCAGGCAGCATATTTTCACCTATACTAAACTGTCAGTAAAAAAAATCTCTTTTAAATTAATGGAAGATTTAATAATCTAAAAAAGACATGCAGATTTAGGAATGTTAATGATTATTTCAATACGATAAGGAAAATCTAAAAATATTCAACATTTTTCTTATCGTTATGTAATTCATAAAAGATGCATTTGACAAGATTCAGACACGTATCTCTCAGTGTCTTACAGTCAGGAACTTAGTAGTGAGACACGCTAACCTATCATTATCAAATAATGAAACTTCCTTTCAAATTGGAGTGTAAACTCTGTACTCAAAGACGAATGAAATACAAAAAGAATATTATTTATTAACGCTAAATAATGCTTTAAATATTATAGAATCCCATCTGCCAAGTTATTAATTTGACACTGGAAAATACAATGAAAGACAAATATATGCGCAAAAATAACACGAGGAATGTTATTATAGATTATTGTTATTTATACATAAAATAAAGTTTTGAACGTTGTAGTAACTTGTCCACAACTCCTGGATTTAGATCTTGGATGGTATAATGAAGTTATAACGCAATGACGGGTGAAGGGATGGGGGGAGGGAGAAAGAAAAGAAAGAAAGAGAGAAAGACAGATACATATATTGATTGATAGAATTAAATCATTACACATGGATGAATTAAGTAATTAAGTAAGCCACAGATGGAACTATATTATCAATTAAAACCTTTTTTATCTATTCCCCTAAATTGTCTTTTCCCTTTTGACGAATTTCTCAAGTTTCAAATCACTCTAATGAAATTACGATATCGGAGATGGCTTTCAATAATCCCATTTCATTTCATTTTCACATAGATTAAATTAAAACAAACTTGGATTGTTTATCAGCGAAGAGTATTCATTGAAAAATTATTTCTGTTAAGAATGATAATGAAATAAAGCAGAATTTAGTGTTAATTGAACGGAAACGTTGCCTCAACACTCTTCTATGAATACCGTTGCGCTTCTTGTGTCATGTAGTGTATTGCCTCTGATGCCAGTGAGCATCTTATTTGAAGCAATATCAACAGTTATGGTAATGCGCAAGAATTATTTCCTGACTTGCGACCACGACAAGAGGAAGAGCTTATTTTGTTGTAGAATCCAATGTAGTAGTGGCCATGTTCAACTATTATTTTCAATCCAAAAGCAACATTGCAATCCAAAAGCAACATTGCAACCCAATGTGTGCGTTTGCGAGAAACTAAAAAGAATATCCATTCGAAGAAAAAGAAAAATACATTAAAAAAAAATTACGATTCAGTTTGACCCGTAACCCCACCAAATGTCAGCTTTAGAATAAGAGGGGTATTTTATTTCAGCATAGACAGAAAAGCACTTTCCAGAATAATCAATCTATTACAATATAGGTCTCATGGATTTTATAAGCATATTGGATTTACGTTGGCATCCTCAATTTAGAATAACTCACACCAGAAATTTCTTTAAGATTAGATTTAATTATATGAACATTTACTGAAAACTATGACTAGTGTTTCTGTAACTTGTCAATTAAAGGTATCAGTGACCCTAGACGTCTCTATGTCACACTCTATGACAAAAGGTTACATGGGTACACAGTGCGTCATTTGATTGCCTGGTTTGTCGTTCAAGATAATAGCCGCTGATAAATTTTATGATTCTACATATTCTCAAAATTCGTTGAATTTCTCCATACTGACAGAATGGAGTGATACTTCGATATTTCAACGTTTGATATGATCAACGAGTCCAATTCTGAATGTGTAACGTTTTATGCTTAGTCAGCATAGATAAATTCAATTTCGAAAATTTCGTCAATTTCAAAATCGACACTAGATGGCGGAGAGCAAAAACCTTTCATGGGTTCCTAAGGCCCTATGAACTCGTACCTTGATTTCTGCTTACATAGCGCTACCTCAACACCCGAAGTATGGGAACTGGCTAAAGACTGCATAGAATATAAGAGTTCGTGTACCTAAGACTGTCCGAGTGGAGCTGGGTCTGTGTTATAAATCCAACCACGTTTAGCCATGAATAGAGGCTGAAGCCAAAAAGATGTTGGAATGGCGAAGAATTACTGAGAACAATTATCAATAGAAGCCTATTCAAGGTATATTGCAAAGATGAATTATTTAATCAATCGAAATATTCCTTTTTATTCTCTGCACACTTATTCCACCAAAACAAGTTTTCAGTTCTCTCCCTAATGAATTATTCAGTTGATGACTCGTTTCAAAGATACATTTTAATTCTGATTCGGAGGAAATGCATGAGAAGAAGGCCGTTCAAAGGGAAATACGATGCAACTCAAAAAGAACATGAGAAATGACATTCGGATACAATCCTGGAAATTTGATGATAAATTTACGACACAAAGATTGAAAAATCCCAGCAAATCTGTCCTTCCGAGTCCATCAAAAACATTCGGAAATTCTGGAAGAAAATGGAAAATTATCACAAAAAAAAGGGCATTTGATATAACGACGAATAAAAGCAGGTTGACATTTTTTTCATTGAAGGCAGACAAATTAGTGCATCTCATACAAAATATCCTGAATTCGGCAATGATTCAAAATACAGTATGGAAATAGGATCCATTACTTCCGCTGAGGTGACACTTGTGTTTTAGACTTGGTTGAAGAGAATCGGCAAATTAGTGTCGCTTGAAAATATGATGTGAATTATGGAAAAAAAATATGTCGGATCTGAACCGTACAGAAGCGGAATAAAAATATCCGTCAATTATCAACCTTTTTTGACGATTCTATTCCTAAAATGACAGCAAAGTCGACATTGACACGTTCTCGCAGAACGAAGCTTTTCGAAAACCACTGCAATTTTCATTAGGAGTGAACTAGAATTTTTCTGTTTTCTCTTCGCACGCACGATACCCATATTTTGGCACACGCGTACAAGCAAACACACACATCGGGGCCACACTCATACACAAACACAAACTCTCACCCACTTTCTCTCTCTCTCTCTCTCTCTCTCTCTCTCTCTCTCTCTCTCTCTCTCTCTCTCTCTCTCTCTCTCTCTTTCTCACACACACACGTCATATTCTTAATCAAGAGTGAATCAAGAAAAATGAATATCCATTTATCTCTCTATGAACGAGACGTGATAGATTTTATTTTGACGTTTCCTATTTCCATATTTTCCCAATCACCTGTTTCTTGGATTATCTTATCCAAATTTAATTGAATCTGGAGACGATTGTGTATTTCTATTCAATATAAATAATTCAAAACTGAGGACAGATTACTAAAGTAAACAGAAACTAGGAGGCAAAGATGAACGTACATGGGCGCCCGCCTTACAGCAACGGTCGGCAAACAAATTTTGCTCACCATCAATAGTACAGTGAATTTAATCCACATCAGGTGTCCGGCCACTATCACTCAGTACCTAAGTAAACTAAACCTAAAATCCGACTGCAATTATCGTAAGGAGATGGTTAACAAGCTCGTCTCTAAGACTAAATCACTAATTCACCAATGCAGTAAGTTCAATTCTCAATGTCACGAAGCAAACACAATTCTGATTAGAAACCACCAACAAAACCAGTCATTATGAGTTTCTTCAGTTTTTAAGTTGGCTATGTATGTATGCATCATGCACACAGGCCGCACAAATGGAGCTATAGGGCTGAAAATGTAGAAATTTACGTAGTAGAGGGATTGGTCACGGCGCAATGACTGCCGATTGGTTGAGGTGCTCCGATATTTTTCGCTAAATCCCCAAGTAACAACTGACCTTGTGCCACATCAAGCTTTCATCAAGTGAGTATACACAACGTCAAACATTCAGTCTATGACCGTATGTCTATATTTGTGTTTTAATGTAAGGGAAAATAAGACTCAATCCTGCGACAGTCTTGCAGTAAGAAAAAAAATTGAAAAACTCCAATTTTTAATTAACGATAAAAGAATTCCATCGTATTATTTGGGAAGGATTCAATGATTCTGCTCGAAGATTTTACCCAAGATTTATCTGGTGATGTATATCTTTTTAATTCTAGTCTGACAAGACATTGCATCACGTTTATTAATCAAACTATTCTCCTTCTGTGTCCGTCACTGAATATCAGAGGTGGATACAGATAAGACCCGAAGGATTACTTAACTTCAATTATTCTCAAATCTTAAATTATTTCACAACCATCTACCAAATTTCCAGAAAAAAATCCTGATAACGACCTGATCTAATCGGATCGAATGTTCGAAAAAAAGGAGAGAAAAGAGTGATAGCTGTAGGTGACTCCTGTTGTTAAGCTTGAACAGGGTAAGGGAATATAGATAATTTGGCTACGACTGTATTACTTCAACTTAACGGTGTTGAAGATTTATCGTGAATATGAGGAAAAGCCGCCAGAATTAATTTTATTGTGAGAAATGGGTTTGCCGTTCATGGAAAGGGTGAATAACGAAAATCCCTGGTATAAAATCTTTTTGACGTATAGAACCGAAGATCGATTACAGAATGACTTCTGGTGACATCAAATGACCGTGAAGCTCATCTTAAGCGGGAAGTAAATTATTATTGATTCTCAATGCCAAATATCTGGCCAATCGACCATACAGTTTTACCAGAGAAGAGGCACGAAGTAACAAACAAACAAGCAAACAAAAACGTCTCATATTAGTGTATAAATATATATATATATATATATATATATATATATATATATATATAGTGCATTTAGGGAGTAGGTCTTTTTTATACAGATTTTGTTAAACAATATCGACACTCCTTCCTTGTCACCAATTTTATGTTGTTTGCATTCGATCAGGACTAACAGCACGACGGCCTGAAAACGAACCATGAGAAAGACCAGCTATAGTCAGAAGTACTAGTATAACTAAAAATGACACATATATTATGAATTTAGAAAAATTCATATCCCCCTCAAACCATCGATAAAGGACAACATCCAAAAATTGAAGCTCACTAAAAGGTCGAATCGACAAGATATGCCGATAGTGTTTAATGAAAGATCACATATATATATAAATATATATGATATAAATGAGTCATCCACAGACAGCTGTTTTGTTGTATAACAACACTTCAGTGTGGCTGTAGACTATCCATTATCCCATCCAGTAACACGTGGTAGGATAGAAACCTTCGCTTCAGACCCAGAGGCCGGCATTTTACCAATGCCCTACTCAGAACTGGACGGTCAGTAAAGTTGAACTTAAGAGATATATTTACTTACGCACAAGGCCTCATCCACCAGAGTGCTCTATTCCAGAGTTGGAAGAGCATTGCTTATAGCTTGTAATGAAAAAGTTTCCTTACTTTAAGAGTACTCAACCCTGAATAAGAGAGCGTTAATCATAATAATAAAGATAAAATGATTGAGTCATCCACGGACAGCTGTTTCGTTGTATTACAACTCTTCAGTGTGGCTATAGACTACCCAGTATCCCATCCAGTATCACAAGGTAGGATCGAAACCTTCGTTTCAGCCTCAGAAGCTGACATTTTACCTCTACAGTACAAATCAGGGATGCAATATTATATGATATAATGCAATATCCGATGCGTGGTTGGTTTATTTCATAGAGTGCTCGATACATTCAGCTTAAAACATTAAGTTGGTTTAGGGAAGAGCAATAACTATTGTAGAATGAGGATTCGCAACACAAATACGTTTATGCTTCTGCCCTCTTTGGGCTTCTTCAAGTGAATGATTAGGTATATTTTAGGTTTCTGTTTGCGACATTTGGGCAGGGGGTCAACCAATCTGGGTGGAAGGGTCCTGGGTCCCTCCTTTAGTTTATTTGATTTTTAGTTTGTGTATGTCTGGTGGTGGTTATAAATTACAAGCCAGGGGATATGGGTCGAGTGTTTACATTAACAGTATGTGGTTGTTCCTATCAGTTTTTAATGTGTTTTCTCTGTGGGATTTTTTTTATTCTTACTAAGATTTCTTAAATTTATTCCCCCATACTAAGATCTCTTTATAATGACCTGAATGGGTTGTTTGATTATCTTGGGTTTGGTCTACTTCTTTGTGTATAAGGTAATTATGTTAATTGGATTATGAAATGATTGTGTGTGGAGAGAGCGGAAGAGATAGTTAGTGGATGTGGTATTTGCGACAGTATTCACTTAAGAAAATAGCTGTACTTGAATTTGTTCTACCGCCATATTTCACCTTTTGGTTTTATCAAAGTGTCAATTTCAGATGAAAGAATATTAAAATGTTCATTTATTTCAAGTAACAACGTCACAGGCTATCTGAACGTGTGAATGACGAACGCCAAATATTTTGAAATTGTCAATGAACAGCAATGTTTGAATGGATCCGTATATTCAAGAAATCAAAATTCATGGACATGAACTAAGGTTAAAGAGGATTTTCAGGGTTATGTTTTGTGTTGCTGAATGGTCAATTTACTATCGTCACTACTCTGCCTGGCTGGGCAGTAGCAACACAGCACTCGTTTACATCTTTGACAGTTACCAGTTACGTAATGTGTACACCGTATTGAATTTCCCAGCAACCCGTCTTATTTCCGTTTCCAGGTAGAAATTTTCAAAATCACTTGAGTTTCATCGGTGAAATCTGAAGAGAAGACAGATTGCCGGAAACCATCTTGAAGTTCTGTTTCCGGATAATTTGAGCTCACATTTTGACTCGTACGTCCGGCTTCAAACTTTAAACGAGACAAGTCTTCTTAGCCACTCAATTGAAGCCATCATGTGATCAAGATCTTTTGGTCGCATGTCATATTTGGGGTGATCAATCAAAAGATTGTAATAAGGGGGCATTAATGAATAAATTACTTTTCACGCATTTTGTTGGGCAGTGATCACAATGTATTCGAATTTAAAAGAATCAAGCGTAAATGCTGCTTGACACAAACTTGTGATCAATTTTTTATAAACGTACATTGGCTATTGGACCCCGCACAAGAAATCCGCTTAGGTGGTATAAAAAAAAGTTCATGTGGACATAATGAGGAGTATATGTTCGAATTTTCAGCCCTTTAGCTCCATTGTTTCAACCTGTACGCGTGGAACATACATTGCCAGCCTGACCGACGGACTGACAGACTAATTTTGACACTGAAGAAATCCAGTTTTGGTGACAGTTTAGATTAACGTTTTCTATTAAGGAACTAAAAATCCTGAAATCTGTTTTTTTTTTTTAAGATGGTATTCTATTCGTTCCACATGGTTTATGTTACTTCCATTATTTTCTTTTTGTCTTCATTCTCCTTCGTTTCTTTTTCCTCTCTTTTCTTCCAATTGGTTTTCTTCATTTCTCTTCCATCCTTTTCTTCTCTCGATTCTTCATCGTTTTTTTTTACTTTTTATCTTTCGCCTTTTTATTATCATCATTATCATTATTATGATGATGATGATGACAATAAGTAGTAGAGGTATCATAATATTTGCTACGCAAAACATTCAAGTTTTTTATCTTTCTTCATACATTACTTTCAAGAAACATTCAATTCATTTTCTGCTGTTTTGCTAATTTTTTGAAATATTACATAATATCATCTCTCCCCTCGCTCTCTCTCTCTCTCTATCTCTCTCTCTCTCAATTTCATTTTCACTTTCTTTCTATTTCCAAACATTTTATCTCTCCTTTTCTCCCATCCTCATCTTCCCCCTCTCCTTTCTCTCTCTCTATCTATCTACTTATCGCTATCTCTCTCTTTCTCTCTCACTATATATATATATATATATATATATATATATATAACATTTTCGTCTTTACACTTCTTTTTCCAGAGACCTATAAATCATCAACCAAGATTGTAACAACTTTTTTATAAATTCATTCAATCATAATTTCTTTCCGTTTCAAACTGATCAAGGGACGGGGAATTAAGACCGATTTTGCTTCATAAACGCACGGTGCAGTATGGAGATTGAGGAAACAACGCAGTGGGACTTCACATTTATTTGACAGACAAATCAGTAGATTTATGAAAACCGCAATGCCAATAAGGGGATGCCCCTCGGGTATTTGCCTGCAGGGAGGCCAGTCCATTAATAAATTTATTCGAAATCTAAATGAGGTTATAGGTCAGCATCGTGTAAAAAGAAGTTGATTCAGTCCTGTGAGGAATAATGGCGGCCAAGAAACTACATAAAGACTGAAAGAATAAACAAATAAAACTTCTTTAGGGGATGGTTGATTATTCGAATGTAAAGAAAGTTAGGACTAAAGCAGAAATTAAGAAAGACGCAATTGATGGAGGAGACAAGATGGCGGAAATCTAGAGACGCTATTGCGAGATGAGGAATGCAGAGAAAATGTCGGAAAAGTAAAGGGTCAAAGTTCGTCTGCACTTCATCATTTTTTTTTCTACTTACGTTCACTTGCAGTTATTCGTAGATTCATTTTATCCAATTTATATTTTGTTTACTTTTTTGTCGTTACCGGGAAACCAGGGACAGCGTTTTTCTTCCTGACAGTGCGATCTTCATTAAATTGATTGAGAGAGTAGTTCTCTTGTTCAGATTTTGTTTGAGGTGAGGTCCTGCGCGCGCGCGTGTGTGTGAGTCGAAGCTATTTGGCTGGGTTGGTAAGTTATCTTTTGATGTGTTAAAAGTTATATAACTTTACACTTTTTGTGTGTATACGTTTCTTTTAAAGATACCTAATAAAAATATGTCTTTGAGTTTCTACTGACTGAGCGATATTCGTATTACCGTGTGTTTTCTTTTGGGGGTGGGATATTTGAATAGGTAGATAGGGCTTTCGCATATCTATTAATAACGCTCATAAAGTAAACCAAATTTACACTTTTGCCTCTGCCTCTGCCTCAGTCTGTCCGTCTCTCTCTCTCTCCCTCTCTCTCTCTCTCTCTCTCCCTCCCTCTCTGCGTGCATACGTGCAACTGTACTTCAAAGTTTCGTACAAGTGCATCTGCATTCCGTACATGGAGCTAAATGCGAAAAATCTTTAAGATTGAAATAATCTCTTACCGTTTCTATCAAATATTGATCATTTTGGTCTTTGTCTCTGTCTGTCAGTCTGTCTGTCTGTCTGTCTGTCTGTCTGTCTGTCTGTCTCTCTCTCTCTCTCTCTCTCTCTCTCTCTCTCTCTCTCTCTCTCTCATTCTAATATTTACTAAGTTAATATTAATTCATCTCATGGTATATCTTTAAAAAGTGTTTGGTAGACTACTTTGCACCAACCACTCAAAAATACGAGCACATACCAATCCAAGTTGAAGGTTAACAGAGACCACTAATCATTTAACTTTTCAAAATTCGTCAGCGAGAATATTGTAAGTCTCTAAACTCAACTTAATGTGGCATAGAGATAAATACAGATAAATACAGAGAAATAGAAATTAGAAGACTGTTGTGCTGATGTCCCAAGTGGTTCTGTCTACTTTGAAAATCAGCATTCAAATCACATTTCATGTCATGGATGAGTTATACGTAAATATTTCAATTTATATGGACAGTCTCTCTACAGTAATGTATTCCGGAATTACGTGTTTTTTATTGTTGTTTTGTTTGGGGGATTTAGTGGGGAGGGTTGTCGTAATTAAATTGAGGAAGTTGTTGCAATCTCCACTCAGTTCGTTAGCCAAAACGAAGTATTTTTTCTTCTATTTTTTTATCGACTCAAGTGTCGAGCATGTTTTTTTTAGTCTACAACTGAACGGACGTCTGCTGATTCTAGTTTAGCGTCGGATTTTTCTCTTTACCGGCCAATTAGTCAAAGACAAAGGAAAACCAAATGAAAAGACGTGAAAAACGGGAAAATAAAAAAAATCCCCGTTTGTCTATTTCTATCTTTTTTAATGAACATAAAACCAATAAATGTCAACCTGGAAGTCTCATTTGGAGTTTTACTTCTTCTTTTGTGGTCAAAAGAAATCAAGAAAACATCGCAGACGAATTTGCGAATTCCGTCTGGAGAGTATCCCAAAACCTGATAATAACGAAAGTAGCCTACCTAGGACAGTTATGACTTAATCTCTTCATATTACCCTCATGGGGCCTCACTTATTAATCTAAACGTTCTCTCCACTTTGAAAACCAATCCAAAAAGTTCTCTCTTGAGATTGCAAACAGCCCCTTCGTCACGTTCTCTCTAATCTCATCTATGATTCGAAATCTCATTGGGGAAAGCTAGAAGTCGCAGGGAGAAAATCCGTATGCGAGGTGTGGTCAATTGTAAATGTTACGGTCGTACAAAATACAAGCTCATTCAATGGCGTCTTACTGCCCACTGAGCACCCTAAAGGGTGAGTTTTCTCCGTTCAGGCATGCGCAATAAGGTGGCTTTGATCATTAACAAGTTACATCGATGCCAGAAGATATTCAAAATGACAGAATATTGGCAGAGAAAGCATCGGAAAAACAAATCGAGGATAATCCAAAAGGATTCCTGAACTGTTTATCATGTTGATCTGAATCAAAAGATTGAATAAAGAGACGACGTGCTTATTCTCATCAGTTCGAGAATTATGCAGATTTATATGCATGTAAAAGTGAGTTGTGTCCTTACGCTGACTACAGCTCCAGCAGACCACACATCACTACTTACTCGGTCCTTTTGCTATAAGTAAATTGGAAAAACACCGCTAGTGGTATCACTTGCTTCACCCAGAGTTAGAAAGAAAGATGGATCCATGTCTCTGTGAAGGAAATAAGTGCAAGATGAACAAAAACTGTCTCAAATGGAGTTTGAAGTTGGCTTGCGGAGTTCATTACCGCGAGCTTTTATCTCCTCTGCCACGGAGCACCTCTAGTTTTACATTTGTCTCAACTAAAAGCTCAGGGTTGAGCATCAGAGGAAGTGCATGCTAGGGGTTTTTTTTTTATCCGAACGTCCGGCAGAGGGAGCTTTTACGTTAATGTCTTAAGGAGGGAGCTTGTACTCGAGCCCAAACATCGACCACTGACACATAAACAGAACAGAGGTAGTATTTTTGTTTGTGGATGACCTTGACTCGTCTATCCTTCGCTGAAAGATTCTCCAAAGAACCGATGATCTTTGTTTTACGATATTTCTTCAAGAATCGGAAATATCCTGAATAAAACTAAATTAAAATCTTTGCTCTTACATGAAGCAAAACTAATGATGTTCATCTCTAGCCAATGATTATGTTCGAATATATTTTTTAGGAGAAAATATATCGACGGACAGCTGGAGCAAAAGAAAAAGAAAAAAACAAAGACAAAGGAAAAAGAAAAAGACAAAAGAAAAGAAAGGAAAAAGGAAAAAGACAAAGGAAAAGAAAAGGAAAAAGAAAAAGGAAAGGAAAAGAAAAGGGGAAGGAAAAAGGAAAAGGCTACAACATGACCTGATCTTATTTACTTTATAAGCAATCCGTCGAACTGTAAGATTTTAGTCTCTCGGAGGGCGTACTGTGATATAATGATGTTTGACTTCTCCGATATACGGGATGGCGCTTATTATAGTTACAAGATAAGATTCTGTCACTCAGCCAAAATTGCGTTTAAATCCGACTCTGTTGATTTATTTACTTCAAAGAATACAGAAACGAAATTAAGATTTTGAATGAACTGTCCTTAAGATAATCTTTTTTTTTTTAAGACGTACACAACATTTTTAGTTCTTTGTTGTTCCAAGCAAACGAAATAGAAAAGTATTTATGCTAGAGACGCCAGTCACCAATTTGGTTGATATTTGTAAGACATAATCTCAGGCCTTGATGCAAAAAATCTCTAGAACACGAAAACATATGACATATAGAACAAAGAAATTTAATACCGTGATCTCTGTTCGGTAGACGTTTTATTTGATAGGTATGATAGTTGGTATGTATTTTTTTTTACTTTTGAAACGTCTTCGTTTTTAAAACCTATTAAATCTCTCAGAAATATCCTTCAATATTTCCCCTTGCCTCGATAATAACATTTGTGTTGGGTCAGAAAAACATGAACCCTTTGATGCGGTTAGAATACGGTAGATAGTTGTCACTTGATCACACAAAAATCACAAGTTGACCTAAATACGTTGCAGTTTGTTTTAATACATAGATGTATATGCTTGTCTAGATGTATGTGTGTATATGTGAGTTTCTAAGAGCCAGCTCAGATGTGTATGTGGAGATGACAAACAGATACATTGATTAGTAGGGACGTCCTCAGGGCCTTCATCAGAGAAGTGCAACCGGTTAGTCTACCTCTTGCTGGAACCCCTGAGGTTGCAATCAGATTATTATCCGGAGTTCGGGACACAAAGGGGTTAATTAAATCCAACAGATTTATTTGAAATAAACATTTGTCCACATGGGACAGTTGACCAATCAAAATTAAGAATCTGGACGGCCAATTTGAAATAGGAAAATCAAACCGTCATTTCAATCAGATTATTTTTTTCATAGCTTTCAGAATTTGGGACACAAAGGGGTTAATTAAATCCAACAGATAGATTTGAAATAAATATTTGTCTATATTGGACAGTTGACCAATCAAGATTACGAATCTGGCCGGCCAATTCGAAATAGGAAAATCAAACCCTGTCATTCCAATCAGATTTTTTTTTTCATAGCTTTCAGAATTTGGGACATACAGGGGTTGATTGAATCCAACAGATAGATTTGAAATAAATATTTGTTTACATGGGACAGTTGACCAATCAAAATTACGAATCCGGTCGGTCAATTTGAAATAGGTAAATCAACAGTTCGAAAAAGAGAATAGAAAGAGTCAGTCATTTCTTCAAAAAGCCGCTGATACCGGCTTGCCAGCCTTGCACGGACAGAGGGAAATGACGCATTACTAAGTAGAGGAAAAACAGATGGAGCAAAACTTTGTTGGCGGTGAAAGGAAAGGTCAGATAAACTAGTATACTTTTTTATCATTATTTTTCGATGTATGTTTTACCTTTTTAAGTCTGCATTCTTAACTCATGCATCGAATTCAAACGTGCATCTAAGTACATATTAGAATTTTATTGCAACAATAATACTCCTCTCTTTCTCATATATATATATATATATATATATATATATATATATATATATATATATATATGTATACTATTATTGATGTGATTTTCCCGCTATGTTTCTACCAACACATCTCGGTGCTATCTTACCCGGAAGTTAGAAATCTGATCAAAATGGTGGATTGATTTTTTTTTTCAGTCCCAGAATTCTTTTTTCCGGTTGAGCTGACTTGCGATGCGTGCAGTGACATCACTCCTCATTTTTCACTTCTCAAGCATCGATCTCGGAGGGGCAGGGGACAGGGCTGTGGGTGGTACCATGGAGTGGGTAGCGGCATTGTATGTGTCTAACGAATCTTATTTGAGGGTATTCACTCACTTTGCAAGACAATACTTGTTTCTTTTTTCTTCTTTACTTTTTTCTCTTTTTGGGTTCCAGCTTCAGCCTTTGTCCTCCTCTTTTCCATTGTTTTTCTCTATGTCCGTTGCTTTATCCTTTTCTTCTCTATATCAGAGAGCGTCAACCAAGAGCGCAAACATAGGTATCTTCAGTTTTCAAGTTGATCAGGCTGACTGACTGGCTATATATGTATGTATGTATGTAGCACACGTACATGCTGTACCAAGGGAACTGGAGAGCTAAAAATTATACATTTACTCTTTACTATGTCTGGAAAAAAAATTTTCTTGTTTTTTTTTCCGCTCGTTTGTATTTTTACTTTTTTAATAGATTGATTGATACACATGAATAGATTGATAAATATATGTGAACAGATTGAGATAGATAGATAGATAGATAGATAGATAGATAGATAGATAGATAGATAGATAGATAGATAGATAGATATGAAAAGACTGAGATAGATAGATAGATAGATAGATAGATAGATAGATAGATAGATAGATAGATAGATAGATAGATATGAACAGACTTGGATAGATAGATAGATAGATAGATAGATAGATAGATAGATAGATAGATGGATGGATATGAACAGACTTGGATAGATAGATAGATAGATAGATAGATAGATAGATAGATAGATAGATAGATATGAAGAAGCTTTGATAGATAGATAGATAGATAGATAGATAGATAGATAGATAGAATGATACATACATACATACATACATACATACATACATACATACATATGAAGAGGCTGAGATAGATAGATAGATAGATAGATAGATAGATAGATAGATAGATAGATAGATAGATATGAAGAGACTGATAGATAGATAAATAGATACCATTGTGTACCTACAAATGAACCTAAAAGCTTTTTCTTTCTGTATCAAATGGATTGTGCACTTATGTGCAGAAATGTCTGCCAACTTCTTCCATATCATGCCAAAAGTGTTTGCCTTTCATATTGAGTCAACGTATTGGCTTCCATCTTTGTTGTATCACGTGAACCGACTGTTCATTCGATATTGGAAGAAATACAGACAAAAACCGGAGACATTCAAATATAACCTGCACTTCACAACGAATATAGGTCATGCAAAAGTGAATCTGGTTTTTGATGAGGTAATCATATTAGTTTTAAGGTTTTCAATAGGGAAAAAAAAACAGAAACGAAAGAAAGAAAGAAAGAAAAACAATAAAGGAAGAACGAAAGCAAAAAAAAATAAATGAAAAGTAGGAATGATGAAGAGAAGAAAAAACAAAAGCAAATGTAAGTACATTAAAAAAGAATGGACATCAATGCACACACACACACACACACACACACACACACACAAAGATATATATATATATATATATATATATATATATATATATATATATATATATATATATATATATAAGGTATTTAGCCAATCCATGGGTCAAACTGCACGAATTCACATTGTCATAAAACATTCATTTGCAAACTTTATGGAATATTTTATCATGGATTCAATTTATAGGGTAAAGTATCCGTGGTAATTGTTCCATTCTTCGAGCATGTAGAAAAGTCGTCATCGAAGGAATGTTGCCAAGTTCTCGGGTGGATTGGCAACCATTCTCAGTTTGGAAATATTAGGAAGAATAATGTTTTTTTTGTTTTATTCTACAATAACGGGTTGGGGATCATCGGATTTTCTGAGTCCCTATCCGTGTCTACAGGATAGAAGGATTGATTAATTGTATTTTCCTTATCCAAAACATAAAAGACCGGGAATAAAGCCAGAAACGAAAGGCTGTCGGGGAAAATAGATGGAATAAGAATTGGTTGCAAGCACGCATACACACACACACACACACACACAAACATACACAAACACAGACTTACATACATACATACATTTATATATATACGCAGAAAGTAGCATCACTTTTGTGGAATATTAGGAATTCTCCAAATGTTCTTCCTGTGAGAGTTTCTAGTATGTCAGTTATTACACTTGCTCTAGAGTCGAATAGTTTTGTAGATGTGGTGCAAGGTGTGAGCAATTTCAAATGTTCTCATCTTCTTATAGATGGGGCTGTGGACCAAGATGGTGACGTTTCTATTTAGTAGGTATTTGGGCTCGACTAATTTTGAAAGATGCATTAATCATCATTATTGACCCTTACTACTTTATCGTGCACGATAGAGCACAAAAAAACCTGTCTGAACATTTTTAGAAGTTTCATTTCATGTACACACGCTAAAATTCCTATTAGGACCAGGAAAAGGTAAGAATATACACTTATAAAACGCAATGCCAATTTCTTTCTTTCTTTTCTCACTCTCTCTCTCTCTCTCTCTCTCTATATATATATATATATATATATATATATATATATATGTATGTACATATATATATATATATATACATACATATATATATATATATATATACATACATATATATATATATATATATATATATATATATATATATATATATATATATATATATATATATATATATATATGTATACACTATGCTATTAAACGAATGGATAGAAAAGAAAATCGTCAGCATTTATAAGATCCCTGAGTCCATACATGTATTTCAATATGAAAGTATTACCGAATCCTTTAACCTTTCGTCGGGATAAACAGACAAAGAGAGATACAGACACCCAGAAAATGTCAGAATGCTCAACGGGAGCAGAAAAAAAAACATTTTTCAGGCAGTGCTGGACATGTCCAGTAAATAAATGTTGACCTTTACGCATGAACACTGTAAAATATTTTACTTCATAAATTGGAAACAGAGTTTGATGTTCCGTTAACATTTCAAGGGAACACAGAAGCCTCGAGGGGTGATTTTGACATTTGGACTACATGATTTGGTTGAAAATCGCAGTTAACTCCAGGCAATTTGTGCATGAAAGTCTGTAATATGTTGTAACATATGAAATTCCATTTTTATAAAGAAAATATCGTTGGAGAAAGGTTAATATTTCAAATGAGCCATATTTCAATCAAATATTTATCGTTGTTCCTGCATCAACCCTCATCTAAGAATTTAAAAACCGACATTTCATATGGAACGCCTCATATAAGCGATCTTATAATAACAATGTGAAGGAAAACTTACTTCGGATTCAGATTGTTATAACACACGAATGAACGAACAAAGTCTTAAATGTATTCAACAACTGGAACCCCTACCCACAATGAATTCATCCACTCATCACTTGTCATATCACGCAAATTGACTAATCGCACACATTGAATTCATTGTTGACACAATAAAAGTTCGTACAAAAAGTAACACCACCGTTTGTTTTTTCACGATTTCAAAATGACTGAATGTAAAGTCGAAATGCTCTACCTAATCTATCCTTTGAACAATATTTGTGCACATATTGGATCTATACATGCATTCGCTTGTGCAATAACAAGAAAACTAAAATATTGTGAAGGTTTTCCTTCTTTCGTACATAGCCACATCACCCACCCATACTTATTAATTATCATTAATATATATATATATATATATATATATATATATATATATATATATATATATATATATAGTGAAAATAATTAAGTTCTTCGGTTGAATATGTTGGTAGAGAATCGACACGAATAAGTTTTTTTGTGTAATTAGTATTTCTAATGGTGATATTATAAGTAAGTTTACATGCAGTCTGATATTAAAACTGACACAGTGGATTTGATATATACATGGGTGAACATTCAATAGAAATGACACGAACAGCAAGTCATGTCAATTGTTATACTTACTGATCCCTAACCGTTAAAAACATTTTTAGGGTAACCTTTCAAGTAAGCCTTGTTTAAAAAGATAGTCATATAGTATAGAATGATATCAATATAGAATACACATGAAACCTTATATAAAATGACAAACTACAAGTAGGGCATAAACTATATAATAAGAAGTGGGATGGTGTTTGATCAACACGACTGGGGATAATATAACTGTATTGATTTTAAAATCCCAGAAACGGTTACATTGTAAACAACTGATGATCCCAACAAGAAACAATTTGTACATTGTACCATAATAACAATGTATTGTGGAATTAGGGAAAACACTTCGGAAAATTGCATAAATTGCATTCATAGATATTGGGAAATGGGTGACTGAAGTGACAGAAAAACATACATTGAAAAAGTACTTTAATGCTTAAAGTTGTAAAACTCTGTAGAATATATATATATATATATATATATATATAGTCAGTGAGCAATGAAATATCATTACTGCTGAAGAGTGAGTTCTATCATTACAGTGAGGCTGTTAATATCAGTGGAGAAATGCTAAAAAAAAAAAGAAAGACAGAACACATACATCATTTCAATGTGACCTGATTCTGATGTTAGATTGGTGATAACTTTGTTATCCGACGAGACGAAATGATTTACTGCCTTTTCGCTTACATCAAGATGGCTTTTAGTGAGGTGTCTTATTTATTTGATTCCATCTACTTTTTCTATACACTTTGAGTGAAAACTATCACACTGTTTGAGATTTGCGTTCTGAAATTGACAGATGCTCTTGTACGCCTAAATGTAGGTAGTGTATGTATGCGTGAATGTGTGTATGAGAGGAGTTGGGATAGAGGGAGACTGCCTGTTGAGCAAATAGGTTTGTATAGCTTGATTATACATGAAGTGACCGGGATATATATATAGAGAGAGGGGATAAAGATAGAAAGTTTTTCTGTGTGTGCGTTTGTGTGAGTGTGTGTGTGAGAGAGGGGGGGAGGAGAGAAAGTAGATTTTTGTGTGTGTGTATAAATGTGTGAGGATTTGAGTTCAAAAGCTTGCGTCAAAGCAGCTGCTACTAGACCACAAGTGACACAAGTTACAGTTAAATATGTCGAACAAGACTGAAATCAAAGCGTGGAAGAGAGTACAGATTCGAATTTGAGAGATAGATAGATACCTAGATTTTTCCAACTGTTCCGTTCCTGTGCTGGTTGTTAGTTATTTCTTTAGGTAAAATTAATTTCTTCCATCATATAATGAAGAATGATTGCATCAAGTCGGTGGGAATTATAGTAAATTTTTTTTCGTGTTTAAAAAGTAACTTCGTATACAGGGCCTACACCTTGAAGAGTGATGGCCTTCAAGACCATGGGGATTTCTACATAGTCAGATGCTTTCTTAAAGTCTATAAATGCTACTGCATGTGGCATTTTATATTCTGCTGCTTTCTCTTTCAGCTGATTTATTGAATGGAAATGGTCCATAGTCGAGTAGCTTCTTCTAAATTCAGCCAGTTCCCGTGGTTTGTTTTCATCTAGTGTTTTAGTGATCTGGTTGGTGATGATTTTGTGAAAGGTTTATAAATGCAGTTGAGTAGGCTTATAAGCCTGTAGTTGTTGAGGTTTTGGAGGTTTCCCTTTTTATTAGAAGCATTGGGATTGCTGTGTTCCAGTCTTTCGGAACTTTACTCTGTTTTAGACATAAGGTGAATAGAGTAGCTAGTTTGTTTTTGTTTTGTTTTTTTTATTTTTTATTGACGATCTTACCAGCTTTTTTGATTAGATCGATGGTGATGTTATCTGGTCCAAGAGCTTTTCCTTTTTTTTCGTTTGTTTGATGGCTTATTTTACCTCCTATCGTGTAACTTCTAGGAAGTCCTCGAACTGATTGTCTGCGTCTTGCGTATCTTGGTCGTTGTTTTGCTTCCTGTGTCTTGCAGAGTGAACTTCTTGGTAGAATTTTTTGGCACGTTCGACAATTCTGTCTCTGTCTGTTGTTATGTCTCCGTTTTCTTCCAGTATGCTAGTTATTAGTTTCTGTCCTAAACTTTGTTTATCGCTTTAAAGCCCCGACTTTTTTCGAGAGTGGTTTTGATGATTGCTGTTGTATACCGTTCTTCTCTTGGTTTCTTTCTGGTTGTTTTGTTCAGTTCGGTCTCTTCTAGCAGCAAGCAACTGGCACTGACCCTTCCTGATATTACCTTTGTTCGGTGGAAATCCTTTGGCGCCCAAAAGTTCAAACTTGATTTATCCAATCATCGACCAGATCTCAAAAAGCACGTGAAAAGGGGAAGGCGACTGATTACAAAACATTCATCTTCTCCTTTCCCATTGATAAAGATACATTTGGAAAAGACAAAACAAAATATACCCGTATTTTTCTCCCCAATAAGACGTGTGCACCCATAATTTGACACTGAGTAGACTTTTAAATTTAAGATTGGGTAAGGTTTTTTTAAGTTTCCTCGTGCAAAATGAGGACCAGATTCGTAAGTGTTTTGCCTGCTTCATTTCCAAAAATTGCATCTAGAGATAATTTTGAGAATCCTTCATATGTTTGTAACGTTGTGTTGTATCTAAAATCCGTGTCCCTATCTTTCTCTTGGTGTGTCTCCTAACAAACACATACACACACACACATATATATATATATGTGTGTGTGTGTGTGTGTGTCACTTATAACCCACAGATACACAGTCATTTCCACACATAAGCTCACACATTTCTGTGGAGCGGTCGACCCATATTCACCTTTTCACAGTTCATTGAAACATACTTGACGCTTAAGGGCCGAATAATCTTCTTAATGACACCTTCAAAGTCTGAAATTGAAGCTGGGGGAAGATTAACCTATTTGACCTCTTTAGGCCAAATGCTCTGACCTTTTTTCTTTGCCTAGGAAAACATAAACACACACACACACACACACACATAAAAGCATTGAATTGGTTCCTAATCTTTCAATGCACAAGGAAACGCAAGGAAAACCCAAAAATCACTGGCTTTGTGCCTCCATTCCTAAAAAAAGGCAAACGTTAGTCTTTGAAAATATCAAGTTAAACATCACAATCATTTTAACATATTAAATGTTTATTAACAAAACTGCATAACTGATAGTAACAATAAAATGTAGGTTCGCCTGCGTATCTGCGTATGTTTTGGTCTCTGTGTGTGCACTATATGATG
The DNA here is from genome assembly GCA_963457665.1 of Thysanoteuthis rhombus. Classification (NCBI taxonomy): domain Eukaryota; kingdom Metazoa; phylum Mollusca; class Cephalopoda; order Oegopsida; family Thysanoteuthidae; genus Thysanoteuthis; species Thysanoteuthis major. The sequence goes on along the minus strand of OY735219.1, from coordinate 16,669,300 downwards.
GTAAATACATTACTGTGTGAGACAAAGATATATATATATATATATATATATATGTACAGATAGAGAGTGCATGAGAGAGTGTGTTTGTGTAATTAGCTGATTGCATTATAGCTCATGTGTCTGGAGTTAGGCTTTTTAATAATCATTCTCAGGAACTATTGAATGACAGAAACCAACGAAAATAGAAACTGATGCACACAGCGAAGTCCTAATGCATTTTAAAGCGGGTTCATATTTTGCTAATATGTACCTTTTCATTATCTTTTCAGTTTGCTCTTATTTTCATCCATTATTTTAGAGGAAATGAGTTTCTCCAAATTAAATTGAAAACATCTCTTTCTCTCTGAACTTAGACGCAATGATGTTTCATTACTTACGATTGTCTTTATTTCTTTCTCTCTCTCTCTCTCTCTCTCTCTCTCTCTCTCTCTCTCTCTCTCTCTCTCTCTCTCTCTATCTATCTATCTATCTATCTATCTATCTATCCATATATATATATATATGTCAGAATCTCAACGGTAAAAATTCCAGTTATTCATATGATACCAAAACGACTCAATGTTCGACAGCGTGTCTCACTATTCAAAATCCTTTCACTCATTTATTTCATCATCATCAGTAGCAAAAGCAACAACACCTTTTAACGTCCATCGTATAATATAACCGTTCCCCAAGAATCTCCAAACCTCTCTATCATCGGCTGCACGGAGTCATCACTTTCTGGACATTTCTAGTTTGTTGTGACATCGTATTTTCAACCAACCACCGTTTCGCATGTGATATCTGGGAGTCCATGTTGATACTCGTAAGCAAAAGGCAGGACATCTTTCAAAACGTTTAAAATGTAAAGACTCTTTGTTCTTTTCCTGTTTTTTCTTTCACATGTTTTTTGACTGCAAGCACCACCTCCCACCATTATGATCACTGCTAGGGTTTCTGTCACAAATATCATTATAAACTTTGGAGAGGTACACGCATTCATTCATTTTTCTTCTTCTTCACTCAGTCTTCTTCACCAATGACTCTGTTTCTATTTTTTCTTTTTATCCTTCTATCTGCTCTCTTATAATTATTCTCCAACGATGCATATTATTATCAACTCTTATCAAACGAATCAGGTTTCTTTTTCTCTCATTTTTTAAGGATTTAGCGTATCTGTTCGAATCTTTCAACAATTCATAGGAATCATTATTATTATTAATATTATTATTATCATTATTATTAATCCCTCTTCTTCTCCTTTCTTTCTTATTCCCTTCTTCTTCTTCCTTCTTTCTTTTCCTTCTTTTTCCTCCCTTATTTCTTCCTTTTTGTTGTTGCTGTTGTTGTTGTTCTTCTTCTTCTCCTTCTTCCTTTTTCTAACTTTTTCCCTCTTTTTACCTCATTTTTCTTCCCTCTTCATCTTCTTCCTTTTCTTCTTCCTTATTTTTCAACTGAGAACAGTATATTTCACATATCCCCCAACTCATCTTCCCCTCCATTCAATAGAACTGCTTCGATTCCCCTTCATTCTCAGCAATGTTATTGAGGGTTTCCATCAAAACCTTTACATACATTTGTTGATACCGAATCAAAAAGATGGCAGCACGTTTTTCCAGGAATCAGTCCTGGCTTGAATTCCCAATCAACCCCCCACCCGAGAATGACACGCACTTCTCTATTCACCTTTTGCTTTATTCATTCCCTTCACTTCTTTGGGAAAATCTTTTTCTCGATCCCCCCAGACCAATTTTTTTTCCCTTCGGTTCTTATACAAACACCGGATCAGGAATATAGAAAGGTTGTCGGTTTTGCGCTTTCTAAAAAAGAACGGTATATATATATATATATATATATATATATATATATATATATATATATATATATATATGTGTGTGTGTGTGTATATATATATATATATATATATATATATATATATATATATATATATATATATATATATATATATATATATATGTATATATATATATATATATATATATTACTTCTTTTGGTAAATGACAGAAACAAGTCCTCTACAGGACCATTAGTGACCCTATAAGGAACTTTTACTGAAGGACATAAACCAAATTTTGCTCTCATTGGTTACGTTAATGCACCTCTCATCCACACGGAGCACTTGACAACATCAGACCTTTCAGAGGTGAGGATGATGGGAATCAGAGCGGAAGGAATGTAAGGAAAATGGACAGAACTGAAGCAAGGTCACCAAAATGTCAATTACATGAAAGGTCTTAAAAAGCTTCCTCATCTGAAAACCGTACAGATTCTACCAGTGCTTTTCAGAACGACAATCGAAAGGTATGAAACTCTTGAAGGAAGTGACAGCTCGAAACGTTTCTTTCTACGGATGTCATCTTTTTCTATAGGTAAAGAAAATGTCTTGTTTGTTTGAATGTGTTTTGAATCTGGATTTATACTGGGTGTGTATGCAAACATGTAGATGAATCGAAGTGTTCGTGTTTGATTGAGTCAATGTAGGTTTCAATTCCATCCAGAGAAAGGGACACGCGTTGGATCAAATTTCTTTCAAATGGTTCCTTGGACAATTATAGAAATATATGCAGATGCTTGAGTGCGTGCACGCATGCACAGACACACTGACACACACACACACATACACACACACACACACACACACATATATATATATATATATATATATATATATATATATGAAAGTTATTGAATCTTCATTTAGTTCGTGTACCATTATTTTGCGATCATATAGGTTCTCAGCAAAAAAGATGATGTCGTCACAAGTTGCTTAAGTATTCGGTGTCTTTTCTGATTCCCTTATTTTCCCAGTCTATATTTCGGGAAAATGTCGGTAAGGACTTGTAAAAGGTTACAAAAAAGTCTCTTAGTAGCAATTGTACACTAAGATAATGCAACTAAGTATCAAAATATGAAAGAAGAATACGTAGCACCATTCCTTTCAGTCTGCTATCCTCATCTTTTTTGTTCCAACCTCTATGTTTCGGCCGATAAATTCCTCGGCCTTGCAAGTGTTTTGTCTAGGTTCTAAAATGACATAATTTAATTACACTCTTATTAAATCATATTTTGACCTCAACAGGGTTTCAAACATTTTTTCGGGTTTTAAAAACATATTCTCTATATCTATCATTAGCATTTCGCCAAAATTTTGCATTTTTTAAGAAACTGTGTACTGAATCCTCTTAATCTATTCTCTAGTACAGAGGAGATAATCTGACTTCTCGAATCATCAGTCAAGTACCACGGACGAGATAATCGATTCACAAAAGCATGTTATTCTTTTCGTTCGGCAATTTCTCGAAGAGCAGAAAAGCAGATCCTCACTAGAAAATGGACTGTGTGTTTGCAAAATGAACAAAACAGCGAGAGAGTAGATACGAATGTACTGAATGCGAGGTGGCCTTATATGTTGATCCAAGATTTTATTCGTTCAAATTATTGAAATACTTTTCAACACTTTATTTCAGCTGTTATTACATATCTCATTAAAGATATTAATCGATTTGTACAAATCAGAACCGCTTTAAACATGCAATGATGACTTTCTATTCCCATCAATGTTTTACGAGAAAAACCCAGCCCAGGGGATACAGCGTTTCAAAATGCCTTAAGCAGCGAGCAAATGAAACTGAAAATCATCAGATTTGATGTACTTGAGAAAGGTCGAAATGTTTCATTTTAAATACGAAAAAAAATTCATTGAACAATGAAAGATCATTTCAGTGTCCCTAAAAATCAGGATATCAAAAGAGCGCACTGGCAAAATAAAATGATTGAAATAACAAAGGTATGGTTTTTAGTCTAGATAATTCTTGAACCAATGGCATTATTCCATCTTGGTGTTTGAAACGATTGGAATGAGCAGAAACCGGACCGGCTTTAATATCGCGATGGAAACGTCAATAATGAACATACCAGTTTCAGTTGTTAATGAAACAATATGAAAACATCATTTTAGAACTTCAGATCATCAGAAAGTCCGGAGGATGCATTGACTAAAACTCCTAAACAACGAGGATGAAGATACATGATGCAATAGTCGCTAAAAATAATTCACACTATTGTTCTGATTTATTTATTTATTTATTTATTTTGTGGAGAAAACTGGCCAATTTGCAAGTTTTCTTTTAAATCTGTGGACAGAACAATTCATACTGAGAAGAAAAAAAAGGTAAAGGAACATACGCCTGTTTGTATCACCAAAATCACAGAACTTTTTATTATCGAAAGAAAGTGATTGTTGGGTAAACTCACACACACATGCATATATATATATATATATATATATATATATATATATATATATATATATATATATATATATATATATATATATATATGTGTGTGTGTGTGTGTGTATATATATATATGCATGCGTGTGTGTTAGTCTAAGAATCGATGTGTACACGTATATAATTATTGATGTACATGTATATATACATAGATATCATGTTTTTTTCTGTCAAGCGAAGCGAATAAATGCTTGATATATATATATATATATATATATATATATATCAAATACTTATTCGCTTCATTCGACAGCAAAAAGCGATTCAGGAGAGACAATAATTGATGAGTAGGAAGTGTGATCAAAAACATTCGTGAACAGTTGCTGTAGACATCAAAGAAACAAAATATATATATATATATATATATATATATATATATATATATATATATATATATATATATATATATATATATATTCCTCATTATCACTTCCAAAAGGAACTCGTTTATCTTCTCTAACACGATCATACACCCAAAAACTATCTGTTTCTCGTATCAGCCATAGCATTAATTGAATCCGGAAAACACGAGTCTTCTAAAATTTCCTCTCCTGCAGCACGATCTTACTCTCAAATGCTACTCATGATTCTTTCATCTATGGACATCAGACATTATATTGTCTTAGTCAAGTTGAACTTGCTTAAATGTCGTCAACTTTATTCCGTGAACAAATCGTTCAATCATGTTCTGGTCAAGATTTCTATGTTTTGTTTCTTTCTCCTTTCTAACTAGGCACTATTCTTTCTTTGACAATGGAAGGAAATATGCATCTTCGACAACTGATTTGTCTCGGACATTGGTGTTCCCGGACATTTTCATCCATTTCTTATTTGCACAGTGGACATTTGTGTCCGAATATATGTGTATTCCATATCAAATGAAATTTTACTATCTGAGAGGAATTTTTGTCGAACCAAGACGTATCAATATCAAAAAGCACCTTCAATGAGGAATTAAACATTACTAACGAAGAGTTGCCCACAAGGATATACTATTATAAGTTTAGACTCATAAATCAAATTTTTAAATCAGTGAAATGCATATTTCATTCCTTTTAGTATTCGATGAATATTTTACGTCAAGAAATACACAAATATGTCAAATCATATCAAATACAAAATATTTATTAGTATGGCAATGTCCAGGATATATATATAGATATAAAAGGTATATGAATAAAAAGATTACATTCAGTAAGAAATATACATACATATAGGACAAATTTCCTCGATGCAAAAAATAGACGCAAATGTTAAGGGACGCCGGGGTTGGGGATGAATTTTGACGAAAACACAGTAGTCCAGGATGTAAATGTCCTAATATCACATCTGACATCCAATCATTTTGCCGACTGAGCAACAAAAGAACTCAACTGATATCATTGGTAGAAAGGAGATTGAATCCCTGCTGATTGACAGACAGTTTACCAAAGTACAACCCTCGATGCAAAAGATTCGCTCCTGTGGTTTAAACTACAATAAACCTAGTCTCGCTCTCTCAGTCAGTTCGTTGTGTTGATTGAAACGTCGATGTTACCGGTTCAATTCCTGAGCTTGGTAGTTTTTAAAAATCATCAATTTGTAGTTAGGCGAGTCTTAAGAGAAGGAACAATGATTTCATAGAAAAAGTAATTTGATCGGCCCGAAAGAAGAATTGTGAAATTATGTATCGTTTCAAATCTCCCTTTTGTACTTGAGGTGGGTGTTGGGGACATGCAGGGATTTTCATCCATTTTTTATCCAAACGTCTTTATTCTCCTATATTTTACCGAACCAATTTATCATGATCAACTTTCGCTTTGCTGGGCCAGTCGAAGCTTCACCACAGCTCCGTTAACACGTCCCCCACACTGCCGGTTACTAGCTTTTCACAACGCTGGTGGAGGGAATGGACTTTCCTAGTTTTGAATCAGAACTGTCCGTCTTTTAGACCGGTTACCAACTTAGGCTAAAGTGCCCAGTTCGCAAAATGAACACCAAATGTCACAGCTGGACTTTGAACTCGGTTCACTGATTCCATTTTCTGTTGTGTTAACCGTTTGGCGACTAACACTTTCAATAGTGGATGATTCTGTGAAATTATCAAAACAATCTGTTCCTCATATAAAAAAATTAATGATATATTAGTCCTGGGCCTGCGTTGTGGTTAAAAAAGTTGCGTATTTCCCATCGGTGCCAGTAGTCAGTGCTCGAGTTCAGATAAAAGCCAGGATTTGAAATGATAATTTTCAAAACAGGCTCTTGAAAGATTAACGCAACATGATCTTCCTATCGAAATTCGTCTTTGTGTCTTACCTGAAACATAACAAAAATCAATTCATTTTAATAAATCTAAAACAAAAACTGGTCTCGTTAGTCACACAGTAGAAACTGTCACAGGAGCAATGTCCTTGGGCAGCATGCCATGTTAGGGCTATGAATTTAAATTAGGTGAAAGGGTCCTCAATGAATAAGTTACTTCTATCAACCTTTGTTCGTCAGTAACCACCGAAAAATTCTTAATTTCCAAAGAGAAAAAACGAGTATGAACGACCAAAACTGAGGGATCAATTTATCAGAAACTTACATTTCAAAATGAACCCCTACTAAAAACTTATTCATTTATTTTTTCCCCAAGATGAAAAACTGTTCTTTCTAGATATAGTAAGTAGTGAATGTTCAAATTTGCACCCTCAAACATATATATTTACCTAACCTAAACTTGTCTAATTTTTTCTGTGTAGGTAAATGGAAGCTGAGTTGACAAGATCATCATATATTTTGTTGGTTGAACATCTACTTGAAGAGAAATCCGTTGATGTTAAGATGGGATAATCTGGCAAACAAAATAATGTTTAGGGTTTCTTTCTTAAAGAATATAGGAAACTCTCAATCGGCTTTCCTAATCGTTGGCAGGTGATTAATATTTGTCGATTCGTATTTACAGACATGAAAACAGATTAATCTCTACCCTCTCTCTCTCGCTCTTCTCCCAAGAGTAAACTGTGAAGTAATAGATGCTATAAAATCTTTGAGTGTACATAGACACACGCACACACACACACACGTGCACACACACACACACATGCACACACACACACACATATCAAAGTACAAATCTGTAATTCAATATACGATGTGTGATGGGGTTATCTTATAAAAGGGTTCGATACAAAACCCTATATTGAATTACAGACTTGTACTTTAATACATATATATATATATATATATATATATATATATATATTATTGTGTCATCCACAGACAGCTGTTTCGATGTATTACATCTCTTCAGTGAGGCTATAAACTTTCCATTATCCCATCCAGTACTGCGAGGTAGGATTGAAACCTTCACTTCGGACCCAGAGGCCGATATCCAACCTCTGGACTACGGAACTGAACGGTTAGGCTGAATTTAAGCGATATATTTATTTATGCAGAAATCCCTCATCCACCAGAGTGCTCTATTCCTATATATATATATATGTATATATATATATATTAGTTTGTTTAACCACCGAAAGTTTTACATGAATTACTATGGCGTATCATATTCCATCAAAAACGGACGATTCTGTTTTTGATTAAAATAATTCTTTGAGTAATTTCTGATGTTGAAATGTTGAAATTATTGAAATTACTGACCATCAATAAAGACGGGAACACATTGCTACCGCGTCCTGCGAACTTATACAATTTCATGAGGCCTCAAAACATTTTTTTAGCTGAACCTTGTGTAAGTTTTTTTCCAAGGCTCCAGATATTGTCTATATACTTAGCTTTAAGAACCCACCAGCAAACCACCAGTTAGTTTTGAGCCATTTTCAGTTGTGTGGTATACGCGAACATCTCGTGTACAAAAGTATGATCAGGAAATTTCTTAATCAAGCCTATTTGGCAATATTGACCTGATATTGAAATCAAAATATTCTATAAAACCTAGATGGATCTGATCCTGGTGAAGATAATATGTACCCCCAATATTTTTCCTATTTCTTTCTTTATAAAAGTCAGTGACCTTTTGATTAGTCCCCTATCAAAGACTAACGTCCATAAATTCAAATTTGTTATTCGCTCACTTTACTTTTCAGTTTGCTTGCTTTAGTTTTTAATTTGCTCACTCAACTTTTTTCTTCAATTTGTTCTTTCTATCATCTGATCTAATTTTTGTTTGCAAACGACTAACTGCAGTCGTCAGATTGCTCGAATACTAGAGAGATACGTCTTTTGATTCCATTGACATTATACAAAACTTTCACTGTGATGTTTTGCAACAATCACATATAGATATGTGTGTGTGTGTATTTTTTACTAAACCTTATTTCGAAAGGATAGAGCGCTTTCAGCAGCGTTCTAGTGACGTCATTTGGTGAATGCAACCGATAAAAACAAACATCCAAATGTAATCGCTGGATCTAACAGTAAAATTAAATAGTAAAATAACATCAAACAAGATACAACTTTACCATGGAAATGAAAGTTATAACTTCCCCCGATACTGAAAATGGTAGAGGAAGGTGCTGAAAGCGCTCTATCTTTTGGAAAGTATCTATACACATTGGAAACAAGGTTCCGTTTATTTGTACAAAAATAAGAATAGATCAGTAAAAAAAATTTTTTTAATGCTCGTTGTGTGTAATGTTCATGAAACATGTAATGAAGGAATGATGCTGCCAATTTATTTATATATATATATATATATATATATATATATATACATTGTTGATCCGACGGAATGTTGATGAAAGGAACAATTATAAAGTGAAGAGAAAAAACTCAAGTGAAAGAAGGTATTACATCTCAGTTTTCATCATTATCACGTAGACGTGGTTCGATGCATTTCGACGGGTGTCAGCCATCTTTTTCATAGAAAAACCTGTAGAGGTGCAGTTCTCAGGATTTTTTTTTTTTAGAATGGAGACATGGTGTTCTGCATTCAATGGATAGGTGTATATATATCGGGGCAGGCTGGAAGAAGGGTGTGTTGTTTTTCTTTTTAATCTTTTTGGTTGATGGTGGGTGAGACTTTTTTCTTTTCATAAAGAGTTGGTTTGTATGTGCTTATACTATTTCTCAAACGGACTGTTGGCCAATTCCTTGTATGCCTGTGTTATTATGGGCTGTATTTATGTTATTCTGTTTTCAAATCAATGCATTCAGTGGTTTTATAATCTTGAAGTGACCATACTTTCCTGTTATTGTATTGCATTGGGACTAAGGGTGCTTCGATAAATTTGCGTGTCAAGGAGTCATGAATGTTTTTCGATGAGATGGGCTTGGTGAAAGTTGAAGTTGTGGCTGTCTATGTTTCTATCTTCATACATCAAAACCTACCCAATAAATACTCGATACCACATTTTTTAGCTGATTCTAAAAAAAAACAACTTTCTCGAGAATTGCCCATTTTAGTTCTGATCCCTCCTCACACTGCCCTTCCTTATCTAAGACAAGCTAAACAACCACAGGGACAGGAAATAAGCACCCTCTGATCCCTCCATTCACAGACCCTTCTTATTTCAGACCAAATTTGACCTTCAACAACACACACCTTAACCCACTCCTATTTAACGACGAAAACACAATTATACCCATTTCTTTCCTCGACTCCAAACATGTAATTAGCAACATTTTTACTGCACCGCTGGAAGTTGTTTTCTGAAAAAAATGGCTGGCACCTGCCAAAATGCATCGAAACATGCCCACGTGATAATTTAAAACATCAAGATGAAACACTTGCTTTTCATTAAGTTTTTCTCTTCACCTTCGAATCTTCACTTTGATCAATGTATGCATATATATATATACAACCATTTATATATATATATATATATATATATATATATATATATAAGTCTGGAAGTGGGCCACAGTTTTAGGGTAACCAGTGTGGATCGAACCCTTTGCACTAAAAATTGTCTGTAAAGATAGCTTGTTGTTTATTGTTCTATGGCATTGTCAACACATCGTCTGATATATATATATATATATATATATATATATATATATATATATATATATATATATATATATACTAATACCACATAGCATTTTTATGACACCACATGTCATTATTTTCTTGTCACAAATCCCATAATGAAGTCTTCAGCAGTTATACTGATGCTCCGACTTAGACATGACAGTGGTATTTCCGGATCACCTTAGATAAATATGTATGTTCTTATCACCAAACGCGAATCAAAAGATGTGTTACAAACACAGACAATTCATAAGACATTTTTATGTTATTTATTGTTAGAAAACATCAGAATGTCTATATTTACGCACATATTATGCCATATACAATGAGGAGAAACAAGAATTTTGACACTTATAAAATACTCAATATTTTACCGATGCACACATTTACTTTACTTTAACAGAGATGATACATATTTCCAAAGTCTGAGTCATTATTGAGGCATAATGTTTTTACTCATATTGAAAATAATCGAAATGAATATCTGACCAATTTTTCCACTGTTACTTCCAACTGTATGACGGTCATAGTTTTCGTCTTCCACATGAAAACATATTTCATATAAATATATAAAAGCGGCCAGTGACTGGATAAGGTTCTTGCCTTACTCCTCACCAATTGTGTTTTCCATAGACATGATTGGTGAGTCTGTCTGTCTGTCTGTCTATCTGTCTGTCTGTCTGTCTGTCTATCTGTCTCTCTCTCTCTCTCTCTCTCTCTCTCTCTCTCTCTCTCTCTCTCTCTCTCTCTCTGTTATATGTAAGGGTGCATAAGTGTAGGTCAGTCAGGGTACCTGTATTCACTAGTACAAATACCCAAAAAGCGTCCACAATGGACACGTAAGCGTTTGAACTGGACCTTGCATCGATAGAGGTTCGTTCGTTCTCTCGTGAATTAGCAGGGCGGAAAAAGTACGCGTGTTTCATTACCTAGGGAAAAGATGCACCGTGGGGAAAAAAAGCCGGTGGGTGCAGTGTGATGTGATGCGAAGGGATAACTCTAGGATAACTTTCTCCGAAAGCAAATTTAAAAGTTCAAAATCGAAAAAGGCCTTTGCCTCCTGTACATCGATAATCAAGATTGATCAGGTTCGGATGTTTTAGAAATGACAACTTGTACAGTTTCTTCCAAGCGATAAATAAATAGTTTTTTCTTCTAATTAGAAACAATCTTTTTTTTTCTGAAACGATAGTTTTTGGTTTACGTTCGAGAAAAAGAAATTGGGTATCTCACTTTGTCTTTGCTGCAAAAATGAATTGTTGCTTTGTTTTGACATTGACTGAGTGGTTTCCATTATGGCCAGAACCAGGGGACACGTTTTACACTAATTTGTTTAAGGTACATTCAAAGCCTACCCTCTGAGTTAAACACGAAAGTTACAAGAAACTTACAATTCTTTCTTCCAAGTGGCGTCTTTCAAACCAAGATGTCTGAAATAATTCCATCGCTTTCCTTTTCTTTTTTTTTCTATGAATTTGTTGTTATCTTTCTATCATTTTGTCTTTATTTTCCTTCTTTATCCTTTTCTTGCTTCTGCCCTTCTCTTAGCTTTTCTATCATCCCCTATTTTTCTTTCTTTCTCATCAGAATTCATAATTCTTTGTTCCTATATTTTTTTCCGTCTTTCATTTCTTCCATCCCGTCTTATTTCATTTTCCATCATTTTTTCTTTCTTTCCATCATTATATTTTTTGTTATTATCTGTCTTTCTACTTTTTTTTTTCAGTATTTCTTTACAAGTTCAAAGGATTTAACGGGCACAGAATAATAGGTGACATTTGAAATTTCTTTGTATATTTTGACTCATTAATATGAGTCTTAATGACAACTTCATTACCTGAAAGAAAAGGCATGAATTCAACTGTCCTTTTCCTTGTTCAATCGAAAACTCACTTCATCTTGTCGCTAATGTTACAGCCAAATCGTATTGAATATGCCAGTTCTCGTAAGATCACCGAGCAACGTTCAGCCTGGTTAGTACCTATTTGGGTGACCAACTGGGTGTACCAGGTGCTGTAATCAGCTAGGGGTCATGTAGAGAGCTTTCTGTGACAATACTGTTAATTCTCATAGATGGAAACCAATCACCAACTGGCCGAACTGCAAGCAACAAGGAATGAATGAATTCTTTTCAAGAATTTGATTCACGCTAACAGATCCAGTATTCGAAAAAAGATGAAGTTAATCTTTTCAATCTTCGCCTCAGCAAAATCACTGTTAACCCATCTTGAATTCCTATGAAATCAAAGAATATTCATTTAATAACTCGATGCCACCTCTTGATTTATCGTCTTTTCAAAAACAAAATTTGAAATCTCAGAGTTTCTTAAAATCATACTTTAAACATCCATTAGCCTAAAGGCCATTAGTTAGTAGAAATTAGTGAATCTATTAATGTACTTGTACTTATTTATATATATATATATATATATATATATATATATATATATATATGTGTGTGTGTGTGTGTGTGTGTGTGTATGTATACACACACACACACACACACTTTCATACACATGTGTGTATTATTAATCCAAATGTATATATAATGTTAGCTTAGTACGTTCCAAAGCTAAATCAGTTTTATACAAATCTTCCAAGAGTCTGACAGCTGACCTGCAAAAAAAACATTCCAGCTCCAAACGTCAACCTGTCACCGTCTGTTTCAGGACGATTCTTTGCTGAATATAGCATGAAGCTCCATGGTAAAGTCAATCTTTTGTATACATAATTGTCAGAAAAATATAGAGTCTATTCTATAGGATAGATTGGAAGATGGATCTTTTCCATCGTGATCATAAATCCGCGGATATTCTGCTGTGGTCCATTAGTAAGTAGATTTTTCTACGCAGGGGAGTTGCTAGCACCCCTCTCAAGTCCCTTTAACGTGGGCTAGGTATTAGCTATGAAGACTGCCAAAATGTTGTTGTTTTGGGGGAGGTGGTTTTTTTTGTTTCTTTCGTCAGAGTATCCTCCTTTTAGATGAAGTTCCCAACAGGGTTAAAGGGCTCTAACTACTCTGCTATTTACCCATAACAGTAGTAAGGAATGAATTCATACCCTCCCGACGGGTATTATTGTGAAGTGAACGTCAACAACCTCAACCCAAACTTGAAATCTGCCCGTCGATTCATTTCGCCGTGCTGCTAACCACGATGTCACTCTTCACATCTGCGAATTTTTTCGCAGTATTAAAACTTTACCCCACTGACGTACCTACATCCCTGATACATCATCATCATCATCATCATCATCATCATCATCATCATCAGTCTTTTATCGTCTGTCAGTGGACATAAACCTTGCCCAAGATTCGCCTCATTTCTCTATCGCAGGGGTCGTGGAGCCATTACTTTCTGAACTTGTCTGATCTCTGGAGATCGATGTCATGAGTTGTGGTGCTAATTAGTTGTCAGTCATTCTCGCAAAATGACCTGTCCATTGCCATTTGAGTTTCTAACTGGATTCTCTGATGTCTCACACACCAGTTTTTCCCTAATATATTGCGCCTTCTTTTGATCGCTCCATTTGAGGTTGAGCATGATTGTAGACTCCAAAAATAAAAGAATTAAGTCAAAATCTAAATAACTTTAAAAAATCTGATGATGAGACAAGAGGGGGTGTGGGTTGACCGAGTGCGTAAATGCACAGAAAATAAACTTTGCAAGCCAAGTTCAAACCCTGGTTGAGACTGCTTGTGTTCTAATGCCCTTGCATATGGCATGAACCCATCACTTCTCCCGAGCAAAATGACACTGGGTAAATTGAGAGACTCCATTTCATGTGCTCCACATTTTCAAGTATATTCCAGATATCGCAAACCAGGGCATAGTTATGTGACATTTAGACCCAAGCAGGGGCAGCTAGATCCGTAACCAGTGTAAAGGTACTACTCTATGAGAAAAATTTCTGTATAAACGCCAAAAGTGAGAATAAAAGAAACACATCGCTGTTTACTTTGGGAAGTTCTGTACATTTAACTGTGTGTTTTGAAAGGGACGTTGTTCTGATTCTTATATGATTGTAAATACCGATGACCGTTATAGATTCCCAGTCCCAGGGTCCTTTGAGTCCTGGGTCTCTGGAATATTATCAGGGTTTGAATTCAATCTTCCCGGTGCTGCTGAGTCCGGTTTGGAGTTTTCAAATCCATCCATCGAACGTCCATTATCTGCAATTCATAATACAAAATTAAAGGTGTGTGAAAAAATTAAACAAGCTGTATATACAAGTACATGAAAGAGCGTGTAGTTACTTCAATAGCAAACCTTCGGCACAGTGTTAAAGGGAGAGCATGCTCAAAATATGGGGGGGGGATCCGCTGTGGAGGAATCAAGCCAGTGCCTGGCTGACTGAGTAAAACAAACTCTGTGAAAACAAATGGCTCTCTGAGACTGAACTACAAGAGAACTGCAGTGAAATAGAGAAGGAAGAAGGTAACCTACCCGAAGAAAAACTTTTCGGCACATCCAACACAGTAAATGACAAAACTGAAAGAAACCCAAACAAAAACATAACCCCAAATTGAACAGCAGAAATCTAATAAAAGGAATGAACACCTGGGCTGTATCAGTAGTGAGATATACAGGACCATTCTTTGGATGGATGAAGGCAGAACTCTAATCGATGGACAGGCGAACAAGGAAACTTATGACAATGCATAAAGCCTTACACCCTAGAGATGACACAGATAGACTATACGTTATGAGAAAAGAAGGTGGCAGGGGGCTCATCAGCATTGGAGACTGTGTCCAGAGAGCCAAACCAGATCCAGAAAAGGGTGTGCAAGCAAACAGCGAAGACATCATAAAGAGTGCCCGAAACAGCGCAGCAAACAACGAAAAAGTAGAAAACAATGGAGCAGCACAGCAAACAAGGGAAGAAAAATGGGAAAAGAAGAAACTTTACGGACATATTCAGGATGTGGCAGACGAGAGATCATGGACATGACTATGAAAAGGAAACCCGAAGAGAGAAACTGAATCGATCACCATGGCAGCTCAAAACAAATGCGTCAGGACAAACTATATCAAAACAAAAATCGAAAGATCACATACAAACAGCAAGTGCCGCCTATGTTGGGAAAGAGATTAGACCGTTAACCATAGAAAGAGTGAATGTAGCCCAGATGGATTATAAACACAGACATGATAGAGTAACAACAGTGATATACTGGGAACTGAGAAAATGAATTAGATTTAACCATGCAGATAAGTGGTACCAGCACAAACCGGACACAGCCCAGGAGAATGGAAACCACAAATTACTTCGGGACTTTGACATCCAAACTGACCATCCCATCCAAGCAAGAAGACCAGACCGAATAATTGTGGATAAGAAGTGAGAAACCTGCCAAATAATAGACGTGGCTGTACCTGCAGATCACAGAGTAAATAGGAAAGAGAGTAAAAACTGGAAAATATCAGGATCTGGCAAGAGAACTGAAGAAGGTATAGAACATGAAAGTCAGGGTAGTACCAATGATAATAGGTGGACTCGGAACTGTACCAATGACACTGAATGCGAGATTCGAGGAACTAGGGATAAAAGGAAGGATTGAAACTATGCAAACCAAATCACTGCAAGGGACTGCACGAATACTGAGGAAAGTGCTAGAAATATGAGATCTATGACCCCAGCTGTTAGCAATGGCCTAACAGAGGAAAAAAGAAAGAAACACTCACACATAAATGGTGGTAGCAGTACCAACCATAGCACTGCTGTGATAGGTGAAGGAGAGATGAGATGAGAGGAAAGATGAAGATCTGAGGAGACTTAGTGTCATTCAGCCTTCAGTGATAACCACTGGGCAACTGATGTGAAACTGTAACCACAGCACTGCTGTGTACTGCGAGAGTTCGGAGAGGATAGTACTTGCTGAGTGACCACCAGGCAAATGTTGTAATAATAATAATAATAATAATAATAATAATAATAATAATAATAATTCTTGTAGTAGTTGTAGTCCTGAGTAGAAGTAAGATGTACATGTGTTATGTTTGCCTCATGCATGAATTTACAAAGTGGAGTTAAGGAAAGAGATGGAAGTCGATAGTCAGACATAGCAGTTCCAGATACAAACATTCCGGTTGCCATGTGGACAGTGTAAGAAGTAAGATCGGCAATTTTAGATGAATGGACGGGAAGTATCAAATAAAGGAAGCTTGTAAAAATCAAGGGCTGAAAACAGATGCAGATGTTTTTTAGACCAACAAATAGAACGTATATTTGATGAATCGACAAGTGCGACATTTATACAAAAATATAAAGCTGAAAAGTAAAACATGTAAACATTATGACGATCGTTTTTATAGCAGGATTGATTTGGATAAATGGAATTATAAAAGAGAGATGATCAAGAGATGGAACAGAATGTGAAGTGTAAGCTAGAAGCTTGGTAGGAGAGAAAAGAGATCCGACGTATTTATTCGTTGTTAATTCCCGTGGCAGAGATACTGGAATGCTTTGTATCCACAAAGTTTGGTCATTTCAAAAAGTGGGGTTATTATGGAAACATATTTCAGAGTTTTGCTACTGGGAGATTTTCTAAGACAATAGGGCCACCACGTTATAGATTGCTGAGTAGACCTATGGGCCGAATCTTGATGCCGATAAATACAAATGAAGTCAAGGCAAATAACCATTTTAACCTAAAATCTTTAATTGTTTTTAAACCAGGAGTAACTATCATTATCATTATGCTATTAAACCTAACACCTTTAACCTATCCTCAAATCCACATTTTGTTATTTAAGTAGCAACTTCTTCTAAAATAACCTTCTGAACACCAGGACGATGACCAGGCCTCTGCACAATACTCAAGTATCAGACGTACATAACCTTTAGAATGAAGATTACAGATGTAAATCGAGACCGAGGCAAATGAGTGATGAGTAACGGCAGTGTGTGTTTTTATAGACAGAAATCAAAGGGAGTGATGTCATTAATTATATGGCCAACTTTTAAGTTTTGTATTTAAAGCGATATACTTATCTTTATACTGTATTTATTTCCATAATTCTTGCTAAAAATAAACGAACTACTACACCACATATAATTCTAAACATTTGTATTAGGTTACCCCAATCCCTTATGTTTTCTAATGCTATTAAGCCTAACACCTTTAACCTATTCTCAAAACACATATTTTGTAATTCAAGTAGCAACTTGCTTGCACGCCTAGAAACTTTATCTAATCTTTCTGAACTTCACCACAGTACGATGACCAAGCTTGTACACAGCACTCAAGATTCCGACGTACATAACTTTTATACACGGAAAGAATCCTTGTCAGCGTACGAAAATCTACGCTTGATCAGTCTTAGCACTATGTTGACCTTGAGAGCAGCTTTGATAATATACTTTGAAATTGATAATATATATGTGTGTGTGTGTGTGTGTGTGTGTGTGTGTGTGTGTGTGTGATGTCATCGTCATCTGCTGACTTACTCTTATCTGTAGTTTGATTTCTGTTGTTTTCAGGTCCTTGAGCGGTATGGGGAGGAACTCTTCCAGAGCCAGCCTGTTTATTCCGCTCCCTACCATAGGAGTAAGACAACAACTTTGACATTGATACCGCAGAATCTTCTTCCGTCTTGGCGTACACCACTGGTAGTGATCTGAAATATTCTTGCTGTAGAATTGGATTTCTAAACTCCGGTTCTGGGGCAACTCCTACAACCCTTTCAACGATATAATCAGGGGAACAGATTTGAGAGGTCTTCCGACTACGCTGATCTGTGATCCCGGACACCTGTCCACCTGACACCATTGGCTGGTTGGATGGTTCCTGTGGGGAGAAATGATAATTATACATTGAAATGAAGGGGGTTAGGTCAGTATGTACACCTGATACATTCAAACAGCATAAACTATTTAAACCATTTAACACTTCTTTTAACATAAAAATTGATACATTTCAATACCTTTAACTACAAATGATATGTCAATTACTGAACAAATGTAAGTGGAAAATTTGACCATTTGAAACTGTATATCATTAAACTTAACTGCAAAGCTCTAAACGTATCAAACTGCTTCCACTTTCTTCATAGTTTGATTGGAAAATAAATTCCCAACAAAATAGTTCCTTGTAGAAATTGAATAGTTTGGACCACTATTGTGATGAAGAGTTGATTTATTTTTTAAATTTCCAATTTTATTGTTTATTGGACTCTAGAAAAACTATTTCAAAATTTGCAGTGTTTTGGGGGGGGTCATGTGATTAGATATAAGTTTTGAGTATTGTTTCAATATCACTAGTCAAATATAACTGTAAAATACATAGAAGATGAATACAAGCAAGAGCCAATCAGCCCTGAAATTCGTTTTTTCTATCATTTTTTCACTTTGTGTGAGCTTATTTTAGAAGCCAGGTATTACTTTATCAGAAAATATCTCCATATCAGTTCTCATTACATTGTGAGTTTGATATTTGAAAATTCAATGGAAATTCGATAAAATTTCAAATTAAGTCAATACAAATATAGTAAAATCTTATACACGGGTTATATCTAACTGTGACGTACCTGTCCATTTGTCAACTTCGTCTTGTTGGGAGACACCCGTCCATCTGACGCCATCTTCTTGTTTGAGGACAGTTGTGCCCACGAGACTTGTCTACTTGCCATCATTGGCTTCTTGCAATTGATGGACGCATTGGATATTTGTTGGTCTATATAAAGAAATTTTTTAAATTACTTAAAATATTTTAGAGAGAGTTTAGAAAAGTGCTACAAAGTTACCGCCTGAATCACAGACTATGAGTTGGGGATAGGTTAAAAGAGTTGAGTTTTACATGATTTAATAATAGGTAGAATCGTAATAACTTAATAGAAGTGTTCACAATTATGCATGGTTTAAAATTTGATGATTCTAACGTATTTGTTGCTAAATGAAGGTACATTGAACTAAGAGGTCTTAAATACACTATAGAGGTCAATAGAAGTGAGTTAAATATCAGAAAATGCTTTCTTTTTTCAGTCATAGAGTGGTAGTTGTATGGAATAGATCACAAAATTATGTACTTCTCTCACCAGATTTAGATACTTAAAATATGAATCATATTCATTACAATACGTTTAAGGGTTTTAATGATTTGTAAACAAGAGTTGGTATAATGTGCATTAATAGGTGTAATGTGTAATAGGTATTAAGTATGGTGACCGGAGCAAGGAACAGAGTACTTGGTTTCAGAAAATTCGGCCGTAGAAAATTTGGTTATTGTTTGGAATAGGTAAGATTAAACTTTATCTCAATATTTTGCTAGGAAGGTAATCGAGACTCAATTGGCCAATTTGAATGGCTGAAAGCGACTAGATTTTCACCGTTGATATAAAAAAACGTTATTTTCAATCAAAGATATAGTTTAATTTAGAGCCAATACGGCATATAGTAAGATATAGTGGTAAGGGTTAGGGGGTAGGTTTGGGGTTAGGGTTATTTGGTACGTTTTGGATTAGGGCTAGAACTAGGCCTGGAATTATGGTTAGTAAGGAATAGTATTTTCAATTTCCTAATAGTCGGTGTTGTAATAGGTATGTGTTTAAACACCCAAATGCATTTTTTTTAGAAAATGTAGCAACTTCCAGCCACTCAATACTGGCCAGATTAAAAATAGTGGTTACATAATATTGATTCTGGATTATTCAAAACAATTCCCGGAAATATTATCCTGGTAATTATGATTTTTTCTCTCAATGAGATTCAAAAGAACTGAATTAAACAAACTTGAAATATTGATGATTTTGAAAAAATAGTTATTTGCTCGGAGAAAATTTGGTTTCAGAAGGGGTAATTATGAGTAAAGATTTGTTACTGATTCAAAAAATAATACCCATCAGAGGGAGGTAACAAATAACGTTCACTTATGCAGCTGCTGCTTCTGCTACTAATGTATTCGGGAACAAATGGAAGCAAAATATTTGATCAGTAACACCGTATTTTATTAAATTTAATCAGAGAGGATATCATCTAATTTTGATGTTAGTTCTAGGGGTTAGCGTCTGGTTACTTTTAGGGTTAGGGTTAGTTTTAGGGCTGTACAATAAATTTTAATCATTAGTCGCTTGTGTATGTTCTTTTGAATTTCTTGATTATGAGAAAAGAATGTTTAATCGTTTTGTGTTGTTACTTGCAACAGAAACCCTAGACTAGCCTAAACCTGACCCCTAAGTCTAACCCTAAAACTAACCCTAACCCTGTATATCCTTTCTAATTGGATTTATCAAAATACAGTTTTAGATGGTCCGGTTTTCTACTTTCATCTATTCTTTAGTATAATAGCAGCAGCATTATTTGTTCCCTCCCCCTTTGATATTTTTGTTTACAAACCCGTATCAAACCTTTACCTAATTATATGTTGAAGTGGCATAAGCAAGGTCACTATGTAGACCTGATTTTTTTAAGCGGTGTAAACTATTTAGACCATTTACAATCAATTTTGAACATTAAATACACGCAGTTCAACATATTTAACCATAATGTATATATGTCAATTGTGGAGCGAATGAGAGCGAAAACTGGACCATTTAAAACTGTATTTATTGAGAAAACTCAACTCCAAACAATATGTTGAGATAAGGTTTAAGGTTGGTGTTAAAGGTTAGTGTTAGGATTAGGGTTAAGGTTGTATAAGTCAATTACGGACAAGTGGAAGCAGTAAACTTGTCAATATTGCGATGGAAAAAAATATCGCCATTGAAAAAATAGTTTACGCAGTCCGTACAAAAACTGCACACCATTACAATTTATAATAACAAAAATATCAAGTTTTACAAAAAGTAGAAATATCAAAAATAAGAAATTTGGGTCAAAGAAAATAAGGTTTATGGAACTATATCTTCCATGTTTTTCCAAATAGACCGAATTTTCCAGACCGAATTTCCTGGCCAACTTCTTGACCATTTATGGAGTCAGTGTTGGTTTGTCAATTGCCAGACATTCTCGATGCAACCAATTTCTGTCGCTCACCTTTCGATTTTCGAATGTTCTGAATGTTTGACTTATAACTGGGAACACCAAATGTCCAATTGATATCGTTTTTGTGACTAGAATCGACATCTTTTTTTTCATCTTTTTTGTTTCTGGCGTCCAAAATGGCGTTGTCTTCCAAATAAAACCAACTGTTTCTAGCGTAGCCAACCGCTTCTTCACTTTTTTTAAATTCTTTGTAGTTTAGTAAATCGCTTACGCCATCTTCATTGGCTGACTTGACACATTCCGTGTCTGTGTTTTTGCGGCAAGGTCTGTTTGGTCCGGCGACCTTATCATCCGGACAGCCGTTTAATAGAGGTATTTGTGACATTAGTGGCCTGGGTGCTGGCTCCTTGGACTTTGAAGCGGAGGAATGATAAAACCAGCCTGGATCGTCCTGGCTTCCAAGGTTTTGCATTCGTTGTTTAGGAGATTTCTCGTCACTGAATTGAAGAGAGAAGGTTTTCGTCTCGGTGAAACCGGTTCAGTATGTTGACCACTAAAAAGCCGTTTCAAAAATTCCGTAAAATAAAATAAATGTCTTCAAACATCGGAGCAAAAATTCCAGATTGGCAATTGATTCGTTTGTCGATTATGACAAGAGAATTTTCAAATTCAAAGCGAAAAGCAGATAAAAATTCAAGTATCTATTCGAATGGGAAACACGATCTCGTAACAAGGCGTGATTGATGTTGTGACGTCATCAAATTGTTTGACATCATCGAGTTCTTTTAAAAAAACGTTAGCAAAATCTGAATCACAAGTGTGTCGAAAAATTCATTCGTTCAATTTTTATTTATTTTTTCCCATCTTGCGCTTAAACTGCGAGATATTGTAGGAGATGTGAAGATCGATAGCACAGTGGGTCGTCTCTGTGACAAACAGATCATAGGACCACGACCTCAATCCCATACCACTGAGATCACTCTCTTGCCTCTCTGGTTCCGCCCATCTGTTTCATTCATTCCTTTTTTCACTTGAGGAGCATCTGGCTTGCTATACCTGTCGAGGCTTCATCAATGTGATAATCATATATGGAAGCGACGTTAACTAGAACGCTATGTATAGCTGATACACGATGGCGACGTAAACTCTTTTTAATATTTGAAATATGTTTTGGACATTTGAAACTATTAACATTTCAAAAAAATTGACATTTAAAAACTATTTAAACATTTGAAATTATTTTTTAAGATTTAAAACTATTTCAAACATTTCAAATTATTCTTAACATTCAAAGCTATTTTTAACGTTTAAAACTACTTTTTATCAAGTAAAACTATTTTCAACATTTAAAACTTTTTCTTGCATTTAAAACTATTTTACAACATTTAAAACTACTTTTAACATTTAAAATTATTTACAACATTTATAACTATTTTTAACACTGAAATTATTTTTAACATCAAAAACTATTTTTCACATTTGAAATTATTTTCTAACATTAAAAAACATACACTTCAATAAATCCAACTACAAAGGATATGAGTCAATTACAGACCAAATGAAAGCAGAAAGTTTTATCATTTAAAATTGTCTTTTTTTTAATTCATCTGCAAAGTATATAAGTAAGGGTCGGTCTTAAGGGTCGGTTTCAGGGTAAGTATTATGTTTACTCCTAGCGTTAAGATTATATTAATCGATTACAAAACAACTGGAAGCCGAAAACTTGTCACTATTGTGATGGTAGTTTCACCACTGAAATTCTTAGAAATATGTCTTGAAAAGATCTGTAGATGTGACGCCAAAATATGTGAAAAATAGTTAACGCCATCCGTACAAGAATGGTGAGTTCAAGCTACCTCAATGTATAATAACCACAAACGTCTTTTGGGATTAGTTCAAGTGGGGGTTCTTTAACACGAATTTCTCAGCAACTTTAAACTATCGTAAGTTTCTAATAATTGCTAACACTGGGCTTATTGATCCCCTAAGACTGGGCAGAGTTTTTTTTTTCCTGAGAGACTACAGAATTAATGATAGGCCTCCTGTACTTAGCAATACCGAGCTTCAAGTAGGCCATCATTGGTCATGTCATTGCACTAGTACAAAGCTATCAAAGCACATACTGCAAACAGATACTATACTCTGATCCAAGACAGAAGTGACTGGGAGCGACACTTCGAGCCGATGCAGCCCGTACAGATACTCTGATTTTAGACGGAAGTACTTATCCATACAAAAAAAACAATCATTTCTTACGAGTTACAATTATAGTATGATGTACGTTTCCAGTACAGTTGTTTTTTATGGAAAGCGAACGTTTGCGAGATTTTCTGAAGGCTGAAAATGTGTCAATTTTTGTTATTCACTTTAAAAATTCAATATTTCTCTCTTCATGTAGATGGATGTTGTGCGCTCACGTGACAAATTGATTCATGGATTCAAATTTCCTTTCATTATTACATTCTCGACAAAAGGAAATAGAACATTGATTCTTTAGAATTGACATTTTCAGCTAAAATTTTGCCCTTGGATAAGAAAAACCTCAAAATGTTTTCATTGATTCTTAATTCATAGAATTTGAAGATATTCATAGAGAATTGGATGGATGTATTTTTTTTAGTTCAGCGTAAAATGCAAATTGAAAAATCCATTAGAAAAAAAAAGTTATGATAAATGGATTTTTCATACTGATTTTCAAAGAAGAACTCCCTCCTTCCTCTACCTTGGAAGACTGGCTTAACTTCGGAAAATTAAGGCTCGAAATAGGTTCAACGAAAAAGGTATTGTTATGTTGTTTTTTGGATTTTTTTATGAAGAGATTTCGTGCCTCACAGAATATTCCATACATCTCTCAAATTCAATTCACCAGGAAATGGAGAACCTCATTTTCTATCTATCATTGTGCTTTAGAAGAAGCCGTATTGCATCTTGAGTTTCTGAACCATTGGCTAGCACCACGTTTGCGTGTGCATTTAAGTATGTCACTGAAAGACTACATTATTCACCAATTTTTGACTAACGCCTCGTATAGGTCGGCAGATGTCTCTGTTGACATTCATCTGTGAGCGTGTGAGCATGCGCATATGATGCGTAAAGCTAAAGGCGAAAGACCACATTTGTCTTCTTTTTATTTTTTCAAGCCATCAATGCACTGCAGTTGACGCATGTTTGTTCCTATTTTCTAAGTTTGGGATCGATACCAAAATTGTGAAGCGCTCAGTGAAAATCCAACTCATTCCATTAGCAACGCTTTGCAAGGAAAGTAACTATTTCTCTATGGTAAACCAACAATGTAGATATTTTGCAAGCTTACTCTAGCGCTGAGTCACTATTTTGTTGTACTGTCCTCAATTGTGGAGCATCCAGCCAGAATCAAACTCCCTGTCGTAGTAACTAAGGATTTTACCACAGCTCTACAGCGATGTGTGTGTTCTATGCTTTTATTAGGAATTGTCACCCAAACTTCTGAATATTAGTTTCTTCAGTTTTTAAGCGGGTCGTTTATGTCTAGAAATTATTTCTAGTTATTTCTTTTTGAAAATCTTCCTGCCAGAATAGGTTATTTAGTAGGAAGTTCAATTTACAATGTAAGTTTGTGTTAAACTGGTCCCTTAGTTTGTGTCCAGCAGCGTTCACGCTTCTCTCTTTAATAAGGTCATTTTAATAATTACTTTCCAACAAAAAACAAGAGAAGTGAATTATCATTGATTACCCTTTTTTCAGTTTTTTCATTGATCACCCTCAACACAAACGCTGCCAGAAGACATTGGTCATCCGATTGTTTCTGATGAGTGATTATCCAGGTCTTTTTCTATTTTTTTTTTTTTTATTTTTGTTATTTTTTTCTTTTTTTTTTGTTTCTTTACTTAGCTTAGTTTTGCACAGTGAAAGGAACAAAGCCTCCGGTGGGAATCTAGTTCATTCGGTTTTCTAAGAGCTTTGAAAACGTCAACCGCTTCCTCCGATTATCAGAGTATTCATATAATTATTCATGCTTATGTCTAAAAGGGACCCTGCCTATAAACTGAGTGTGCGGTGAAATAAAAATAGATATGGACGTCTTCGCATATATTTTGGTTGCCATTAACGACCAAATGTGTGCCTTTATATGTATGAAAAGATGGATGGGAGGAGGGAAGGAGGAGGCCCAGTCATTATTTTATTCCTTTCTTTTTCTTTATTTATAAGTGCTTTTTTCCCTTTGTTTAGCTGCAACTCATATCTTGACGCAACATTTTTTGTGATCAGATGTAACCGTGAAGTACAATACAAAACGTAATTAGAATGTTTTTAATCCAAATTTTAACTGATTTAAAAAGAAAACTAATTCTCTTTCATCTCCTTCTGAAACCATTTATTGCATTTCAACGCTAAGTTTCGCTTTAAAACGAGCGACCAGTTTTTCTAGTTCTTTCTTTTGTTTTTTCTCCTTTTGATTCTCTTCTTTCTTTTTTTTCTTCTTCCTTTTTTTTCTTCTTTCATTATCATAATTCTCCAGCTTTTAAATACGTCTGGTTTCCTTTGTATGTATCGGTTGTGTGTACAGGACAAATAAATGCCATAAAAAGGTTTGATTTTTTTTTTTGCTTGTTTTGTTTTTTAAAATATCTCCAGCCAAAACCAGTAAGTTTTTAGTGGGTGTTCAATTTATAAGTAAGATTATGATACATTGTTCCCTTAGTTTGTGTCCAGCAGCATTTATGCTTGTTTTTTGTAAAACTCAAATATTTTTTGTAAATCACAACCATACAAAAGGTGAGAGAAATTATCATTGATCGCCCCTTTTTCAGTTTTTCAGTTGATCACCCCCAACACAGCATGCTGCAATGAGACATTGTTCACGTGACGTTTTCAATCAAATCACAAACCAAACCTATTTTGTAATATTCTCTGCTTATTTCGACTCTGCGCCAAGTTCTGTGAAACCTTGGACGATGGTTTGAGTTAGCACATCCAGCCTAACTGGTTAGCCACCTCTACTGCTACACTGTATCAGAGATATTTTCACTAAATATCTGCTAGAATCCCCCCCCCCCGCCTTTAAACGATAATTAGTCTGCAACTCTTGCTGATCATTACTATTCGCACCGTGTACATTTCAACTTTAATCTTGTGCCATACTGTGCCAAGTTTGGTGATTATCAACAGAATTTACGCTACGTAATGGTTAACAAGCATGTTTTATTGGTTTTGTACGCGTGAGTTTGATATCCCAGGTATGCTCTATAGTTTTAGCCCAGAGCCAGACTGAGTGAAGCTCAGGGATCATCTACGTAAGTAATTGAGTTAAAATGCAGTCATTTTTTGGTGAGTATTAGCATCAATTTAAAATATATATATATATATATATATATATGTGTGTGTGTGTGTGTGTGTGTGTGTGTGTGTGTGTGTGTGTGTGTATATATATATACATTCACTCTGGAATAAGGTTTAGCGAATTGGATCAGTGCACCGCATCTTACATTGACCAAATGAACCCAACCTTTTGAAGTCTTGTTGTATTCGAAGCAAGATTGCTTTGCAATTATAATAGGAACACTTTGCAGGAAGTCATTTTGAAATTTGTGCTCTGGTCTCCAAACATTTTTCGTAAGATGTGGTGTAGAAATCGATACAATTTTGAAAGGATTTCAACAAAACAAAAGACGATCTATAATTGAGCAAATGTCGAATTGGGTGAAAGTAAAGAGACTTGTTGTAGGTAATGTCAGTGTTATTACCAAAATAACTTATTGATGTTATCATGATTCAGAAAAAGAATGAGTGCACCATGAAAGAAGCTTAATTGTGACTGGGTCAAATTTGTCTCCTACTTCTATTCCAACTGAAGATAATTACTGCGACTTGTGTATGGTATTCTAAATAGATAATTTCGTAGGAATATAAGATTTGTCAGTTTAGTTCAGGTGGAAAGATAGCCGCCTTCCAATCATATGTCCATAATTTCGAATAGGCGTAGACGAGTGTTACTTTCATAATTAGGTTTGTTGTGGTAAGATCTTGTTACAGAACAAAAACAAACCACTTGGACTGGAGTTTGACAATATTTATACTATTGAATTGGATTTCAAACATTTCATTTAAATCCCTGTGTTAAATAAGTTTACTGAACCTGAACTTGAATTAGATTAAGTCGTGCACAATTTGAGTTCAGTAGGCTGTTACATATTAGGAACCGTCTACCAAAACTATCAACTAAATTGTCATCATACGTTTCTTTCAGTTTTCAAGTTGATAGGGCTGGCAGTGTATGTGTGTATCATGTTTACAAACCACATCATTGGAGCTAGCATAACATACAAAATGATTTATATATTTGGATACGCATGGCTTTTTATATGTGCAGATCGCAGTTGGTTACATATTTCCACAAATGCAAGATGATGAAGTTGGTTGCCAATTAGAAAACCTATACACGTGGTTCGTAATTAATTGCCCATTTGAATGTTCAGCTGTAAATTACATAACACGCACACACACACACACATATATATATATATATATATATATATATATATATATATATATATATATATATATATATATATATATATATATATATATATATATATATATATATACATCATAGCATGATGTTTAGCAAGGTTTGTCTCGCAACCAATTCGCTATGTACTATGTGACCCCATAGCATATCCCACTACGGTCACATACTGTTAGATTGAGCAATTGTTAACAAATTACCATTAGCTACCTACGACATCACGATCGTTAAGAATTTCATTTCGCAGACTTATTCACCTGCGTTGTTAATTCTCCATGGAGTCCGACCTTATTTTATTCACAATTACTATTAGAAACCGTCAACCAAAACTGTCATTGGAACTGTCAACATTACTGGATGGTTGGCTGGCTGGATGGATGGATGGATGGATGGATATCCTGGTATGTATATATCATGCGCACATGCCACACAAATGGAGCCAGAGGGAGAAAAGTTATATTCCCTCCTTATTATGTCTTGAAAAAAATGCATTTCTTTTTAATAATCCCCCCTAAAATAGGTTTGTGATGGGAGGTACAATTTACTATTTAATTTTATACTAAATTGGACATTTTTGCTGGGGAACTACACGACCTCCAACTGATGATAGATGAAGTAAATGGAGAAAGCATAAAAGTCGGCCTACACATGAACTTCAACAAAACAAAAATCATGTGCAACAATCATGTTGGAAATAAAAATGCAAAGATCAAAATCGAAGACGCAGAACTAGAGAGAGTAGACCACTACATCTGCCTAGGACAATGCATCTCCATGAATTCCCCAAAAGAAAAAGAGATCTAGTAAAGAATCACTCTGGGGTGGCAAGCCATAGGTAGAGCAAGCTTCAACCTTTAAAAACAAGAGAATCTCATTAGTCCTAAAGAGAAGGATATACAACCAATGCATCCTCCTGATATTCGCCAATGGAGCTGAATCATGGAACCTAACCAAGAGGGTGACCGTCAAACTGAGAACCACGCAATGTGCACATGAAAGATTCATGCTCAATCTCACAAGGAAAGATCAGCACATTATATCAGGGAGGAAACAGGAGTCACAGACATTATAGAATCCATTAGAAAACTCAAATGGCAATGGGCTGGTCATGATGCAAGAATGACAGATAACCGATGGACATCACGACTCACATCGTGGATCTTCAGGTATAACATGCGCGAATGAGGCCGACAGAATACAATATGGAGAGATGAACTAGACAAATTTACAAAATACTGGCTCCGCGACGCCCACGTTAGAGAAGTGTGGCTAATCCTGGGGATGGTCTATGTCCAACAATGTACGTTAAAAGACTGATGATGATGATGATGATGATGATGATGATGATGATCGCATTGTTCGTGTGCGGCAGAATTTTTGTTTTGTGTTGTTTTTTTTTTAAATCAGCCTCTTTCAGTGACCACTGCTTAACAAAGGGTGAGAGAAGGAACTTATTCATTGATCAGCCCCCCACCCATTCCCAATATTTTAATTTATCACCCTCAACACAGCATACTTCCAAAAAATGTTGGTCATGTGACTGTTTCTGTTGACTAACCAGACCCTTTTTCTGTCTCGATCGATCCAGACTATAGACAGACCATTTTAAGTCCAGTAGATCGACTTTCTTTTGTTTGATCTTTTAATCGGATCAACATTTCACTCCAAAAGGGGATTAACTCATAGGTACATCGACATTTATGATTTTAGAAATGACATTCATTTTTAGTGTATAAAAAGGATGGTCAAAAGTATTTCGATTTGCTGTTTCTCTTTGATGTATCCCCTTTACGGTGTGATCTTTGATACCCGATAATCAGACCATTCTGTCTCTGGAATCGTAGAGATTAGACACTTAGCTGAACTTTTACGTATAAACCTGGAAACATTCACTAAAACAATGTTTGTTCACGCAAAGGATTGAGTGAAATTATTCATATCTAGATTTCAGGTACTGCTCTGTACACACACGGTACAATTTAACCAATATTGAATGAACGGAGTTTTTGTTATTCTAATCGTAATGAAAAACACTATGAATGATCCCTTGGGTTCTTCAGAAAATCATCGAATTTGATTTTTCAGACTAAAAAATCCATGAAAGGATTTACGAAGAAATTTTATGATTCTGTATTTTTGCCAACTGGAAGAAAGTCTGAAAACACAGAATTCTGGGGCCCTGGAGCCAATGGATTCTTCGGAGGTGTTTTAGGGTTGCTGCTTGGTTATTGGGGATTTTCCTCTGCAGGAAGTGGTCGAAATGCTTGAAAAAGTAGTTGTCATTCGATAAGAGTTATATTTTGGTTGGTTAGCTCGATCAAAATCTTCAGGGTGACCCGCGTGATACGTGAGCTCTTTTGCCTTTCACTCAGAGTCATTTGCGCTACATGTCGAGATTTTTTGCTTTACAAATTTTGCACAAATCTCAAACAAATATTGAATGGCCAACGTTTCGTTCCCCTGCAACATCTCAAATGTTTTGCATTGCTCCAACAATGGCCATTAATTGGACGTTGTCATTCACAGAAAGACGTCCACGTCTTTGATGCTCACGTGTCCATTTCGGAATTACGAGAACCAATAATGAGCTTTTCATTCATTGACAGTGCCTTTGCCTGGTTGATATTGCGAGTAGTTTCCATGGATTCACGGCACATTTTGCACTCATACAACAAAATTGCATGAATTTGCCTTCTCCATCTTTGATTTGATAGCCTCAATAAAACAGAATGAATAGTGAAAAGACATCGTCCAGTTTAAATATATAGAGCGAAATCCACACTTTGAAATGGGTTATTACACGAACATAACTGAATATTACTTTACACTAAAATCAGCATCCAAGTTCAAAATAACAGAAACTGAGATTATTTTTGTACCAATCAAATAATTGTATTTTGTACACATTCAATGTGAATAGAGATATAGTTTGGCGTTATTGGGAGGGGTTGGTGAGCCCTTGGCAGTAACGGTGTCTACCTAATAAATTAGATTATTTTCACCAGCATTTCAATTCAATCAATTCGAAAAAAAAAAGCCGAATCGAAATTTATACGACGTATTTTTTTTTACATTTACAACAGCTCTAAAGTAGTGAACTATCAATGTCTTGAGGTAAGTAATAGAATAAAAACACTTTACCTCCTCAAAAAATTCGGTTATGTATTTTTCTCAAGCCCAAGAAGTTTTCCAATATATATATATATATATATATATATATATATATATATATATATATATATATATATATATGTGTGTGTGTGTGTGTGTATGTATATATATATGTATATATATATATATATATGTATGTATATATATATATTGGTGCATATATATATATATATATATATATATATATATATATATATATATATATATGCACCAATGCGTACCAGCACGCATGCATATGATTTTGCTTGCATAGCTATTTACCAACAACTCCTTTTTTTAGTTATTAACAGATACATTTTATTTTATTTCGAGAATACTATTTCCGAATCCCACCGAACCGATACTCTCTCATATTTCTTCATGTCAAGAAAATTCTTTTTTTGGTAATCTTCCTGGCTATTCTCGTTGTTATATAACCATCTTGTGTTACTCAAGTGTAAACCTTTCCCCAGACAAAATCCATATCACGACCCTCATATATTCAGCAGCTTTCAATTTTGGCATTGCATTCTTTTATTTTCAGTGAAGTCGGATCTACTTCTTCATATTCTGTACCCCTTACCTCTTTGCGTCGATTGTTCTCGGTCCTCTTTTCCTCCCCCGGCTACCAAAAAAAGCAAATTCCGTTTCTGGAGAGAGTAATGACGCTTAGTGTTGTTTTCATGCAAGTTTCATCCACGTTTCCCTCCCTCCCCGGATCCGGGCTCATAATTCGGTTTGCTTAATTTAAAACATGATAAGCTGTCAAAACCAGAAGTTCAGAGGCAGATATTTGCAGAAATCTGATCTCACTCTTTTAGTGAAGAAAGTCACTTAGGGCAATGGTAAGAAACCAATGTAGAATGGCAAGTACATTTGAGGAGCGAAAATGGAATCAGTATCGTTGATAAAGTTGCACTGGACAAAGAACAGAATTTTTAATAAATAACTGACGAAATAAAAGGCATTTTGAGTTTTATAAATATAAAGAAGCTTTTGTACATGTCTCACGTTTTGGCAAAAGATCCCAAATACAAGTTACAACAAAAAGAAAGTAAACCGAGTTTAATTTTCTGCACAGCGTGTTTTGTTTTGTGCGTCCAGTATGATTTTTTTCAGCTGTCCAGTACATTCCTCCCTTTGCTGCACTACTTCGTTGTCACAGCTCATCGGATCTGCAAGAGATGACCTGCAGAAAAATCACGGCATTACTAAAACGAAAGACTATTTCGTTAGAAGAAGCGCCTTTGTTTTGAATTTTGTTCCATTTCGTTTTCTTCTGTAAGTCTCCCCCTCTCTCTCTCTCTCTCTCTCTCTCTCGCTCTCTCTCTCCTTCTTCTTCTTTTTCTTCTTCTTCTTCCACAAGTTCAGAAACGGTACTTTTAATCTAATAGCGACGCTGACGTAACAGTTTTACAATCACTTAGTAAAAATAATCTTGGGGGTGCTGGAAAGTGATGTCGTTTCTATATAACCTAAATCTATACTTCATTTTTTCGCCAAAACTTTCATAGATATTTTCCTTGTGAAATGGGTGTCATTCCTCAAATTATGATAGTAATTTCTTTTCCAGTTCCTATTGTACAATATGAATGACAAAATAATTGAAGGGAGTCATATCCGTCATTGCATACTCTGTGAATTCTGTCAAAAATGCAAAAACTGAAAGAATTTGTAGTATTATCCGAATGCAACAGATGTCAGCAGATGTCTGCAGACACCAACATTGATTCATCAAATTCTGATTAGGCAATTTCCACGTCTTCGATGTCGATCGTTAAGGAAGGCCAGAGGAGCTTGACAACGACCTGCTGCGCTTGAACTGGCAGCTGAAGAGCTTATTTTTTAACATTTTTTTTTTTTTACATTCCACAGAGTAGACATCAACTGTTTCTTCGTTGAATCGTTACTGGGAACAAGAAATGGGTTCTGTACGTTATCAAAAAATGGGTGAACGAATAGCTATCTCTTGATCAAACACCAGTTCCTACACCAAAATATTGATGAGGTTAAACATGGGTCATCAGGCTTCTCAGCATCAAAGCCAGCTTTCTTTTACAAAGAGTGAATTAAAAAGTCGACTTCTAGAGAGACATCAGGACTGAATAACGATGGCGATTATATAATTGATAAGCTATGAGGATTTCCTAATAAAAGAGACTTGTCTCTTCATAAAACAAAAACGGCAATACTTGCGGATACATCTAATACATCTTTGCCTCTATCGAACTTTACTTTCACTTCTGATTGATTGGTTGCCGTTAAACCAATGGCTTTCGTTATACGCTAAAAGATTGATAGGAATATATAGTTGTGTTCGTTGTATGGTTTGTACGATAATTGTCTTTTTATTGAAAAAAAGAGGCTGCCGGAAAACTTTTGGAAAGATTTCTTGATAACAACAAAAATCATCAAAATCATGTGAGGAGGTGCAGAGCGACCAAGTGGACAACGGCACGAAGATTGGACTCGGCAGACTGAGTTCAAACTCTGGCTGAAATTGTATTCACTTTGCTGTAACGCCCGTTGGGATAAGCATGGAATCGTCCCCCTCTGGTTATGGGTAAAAATAATGCAGGGTCAAGTTAGTGATGCGACTTCAGGTTTTTCACAGTTAGTTTCACGTATCGTCATCGGGACATATGAATAGTAATGTGACCTGTGATGCCCAGGCGCGGATGGTGGAAGCCATAGCCATCGTAAGGAAACAACGGGAAGAGACTTGAATGCGAGTACAAACTCCAAGGTTATTTATGTTTAATCATCGTTTCGCTTCAGAGGTGGACATCTAATTGTCAATCCATAAATGAGTGCACCCCACCTTTCTTATAGGAAGTTAATTTCCTTCGAAACCAAACATTGCAGGAATTTATTATTTCTATGTTGAACATTACACAATCGGAACGGATATTACCAAGTCATATCCATGACCAAAATATACAACATTGAAACTATATTGACAAGGGCTATACTCACTTTGAGACGGAAAAATCATATTTTTGCAAGTGTTTCAATACTGTAGATTTTGATCATAAATAATACCTATACCTGATGATGTCCGTTTTAATCTTGTAATGTTCTAATAGTGGTGATAAAATCCTGCAATGTTTGGTTTCGAATAAAATTAATTCCTTTTTTTTTCTAAAGTGCTCATTTATTGGCGACACGGTATACGTAAAAATTGTGACGGCCTTTAACAAAGGGATTTTCTCAAGAAAAGATCAGTAATAAAATTAGTACTTATTCTTAATTCATCTAGTAAGATCCAAATGAATATCATATATATTTTTCAAAATTAATTAGCAATTCATTACATGCCTCAAACTTATATTAAGGTGATAATATATTGTATATAGTTGAAACTCACAAGATTCGGGTTTTTCAAACCTTTCTCATGTGCAAGCCCCTTTTGATATGTGATATGTAATAGACATGTGAGAATCTCTTATATTAAGATAATAGTCATGTGTGAAATATCTTATATTAAGATAATAGTCATAGGTGAAATAGCTCATATCAAGATAATAGCGATATGTCAATTATCTTATATCTAAATGATAGTCATAAGTAAATCATCTTATATCAAGATGATAAGCATATATAAAATTTCTTATATTAAGATAATAGTCATAGGTGAAATAGCTCATATCAAGATAATAGCGATATGTCAATTATCTTATATCTAAATGATAGTCATAAGTAAATCATCTTATATCAAGATGATAAGCATATATAAAATTTCTTATATTAAGATAATAGTCATAGGTGAAATAGCTCATATCAAGATAATAGCGATATGTCAATTATCTTATATCTAAATAATAGTCATAAGTAAATCATCTTATATCAAGATGATAAGCATATATAAAATTTCTTATATTAAGATAATAGTCATATCTTGATATGTAAAATGACTAATAATAAGATGATAAAATAGCTTATATCAAAATCATAGTTATACGTAAAATATTTTACAATAGGATAATAATCATTTATTTCTATTATTATTCGGATTAGCCTCATCTTGGTTGTTTTTCATACAACGTTTCGGCTGTTGTACTCTACGGCCTTCATCAGGTATCATCTGGTAGGTGTGGGGAAGTAACAAACTGAACCCTTTATTTAACCGACAGGGGTATATTGACTGTACTCCCCTCTTAGCAGTAGTAGTATTTTTCGGATTATTATTGTCTCACACTGGGATTGAAGCTAAATAAATAAATGGCTACAGTTTCGCCTTTGTTCTCTGGGGATCCACGGTATGAGTCGATATGTCCAGCGGTTATCTGCCATTCTTGCAACATGTCTAGCCCATTTCCATTTGAGTATTCTAACAGTTTCTATGATGTCACAGACCCCTGTCTTTTCTCTAATATACTGAGCT
This sequence comes from Thysanoteuthis rhombus, assembly GCA_963457665.1. Taxonomy (NCBI): domain Eukaryota; kingdom Metazoa; phylum Mollusca; class Cephalopoda; order Oegopsida; family Thysanoteuthidae; genus Thysanoteuthis; species Thysanoteuthis major. The sequence continues at coordinate 16,634,093 of OY735219.1, read as the reverse complement.
GTCTTATGATCTCTCCATGCAAGGCCGAGCATGATCATCTCATGTGCAAGTCACATGGTTTTCAGTTTTAGGGTCAATCCTTTGGTTATGTCCCATGTTTCAGCTCCATAGGTGACCATCAGGAGGATGCATTGGTTGTATACCCTTCTTTTTATGATTCATGGGATTTTCTTGTCCTTAAAAGTCGAGCTTGCTCTACCGAAAGATTGCCAACCTTGTGCCATTCTCTGTTTTATTCCTTCTTCTTCCCATGTGTCTTTGTATCCAACATGATTGTCGTACCTGAAGTTTGTTTTCCTGAAGTTCATGTGGAGTTCAACCTTCTTGCTCGCTTCATTTAGTTCATCTAACATAATTTGGAGTTCGTGAAGGTTTTTAGCAAAGACGACGATGTCGTCAGCAAATCTGAGGTTAATTAGGTATTCGCTGTCTGTTCTAATTCCTTTGAGTATTTATACTTAGTTTCGGACGATCATTTCAGGGCAGGCTGTGAAGAGTTTGAATGAGTTTGTGTCACCTTGTCTCACTCCTTTTTCCTAGCTGAAAGGGCTCAGAGTCTTTATGCGGCCTGATGAAGAAACTGCATTGTTCGTAGATATGTTGCAGTATCCTGTCATATACGGGGTCTACACCTTCTTGTATTATTGCGTGTATGACTTTGGGGATTTCCACTGAATTGGAGACTTTTTTTTAAAGTCAACAAGTGCTACAGCTAGTGGCATTCTATATTTTGCTCTTTTCTCTTTCAATTAGTTTACTGAATGGAGATGGTTGATGGTTGAGTAGCTTTTTCTGAACCCAGCTTGTTCCCATGGTTGGTTTTCATCAAGTGTTCTGCTGATTTAGTTGGTGATCACTTTGATGAAGAGTTTGTTGATGCAGTTGAGTAGACTTGTTAACCAGTTGTGGTTTAAGTCTTTCGGGTTCTTTTGTGTGTATAATAGCACAACAGCACTATGTAAGGTAAAAGTTTTTTCTAAAATATCTTACATTAAGAAAACAATCATAAGTAACAAAAATCTTATATTAAGACAACAGCCATGTATGAAATATCTTACATTAAGATAATATTTTTTTAAATAATCCAATGTAAAACAGCTTGAATTAAGATAATAGTCACAAGCAAAATGCTTTATATTAGGCTAATAGTCATATGTATTTTAGAGATGACTTTCATTTTAGTCGTCAGTCATAATATATCAAAATAATGGTCACATGTAAAATGACTTATATTTAGATAATAATCATGATTAAAATAGCTTATATTAAGATAAGTCAAGTGTGAAATATTTTGTATCAACATAATAGTCTCACATGGAATACCTTATATCAAGATAAGTAGTGAGTCGTGAAAAGATTGTCTTATCTAAAGTGGTTTGCAAATAAGTAAGGTTTGAGAAGCCTAGTCGTGTGAGCTTCAACTTTGGACAGTCTCAATTCCTCAAATTATTCTTATAACGTCTTCTGTGCTATTGGAGCAATTGCAAGTATTCGTATTATCATGGGTAAGGCCCTAACTTTCATTTCCATTCATTTCACGGCTTTGGCCACGATTATTACATCTTTACATCGGAGATATCCAGTGGGTTTGCCTTTCCCTTCATTCATTACCTACCAATTGCAGACAGGCCAGTTTGGAGGTCCATTGTATATGGGAAGATCATGTCTTAAGATTGACTAATTGGGTGTAGAGTAGCGATCAGTCTCTTCCTTGGTAGAATCAATGTGGTTGCCACGTGGGTCTTTATAGATGATTCCCAGCTCCTTACGGCAACTGGCATTCTGAAAACATCACCCATCTATGTACCGACCAGGTTTGACGCTGTTTAACTCTGGTGATCGTACGAGAAACGATTTATTCAACGTAATTTTGCCGTAATTAAGGAACAAATGACAATTATGGCTATGTACAAAATGTCTGATGTAAGGGACATAACTGAGCATCCAATCAAATTTATTCCACGGGAGACAACTCGGGTATCCTGAACTTGAAATTTCTTCAAGTTTTAAAAATTTTACATATTTATCCGATTATTTCCTTATCTTTATCATACACTAGTTCAGCAAAAAATCCATCGTTCCGAATGACTGATAAGAGATATTTTCATCAGCATAATTGTTACTTTCAAATGAGAGAGCAACAGAAAATTTATGCTTTACATGTGAAATGCTTCACAACTAAAACAAAAATGAGTCGTACAAAATTTATTTTTTAAACAACTAAATGCCTCAAAATGAAGAAACTTACGATTGAGATAAACAAAATCAAAACCATTTGTAGTACATATCAGTCTCTCACACAGTCTTAATAGATTAACAAACTTGAAATGTGAAATTATTATATGTTCGTGAATAGTGTAATTTCAAAGGGGAATGATGACAGCATGTTATATTTAATCATGAAAACTGGATTTGATTTTTTTTCATTTCCTTTCGCTGGAATTATTCATCGTCAATTTGTTTTTGTTTTTTTTTTCCTTAATTTGAAACATTAAATTTTGGCAGATTTCTAAACCCGAGATCATATCATTTTTTTTCCAATGCCAAATTTATTTCAATATAATATGTGACACATGGATCAAGAAAAAGATCCCGAATCATTTACAAGGGACATAACTCATCATCCAAATCCAATTCTATTCCAAGGAAGGCAACTCTTGGTAAGGAATTGGTATGTGCCCGGTTGCTGAACAGCGCGGGAAGATTCTAAATCTATTTTCAGATGCAAAAAAAAAAACTCAAAAAAGTCTGAAATTTGTGATATGTGAAACTACGCCAAGGACAGCTGATGCCGTGGCCAGCATAGCGGCATTTACCAACATTTTGTATAATTTTCATTGTTTTCATTATAATGCACTAAATATCTCCATAAAGAAATCGTCTAAATTCTAATGAAGCGATTTTCAAAATTCTTCCGAAGAGGAAAACTTTGAAATCGTTCCAGTAAAAGAGTACGTTGCTTCAAATTGGTAGAAATATATATTTTCAGCAGCACAATTGTTATCTTTAACTGGAAGAGCCCATTGTTACGGAAAGAGAAACAGAAATTGTAAAATGCTGCTAATTATATAGATAGATTGATTTTTTTACTAGTGACATCATCTTGTCTGCCATCTTCACAACGCCCCGTCCGTTATACCCTACAGCTTTCTTCAAATTTCTTCGTCTTTCGTATTTGATAAACTTTTGTGAATTTCGGAAGAATGCCTTTATCCAATCCATGGGTGTATTTTAAATATTTTTAGTCTTTTGAGTTATTTTGAACGCGGGCCACAGGTATGAAAAGTGGGGTGGTTATTTCGATAAACTGGGGTATAATTTGGAATTTGGTGTGAAGAGCGGAAAGTGTTCTGTAGCTTTAAACCATGGAGAACCGCTGCTCTGAAGGAAGGGACATTACTCGGTTTGCAAATCATGGTGAATTCAAGGGAAGCAACTCTCATTTAAGACCAAATTTTACAAATTCAACAAGTTTCAAGATTTTACAGCATTATTTGCCAATCATATTTCTTTTATACATACTGGTTATCATCGTGAAAATTTCCCATATTTGGATTTCTACAAAATTATTCTTTTTATTTTTGAATTTTTAGTAGATTTTAACTTCAAAGTTGTATTATTATAGCATGTCACATTTTACTTTTGGAAAAAGGATTCAAATCATTTTTAAATCTTATCGCTGAAATTATTTCAAGTTGATTTAAAATTTTTCCCTTTGATTTGAAACTCTAAATTGAGTCTTCTGAATACCTTGGATGAGTCAATATGTAGGAATGAGGAGGGATGTTTTTCTTGAGGCCTTTGTTTTGCGGAATTTGAGGAGTAGTGGCTATAGTGTCTTTTTGGTGTCTGGTGTTTTTGTTATAAGCATCTGGGTAATTATTTTTGTTGTGTTTGCTCATATGTGTGTATCTGTTTCTGTTATTGGTGCTGGTGCTGGTGTAGATATGAATGTCATTCTTGTTAGTATAATGGGATTAATATTAACTGAATGCTTAGGGTTAATCCTATTTTTGGAAGGGGCATTGGTCTTTGCTGGGTATATAGGTAGTTGATAGAGGTATATATATATATATATATATATATATATATATATATATATATATATATATATATATGTGTGTGTGTGTGTGTGTGTGTGTGTGTGTGTGTGTGTGTGCGCGTGCGTGCGTGCGCGCGTGCGTGCGTGCGTGCGCGCGTGCGTGCGCGCGTGCGTGTGTGTGTAAAAGGAGTAGTTTACCACGGTGAAATTGTTCTGGGGGCAATCGCCAGTAATCATTCATTTGGGAGGCCGTTAAGTAGGGAGCAGTTTTCTCAAGGGGGGATACAAATTTTCCAAGAATGATTTACATTTGAATACCTACTGTTGTGGTGGAACTAGGAGAAACGATGGGCAAAGAACATTCTCATCACTGACGACACGCCCATTTGATGAACTGTAATTCAAATTATGGAAATTTATTGTCAGTTATTATAGAAAAGTATTTATATATATTCTATATGACCCACTGTAAAACATAAATAAAATAAATAATACTATAAATTAAAGGGCGCTAAAGTTAGCGTAAAACATCAAGGACCCTATGGTTTGTCCTAATTCTCAATTGTCAATTCATTCCATATCACCTTCAATGTCAGATATTTCAATGTTTACTCCCAGTTTTACAACTTATGAAAAATGAAGTACTGCAACGTTCTCTGAATGCCTGGAAATGCATGTAATTTTGATAATAAACGATTTCATTCAATAAACTGAACGCTCCAAATACATGGGAGGTAACTCCAAGAATGGGAGTTACTTCCCTTTATGATAGACCGACAAGGATCCATGTTGGCTGTTACTACATAATTCAGATTTTGTTTTACTGAATGAAGATTTCAAAAAATAAAATGTTTTTAAAAAATGCCATGTAATCTAAGATCAATGCTGATGTTTCAGTATCAAAGTCAAATTTTGTGACATCATATTAGTTTCCACAATATCTAGCGTCGATTTCTGTCACTAACTGATATACCGAAATGTTAGTGATATCCCTTGCCCTGTGTTGCCAATCTAAATACTTCCGAATTACGTTGCTCGTTCAGTGCTGTCAAATTATGTTTTTAATGAATCGTAATATTTCAATTTAATTAATAATAATGATATCAGCAATACTTCAATAAATTGATATTTAGAAGAAATAAATGTTGAAGATTGGAGTCATATTTAATCTAATTATGGTGTGAAACATATTTCTTAGATTTTATATATGTATATGGATGATATAGATCTCTGTGTGTTTTAGGATGTTTTCCGACAATTTCAGATGTAAACTTGAAATAAAATTGGCAACACTACTCTTGCTAGATCTTAACGCAAGAAAAGTATTAGAGCGTACACAGTTTGATTTTTGTACTTGTTTTTAAGTCAGTGTGATCTACTTTTTATGATAATGATAAACTTTTTGCCAATATTGATTGAATGTAATTGTTCCAAACTTATATCAAAGGGACAACTTTTTAGCGCTAAAATTGACGAAAGAGTAAAGGGAAATGATAAATAAGGACGCTTTATTTATTTGGGTTCGTTTATTAACGTAGAGTTGCTCGCACAATTGAGCTAAACAGCCGTCAGTAATGCACAGGCCCAAATAACTGTTTCCACCTCAAATTCACATCTCGTTTATCCCAAGTCAATTTATTTCTTTCAAACGAAACAGTTATACATTAAGAAAAGGATATAGAAATTTGATCCGACGGAATCATTATAAATTGCTTTATATTATAGAGAAATTCTTAAATGATCTTCCGTCGTTACTTGGCTGATGTATCATGCAAAGTAGACAACGTAAATAGAATGAACAATCAAAAAAAAAATGAAGGTACAGCAGGAAACGAACCTGCGACCGATAGGGTAGCTGTTTCAACGTAGCTTTTCTCTTACCATGGAGCCAATGCTGCAACATTTGAATGTAGCATTTAAAAAGGAGTTATTCTTTAGAGAAATTTACCGTCAGACGTCGACTGTAAATTCAAAAGAGATAACTCCAAAGTCTCTTTTTAAGAGCTATTCCCCTTTTGAATGTCACGTTTCCCTCTGATTTCATACATCATCATCAGCCTTTCAGCGTCTATTATTGGACATAGACCTTCCCAAGGATTCGCCGAACCTTGCTCTCATGGGCTTCGAAGAGCCAATACTCTTTGGATTTGTCTAATTCGTCACACCATCCTATATTTCACCGTCAAGAGTTTCACTTGATATCCATACGTATCTATGTTAGCATTATATATGTATTCAAGTATGTCAGTTAGCTGCATTAAATATTCCAGCCTATAATGAATTTTTATTTTTTGTGTTCGCACAAGTCTTACAATTTTCACCTGTACCATTAAAGTTCATACCACCAAGACCATGATGTTCTTACCACTATGCTGAACTGTTGAGACCAAATACTTTTCCTTGTACACTACGCCATGACACTCGTCAGACGCCATCGGATCCAAGCTGGTTGATTATAGTTTCATCTGACCAATGTATGTCTCAAAATTGAAATTTTATCTTTAATCTCCTGAGCAAACTTTAAACGAGCATGTTCGTTTCTCAATATCAGTTTTATATGCGGTCGTTGGACATGTAAGCCTATCTTGTTTAGCGCACGTTTGATTATAACCGAAGCATTCACAGCACACACCTCTATTACCTTATCAGCAAGATCGGCAGTCAATTTTCTTTGCTCTTCATCAACCATCATCCTGATATAACGAATAAACCTTGAGATAAGCTTGCATGCACACTTTTCCATTTGGTGACCGAGTTGGGAATATAAAAAACTTACTGATCATTAAATCAAGAAACACACAGACCATCTGTAAAATCTCAGACGAAACCAGGAACAGAAACCTCAAACCACCAACAACATCAAGGGATAAATAGAGCAGAGCGAACCAAACAAAAAAATCAAAAAGAAACAAAGAGAAGACAAAAGGAGGTACACGACAGCAATCATCCAAACCACTCTCGAAAAACGATGGAGCTTAAAGTAATAAACAAAGCTCCGAGTATAGGACAGAATTAGATAACTAGCATACTCGAAGAAAAACGGAAACATAACAACAGAAATAGTATCGTCGAATGCACCCAAGAATCCCACCAAGAACTCTACTCTTCAAGACACGGGCAACAAAACAATGACCAAGATACACAAGACGCTGACTATCAGTTCGAGGATTTCCCAGAAGTTACACCATGAGAGCTCAAAAAAGTCATCAAACAAACAAAAAAAGAAAAGCCTCTGGATCAGATAACATCATCATCGAGCTACTCAAAAAGCTGGTAAGATCATCAACAAAAAACTAGCAATTCTATTCATGTCTAAAATAGAGTAAAGTCCCGAAAGACTGGAACGCAGCAATTATAATGCTTCTACATAAAAAAGGAAACTACGAAGACTTCAACAACTATAGGTCTATAAGCCTACTCAACTTATTCTATAAACCTTTCACAAAAAAACATCACCAGTTAGATCACTAAAATACTAGATGAAAACCAACCACGGGAACAGGCTGGATTCAGAAGAAGCTACTCGACTATGGGCAATCTCCATTCAATAAATCAACTGAAAAAGAAAGTAGCAAAATACAAAATGGCATTTGCTGTGGCAGTTATAGACCTCAAGAAGGTATTTGACTGTAAAAATTTCCATGGTCATGAAGGCCATCACTCAACAAGGTGTAGAACCTGTATACTTCAAAGCACTACAACATATATACAATCACAGCAACTCCTTTATCATGCTACATTAAGACCCTGAACCCTTCCAGCTCTGGAAAGGAGTAAGACAAGGTGATACCAGCTCACCCAAACTCTTCATAGCCTGTTTTGAAATGATCTTCCGAAACCTGGACTGGGGGAATAGAGGAATCAAAATAGACGGCGAATATCTGAGCAACCTCAGATTTACAGACGACATTATCCTTTTTGCAGAGAACCTACATGACTTCCAACTAATTCTAGATGAAGTTGGCAAAGAAAGCAAAAAGGTTGGTCTACACATGAACTTCAGTAAAACGAAAGTTATGTGCAACTATCACATTGAGAATAAGAACATAACTGTCAAAATCGAAGATACAAAACTGGGGAAAGTAGACCACTACATCCACCTAGGACAACGAATCTCTATGAAATCCACGAAGAAAAGCGAAGAATCACCCTAAGATGGCAAGTTTTCGGCAGAGCAAGCTCAACCTTCAAAAACAAGCCGATCCCAATAATCTAAAAAAGAAGAGTATACAACCAATGCATCCTCCCGATAGCTACTTATGGAGCTGAAACATGGAACCTAACCAAGAGACAGACTCGCAAATTGAAAAGCGTGCAACGTGCTCATGAGAGAATCATGCTCAACCTCATATGGAAATATCACAAGACAGCACAATATGTAAGGAAGAAAACGGGAGTCCGAGACATCATAGAATCTATCAGAAAACTCTAATGACAATGGGCTGGTCTCGTTGCAAAATTGACAGACAACATCACGACTCACAACATGGATCCCCAGGGATCACATGGGATACCGAGGCCGACAGAATAAAACATGAAGAGATGAGCTGGACAAATTTAGAAAATACTGGCTCTGCGACGCCCATGATAGAGAAATGTGGTGGATCCTAGGGAAGGTTTATGTCCAACGGCAGATGTTAAAAGACTGATGATGATGATAAATTGACGCTTACGGAACAATAACAAGTTGGGTTTTCTTCACTCTGAACTGGTTTTGCCAATTTATTTTCTCGAATACTGGACTAACGTGTTCTCTCCACGTGATGTTAAACAGGATTCTTTCATGTGCAAGTCTCATAGTTCTGATTTTGAGGGCCAATCTTTTGATTAGCTTCTATATTCCGAATCAAAAAAGTGACAAGCGGGAGAGTGTACTGTCAGTAGACTCTTATCTTTAAAACTAATGGGAATATCTTGATTTTGAAGTTTGAACTTGTTCTGCCAAAAGCTTACCGACGTAGATTGATTCTACGATTGATTTCTTCTTTCAGAGATTTTATAGAGAATCGTGGTTCAAAGTAAATTCTTATTCTCTTGGCCTAAACCAGTTATTTTTTCTTTTTCGTATTCCTTTTATTTCTGTCAGTTAGATTAGGTTTTCCTTTGACTTTTCTGACCTCACAGGTTGTGGCATTGTTACCTTTAGATACTTCATCCAGTATCGATAACTCCCCTCTTAGCATTTCTATTCCTCTTTGTATTTTGTTTCCCATTGAGGTTGTTTGCTTATATTGTAGTGTTTCTTTTGTAAGTTTTATGCAGATATTTTTTTTATTTGCGTATCTGTTCCTTGCGAGCCACGTCAGATATTCTAGATAGTTACTTATGGAACAGGAACATAGTGCCTAACCAAAAGATTGACCCTCAAACTGAGAACCATGCAAACGTGCACAAGAAAGAACCATACTCAACCTCATTTAGAGAGATCACAAGATAGCACAATATATAAGGGGGAAAACAGGAATCCAAGACATCATATAATTCATTGAAAAAAAAATCGATTGGCAATGGACTAGTCATGTTGCAAGAATGGCAGACAACCGATTGACATCACGACCCCCAGATATCACATAAAAAAGATGCCGGCAGAATACAAGATGGACTAGACAAATTCAGAAAGTATAGGCTCTGCGACACCCATGATAGAGAGGTATAGCGAATCTTACTTAAGGTCTATGTTCAACTGTGGACGATGGAAGACTTATAACAACGATCATTCATCATTGCAATATTCACGTTAAGTTAAGCCTCTTCTGTTTGCTTGGCATAGCTGTCATTATTCTTTCCCCGTCATTTTCATGACCCTTATGGTCCTGATTATTCTTACTGCTGTTGTTATTGTTATTGCTGTTGTTGTTGTTGTCGTTGTTGTAATTATTAGTAGTAGTAGTAGTAGTAGTAGTATTACAGATGAATAATTACGCTCTTGTAGTTAATTTTCTAAAAGGAAAGGAAATAGAAGACTGTTTTGAAGTTTCTAAAAATACAATATATATAATAAAACAAAACTGAAAATTTTAGATAGTGGAACTTTGATGTGTGACGTTCGAATTTTGTTTTCTTCTTCTTCTTAACGTTTTCAAAAGTATTTTACATTTGAAATTTGACCAAAGAAAATATAGTTTTCAGTGTCTTTGGTACGGTTCTGTATACACCTACTATCATTGGTATAATCTTGAGTTTCATGTTCCACACCTTCTTCGGTTCCCTTACAATGTTCTGGTATTTCCCTCGCTTTCCACTCTCTTTTGCATTTACTCCACGATCCCCAGGTACGGCCACGTCTATTATTTTTCAAGTTCTCCTTTTCTTGTCCACGATTACCACGCTTGGTCTTCTCGCTTGGATGGAGTGGTCAGTATGGATGCCAAAGTTCTAGAGTAACACATGACTTCAATTCTCCAGGGTTGTCTCTGGATCCTGATGGTACCATTCGTTTGCTCAATTTCCAGTGTATCACAGTTTCTGCCCTGTCGTGTCTTTGTTTGTACTCTCTCTCTCTCTCTGTTTTAGTTGACTACATTCCCTGGTTTATTTGATTCTTGGTCTCATCTCTTTTTTCTCATAGGCGGCATTAGCTGTTTCTTTGGTTCTGTCGATTTTCACTTTGACATGATTTGTCCTAATGCATTTGCTTGGAGCTGTCACGATGAGTGATTCTGTTTCTTTTTTTCAGGTTTCTTTTGGGTAACCATGTCCATGATCTCTCGTCTGTGACATTTTGTATCTGTCTTCTGAACTCTGCGTATAGCTTTTTTTCTGATCCAATGTTTCTCTCCTTCATTAGCTATTTTTGTTGTTCAATGCACTGTTTTAGGTGCTTTTTATGTCTTCTCTATTTGCTTGTACATACTTTTCGAATCCTGTTTTGGCTTTCAGGACTCTGTCTTTTATGTAGCTGAGTCTTCTACCGCCCCCTCCCCCTCCCCATACAGCCTATCTGTGTCATCTCTTGGTTGTGAAGCTTTGTGCGTTACCATAAGCTTTCTCGTTCACTGGTCCATTGATTGGAGTTCTGCCTTTGTCCATCCACGGAATGGGCTTTTGTATTTTAATCATGATACAGCCAATGTGTTCATTCCTTTTATCATATTTCTGCTATTAAGCTTTGTCTCTAATATTTTTCTTATCCTCTTAAGGTATTTTTTTTAATATTCTTTTTCATTTTTTCCCGTTTGAACACGTCGCATTCCAGAACTCCAAAATATTTATATCGATCCTGTGTAGCCTATACTCTGATTTTTTGTTGTCCAATAATTTGATTACTTCTACTGATGTGAGCTTTCCTTTATGCATTGCCATAAGAACGCATTTTTCTAATTCGAACTTCATCCCAATGTCATCGCTGTATTTTTTCACTTTGTTGAACAAGATTTCGATCTATTCCCTGTTCTTTGTAAAATTTCGTCCATGTACATGAGGTGGTTGACTTTTTCCTTTGATTAAGAGAATTAGTATCCATTGCTGATTCAAGATTCTGTTGAGTGGTATCATGATTAGAACAAATAGTACCAGGGGTGGAGAGTCTCTTCTTCCCCTTTTTATATTTATCTCTGCTAAGTTTTCTCCCAAAACTGTCATGTCTACTTTTCATTCTTTCATACAGTTGGCTATGAATCACACCACTGGTTTACTGAATCTTCAATAACCTGAGGCTGTTTATTAGTATGTGCTTGGGTAGTTTATATGGAAGTTTGCAGTGGGGATGAATTTATGGATAAAACAGAATCGATTGATTTTGAAATAACTTATCTAGTAATTAAACTAATTGATGTTGGCTTTGTGTTGTTCAATGTGTTTTTTGTGTATTTTAGGTTTCAGTTGTTTTTGTCTTTATATCAATAGTTTGCCTTTAGTCATTAGAGTTGTAATATTGTAGTATAAAACGTAATAATATATTTTCATGCCAATATTTTTTTTATCAAGTCCGATCTTTCGTTTAGGGGTAATTCTAAATTGTGGAAAAATATGGTTGCTAATTTTCCTCCGGACAAAGGATACATCTTTTTGAAATGTTATTATCATCTGATGCAGATTCTTTTTACTTTCCATGTTACAAAAAATGAATGACACTGAAAGAAATTTGATACAGAAAATGAAACATTTATTTCAAAAAAGATTTTTCCTCAACATAATCAAAACGGTTTGCAGGACAGACGTTTATTCTTCCAGCTTTATAGGATAAATTGGCGATCTGGACTTTTTTTTTTTTTTTGCTTTTTTTTCGAATAAAATAAATTTTTCAAAAAAAGGCCAATTGTTTTGCATTCTGATCAGAATTATCATCTCTCTTTATATCTTGACATAAAATCCTTTTCGGAAAAAGAAGAAAGCTTTTTTGGAATCGAAATGATTTCTTTCATCGATATATTATGTGGATTAGCATTGATTGGTCAAATTCAGATTTATCAGATTCTTTCCTTTTGATCCAATCTGGAAGAGAAAGGGGTGACAGGAATTAAAGATAGAAATACTTTTTAGTTTCGAGAAGTTCCGAAAAGAACATTGGTTTATGACCTAACTCTTGCGGTGCCAGAAGTCTCCTTCTGAGTCAAAAATTTCGAATGCTAATCCTCTCAGGAAATAGAGAGGCAGGCCTTTCCTTATTTAATGATTGGCGGAAAACAATATCCCTATGTCCTTAGTTCTCTATATTAAGCTAACCCCGGAAAATATCGAAAAAAAAAATGAAATTTCGAAAATCTCAGGAATTCTGACAAGATTTGCCTTGTCTGATTTTTATCATTTGACGAATTCCAAACATAGTACTATCGAATAAAGCTAATGGAGATAAAGTACATTTTCCCAAAACGTTTCTTAAACAGTCTCAATTCATTCCTAGGGTCTCATTTTCTAAGCTTACCAGGGTTACCAATTTAGAAGATTTTTCGTTTGCTTTTTTGATTTTGTGAGTCTAGTGTTGACAGTAATTGAAAGTTGCTTTTTTTTCATGTTTTAATGTGCATTATTGCCAATTGAGATTTAGTTTATAATTCTCGAAATCTTGATATTTTATATTGGCGACCCTAGATGCAACTTGTAATGATCTTTATGATCATAATTATAAATTTTTTTGGCTAAATTCAATTGAACGACCGTAGCTACCGGAGGTGTCGAAAAGTTCCTTCCCTTTTTATATGTGCGTATGTTTGGGTTTTTTGTGCGTTTGCGTTCTCAGACGCTCCTGGCAACAACTAATTCGTCCACAGACGTGAGAATTGGTAACAGTACTCCACAAGGCTTTTTCTAAAAACTTATATTTTCACTTTTTGGAACAAAAAACTTTTCCGTTCTTTGGTCTTATTTTGATGGGTCTATTAATCACATTTAGATTCTCAAGAATCTGGATGTTTCTAGATGTTTATCTCTGTTTTTGATATTTTCCAGTGGAACATTTAGATTCTGGAGAGACTGGATGTTATTAATAAATCTGTCAAAATAGGACATCAAAGTTGACATCAAAAGCATCTAGATTGTTTCTATGTGTTTTTTTTTTATATCTATTTTAGGTACTTTCCAATGGATAACGCTTGTATGGCATAAGTAAAATTCATTTTGACCATATATATTCTCCGATGTTTTTTTGGGGGGGGGTCACATAACTTTAAATTTTGATGCTACGGTTGTTCAATTATTGACTTTCATTGGCAAACAAGTTATAGTTGCTGGTTTTACGTATCCCGTGGCACAGTGTTTTCCGTTGCCAGTATCGGTTTGTTGCAGCATTAATCAAGGGTGTCTTGGGGGGGATAGCTTGATGGAGGCGTTTCCCCTTCAGGTTCCCTCAATCATACTGTTTATGCTGCGTCTTCAGTTTGATTTTCAAAATCTTTTAAATGGCTCAGCCACGACCAACAGGACCGGGTGCGAGCACTCTATCACAGGTCCACGATGATTGGTCGAGTGGAATTCTGCTTTGCACTGATCTTTTGGGTTGTTCTCAGCTCCCCAACAATGATGGGTAAAACTTTGTGTCACACAATTTGTCCATTTCACTTGCAAGGTATTGATATTGGTCCATTTCATTATATCAATATTATCATTATCATCAGTAGTAGTAGTAGTAGTAGTAGTACCTAATTATTGAATTTTCAACTACTCATGTTTAGTTTTACACACATACGCACACGTACACACACGTGTACAAACTATTGTCCTTAGAAAAGTACACAAACAAACATATCCAATTGGCCAGTGAATCTAATCAATTCTGAAACAGGTAAGCTCTTGGGATTACTTAGCTGAACCATATCTATAACAAATGTAAGATTTACAAATGGGCAAAGCGGGCTGCAGCCCAGGGCCTCATAATCTGAGGGTTACTTGGCCTCCTGCCAAAAAAATAATAAAAATTCCACATCAACTTTATTTCAATTTTAACGATAAAAACCAGGGACACATAAAGTTTTGTTTTTTGTTGAGGGAAAAAATTTTAAAGAATTTAGACGATTACTAAAATGTAATAAAAACAAATTATATCAACTACTGAATAGCACTGAGCCATTTTCCCGATTGGCACCAGAAGGAGTTTGTATTGATCCAAATTTTATTCATATATATATATATATATATATATATATATATACATATATATGATTTTGGTAAAATTGAAAAAATATACCTAAATTAGATATTTTAGTTAAAGATACTACAAAGGCACACTCTCACTTCCTTCCTCTCTCACTCTATTTCTCTTATTTGTCTATTTACCAGGAAAGACAATAACTAAATTCAGGAACAGAATACACCAGAGAATTTGCCAAAGGCTAAACATTTTTCCAGGAAATCATCCTCTTTTGCAATAAATGGCGAGAATTCCCAGAAAAGGGCCTAAACTTCTGAGAAAATAAAACTTCTGTTTATTCGGGGGTAGCGAAGATATAACAGGACAGTCAAACAAAATCCCTTTGATAAACAAGTGGTATATATAACAATGCAACAACTCAATTATAAGTCAAGTATCTTGACTGCAGACTTTTACGTAACACCTCGAAAAAACATTACATTCCATACTCATCACACAAAATTATTTTTCTCATGAATTTAATATTCATGTACATCAATAAATAGTGCAGCATGGGGGAACTTTGATTTTCTCTGACCAACAAGCCTTTTTCCCCCATTTATATGAATAATACACGCATGCTCCCTTCTAAGTAGAAGTAAGCACGCACCTAATTTCATCTGTGGAAACCCTCTGATACTGCACTAAAACTCCTATTCTAATGAAGTTAGCAGAATAAAACATATAGGAATCCTCACAAGTACATTTTTGTATTGAGACAATAAAAAAACAATTAAATTATTATTCTTTGAAATTGATTTGCAAATATTTCTGCAAGATACAATCATCTTTACAAAAACATCGGAGAGGGGATCCTGGCCCCTCTTTGATAATCTCCGTCCTAACCCAGGCACCCCAGTTGCTCTAATCCAGCCCTGTTTATAACGTTGGCCTTCTGTAACAAAACAATATGGCGCCTATTTATCAAATGCTGTAACTTCATTTGTAATAAGAGATGGATAATCTCTCATCCCAAAAACGTTAACAGCTTTTATTAACTAACGCAATTTCATCTGAGTTAATGGAATAATGTAAAACATTGAAATTGGGAATTTAGACATGTTCAATTATAAATGTTAAAAGTCACCCTGATTAGCTCTTAATACCTCATAATTACGTATAAAGTACACCATATTCAGCTCAAATGTAAGATAGCATAAAATAAGATTTTGCTGATAATGAATATGAAGACAAAATGCATAACATCCTAAATTGTTTCATATCATGCCAATCCTTTTAGAATAGTCTCAATTACATTTCGATTACACATATTTAGGTAGAAGATTGATGATTGAGCTTATGTGATTGTCAAAACTTTTTGAAATGTCATTATCATCTGATGCAGATTCTTTTTACTTTCCATGTTACAAAAACGAATGGCAAAACATTTTTTCAACTTATGTCAATCACGGAACAATTTTGTTAGAACCCGAATTAAACATTCTAAGTGTATTTGTTTTGAAGTTACGGAAATTTTTCATATTTTCCAAGATCAGGCAATATCTACTCAATTGACTCTGGGGCACAGTAGAAGATCCTCATCATCTTAAACACCTCGATATTCTTCAATATATATATATATATATATATATATATATATATATATATATATATATGTGTGTGTGTGTGTGTGTGTGTGTGTGTGTATATATATATATATAGGTGTGTGCGTGTGTGTGTGTGTGTGTGTGTATGAATTTCTTTTTTCAAAAGAACTTGGCAGGCCAACTAACAGAATATTGGACACGAAATGTTGTCTTAAGATGGGACTTTTAATACAATGACATTTTCTTACGACTTTTCATTATTTATTATTTCTGAATCGACTGCGCCTCACTTTTTATGGGACTGTGGATTTAAAAATGAATTCTATCTCTGCTGTTTTTTGTTTTTCTTTTCGTGAAAATATCATGAAAGTTACTTACTTGATTTCAGCAAATCAATCATGGGAATGGCCGTCAATATGGTGATCTTATGATTCATGATTAATAGAAGCTATTTGATTAAAAAAAAAAGAATGAGAAACAGGAATTAAATTTCTTTTGTAATTGCAATGAAAAGTTATTTCAAAATTAAACTAAAAGAGACTCTGTTCAAAACCAACGACGTCGTTTGCACAATTTTTGACATTTGTGTCGGACACTTTTGATAAAACTATTGAATTTCATTGAAATTTGAATTTTTTTTAAAATGCTTTACTATAACGATAATGTTTGATGCATTGATTGATGTGCATGGATTTAGATACATAGAGAGAGAATGAGAGAGATAGAAAATAAAAGAGATAGAAAAAGAGAAAGAAAGAGAAAATAGAATAAAAGATAAATACATAGTTATGATACAATCTATTTTTAAAAAATTGAGATTTTATATTTTTCATCTTCTCAGTCAATAACAATAGATTCGTCCGCTATTTTGCTGATGATATCTCCTACCTAACATTTAAAGTAATGGACTCTTCAACTTGAACGATTTCGGGTCACAAATGAATTAAATCACAGATTAAATTGATTAGTCATAATGTTATCGCAATCAACACAACGATGCATGTATTTACGGTCTTGTGCTTCTGAGAGCTACATTTCTGGGAAATATATTTTTATAAGAATTGAACCGTTGAATGGAACTAAGTCTTTTCTATCTAGTTAAAATCTTGTTCATTATCGATCAATAAGACTATATATATATATAAATATATATGTGTGTGTGGGTGTATGTGTGTGTGTGTATTGTACAGATCAGGTTAGCAATATAGCATAATACAAAGCGACGTCTGATATGTGATGGATTTATTTCATAGAGTGCTCGATACATTCAACTTTATACTCCGAAAGTTAAGTTGTTTTAGTGTAGAGCTGGAAATATATAATAGGATGTGGAATTTCTACACAAACAAGTTTATGTTTCTGTCTTCTCTTGGCATAACCGGGCGAATGATTGTCTGTATTTTCAGATTCTAGTTTGGGGAATTCTGTGAGAATTTTCCCCAAAATAGAATCTAAAAACACAGACAATCATTCGCCTGATGAGGCCCAGAGAAGGCAGAAACATAAACTTGTTTATGTAGCGAATCCAAATCCTATAATATATATATATATATATATATATATATATATATATATATATATATATATATATATATATATATATATATATAAACCATAAAAACATTGTTATCTATATAACACGAATATATTGGCAAAATAACAATTTTATATTAATGTACCACACACATATATAAACCAGATAACAATAAAAATATAATCTTTGTGCGGAACATTTATACAAGGTCTGGTGGGTCACTCATTAGAGACAGCCAAAGAACTAATATCTTTTGTCAGTGTAATAAAAAGCACAAATTAGGATTTTTCATTGCCTTTATGGCGTCGTTTCTGCATTTTATTATTTCGAAATGGCGCCTCATATTCTATGAAAGTGTGCATCTGAAAATGAAATGAATTATCGCTATTATAATATTATGAAAGGTACTTACTGGCTGAGGCGACCAGCAGCTATTATATCTGCCTCTTCAATCCTATGGTAAATAGAAAGGGTTTGATAAAAACTCAGAAAGGGAAACGGGTATTGAATTCATACCTCTCTTCATCAAAATGTACAACAATCTCAAAATGAAACAAAAACTGGCTCTGTTCAAATCCTGCAATGTTTTACGTTTGTTTTTGATAAAATAACAGAATTTCATTTCAATTTCAATAAAAAGATACCGATGCATTTCTATAGTAAAATTATTTATAATGAATTTTATATTTGAAAAGTCCTATTCTGATAGTAACACATATCTCAATTCCCATATTCGAAAGTAAAATACGCTAAATTCTAATAAAATTTGATTTCAAGTTCCTAAAAATTTCTCTTACAATTAATTCGTTTCGAGTTTCCAATTCAGTAGTATTGGATAAATCTTGTTGTGAGTCAAATAAAAACAAGTCCTTTCAGTACTCCAGCACTCTTATTAGTATTATTGTCCATTTTACTAATGCCTCTATCTAAAAGATTTCAATTCTCTCTCAGATTTTCAATATCTTAAGCCGAATTGCATCATTAGGATCATTATTATAATTCTCTTTATCTATATTCAATCTATTGTTATTTAATCTTTATGTGATTTTCATACCTGTGCCAACTTCTTGGGAGTGACTTGGTGCAAGGTTTTCTGTCCCCAGAATCTTGTTGTTGGGGTACTCATCAAAGGTGTTTCTTAGTGCAATACCACAAATGTTGTCGATTTTATAACCATATCGATTATGAATTACGGTCCCTACAGTGGAATTTCGAGCGGTCGAGAACGATCAAATTTATCACAGACTTGGAATAATTTGCGTGGTCTGAATGATAACTGATCTAGACGTCAGTATCTAGACGAAGCAAAATTAGGACTAAAACCCCATTTCATTAATTGTGCGAAATAACCTGAAAGCAACGCATGAAAACGGAAATAGTGGCGAACGATTTCAAGGTAAGCAGACTGACTGAGAATTCTATTGTTGTCTCGGAACATTGACCCCGCAGGTTTGCAATCGAAATCGATTCTTCAACCTGGGTTTAGAAGATCAGGATTTTCCATTCCTGAAAATCTAAAAGCGCGGGAGAGCCTTTTTCATTGGATATTCAAATTAAACACTACCCCATACAGGTCTGAGTGTGTGTATTGAACATTTTGATTCATTTGTTGTATAATGTAAGCGGATAAAACCCACAGCCGACCGAACAGCCCTCAACCGATGGGCCATGGTGAACGGTCAAGTATCAGTGCATCTCCTTAATTCCAGCACCCTCCCCTGGATCCAAGCTTATTTCAGTACTGCTATCATTTAAGTGGTTTTCTTCCTTGGGTTTATAATAGTTCCACTTGCTTTCCAACACTCTTTGGAATTGATTCCAATCCTCCAACAATGAAGGGTTAAACTGTCACCTTCATGTTCCACATTCTTTTTACTTTTCTTGCATGATCATGATATTTGTTTATTCGATTATCATTGTCATTATTTGTATTTTCACACCAGTGGCCTAGCGGTCACCACTAGAGGCTGAGTGACAGGAAGTCTCTTCTAGCTAGCACTTTTTGTCCACATAGTCAAATCCCAGTCGTTTGCACACTTCCTAGTATTAGCAGTTCCTACTCTACCGTGTCTATTCTTGTATTCCATCTGGGCATGTTTACTACATTCACTGGTAATGGGTTTTACATATTCACCCCTTTATTCCCATGGGCGGCATTTGCTGCTTGTCTGAGTTCAGTCGTTTTACGACGAGACATAGTTTCTCCTAATGCATTTGTTCAAGATTGCCATGATGATAGATTATCTATTCAGGCTTTCTTTGTGTCAGCCTTTATCTCTTATCTTCAATATTTTTAAATTCTACCTTTTGAATTACCACTGTAGTTTTTCTCTCTGTTCTCATTTTTCCTCCCTTGTTGTCTTCTTTCTCACACCCTCGTCAGCTACTTTTTGTTGCTTGTTGCGCTGCTTCGAGCTCTTTGCATACTATCCTCACATACTTCTCTAATCCCCATTTTGGCCATTTTCTATTCTAGAGAATCCACAGCTACTTCCTTTCCTCTTCACATACAGTCTATCAATGTCATTTCTGGGCTGTAGAGCCTTGTGCATCGTCATAAATCTCCTAGCTTGCTGGTCCATTGATTAGAAACTCTAGTATTTTTCTTATCCTATTAATATTTGCAGAAAATAGTAGAAAATAACATATCAAAAACCAGAATCAGAAATTTCCAATAAGGCACTTGAATCGCTCTCCTGATTCCCTCTCTTCAGTGTCCATTTATTTGGGGGTTGTTTTGGCTCTAGGGTCTAGCTTTCATCTAGCTTTCATCTTGGGGACTTGGGATCAGTCTTTCATGTTGTTTGATGATTTTTTTTAAACCAATATCAGTGGATCCCCCCTGGTCCTGGTGCTTTCCAATCGACTTTTTTCGGAATTAGTAGTAGTAGTAGTAGTACTAGTAGTAGTATTCTGTGTGGGGCTATTATTGTAAAATGATGTAATTAAGACAATAAACACAGAACATGTTTTGAAAAGCAGAGCTACAAAAAGCAAGCAAGCAGAAGGTAGAAATATAAGAGAGTTATAGGCCCTTGATTGCTGCAAATTGAACTGACGTAAAACAATATTCCCACAGGTTTAGTTTGCATTAACACCCCGCTTGAAGCTAAAGCCTTTTTGCCACTGAAAGCATCAGTTGTTGATCAGATGGTAAAAAATCTTCAAATGAACAATGCTTCCTGAAAATTGACTGTTTCAATTATTTTCTTCTAGTTATAAGTTTATTTTCGAATAGTAAATTTATTCAGCTTAATCTTTGTAAAGATTTTGTTTAACACATTCTAATAGAGTCATATTATCATGGAAATTATTCACTTTTATTAGAAATACCACTGGAGAAGGTTGTTGAATGCATATTGAATGCATCTACTATTACTGTTAATACTTTGACTTTCATTTTCCAGACCTTCTTCGGTTCCCTTGCTAGGTTCTAGTATTTTCCCGGCTTTCCACTCTCTTTCATATTTATTCTGTAATCCATCGGTATAGCCACGTCTATTATTTGGTAGGTTCTCCTTTTCTTGTCTACGACTGCCTGGTCTGGTCTTCTCGTTTGGATGGGATGGTCAGTATGGATGCTAAAGTTCCCATCGTGTTACTATTGCTACCTATCATGTCTGTTTTTATACTTCTTCTGGGCTCGTTGACTACATTTACTAGTCACTCTGTTTACAGCCTCATCACTTTCTCCACACAGGCGGCATTTGCTTGGGCTCTGTCGATTTTTGCTTTGATACAATTTGTCCGGATGCTTTTGTTTTGGGATGTCATGATGAACGATTCTGTTTCTTTCTTCAGGTTCCCCTTTTGTAGCCATGTGCATGATCTATCTGCGACATTTTGTATCCGTCTTTTGGATTACTCGTATAGTTTTTATCTGTTCCCATCTTATCCTTATTTGTTGTGTTGCTTCTTCGTTAGCTACTTTTTTGTTGTTCGTTGCACAGCTTCGGGCGCTTTTTATAATGTCTTCACTATTTTCTTGTACATACCTGCATGCTCTGTGTAGAACATACATTCTCAGAAGAATTCTAATATTGTGTACAGTGGAGATGAGAGGTGTTTGCTGTATTTGATATATGTCCTGGGATTTCCATGTATTCTGTCGGCAAATTCATCTTTTTTAGTAATCCAAGGGCTCCAACTACGATCGGTATTATTTTGCTCCTGTGTTATCACATTCTACTGAATTCTATTTCAAGGTCTTTATATCTTGAGAATTTCTTGAGTTTCTTGACAGCAATGCTTTTATCCACAGAAACAGTCAAATCTACTGTGAGGCATGTTTTTTCTTCAAAATCTTTCACTATAATACCTGGCTTGTTCGCGTTTATAGTTGTCTCAGGATATATAGTGAAGTCCCATAATTTTGCTTCAGTGACTGGTTCAGGCTGTTGTTCGAACCAGTTCTTAGCATATGGGGCGTTATGATATTCGCAAATATTTCAGTGTAGATATTTCCCAAATCTGTTGAGTCTCATCTTATATTCCTATATATGCTGCAATGACCAAGAATCCTGCAATTATGTGTGCAATTGTTTTGGTCTTATATTGACACAGTCGACATTTAGGGTCAATAGCATTCATTAGTATGTACTTTCATGTTTTTAGGTTCTATTTAGGGTTGACTAAACTTACTTCTAGCCCTACAGTTTTCTCAATTCCTAGATCCATAGTCTGAAACTTTCTTCGGATCCCAAGTTCTTTTAATCCCGATCTTACTTTTTTTTCTTTTTTTTCACGGCTTGACTCTCAACCTAATATTCTAGAGCTTTTTCTACTCTCAAGCTTGGTCTTGGTACTTTCAATTTGTTTACTTACGAACAAATATTGAAACACCGTATACAGTCCTTTCTCGCACTGACAAGGATTGGTCTGAAGTCAATCCTGAAAAGCAAAAGAGGATGGTTGTATATTTTGCAATCGTCAATTTTCTTGTTTCAGTCAATGACTCAGGTATTTACAGATGCTATAAGGGTATGCTTTGCCTCCAAATCGGGGCCCTCCTTTGATAGAAACAATGATTATCAAAGTTTCTCATCACAATATATATATATATATATATATATATATATATATATATCAGGTCATTCCCCCCGTAATAACTCAAACTGAGGGTCGAAAAATATCTAGAACATTCCTGTTTAATAAAAATTTATTAACAATGAGAAGTAAATGAGATCCGTTATATTTTGACCAATTTTCAAATTAAGAATAACTGATCTTTAGTTTTACACGCACACACACACACACACACACACACACACACACACACACATGGATAAACGCACTCTTTACTTTGGAGGAGTGCACACACACTGACAAACATGTGATCGGTCGGTTCAATCTAATACTATGAAGACTGTCAGTGTATATCATACTAAGGAAAGGTTGTCTCGTTCTTCTCTCCATCTTGTATTCTGCCAGCCCTGGTTACGCATATGATCTCTGGGACCCATGTTGGGAGTTGCGATCTCCATCGGTTGTCCACTATTCTTGCAACATAACCATCCCATTGCCATTTTTAGCTCTCTGATGGATTCCATGATGCTTCCGACTCCTTGCCTATGATGGGAATGACGTGCTCCCACAGCGACTACCCATACAAAACCATCAAAACCCTCACCAAGAGAACAACATTATGCATTGGCACATACAACGTCAGCATAATTTCTACAGATATGCCCCTGGATCAAGCGAAGATAAATATATTTTCTTGTGTTGTTCATCGCTCAACTGTAATAAATGTGAGCTCCTGGGCTTATTTACTTAAATGATGTCTATAACGAAGCCCAACGTAGCCTTCCCGTGTTTTCCAAAGAGTACTTCAACCAATTTAATGGCCTGCACCGTTGAGGAACATTACTGCAGGTTTGACCCCCTCCTAAACTTAGGCATGATGGCATAAGTTTGTGTACAAAGCTGAAAATTGGTTGGTTTGTAACGACTCTATTTTCCCTAAATAAGTTCAAGTTGGAATGTATAACCCAATATGATAATTTTTATTTTTTATTTTATCTTATTCAGCAAGATGCATATCGTCCTTTGGGTTACTCCGTTAAACCATGCATATAATAGAGCCTAGCGTTGCTTGTCCTACAGACCAAGAATACTTAAACCGATGTAATAACACACACCGTTAAGGAGTACTACTTCAGATTTGACCTAAATAGAGGAGTGCACAGCCAATGCATCCTTCCAATAGTCAATTATGGAGCTGAAACATGGATCCTAACCAAAAGACGGACTCGCTAACTGTGAAGCATGCAACGTGCATATGAGGGAATCATGCTCAAACCTACATGGAGAGATCACAAGACAGCATGGTATATAAGAAAGAAAACGGGAGTCAGAGACATCATATAATCTATTAGAAAACTTAAATGGCAATGGGCAGGCCATGTTGCAAGAATAACTGATAACCAATGGACATTACAACTCGCAACATAGATCCTCAGAGATCACGTGCAAAGCCGAGGCCGACAGAATACAAGATGGAGAGATGAACTAGACAAATTTAAAAAAATACTGGCTCTACGATGTCCACGATAGAGAAGTGTGGCTAATCCTGGGAAAGGTCTATGTCCAACAACAGACGTTAAAAGACTGATGATGATGATGATGATGATGATGATGATGATGATGATGATGATGAAAAGATGGGTCTGATGACAATAGTTAGATGGATTGTAACGACTATTCTATTTAGACAAGCTCACATGCACAAACATGTAATCAATACATCGCTCTCTCTCTCTCTCTATCTATCTATCTCTCTCTCTCTCTCTCTCTCTATATATATATATATATATATATATATATATATATATATATATTTACCTTTGTGTGTTTGTGTGTGTGTCCTGATCGTCTTTCATTTCTTCATTCATTTACGTGGCCGGCTGTCCGATTTACTACTTCTGGTGTCGTACGAAATCTTTCCGAATAAATTGACTCTACAGTTATCACATTCTGTCGAGCACATCACATTCCCTCAGAAGTACAGTCCAATCTAATGATATAAGTATCAGCTTTAACGCAGCGTCGCTCTTACTATTGAGCTAAATAGCCTGCCGGAGAGGCAAAGGCCCAAACCATATTATTAGGAAATGGATATATAATCCAACAAAATTATTATAAATGCGTTGTATCACTTTGAAACACTATTTGAAATCATCATCATCATCATCATCACCATCATCATCATCATCATCAGTCTTTTAGCGTCCGTCGTTGGACATAGACCTTCCCCAGGATTCGCCACACTCCTCTATCATGGGCGTCGCAGAGCCAGTACTTTCTGAATTTGTCTAGCTCGTATCTCCATATAATATTCTGCCGGTCTCGGTTGCGCATGTGATCTCGGGGGATCCATATCTTGGGTCGTGATGTCCATCGGCTGTCCACCATTCTTGTAACATGGCCA
Source organism: Thysanoteuthis rhombus (assembly GCA_963457665.1). Classification (NCBI taxonomy): domain Eukaryota; kingdom Metazoa; phylum Mollusca; class Cephalopoda; order Oegopsida; family Thysanoteuthidae; genus Thysanoteuthis; species Thysanoteuthis major. The sequence continues at coordinate 16,608,977 of OY735219.1, read as the reverse complement.
GCCAACTGCCATTTGAGATTTTTAATGTATTCTATGATGTCCTTTACTCTTGTCTTTTCCTGGATGTACTGTAGTCTTGTAGTCTCTCCATGTGAGGCCCAGCATAATTCTTTCATGTGCATGTTGCATGGTTCTCAATTTGCGGATCTGTCTCTTAACACACAGTTAATTTGTCATTTTTGCCAAGATAGCGTTATGGAATTACCACTTAAAGAAAATAGACAGCTGTAGGAATCGAATAATCGAAGTTCGAAATAAGTTCACTCAAAAACACTCTAATTTCTTTTAAAAAACTTTCCTTTTAGATGATGGGACCAAATAATTGAAAATCAGTTTCTAAGGTAATTAAACATGATAAAAATAACTGTGGAAGTTACAGACAGTAAGGATAAAGGGATCTACAAGGTGTGAGTTTCCCTTTAATTTGTCTAAAGTTGAGGGAGACTTTTTAAGGAATCAAAAGTGTTGAGAAACTCAACCTTTAAAGAATCAAAAGTGAAGGGATGTTTCAACCTACTTCGATGGTTCAAAGGCTTTCAAAAAAACGTTTTCTCCTTTCCAAGTGGTCGAAAGTGAAAGGGGGCTTACCAATAAAAAAAAAGGATACCCCTCCTTAAGGGGACAATAGAAAAGGGAGACTTTCTCGATCCTTCGAGGGGTCAAAATTGAATGTAAGCGTTTTCCACCAGGGGTCAAAATAGGAAGTTTTTTCTAATTTCTTTCAAAAGATCAATAGTGGAGGGAAACCTGTCAGAGGGTACTAGCTCCGTGATGCCCATGATAAAGAGATCTGACGAATCTTGAGGAAGGTTTATGTCCAACGATGGACGCTAAAATATAGATGATGATGATGGTGATGATATATTATATATCTAAGATGATGGAAACAGCTGAGTGACTGTTTGTCACTGTGTCCCCTGCATAGGCATTGGCACAGCTCAACCTAATTTGGCACTAATTTGGCATCTATACTCAATAAAAAGGAGGGAGGTTTTAAAGTAAAATATTTTTAGAACAAAATGTAAGGGTTTTAGTGCGGAAGTCTTATTTATAATGTAAATATAATGATAAACTTAACTCTTAGTTTTTGCTCAATCTCGATATATACGTATGCATACTAACTGGAAACCACAGGATAATGCATGGTTTTCTGATAGTATATATATATATATATATATATATATATATATATATATATATATATATATATATATATATATATATATATATATATATATATATATATTCAAAATCTACGTACAAGCGCTACAACACAAATTCAAAACTTGGAGAATATAAACGAAAAAATACAAATGATATATATGATGTAATTACACAAATATTAATATGATAGATACAAATAGAAACGAATTTAAAAATAACCATAAATTCACTTGAAATAATGACCAATGAGGTGTGAAAAGTCTACTTGAATAACTACTGTTAAGGTGCAAATCAATCCTGTTGAGGCACAATCGATAATGATGAAGAAATCTTTCATCTATTAACATTTATTCATTTATTTCTCTGCTCTATTCTTGTAATACTGAGCGCGTCAAGGATAACATTACAAAAAGCGGAAAAAATTGTGAAAATATGTGTGTATGTGAGTGTGTGTGTGTGTGCGTGTGTGTGTGTACATCACTAGCTATATACATACGCAGAACTACTGATGAGATATTGCAATTTATAACCCAAAATAATGATTTCTTTGATTTAAGAAGAAGCACATAGTCTCTAAGGGTTAATTAATTGTCTGAATTATTGGACCAAAATTTTCTGGAGGTCTTACCTCCCAAACGATCATTATTATCATTATTGCTATTATTGTCATCACCATCATCATCATCATTATCACAGTAGTTGCCTGGTAGTCACAGCTGGAGTTTGAGTGCAAGTCCCCTCAAGCCTCTGGCCCTCCTCTCCACACTCTTACAATCCACAGTAGTGCTGTGGTTTACAGTTTCACACCAGTTGCCCGGTGGTTATCGCTGAAGGCCCTCATCTCATATCTCTATCACCTGTCACAGCAGCGCTGTGGTTTATATTGCTACCACCATCTGTAGTGTGTGTTGATATGTGTGTTTTGGTTTTGTTTGGATTGTTTTGTTTTGCATTAGCCCTCTCTCTCTTCTTCTCTGTGAGGCCACTGCTAACAGCTGGGGTATAGATCTCATATATCTAGCACTCTCCTCAACATTTGTGCAGTCCCAAGCAGTGCTATGGTCTGTATAGTCTCAAACCTTCCTTTTATCCCTAGTTCTTCCAATCTCGCTTTCAGTGTCTTTGGTACAGGTTCGAGTGCACCTACTATAATTGGTACTACCCTGACTTTCATCCTGTACACCTTTTTCAGCTGCCTGGCTGAGTCCTGATATTTTCTGAACTTTTCACTCTCTTTCCAACTTACTCTGTGGTCTGCTGGCACAGCTACTTTTACAATTTGGCAGGTTCTTCTCTTCTTGTCCACAATTAATAGGTCTAATCTTCTCGCTTGGATTGGGTGGTTAGTTCGAGTAATTTGTGACTTCTATTCTCCAGGGCTGTCTCCGGTTTGTGCTGGTACCACTTTTCCGCATGCTTAAATCCCATTCGTTTGTTCAGTTCCCAGTGCATCACTGTTGCTACCATATCTTGTCTGTTTTATACTCCTTCAGGGCTAATTGACTACGTTCACTAGTTATGTGGTTTACGGTCTCATTTCTTTTCCCCGTGTAGATGGCATCTGCTGTTTGTTATCTTATGCATCTGTTTTGGGCTGCCAAAATGAGCAATTCTTTTTCTCTCTTCTGGTTTCATTTTCATAGCCATGTCTATGACCTCTCGTCTGCCACATCCTGAATCTGTCTTTTAAATTCTCTATGTAGCTTTTACTGTTCCCATTTTTCTTTCCTTGTGTACTGTGCTGCTCCATCGTTTTCCACTTTTGGTTGATCGTTGTGCTGCTTCGGTTACTCTTCATAATGTCTTCACTGTTTGGTCCAATTTCGCTTTCAGTGTCTTTGATACAGTTCCGAGTGCACCTACTATTACTTGTACTACCCCATCATTTATCATAATTGTCATTATTATTTGCAATTTCACATCAGTTGCCTGATGGTTACCATTGGAGGTTGATTGAGAGCAAGTCTCTTCAAGTATCCATATTTGTGCAGTTCTTAGCAGTGTTGTGGTCTGTACAGTCTCAATCCTTCCTTTCATCTCGAGTCCATCTAATCTCATCTTCAGCGCCTTTGGTACAGTTCCAAGTGCACATATTATTCCTGGTACTGTCCTTTCATGTCCTACACCTTGTTCAGTTCTCTTGCTAAACTCTACCGGTAAAGCCACATCTATTATTTGGCAAGTTTCCATCTTCTTGTTTACGATTACTAGGTCCAGTCATCTCGCTTGGATGAGGTGGGCCGTTTGGATGACAAAGTCCAAAAATAATTTGCAGTTTCCATTCTCCATGTCTGTCTCGAGTTTTTGCTGGTACCACTTTTCCGCATGCTTGAATCCCATTCGTTTACTTAGTTCCCGGTATATCACTGTTGCTATTCTATCGTGTCTGTTTATACTCTTTCTGGGTTAGTTGACTACGTTCACTAGTTATGTGGTTTACGGTCTCATCTCTTTCACCACACAGAAGGCACTTGCTGTTCGTCTGTGTTCTGTCGATTTTTGTTTTGATATAGTTTGTCCTGATCCATTTGTTTTGAGCTGCCATGATGAGCAATTCCGTTTCTCTCTTCAGGTTTCCCTCTCGTAGCCACGCCCATGATCTCTCGTCTGACACATCCTGTATTTGTCTTTTAAATTCTCGGTATAATTTTTTCTCTTTTTTTGTGCGGTCAGTGCTTTAATCTTTCTGTTGTCTGTTGAGTTCGATTCCTTCTGCTGCTCCGAGCCTTCCTCTGTGCATTGCCATAATTGCACAGTTTTCTATTCCAAATTCCATCCCAATATCATCACTGTATTCTTTCACTTTGCTGAACAGCGTCTTGACCTCTCCCCTGTTTTTTTGCAAATTATTTTATATTTTCCATGTACATTAGGTGGTTGACTTTTTCTTTTGTTTGGAGAAATGGTATCCTTTGCTGTTTTTCAGTATTCTATTGAGCGGTATCATAGAACAAATAATAGTGGAGACAGCGAGTCTCCCCAGAAGATTCCCCTTTTTATACTTACCTCTACTAAATTTTCTCCTGAGGCTGTCAAGTCTACTTTCCAGTTTTTCATAGAGTTTTCGATGAGTCTCACCATTGGTTCGCTGATCTTGAACATTCTGAGGCATTCAAGTATTCAGCTTTGTAGAATCGTGTCGTATGCTTTATTGTAATCTATCCATCCCATTGCAATTTTCTTCTCCCTTTTTCTTACTTCTTTCAATATCATCTGATCTTCTTCTTCTTCCTCTCTTTATTATTATTATCATTATTATTATTATTATTATCATTATTATTATTATTATTATTATTATTATTATACAGATTTGGTTAGTGACTCAATAGAAACAGTCTTGTGATCAAATTCTTTTGGCAGAATGCCGTGTTGGAGCTGATCAATCGAAAAAAATTGGAAAAAAGGGTGATCAACGAATGAATTACTTATCTTGCGTTTTATTGGGCAGTGATGCACATACAACGTCAGAACAATCAACCCAACAAGAAATAGACAACTTCTATGATGACTTGAACTCCCTACTCCGAGACACCAGAAAACACTTCAATGTTATCAATATTAACAAAGAACGAAATAGACTACATCCTAACGGACAAAAACGGTATCGTCAAGGACATCCAAGTCCTAAATCAAGTCAATGTAGGCAGCGACCACAGAATGGTACGATGTAAAGTACAAATAAACACCAATAAAGAACGCAGGAAAATGTTCCATACAAAACCGCAGCCTCTAAACATACCAAAAGAGCACGTTCAATCTTTCAAGCTCGAATTGAAAAACAGATTCAGAATTCTTACTGAACAAGACAACACCAACATCAACGAACTAAGCAACAAAATGACAGCGTCAATAATTGAAGTAGCCTCTACATTCAAGCCAATGAGCAAACAACCCATTAGCAAAATCTCGGATGAGACTAGAAATCTCATGGAAAAACGCAGAAACCTCAAGCCACCGACAACAACGAGAGAGAAAATTGAAGAGGCTGAACTAAACAAATTGATCGAGAAGAAACGGAGGGAAGACAGAAGGAGATACACGACAGCAGTCATTGAATCAACTCTTGAAAAAGGTCGGGGCTTCAAAGCTATAAACAAACTCCTCAACTCGGGACGAAGGCAAATAACTAGCATACTCGAGGAAAATGGAAACCTAACAACAGACAGAGACAGGATTGTCAATCGTGCCAAAGAATTCTACCAAAAACTTTATTCGTCCAAACAAGGACTACAAAACAATGAGCAAGATACGCAAGACATGAGCTATCAACTCGAGGACTTCCCAAAAGTAACCCCGTGGGAGGTGAAAGAAGCCATTAAACAGACGAAGAAAGGAACTGCCCCTTGACCAGAAAACATCACCATCGACCTACTCCGAAAAGCAGGTAAAATCATCACTAGTAAACTGGCCGTCCTCTTCAACTTATGTCTAAAACACAGTAAAGTCCCAGACGATTGGAACACTGCTATCATAATGCTTTTATATAAAAAAGGGAACCCGAAAGACCTCAACAACTATAGGCCTATAAGCCTACTGAACTGTATACAAACTTTTCACAAAGATCATCATCAACCGAATCACAAAAACACTCGATGAAAACCAGCCACGTGAACAGGCTGGCTTTAGAAGAAGCTACTCGACCATGGACCACCTGCACTCGATATATCAACTGGAAGAAAAAGCAGCAGAGTATAAACTACCACTTGCCGTAGCATTTATCGACTTCAAAAAGGCGTTCGACTCAGGCTACATAAAGACTCAGACCCCTTCCAGCTCCAGAAAGGAGTAAGACAAGATGATACCAGCTCACCAAAACTCTTCACAGCCTGCCTCGAGATGATTTTCAGAAGACTAGACTGGGAGAATAAAGGAATCAAAATAGACGGCGAGTATCTGAGCAACCTCAGATTTGCAGACGACATAGCCCTTTTTGCAGAGAGCCTACACGACCTCCAACTAATGATAGATGAACTAAATGAGGAGAGCAAGAAAGTCGGCCTACACATGAACTTCAGCAAGACGAAGATCCTGTGCAACAACCACATCGGAGATAAAAACACTAAGATCGAAATCGAGGACATAGAACTCGAGAAAGTAGACCACTACATCTACCTAGGGCATCGAATCTCCATGAGACCCTCAAAAGAAGAAGAAATCAAGCGAAGAATCACACTAGGATGGCAAGCCTTTGGCAGAGCTAGCTCAACCTTCAAAAATAATAAGATCCCATTAATCCTAAAGAGAAGGGTCTATAACCAGTGCATCCTCCCAATAGTCACTTATGGAGCTGAAACATGGAACTTAACCAAGAGACAGACCCGTAAGCTGAGAACCATGCAACGTACACATGAAAGAATAATGCTGGGCCTCACATGGAGAGACCACAAAAAAGCACAGTACATCTGGGAAAAGACAAGAGTTAGAGACATCATAGAATCCATAAAAAATCTTAAATGGCGGTGGGCTGGCCATGTTGCGAGAATGGCAGACAATTGATGGACATCACGACTCACAACATGGATTCCCCGAGACCACATGCGCAACCGAGGCCGGCAAAATGTTAGTTTGAGAGACGAGCTAGACAAGTTCAGGAAGTACTGGCTCCGTGACGCCCATGATAGAAAAGTGTGGCAAATCCTGGGGAAGGTCTATGTCCAACGACGGACGCTAAAAGACTGATGATGATGATGATGATGATGATGATGATGATGATAACAAAAAAATGTCTGATTTTTTAAAAGACAAGTGAATGGGTGTGTATGCGTATATATGTGTATGCCTAAATCAGTAATTATAAACAAATGCAGAACCTCTGAGAAATATCAATTTATAACCCAAAATGACAATTTATCTGATTTAACAAGAGGCATACTGTCCCTCAAGGGTTAATTAATTGACTGATTTTCCAGAAGTCTTGGCTCCCCAAAATGGCCATAGATCTCTCTATTCGTTTTCAATCTTTATAAGGCTTCTCCGAGAATTCAAGATTGACCTAAAAAAATATCATACAATATTTCAGTTTTTCACACTGATTGAAATATTTAAATAATCAGATGTAGTAACTGCCTATTTATATTAATATTTAAAGAGTGCGGAAAAAAGGCAAAAGCTTTCAGACTATTCAAAAAAATTACCGTCCACTTTTAACCCCATGAGAGTGAAAAATTCCATTCCCTTTAGACTCCTTAAAAGGAAGATGTTTTCATTTTCTTTTGACTTCTTGAGATCAAAATGTTTCCTTTCGCCCTAAAAAATAAAATTCTATATTCTGTAGAAGACTCGTGTCCGAGAATATTTGTCACACACAACAATTCTCCATTCGAAATCTACTTGTCTGGTGTCGAATCGAATATTAGCTGTGAAAGTAGCTACCGATGTTCCTCAATTGCCAGATAATATGGATCTTTTTTTCTTTACAGAATGAGGATCAATAAAGAAAAATATAGGACTTACTTTTTCAAATCCGGACAGTTTTCGTCGCACCAATAAGTTGAAATTTCCTCACAAGTATAGGAATCAACTGGAAATCAACGAACAAAAATCCATCATTGTCTGGATTATTTAGTGCAACTCACAAAAAGACATACATACATACATACATACGTACATTACTCCAGAAGAAATAGGTTTTGAAACCAAGCTGAATCTTGCACCATTAACGGGGTTAGAAGCCCATAAAACATATCCAAGATCCAGTCAAATCCAACCTTTGGGCATAAAATAATGAAAGTGGAAAGTAGCTACAATTTACCGAACATATCACTCAGATTCGGAGCAGTTTTTGCAGTTACAAGAGAACTAATCTCAGTAACACGCTAGTCTCCTGTGCTTTTCAAGACCCCAACTTCTGACGACTCATTATCACAATTTTGTGGGTCAGGGATCACTTGAAGATTTTCCCATATAAAACAATGGTAATTGGTCTTTCGCTTCACGCAATCTCGGTTTATAAAATGTTTTTACATGAACAATGAACTCTCAAGTAGCAAGGGAACCTTCTGCATACCAATACGTTGGAATAATGACTGACTATATTATTTGCTCTGCACTTGTACATAAATATAAATCATGGGGACATTATAGAGAATGAAACGAAGCTTTAGGCAATATGTTGATTTTGAAGAGTGACCAAATAAAATCTAATTACAACGCATTCTATATCTTTTTATTCATGAAGTACCTAAAATATTTCATAATCACCACATATATAATAAGAGCAGTAACTGTCATACATAGAATCATAAAGAGCCATCAGCCCCTCTTTTCTCCAAACGTTTTATTGAATTACCAGACTTTCTTTTCTCTCCTCAAACTTCCTGACCTCTGTTAAACTACCTAACTCTCTTTCTTTCCCTTATTCTTCCTACGTTGTCTGTCACACTTATTGTATCGGTAGCAGCCATCAGACGATCATGTTGCTGAACACTTATATTAACTGTTAGGGACAAAAGGACTTGGTATGGCACTGCATTGGTATATTTGGTAGATTACGTCCAGATAACCCTAGTTTGTCGGGATTCATACAATCTTTCCAAGTCCTCTGATGAAATCTGCATCCACTCTACTTCGTAATTTGTTAAATATCAGGCAAATATTTTGAATTGAGTGACGTCTTACATCGCATTCTTTCATCTACTTTGGTTAAAAACTGTTTAGATCGCAATCAAAACATTTGGATGTAATATGAGGGCTACGAGGGTTTTATGAAGTATTGGCTCCTTTATGGATGATTGAGGACTGCATGAACCACTTGAAACATACTATGGCCCAACTTGGTCGATCATATGATGTGAGTGAAGGCAGTTTCACGAGCTTTGCGCGGTCATTGTATGGTTGAAGCATCTTCAATGACAAGGCTTAGTGATTCAGTTTCACCTGAGGTAGATGCTCCATCAAATAAAGCTAGCAGTCTAGGAAAGAACGACAAAAAGGTTCAAAATGATGGTATTTGATATGCCATAGACCCCCTTCAATTTGCTTAACACCAACATTTTAACCTCTTTATTGTTCCTTTCTAAACTATCAGCTTTATTTGGTGGAGCGTCTGTCTCAAGTAAAACTGAATTGTATGATGGGAAGTACAGAAAACAGGGAGATTTTTGCGCGGAAACAGCCCCATATTTGAGTGGTAAATTTAGTAGATATAACTATTTTCTCAAGCTCATAATTTTTTCCCCAACATCGAATTTGAGTGAGCGCAAAATTCAGTTTGACTTTAATATTTTCCATCTTCTGCCCGAGATGGCATATTTCTACACGACTATGCAATACTTAACCTGTTTTTATATGTACGTGTGTATATATGTGTGTGCGCGCATGTATATGTGTGTGAGTTCATACATGTGTGTTTGTGTCACGAAGGCATGACCCTATAAGTCTTGTGTTAGCTTTCTATCGACATTGGAGCTTGAACCTCGACTGGGATAGAAACTGCTAAGCGTAAGTCTTTACAATATTTTTTAGATCAATTTAACATCTTTTTCTAAATCATTTGTTTTTGTTATATAATTCAATTCGTTATATCATAGAGAATTTGGCGTGAAAGTACTTATTTGAACCTTTGCATTACTGACGGCAGTTTGGCTCAATGGTAAGTGCATCATCACGTAGAGGCATCTACCCTATCAGAAGCTGGTACGATTGCTTCAAAAGTCCCTTTTCCTTAATCGTTTATTCCATTTACGTTGTCTAGGACGAGTGATGCATTAACCGTGTAATGACGGTAGATCATCTCAAATAAGTTTCTATATTATATAACACAATTAATAATCATTCTGTTGGATCATATATATTCATTTCTTTTCGGGGATTTAAAAAAACTCAAGATACTACGAATTAAAAACAAATTAAGATACAGCGAATTAAAAAAAACTTGAGATACTACGAATGGAATAATCATAAACAAGAAAAACAGAAAAAGGACGCATTAACATAAGGGGGTTGGGGTTTTCCACCCAGAGGAAAAAAAAGTACCTCCCAATAACGTTCCATACACTACTTCTTCGCTTATAAAAGCAAAATACATGATTTATTTTACGCTATTAATCGTATTGATGAGAAAACAACCATACAAGGACCGGGGGCTGGTATTCAAAACACTCTTGGTGGAGGGGGTTCAAAAATGCCCCCCACCACAACATCAGCCCTGAAACAACTGAGCAAGAATATAAAGAATCTAGAAAAGGGCTTAGCATCACAATTATGAAAATGTTCTTTTGTAAGTGGGAGAAAACGCTTCCAAATCTGAGAAATACACAAGGTGGTCAGAAAAACATCCTATCAGAAATTGGTAATAATTTTATATTTATTTATCTTCATCATCAGTCTTTTATCGCTGGACATAGACCTTCCCCAAGATTCGCCATACTTCTCTATCTTGGGTGTCTGTTATTGTTTAGCCTCGATGGATCTTTACTGGAGGTCCGGTGGTATATCGAATGCACTCTCCACCAGAAGAAATCACGAAAATATATTCAAGAGTTACCTATAATTTCTAATAAGGAGTTAACTCTCATCCACACCTGTACTTGATAAATATAGCTATATTCGTATTCTCATATATTTTTACACTGAGATTGGATTAGTGTGGATTTGGGATATGTTATTGCACCCTAATGACCCTTTCAATAATGCAAAATAAGAGATTGTACAGAAACTGCTCGAATTCCATGGAAATAGAGATAGATATGTTTAACACACACACATATATATATATATATTTATTTATATATATATATGTGTGTGTGTGTGTGTGTGTGTGTGTGTTTGTGTCTGTCTGTCTGTGTGTATGTGTTTGTGTGTGTATGTATGTATGTATGTATATATATATATATATATATACATATATATATATATATATATACATATATATATATACATATATATATACATATATATATTTTAGAAAGCTTTATAGCTTTAAATAAAAGATACATTTTTTCTAAAAAACTATTTTCCAAAAATGATGTCATTTCAATCAATTATTTCCAAATATCTGTTAATGTGATTTATGTATTATTTCAGTGTATTTTAATGTTTTACCCAGAATTAGATATGACTGGGATGTTTGATAGTTGTTAAGAAAAACATCATAAAAAAAGTAAACGAAGAATAAAACATACATCCTCACAAGCAAAAAAAAGGAAAGGAAAATTCATATTGAAAAAATATAAATGAATACAGGAAATTACGAAAATCTCGTTCGGCGAGTTTTGAAATTGATAAAGAGAGAACAAGAAACAGAAGTAGAAGGGAGAACACGGGTTGAAAACACACACAGAATCTAACCCACCCACCCACCCCTCTGACTAAAAGATAGTTATAGATGCTATTCCGAGAGAAGATCGGGAATTTCCTCAAGTATTGAAAACATCTTTTAAAAGTAAGAGTTCTGATCAGTTGATCTATTCTTCCTCTCTCTTGCGGAAAACTTGAAAGTTGATCAGGGACTTCTATGAACAATCATGTTACTGTGTATCCCATGACGAGTTTTGTCTGTCTTCTCTTCTTACGGAAGGCTTGAGGGAGGACTTAGAACAAACTTGCCATCGAAAATACCGGGGAATCGACATTGCAATCTTTCTCCCAGGGGTCAGCAAGATTTTCTTCCAGTATTCCTTTTTGTTTTGTATTTTATTCGTTATACATGTTAGTTTTCACAGCCTGCAGCCACAACAAAACACACACGTTAGCTTATATGTATATATATAATTGAGTCATCCACAGACGGTTTCATTGTATTACAACTCATCTGTGTGGCTATAGACTATCCAATATCCATCCAGTACCACGAGGTAGGATCGAAACTTTCACTTGAGACCCAAAGACTGGCATTTTACCCAGAACTGGACGGTCACTGGAACTTGATTTATGTGATGAATTTATATCAATCAACACATTATTATCTGACAAAAATATAATGTTTCATTTTTCAATTTTCGGGATAGGAGTTCCACGAATGTAGATGTTGGGACCTGTACGCAGAATATCCCTCCGGCCAGTGCAATAAAGGTTCAAAGTGAAGTGCAACGTGCGCACGACCGACCCCTTTGAACCAAGGGTTTGCATCTTATGCTCTACTGAGGTAGCATGTATAGGAGCAGAGCCCCTTTTGTCGCAGGTTTGACAGTTGTTTCCCTCTCCTGGCAAATGTCGAGATCGCTGTGTTCCGACAGTATTGCTGACATAGTTAATCACAGATTTGGACACTTCATGATAAAATCTATCTTCGTTGAGTTTTTACGAAAATGCCATAAAAACTGCTTACCTGTATTCTGCAAATTCACCAACAGAAACGCCATGAGAAGGATCCCCAACATTGTGTTTATTTGATTCATGGTTGATAGCAGCTGTTTGATAGAAACCAAGATGGGAATAAGAAATTAGATTCATGTCCAAAAATCTCAGAAACGGAATAAAATTCGAAATGCGAAACGCTTCGAATTGCACAACGATATATTTGATTTAAGTTCATCCAGTTCAATAGAGTCCGTCGGACCAGCCAAATAATTCAGGATGGACAAAAAAAGACCGAAGCTCTCAGACCTGTAGAAATGTTTCCCTTAACTTTTGACTCCTCCAAGGGAGGGGGAGTTTCCCATTATTTCTGACACCTTAAAAGCGAAAAAGTTTCCCTTCACTTTTGACGTCTTGGAGAATTATATACAAACACTAGTGTGGATAGCTAGCGTTGCCTGGGGAAAAACTTTAAATGATTGGAAAACGAATGATATTTGATCTCATGCGTGCATTCCTTTCCCTCAAAAGTTGGGTAGTACGCACCCCTTCCCCTCAGTGGTTGGGCCAACGTACACTGTCTAGGAAACCTACACACACCAAGCGCAACCCCGGTCAGGCTAGCGTACCCTCTTCTAACAACTTAAAAAGTAATTCATGAAATTTGACCTTAAAATGTGTGATGCAGGTAAAATACTGATTTCGGTCAGAGAGGTTATAAAACAACATATTATGCTAGAGAAAAGAAAGGAGTTTGAGATATCATAGAGACAATTAGAAAACACAAATGACAATGGGTTGGACATGTAACAAGAATGTCGGACAACTGCTGGACAACGAGACTTACAACGTGGTTCCCCAGGAATCATGCGAAAGTAAGATAGTGTGACGAGCTACAAAATTCATGAAGTACTAGCTGTGGCGAATACTGGCTCTGGCGAATCCTGGGGAAGGTTTATGTCCAACGACGGACGCTAAAAGGCTGATGATGATGATGATGATGAGATTGAAAGCACATGAAATCAAAAGAGAAAAAGTAAGAAAAAAACAGCAAAATTTACTCCATCATGGTTTGAATTCGTTCCACTGATTGCATTCACCACGTTTCTGAACACTAATTTAATCTTTCTCCAAATGATTTCCCCAGCAATAAAATTTTTCCTTTTCATGTGAGCGCGAATGCAGACCCAATACGAAATTTATTTTGTGAAATTTGACCTGAAATTGTGCTCTGTAGGTGAATTGAGACCTGCTGATCTCGAATATGCCCAAGTTTTTACTCTGTGATCTCTTGCCTGTTTGGGCAGCACCAACTCCTGGGCAGACCCATGCAGGCCAGCTTACCCCACCTGAATTATTATGGATCGGGTTAAGTGGTAGGGTTAGGGTTCTGCTCTAAGATAAACACATTTTTGTTGCCAGGTTGGGGTTAGATTCCTTTAAAAACACCAAATTGGCATAAACACTGAGAGAAAGAGAAATTCTCACCCGTAGTTACCTATGATGAGTGAAAAGTAAGGTTGCAGTTTAGTATTATAGCTCCATGGTAAATAGAACCCCCTCTTTTAAAACCTTTCGATATTTCTTTTCTCGAATTTCCAGAATGCTTGAGGGTCTAATAAATAGAAAATAAGTAAAAATGCAAGAAACAAAATTGAAAAGAAAAATAAGTAATATTTTCTTGATCAGATTCGGAGCTCGGTCCGCCGATTGTATTAACCTTGATATAAAACTGAACTGTTGTATTGTCGCTCTCACTGATTTCTTCAACGATAAACTTAGTTATTTTCATATGAACGCGAACTAAGATTCCATTGAAATTGACCATTTTTTTTCCTAATCCGACCTCACAATATGTGCTGTTTGTAAAGCGTGACCTGCTGATTTCTGATATGCCTATATTTTTTCTCTGTGATGCGTAATTCCTACATTTTAAAGTACAAACACACATATACTTTATGATCTATACAACTGGTCTGGTTCAAATGTTTACATTTTCAGGCTTCTACCCCCACTGGTGCGACCTGTATGCATGGTACATACATAACCAGCCAGTCAGACCAACTAAAAACTGAAAAAAACCAACGTTGACGGATTAGTGATTGTTCTGGTTGGCAGTTTTTAATATTGATACAATCAAAATCACATTAGCATTTCGAGAAAAGGAAATTCACATACACAGTTTTCCAATGACGAATAGAAAGCGAGGGTCCACTTTCGTATTAAACTACCTTTTAAATGGGACTCACAACTGAAAAAATATTTTATCAAAACCGACAAATTTCTGGGAGGTTTGATGGTCATATTGTATGAAAGTATGTAAAATTGAATGGGAATTAAATACTATATCAGAGTTTGAACTTGGTTTACCAAGTACATTTCCCATGCATCTTAGCTATTGAACGGACAAGACTCTGAAGTTTACGAGTTGGTGCCTAAAATGAAATTATAAAAAAGGTATTGATTCTCAAATGTGAGTAGTTACAAATAAATCATGAATAAAACTTCCCCGGATGATACTGATTCAAAACGTACGTGAAAATATTCTATTCGAGAAGTATCAAAAATATTTGTATGGAATAATGAAAAGTTTTTCTCCTGAAAAGTTCAAAAATACTTGTTGGGGGAGAGAGAGAGACAAGAGAGCGATGGTACTGACGTAGCGTCGGTTATAGAACAGAAAGAGAATATAGATGATGAAGAGAGAGGGGAAAAAAGGTGGGGAAAAAGAGGGAGAGGGTTGAGAAAGGGGATGAAATGCTGGAAGTATAGAGTGGGGAGAGAAAAGTTGAATAGGTGTTGATCAACATTTTAAGTCATTAAATTCTATTCTTATCGAGTTGAATATTACATTTTCTTTCGTCTTAAATATATTTCAATAAGTTCCATAATCTTTCGGGAGCATGCTGTGTTGGTGGTGATCAACTACAAAATTGGGAAACGGGGTTATCAATGAATTTATTTTGAATAAACAAGCGTGATTGCTGCCGGGCTCAAAATAAAGACCAATTAGGCATAATCTCACATTGAATATTGATCTCCCACACACACTCACAATAAAAAATATATTTAGATTATTTTCAAGCAAAATAATGAGTAAATGTTTATATTTCCACCTCTGTAGTTCCCTTGGTACAGCCTTTGGGTTTGATATATTGATAGCTTGACCGCAAGCGAGTTGTTGTCTCAAAAATAACAAGGATAAAGACAAATAATTTTAAAAATATATAATTTTATGGAAAGACTTTATCTCAGAAGTTCAAAGAATATAAGGAGACTTGAAAATATATCAAACCAATTGTTATCCACAACCAAAAAGGATAAAGAAAACATTTCGAAAAATATATAAAATAATCAACCGAATTTTCAGATTGAAGAAGACTTTGGCCGAATCACTGTCTTAAAAACTAAAACGCTGACAATAATATTTCTAAAAATAAGTAAAAAGTGAAAAACCATAGCGATGTAGGATGCCTTAAAAATACATCGGCCGATTTGCTGTCTTATGATAAAACTATGAAGGCATTAATTCGAAAAATATACGTTTTTTCTTTCCAAGTTAAATGAGAAAAATGACTTATTCGAATTTATGAACCAATGTAACTAAAACGATGGCAAGTATGATTTCTTGTAGCGTAGATTGGTGTTTCTAGAAGTATTCAGTCTCATTCAACCTCTAGTGTTCATTACAAAATTTCTTTCACCCATGGCTAAATTCTCCTACGTACTATGAATAAAATGAACCGTCCCATACCGCCAATTGTCTTAGAATCCCTTTCTAAGTAATTGAAAATCCCCAACATTACGCCTTATGTTTAACAAATGAATAATTCATAATTTTGACTCTCATAGATTTTACAAGTAGAAGAAATATCTTTATGTTTGTTGTAACAAATTGAAAATTCATCTATTCACGGTCAAACTCACGCAAATAATGCTTACACTGACTTAATTGTTCAAAGATGCCAAAAACTGCTAAGTGAGCTTTGACATATCAGCTAGGGTAAAATCATGAACAAAAATGTTGTATTTTATTTACTTACAATGTAATTCTTTTCTTCCAATTCCTTCTTGATGTTTGTTGGTAATAATGAACAATTTGCTTAAAGGCTGTGTCTTTTATATTTTCTAGTCAATCTGCTAAAAATCAAATTGCAATAAAATTTCTGAAACGTTGAATCATTTATGTCACTTGCAGCTGTGCAATGGTTTCAAATTTATTCCCATCTGCGGGAACATATATTTCGAATCCATTTCCACCTTCTGGAACATATATTTCAAATTTATTTCCATGTGCAGGAACATACATTTCAAATTTATTCCCATCTTCGCATGAGTGTCAAAAAGCAAAAATAATGTGTCAAGTGTTAACATTACTTAATGATCTCATCTTGTTTTGTGGAAATACTTCATCACAAAAATAAGTCACGCAAGCTACTTTAATTAGTTTGTAGCGTTATGCAGCGTGAAATGGATTCAGAAGTTCGTGTCTGGCAATATTTCTCTATTTCGATTTTCAGAAATTCGATCCAATAAACGAAGAATTGGTCGACTGGAAGAGTTGCATTGAAAAGCAAGAAAAATAAATGAAATAAAACCAGTCAAATCTATGTAATCATGGTTTAGGGACTCATTTCAAAATTAATTTCTTAACATTATTTTTGACATTTTAACGTTGCTAAGAAGACAAATATCTTTCCTCAAAAAAGATAAGCCCTTAACACTTGAAGAATCCTGATATGTGTTCAAAAAACACAGCAACAGTAGATGTAGGTATTCTGAGGCTCTGAGCCTTGCCATAGAAATAAAAAAATATAGACAAGCAAATATTCAACAATCCCTTCGGTGACAAGGTGACACAAGCAAAAAAATAGAAATGTATTGGCCAGATGATCCAAGCAAAGAGACAATAATGCCTTCGATATTTGTTTTTAGCGATCTTAAAATATCATTATGAAATAATAAATCCATGATATTCTTGAATTATTTGGGAGACATTTTTTTTCATAAATGCATACATTTGACTTACTTATTTTACTTTATTCATTTTCTTGTTTTTTAGCGCTGCAATTCTAGCCGATCAATTCTTCGATTATTGAACTGACCTTCGGAAAACCAAAAGAAAGAAATATCTTCAGATGAGACGCAAACTTGTATTATTCATTTGGATCTATTCTGCGCTGTATTATTGACTAAGTAATGATAATAACTCCTGTGACTTGTTCATGAGATGGAGTATTTCCATAAAACAACAATATCATTGAGAATGTTAACACTCAACACATTATTTTCAGTCTTTTACACTCGTACAAAGATTGAACTATATGTTTCGTAGATATGAATGAATTTGAATCTACTGCACAGATGCATGTGACAAAAACGATTCAACTTTTGAGAAATTGTATTTCAAATTGCGTTTTGACCCATTGACTAGAAGACATGTAAGACACGACCTTTAAGCGAATCGTTCATTGGCAACAACAGACGAACAACATCAAGAAAGAATTGGATGAAAAGAATTACATTGCAAGTAAGTCAAATACAACTTATCTATCTTCGTGGATTTTCCCTTAAGAAAATGTTGAAGCTCACTCAGCAGTTTAAACATCTTTGAACAGTAAAGTCGGTGTAAATATGATTTGTTAGTGTTTGAACCTATGAATATGTGTATTTCAAATTTGTTACCAGCTCAAAGATCATTCTTCTACTTGTGAAATCTATGAGAGCCAATGTCATGAATAATTTATATCATATTTATAAGATTTAATTTTGGAACTACGCTGTTACTTACGCTTTAAAGACAATAGGTGATATGGAATAAGATACTTATTCATCGTTTCATCCTCAAATAGCTTGGAACACGTTTATAAAATCTCTTCTAATAGTAATGAAATTCAGACCTATGAAATCCAATCGTATGAATGAATGGCTTGATCAGGGTGGGGTCAAAACAAATTCTTACGCGTTATTTATAAAGATCATTGTAGGAAAACAATGAAGGGAAACAATGGGGGGGAAAAGCAGATTGTCTAGCCAATCCTTCTTCAAAGTGTTAATTGATCCACTCAAGGGTAAATAAGATTGTTTCGGGGTGAAGGATACTAGATACAAAAAAATGTCAAAAAATTATACATCAAGAAAAGAATGATAAGAAAATTATCAAAAACATCAAAAAATTTGTCACGGTAGATGAAATTTTGTAATAAATACTTGAGGGTGAATGATACCGAAATGCTTCAAGAACCACTGATCTCGGGTATAAGGAAGCTTTATTTACCATTGGTTTTGTTACAAGTGTTCATAAAATCGAGTAAGTCACTTTCCTGATTTAACTCCAGTTTCTAACGTGAAACAGAAGAGTCAATGCATATTTTTCGAATTATTGTCTTCATCTTTGTTGGTTCTAAGACAACGAATTGTCCTTTCTTTAAACTTCCTCTATTGTTTGAGATGAGGTCTCTTCCAAATTTCAAACATTTTGTTCCATCCTTTTCGATTTAGGAAAACATTTAATCCGATATATTTTTAAGCCTCCCAATACTGTTTAAACCTCTGAGATGATGTCTTTTATCTTTTATATATTTTTCTAATCATATTTTTGTCCTTGTTGCCTTCTTGACAACGTTCATCAAACCCTTCTGTATCGTTTGAACTCCTGATATAGATTCTCTTCATTATTCCATACTTCTTTTGAGACAGTGACTCAACCGTTATATTTGCTTGCCTCCTATACTTTTAAAACTTTTGAGATGAAGTCATTTTTCATTGCTCAATATGTTTGTCGATTTATGGTCTTCATCTTTGTAATTATTTTTTTTCAAGACGAATATTTGCCTGATATATATTTTAATCCTCCTTTATTGTTCAAACACATGAAATGAAGCCTCCTCTTTATTGTATATTTGCAGTACTTATGGAAAGTACACTGCTGAAACAAAATTAAGATCTGATATTGGAATTAAGAAGTTAATAATGCCCTTAGATGCTGATCCATGCCTCCTCCCGCTTTCTATTTCTTCCTCCAAACTCTCCTTTCTCCTCCTACTCATCCCTCTTTTTCTTCCACCCAACATTCTCTTCCACCATCTTTTCTTCTGTGCTTATTTTTCTCGATCTTTCTGCTTCTCTCTATCCCTTTCCATCTTCTCCTTTTTATCTTTCCATCCCTAAATATCTCCCTCTCTTTCCTTCCCTCACGACCTTTGTCTCTTTCATATTTTCTATATTTTCATTATCGAACCACTATAGCCATCGAAGATTGCGAAGGGTTCTGTTCTTTTTTATATGTGAGAGTATTTGTGTATTTTTATACGTTTGTTAATGTGTTTGTGTTCCAGCACTCCTGGCCATACTGTTATTGGTATCTGTACTCCCCTAGACTTCTTCTATAAATACTTTGTTTTTGTTTTTTAGAAGCTTTTTTGATTATTTGGGGGCCTAGTTATTATGGGCTCAATATCATCTGGAT
The DNA here is from genome assembly GCA_963457665.1 of Thysanoteuthis rhombus. Taxonomy (NCBI): domain Eukaryota; kingdom Metazoa; phylum Mollusca; class Cephalopoda; order Oegopsida; family Thysanoteuthidae; genus Thysanoteuthis; species Thysanoteuthis major. Next base: position 16,589,110 of record OY735219.1, on the reverse strand, counting down.
TCTCCAGAATCTAGATATTTCTAGATATAATTACTCCATTAGATCTTTTCCAGTGGGAAACACCAGCGGTGCTATATGTATTCTTCCACGAAGTTATTTTACATGACTTCAAATTTTGTTGTTCAATTATTGACTTTGATAGCGATTTCTATATATTTTTCAAATTATTGTTTCCATCCTCGTTGCATTTTAATATAACGATCCACTTTAGATATTATTAAACCTTCTGAAACAATATAACCTTTTCTGGTTTAATAGTTTCGTTATTTTGTATATTTTACGAATATTGCCTTCGTGCTTGTTGCCGAGCGATTCAGCTGATACATTCTTCAGCCTCACCATATTATCTAATCTATTGTGATAAACCCTTTCATTATTTTGCGATCAAATAATTTTTTTTTTCAGATTTATGCCTCTCTGTGTTGTTTGTACTTCTGAGATAAAGGTCAAAGAACACATTGACCGAAACATTGTGTTTCGAACTTAGGAAAATGATCTGCAAGACAAACCTCGTACTTTAGTGGTCACCTTTTAGTATACTCTGTACATCATCTGGTTATTTATTTACGTGTTCAAGATAGTTTGGCACAAGGCCATATTGATGGACAGCTCAGCTAGTTTCGAACTCACTACACTAATCAACTGATTCAGCTTGACAGTCGGGAGTCGTACTGTGATGATGGCATCCGTCAGTCTAGCGAGACTGTGGGTTGGTACCCGGAATTTCTTGCTTCAAAGCTCTCCAGGGTGCAGTCTTTGACAAGGTTACATGGAAGGCAAGCAGTAATCCATACAGAAAATCTCCTCTCGGTAAATCGTGTGAAACGTTGTCTCAAAATGAGGATGAAGTGATTAGTCCGAAAATATAAAACAATGAAAAGACTTAATTCCAGAAGTTATAAGAAAATAAGAAGCATCCCAGGGAAGGGCAAGGGTCAATACATCTTTATCAGAATGATGCTGAAGATAACGACAGACTACCTTTTAAAATAAGGTAGAATGATCATTCGTTTAGTAGACAAAAAAAGGGAGGTAAGTCTGAATGTTCGGTCGTATACATACATAGCAGTAATGGTTAGAACAGTTAGACCTCAGAAAACCTTCAAACCCAATTTTATGATTTTAGCATTCGTTATTAAAAAATAAATGGACTGGTTACTCTTAGAATCCAACGGAAACAACAGACGGCTGGTTGGTGACGAGTGCGGGAGACTCAAATGTTCACATTCGCCGGGGACATCTTGCAAATCATTTTTTTATAATGATAGCTCTGTTTGCCGTTTTAGATATGGAGCATTGTGATTAAATATCTACAACGGATAAAATCTGTTTTCATTTGTTTTCTGTTTGTTACAAATTGAGAGAATATGTGCAGAATGTACTATATACATATTTGTTTGTTGTGTGAATGTGACGTGACCAGAAAGTGTTGTTAAAATGACAATTGGAAGGTGAAGAGAAACTTCAAGAGAAAAACAGTTGTTACATCTCGAATATCTTTATTATCATGAGGGCATGTTATCATGCATTTCGATGGATGCCGGTCACCTTTTTCAGAGAAACTTGCAACGATGCAAAGAAAATTGTATGTATGTTTACATGTTTTGGATTTGATCTACATGTTAATGCAACGTAAAATATGATTTCAACTCGCATTGATCTTCAAGAGTTATCACAAAAATTGTGTACAGCCAAACTTTCATGTTCGGAAAATATCAGGTGTTTTTCAATTGGTTCGATATTTGAATCTGTCAAGCATTTTTTTCTATGTAACTTTCTGTCGATTCGTCTGTCCATGCTCAACAATATCTGTAAATGAACTTCGATTTCTATCACTTTCTTGTCTAATTTTTCAAATACGTTTTCTTAGTATTTGTGATGAAACTTATCTGAAAGATTCATTGTGTAAGGAAGACTGTACAGCAACAAATGCCTATGGTTAAAGGAAAAAGCGAGGTTTTTAACTAAATTTTCTATTCGAGTCATTTTGTTTTGATACGGGAATGTCGATAGTTGCAAATATATACAACCATCACCTTCAGCGTTTAAGGCTTGCCAATAATCCTGACAAAAGGGTTACATGCGGATGATGCTTCAATATGAATTGCATATGAGTAGCAAGTTGAAAGTATCATGACCTTGCTTGATAGTCAAGCTGGGAAAATGTCCAAATCTGCTAGAGGTAAGATTAAACGAATTGGTGATTCGAAGAAGCTTTGGGTTTATCCAGATTATGGGTCTGTGAATTGAGAAAATTATGGGACTACAAGTAAGATATGACGAATTAGGAATTCTTTAGGCGTTTTAAGACTATCCAGATTATGGACCTGGGAACCGAAAAAACTATGGGACAAGTAGGTTGACACCGTATTTATAACAACAAGCGCACTTGAAACTGTACTAAAGATATTCTTTATGTAATTCACCACTTCAACAAATTCACCCATCCAGATGTACCACTTCCCTAGAAAAAATGTAAGGGTGAAAAGAGTTTTTAACGTTATGGCTAGATGAATCTTCAATCCATGGCCTACATTCGATTTAATCATTTAAAATTATTGAAACAAAATTGTTATTATCAGAATGAATAGCTGCTAGTTTGTCTGTGTCGAAATGTACCTCTAGCAACAAAGAAATGTACTCCTTGAGTTACTGTATCGGAATCATAATTAGGTAAATTAGTTGTTCGATGAACGATTGAGACTATCTAGACCACGGTAGTGCTGGAGAATTGAGAAGACTTGGTGTCACTCAATCACCAACGGTAGCCATTCGACATCTGGTGTGAACATGCAAATGCATGGAAAAAATAATGATGATGATTAGATGAACACATATCAAGATCTTGCAAGATAACCGGAAAGACTTTGTAACATGGAGGTGAAAGTTTTACCCATGATTATTGGGAAACTTGGAACAGTTTCAAAGACCAAAAATGTTTAGATCAATTGGAAAGAATTGAATCAGTAGGAGAAGAACACCAACGAAGACGAGCAGAAAAACATGAATAGAGAGATGAAGACAATGGATGGCCTGATGCACACAGAACCGAACTTTTCAAAACAACGAAAGGAAGTCATCAATGGAGAAAGAAAACAGAGATCAAGTGCGGATTTGAGGCCGACAGAACATGAGATGGCGTAACGAACTGGGCAAGTTCAGAGAACATTGGCTCCACAACATCCACGATATAGGTCTTCTTAGGGAAGGTCTATGTCCAACGACGAATGATGATGATTAAGAAGGAAGGGTTCCGTCAGGCTATCTTGCTCAAAACACACCTGTGACCTGGTACAGTGGATAGAAAATATTGCACTAAGTTAAGGGATATATTCAAGGAGCAACTCTTACTTGATCTCCAATGGAAGCTGCCAGTTGCTACCGGAATGACAATCCAATAAAACACAAATAAAAATGGATTGAATTCAAGCCAATAATTATTATTATAATGATGATCCAATACCGATCCCAATGATGCAAGCAGACGAAACAAAATGAGACTTTTAGAAAAAATTGAAACTATTTAGATAATAGCATTACTAAAATAGACAGCAATATTGTTGAGAGTGTTGAATTATTGAAAGGACTTACTGTCATTTGATCTTCAACAAGATCTATCAGATACTATTAAAAAACTGTTAGGAAATGATAAACATTAACTAATAAAAATGTTGTACAAAATTCCTGGGACATTAGAAATTTCAATTTTAGTATTTTCGACGTTTCTTGGGGTTAGCTTGGTACTGCATAAAGCCAATTGGGGGAGAACTGATAGGGATAGGGAGATTGTGTTACGCCAATCTTCCAAGAATGGAGGCCTACCTGTCTTTCTCCAAGGAATTTTAGGCTCAAAAACCAGCCTCTAGCCATGCATGAGCTAAGCCACAAACTTATGCTATTCTTGAAACTAAAACGCATTTCTACATTTAATTCCTGTTTTCCTTTTCTCTTCCAGATTGGATCAAGATGAAAGAATCTGATGAATCTGAATTCGACCAATCAATGCTTATCTGCATAATATATCGGTAAAAGAAATCATTTCGATTTCAAAAAAACTTCGTTATTTTTCAAAAACGATTATAAACTAAGATATAAAGAGACAACAATTCTGACCAGAATGCGAAGAGAATTAAAATTGGAAAAATGTATTTGTTTCCAAGAAGCAAATTTCCAATTCATCTTTTGAGGCTAGAAGAATGAACGTCTCTCCCGCAAATTGTTTCGATTATGTTGAGGAAGGATCTTTATTGAAATAAATGATTCACTATCTGCATCAGATTTCTTTAGGCGTTATCCAATATGAAAGGTTTTACCTCATATTTCATTTTGTCTGGCTTTTTTCTGTTGCACTTTATGTTTATTACAGAAAGAATAAAGAGAGAGAAAACTTGCGTGCGCGCGTGTGTGTGTGTGTGTGTGTGTGTGTGTGTGTTCCTAAAAGTGTGTGACAGGAACAAAAAAGAAACGGTGTGAACTTTTGCCTGTTAAGTTACTAAAGGAGACAGTCAGTGTGTGTGTGTGTGTGTGTGTGTGACATAATGAGTGTGTATGCACACGTAAATGTTAAATTTTGATGGACTCCTGAAAATACTGATAAACATTTGTAAAATACTACAAGAGGAAATTGAGAATGATTTACTGACGTACTGTTATTGCTTTTTTTTGCATATACAATGTGAATAGTGTTGTAATTCGTAATGTCTGTATCTACTCCGTATCTGTAGTAAAACGTTCAATAATGGGGAACCCATGATTCATGCTTTTACTGAATTGGCTTCTTCGGAAAAAATTCCATAAAGATGGCATATTTGGAGTCTGTTCTTTAAATGAGAAATTTGTTTCAACTCGTTGCCTTGTACTTGGTTATTTACATCTAATTTCATGATACGTGGGTCATCAAAGTTTTATCAATAGTAAGAAGACGGAATGTTTGGACATGAGCAAAAAGGGCTGTCCAAGGTGCCAGTTACGAATCAGGGACGTCAAAATCAAGCGAACTCGGTAATTCAACACTCTGGGTAATGGAGTAATAGACGATTATATGTGTGACAGAGAAATGAGAAGACGCATGAAAATAGTGAAAGATGCTTTTCAGAATCTGAGTAAGGTATTGAAGGATCGAAGAATGACATTGAAAACGAAGGACAGAAATGCTGCACTGTTATTTAATGTCTGATATTCTATATAACATTGAAGGTTGGAAGATTTCGTCACAAATTAAGGAAAGATTGAAGACACCATTTTACTGACGAATGTTGAGAATATCATGGATAAATGGATGTGACGGTTATAAGGAGAGATTGGACTGTATATCGAAAATTGAAACATGGTCACTTGTTACTCATCTTGCTATGTATGATTTGATTTTCATTCAGCTTTTAGTTGGTGTATCTCTAAATGCTCTCTAGTTTCACAATGTTTTGTAAGTGTGTCAATGAAGTTAACGCAACAATAAAAAGTTCTTTTTTTTTAAATTCTAGTTAATATTTTATCATTAAACATGCTTTTATTCAGTAGAAGAAAAATCATTATTCATTGGAACGAATGCGCAAGACACCGAGATACATGAGTACAGATTGAAGTTTCGAGGGTTCCGAGGAGCCTGTCACACCAACACTTCAGATCAAATTTAGACAGCTATTTCAAAAATATTGATCAAATATATCGGCTATTTTTGGGCTCTGATCCATATTTAATATCGCGATTAAGGTTGGAAAAGGGACATGATAAGTATCACACACATACATGCGCATGTGCGCGCATACACACACACACACACACACAAATACAAATCAATAATAGAATTTCCTAATCTCATCTAAAGAGGGTGAGGTAGTCCCCTGATTCTTTTATTTTATTGGGGGGCGTTTGTCACACCGTCTAGGGTAGACACATCTTCAATTCCTGGAATTATTCATGAAAAAGTTACTTTGCAAAAATAATTCAATGGAAATCTTGTTTTTTCGTGAGAAAACTTCCTTATTTAATTCTACTGTAATTTAGTGAGTATGAAATCGAATAATTAACCCTTTCCCTGTATCATAATTTTTTTGACGGATTTGTTCTCTTCCATTCAGTATTGTGACCCAAACTCACTTAATACAAACTAACCGATTGATAATAAAGTCCAACGCCAACTAGTTCACGTTTAAACCTTTTTTTCAAGTTTGATACAAAATCAATCAAGGTTTTTAGTATGACACCGTACATAACTTTAGCTATACCGTCAGCAAAGCAGATGAGTCTTGGTATAAATTTTTGTCTTTAAAAACTTCCCCCAGCCAGTGACATGAAAAAATTACAATTTTATTTCACGAAAAGAAATGATATGGAAAACTGTAAAAATGTCTACTTCTGTAATTTAAATTCTAAAACCTGCTTCAAGGCAAAAAAAGAATCCTTAATGAAAAATCGATACATGGAAATGTTTTGTTCATTGCCAATAAAAACAACAAAGATGAATTCAACACTTTCTTTATAGCGTTATAAATTTTGTACGAAGCTCCGATTAACGTGATAGGATTTCTGACAGCAACTTCTTTTGTGAGTTTTTTCCTGAATCGATACAGACATTCATTCGTCAAAGAACCGCTTTCTTTATGAGATGCAAAATAATATATGAGGTTCCTGCTGTAGAGCAATCTAATCCAAATAGACGATTGCTTGTATAGTGAGTTCGATTCTGACTGTCTTATTCTGTTGATTCTTTTTCCTGTTTATATTTGGAAGTTTCACCAATGTGAACATCACGGGCGTACAAGTGTATTGATAATATGATACAGATTGTGCAGTAATCTGCCATTTATTTTGAGAAATAAGAGGAATTACAAAGATTAGAATTTCAAATTATGACTATACTGAGGGCCATGTGTATAAGGCAGTGTAAAGAGTGCAGCTGTAGAAAATCTTACCACCAAAAAAAGATTGGGGGTGAAGCTATAAAAAAAACGTCTCAAAAAATAAAATAAAAAAATAAAGAATGATTCATTATATTACATAAATATAGATCTTCACATTAAATTGAATTATAGTTTTGTTTTCATTTTTTTTAAGATTATATCCAAGTTATATACTGGGTCCTGTCAATGTTGGACTCAGATCGGTTTTAGCAAAACGTCGCCGATTTTTGTTTTTAATCGCAGATCGAGATGTTTGAAACTCGTGTCGTTAGGATGCTGCAGAAAAGTGTGCTATCACATGATCATGACAAATGAATAAAAATTGATGAAAAGTTTGTTATAATTCAGTCGAAATTTTATTTTATTTGATTTTTTCAAAAAAAATAGCAACATCTAAACTTTTTTAACAAAAAAGAGTGGTTAAGAAAGATGATTGTTCGAAAAAAAACTTTTCTCAAGTAATCTTTGGTACTTTCAAAAATACCTCATTTAACCCCCACCCCACCTCGTAAAAACATTTTTTATTGAACAAACAAAACTTTTCCCTCACTGCGTCCTAATCATCAAATGATATTTTAGATACAGAATCATCCCATACCAAATTATCTGATTTTAGGAACTTTCTCCAGGTCACTATCTCAGATTCCGCTGGCCAAAATCACAAGTGCTTCTATATGAAACTTATGGAGAAATCCAAAATATTAAGCATATATCTATATCATAAAGTACAATTATATATATATATATAGAGAGAGAGAGACGTATATTACTGTGTCATCCACAGACAGCTGTTTCGATGTATTACATCTCTTCAGTGTGGCTATAGACTTTCCATTATCCCATCCAGTACCGCAAGGCATAATTGAAACCTTCACTTCAGACCTTCAGATATCCTTCCTCTGGACTACGGAACTGCTCAATAAGGCTGAATCTGAGCGATGTATTTATTTACACAGGAATCCCTCATCCACCAGAGTGCTCTATTCCAATGGAAGAGCATTGCATGCTTTTATATATATATATATATATATATATATATATATATATATATATTTATTTATTTATATATATATAATGTGAATAGGAAGTGAAACTGACTCAGTAGTAAGCGTGTATGGAAACTTTGTTTATTAATTGGTTAATCCATAAATGAATTAATCTGTGTGCTACAGATGTTTCGGAAGGTATTTCCATCTTCAGTAGCGCGCATGTGTGTGTGTGTGTGTGTGTGTGTGTACCTTTCAGAGGTGGAAAGTTTTCCGTAGAAAATGAATTTATCAGATGCTTTGCTTTGGAAGCAGAATTAGGAATCGAATCCTTTTTGGTCATTTTGATGTGAGGAACATATATATATATATATATATATATATATATATATATATATAGATAGATAGATAGATAGATAGATATAGATATTGATATAGATATAGATATATATATATAGAGATAGATAGATAGAGAGAGAGAGAGAGAGAGAGAGATAGAGATAGATATATATGTGTGTGTATTCTAAAATGAGAAATTTGCATCACTTTAACAGGAACAAAGGTATGTCTGGAATCAGCAGGTCTCCAGTTGGTGTACTGAGGAGGGGAACAACGGAGCAGCCAGCCCCAGGTGACACCAGCAGGAGGGGTGACACCATGATGGCTGTTTAATCATTTTTTCTTTTCAATTAATATATTTTTTAATTTATCAAATTGGAATTGACTTGACTTTAGTAACTCTGAAGTGATGCACAATAATTTGCTTGATCCTCCATAGATCCCAAGGTTTTGTGGATCCTTCAAAACTTTTACACGAGGCCATATTCAGAGGTGCACGAACCATGGGACCAAGAAATAAATATCTATTTTTTATCACCGTTGAATGAAATTTTATTGAACCCTGCTGCTCAGCTTCAATCAATTTATTATTCTTTTTTAAAAAATCTATGCTGCCGTTCGCTGTATTATTTCTTGAGAAACAAGTTCTTCAAATTAAAGGCAACAAGAAAAGGTAAGATATTTATTCTCTCTCAATTCATCCATCTCTATATCTTAGAATCTACCATTTTAGCACTCTTTTGAAACGATGCAATTTTTTTTATAGTTTTATTTTGGGGTACTATCGGAGTTTCGTAGTCAAGCCTTTTACAGCCCTTGAAGATCAAAGTGTAGTATAACGTATGACGTGAGCGGCTGAAGCATGCCTTTTGATGACGGAGGATAATTTTAATTCTAAAAACCAACAGACGTCCAAACAGCGCATCTTACCTGAATGAACCTCATAAATATATGTGGTGTAACCCGTATCTAAGATGCGTCGAGCCGGAGGTCATCTTTTGATCTAAAAATACACCACATGGGCAAAGTGGGTATTGCAAGTGAAGTAACCACTGGTGACGGGACATGGTGTAACATTTGGAGAGATAGCCCGACGGAACCCGTCCTTCTTGAGGCTGTCTGTCTAACTTTTCTACGTGGAGCAAGCAGGTTTCATACTATTTCATATTCATTCGGTGATTCGCAGGCATTGTTACTTTTATTATTTTACTAGACCTCTTTCCCTTGTCTGTGACTATCAGGTCAGGTTTTCTCACTTGGACTGGCTGATCAGTTTCGATGTCAAAGTCCCAGAGTAATTTGTGACTATTTTTTCCAGGACTATTTCCGGTTTGCGCTGATATCATTTGTCCACATAGTCCAATTCCAGTCGTTTGTTTAGTTCTCAGTGTATAACAGTCACTGTCTTGTCATGCCTATTTTTGTACTCCTTTCATCATCATCATCATCATCATCATCATCATCATCATCATCATCATCCTCAGTCTCTCAACGTCCGTAATTGGGCATAGACCTTCCCCAGGATTCGCCACACTTCTCTATAATGGGCGTTGCAGAGCCAGTACTTTCTGAATTTGTCTAGCCCGTCTTTCAATCTAATATTCTGCCGGCCTCAGTTGTGCATGTGATTTCGGGGGATCAATGTCGTGAGTCGCGATGTCCAGCCAATTGCCATTTGAGATCTTTAATGGATTCTATGATGTACCTGACTCTTGTCTTTTCCCGGATGTACTGTGCTGTCTCGTGGTCTCTCCATGTGAGGCCCAGCATAATTCTTCCATGTGCACGTTGCATGGTTCTCAATTTATGGATCTGTCTCTTGGTTGGGTTCCATGTTTCAGCTCCATAAGTGACTATCGGGAGGATGAATTCGTTATACACCCTTCTTTTTAAGATTAATGGGATCTTCTTATTTTTGAAGGTTGAGCTTGCTCTGCCAAAGGCTTGCCATCACAGTGTGATTCTTCGCTTGATTTCTTCTTCTTTTGAGGGTCTCATGGAGATTCGTTGTCCTTACTTTCTCTGGTTATGCAGTTTACAATTTCATCCCTTTCATGGGCGGCATCCACTGTTTGCCTGGATTCTGGCTAGAATCGCTTCAACATTGTTTGTCCTGATGCATTTCTTTTGGACTGCCATGATGAGGGATTCTGTTTCTCTATTCAGGTTTCCTTTGTCTAAGTCATGTTGCTCGTCTGCGATATTTTGTACGTCTTTTGAATTCTCCAAGTAGTTTTTTTCTGTTCCCATTTTACTTCTTTTGTTGTATTCTTTGCTACTCCCTCGTCTGCTACTGTTCGTGTTGTTTGTTGCAATGCTTCGAGCGCTTTGCATAATATATTTACTGCTTGCTCGCAAATATTCTTCTAATCCCATATAGGTCATTTTCTACGCCAATGGGTCCACTGCTGCCTTCCCACCTGTTCACGCACAGTCTATGTCATCAATTGGTTTTAGAGCCATGTTCATCGTCATGAATTTCTTAGTTCGCCGGTCCATGGATTGAAGTTCATTCTTTGTCCCTCCAAGAAGTTAACCTGTGTATCTTACTACCGATATTACATATGTGTTTATTTCCTCTATCAAATGTCTGTTATTTAGCTTAGTCTCTAGTATTTATTTGATATTCATCTTTTTTTTCTCTTTCATTTAATTTCCTGTTTAATCGAGTCACATTCGATAAACTCTCGATATGTATACCAGCCCTTTTTTGTTATCTGTTAAGTAGATTCCTTCCACCTCTATGGGCATTCATGCTGCCTATTGCCATTTGGTTGCGAAGTGAGACAAGCAAAAAACTTAGATTCCCTTTTGTTGCCCAGTGATACAATCCATCATGGACAGATGATTCTAGCAAAAAGTCCATCAATCACTTCGGTGACCAGGTGATATATGCAAGAATTTAACATATTACTTCGGTGGCTAGGTGAAACAAGCCTAAGGCCATTAATCATTAATGTGGCTAGGTGATACAGGCAAAAACCCAAGAATCCCTCCTGTCACCAGGTGTCACTATCAAATAGCTCTACAATCCATCCTATGGCTAGATAATACAAACAAAAAACAATACTTCCGGTGGCCAGGTGATACAAGCAAAAGGCCAACAATCCATTCGGTGGCCAGGTGATACATTAACCATTTGTTGCCAGGTAATACAAGCAAATAGCCAACAGTCTTTTCTGTCGCCATGTATCACTAGCAAATAGCCCTACAATCCATTCAATGGCCAGGTGATACAAGCGAAGAGCCAGCAATTCTTTTGGTGGCAAAGCAAAAAAAAAAACAATCACTGGTGACTAGGAGCCAAAAATTCACCTGGAATCTCTGTTGATCTCAAACTTCAAATAAGTAAATGAATTAACGTAGTCTGCACATTTTCAATAAATAACTATTTTTGAAAATGTAGCTTTTATTTTATTTGAAATTATCCCAGAAAAACTACCAGTAAAAGATTTGGACGGGTCCTAAAGCATCATTTTTAGAAGATGCATAGTTGAGTAATGTAAAATTTCAAGGTTGCTGCACCCAACCTGTGATTAGGAGCGTCTGTAAACACGCGCAAGCACACGCATCTAATGAGCAAATAGAGAAGAATTAGGCCATTTGGATTCGATTGAACTCACAACTCAAAGAAGAGCGAAATAATTTGATAAAAGCTTTTAAAATTGAGAGATTTAAGACGTTTCATATTGGAAAATACCAAAAAAAAATCTAATGCAGAAAATGAAACATTTTTTCGATAAAGATTTCACTTTAACGTAGTCAAAACGATTCGCAGTAGAGGCGTTTATTCTTCCAGCCTTACAAGATAAATTAAGGATTTGTTTATTTTTGGGGTGTTTTTTTTTTTGTTTGTTTTTTCTTGGATGGGGTACATTTTTCCGATTTTGATTTTCTTTGAATTCTGGTCAGAATTATTCCCATCTTTTATATCTTGGTTGTATTTGACAGATTCCGTTCTCAAACTTATTTCTGAAAAGAAAAAAGAAAATAGAAATCTACGAAAGAAAGATGTTTTAGGCAGAAGATTTATTTTTGTGAAAAATGAGAGTTTTCAGTTTACCTCTCAACGTGCCAGAAAATTGGCATAAAACAATTTTCCTACACCGCATCACTTGCCTCTAGTATTCTTGTCCATTTACATAATTCTATTGTCTAAATAGTCCCAATTCTTCCTCGGAGTCTCTATTTTCAGCCTACAAGCAATGTCTAAATTAATTCCACAATGTTTATTCATTTATTCACTGATTTTTCACACCGGAGTAATTGGCAGCTTTTATTGGCGGCTTTTATCAGTGACAGTAAGTTACAATATTCTTACACCCTCCAGTTGATTTTAGTACTGCTGTCATTAAGCGATTTCAATTCTTCCTTATATTCCCATTCCTTCCATTTGCTTTGCACTGCCCTTTGGGGCTATTTCAAGCTCTCCAACAATGATGGGTAAAAATGTTACCTTCATTATGCAAAGTTGGTTTGTTTGTTTTTTACGATCTTTTGCGATGGGGTTATAGGCGAGGGGCCATTTTATCAAAAGTACTTAATGGCTGTTCCGAGTAGGGCGATCTTTTGGACTGTGTGGATGTTGATTCTACCCGGGATAGGGTTGGCGTGCTATTCCACCCTTCTTAACGAGTCGTAGAACACCGATGAACACTGGTGTTATTTCAGTCTTCATACGCCACATACTGTTTACCCCGATCTCTAGGTCGACTTTAAAGTTGATGGTGAAAATGAGTAGATTGCAATGTCGGTGACATTTACTTTCTCTCGTGTTCCTGATAACGATACGAAGTCTGCTCATAACATCTGTTAGATGTTTTGATTTTGTATTTCCTTTTTTTTTTAAATGATATACATGATACAATTTATGAAAAAAACAAGGCATTCAGATTTCAGATTCCTCACCCATTTGAATACAGCAGAAAATCTTTGTTAAGAACTGCGTGATTTCTTTCGTTCCTCTATCCGTGTCACTGGGCCCGTACACTGTTTTGCTGATAATATCTCCTACCTGCCATTTGAAACAATGGACTCTTAAAGTAAGTGAAAGATTTTGTAAAACTGCTGCAAACCAACAGAAACACGAGTAGATAGCCAGCATACACTGCCAGCCAGACAGACTGGCTTAAAAACTCAAGAGACCCATATTGATAACGGCTATGTTGATGGAGATAATTTTGGCAAATGGTGTTTACTGTATTTGTTAGAACTGTTGTTATGTTCACACAATGATACTTTCGCACTATTTGCCTCGTTTTCCTTTTCTTTATGGCTAAGTTTCGTTTTTTTTCCTATTTCAGGATTCACAGCGCCTCACATTTTATGGAAGTGTGTTTCTGAAAGAAAAATGAAACACACCTTCGCTGAATTTTGTTTTGTTTTGTTTTTTTTTTGTTGTTGTTTTTTTAATGAAAACATTATGAAAGTTACCTTCATGCTATTGTCTGTAAAGTACATGTTGTTGTCCAGGAAGAGCAAGTTGTTCTCTAGAAAGTGTATCGTATATATTAGGTTCCAGGAAGTGCATCAAGTATAACAGGTCCAGCATCAGAATTAGAGAAATGGTGCAGTTTGCAATGGTTGATAGAAATCGATTGATAAAAACTGACAATAGGAAACAGGAATTGAATTCATGTCTTCTCTGATTAACACGCAAAACCATTTCAAGATAAAACAAAAGTCTCTGTTCAAACCCTGCAATGTTGATAACACAAGTTTTGCCATTTGTTTCAGACAATTTTTGACAAAATTACAGAATTTCATTAAGATCTTTTTAAAAATATAATGATGAATTTCTATAATGAATTATTTGTAATTCATTGATCAATATGTGAAAAGTGAGATACATACATAGAGAGGAAGGGACCGAGAGAGGGGAAATAGAAGAGATAGAAAGAGAGAAAAAAAGAAAATACATTTCTATTGTAAAACTATTTGTAATGTATCTCATGTCTTAATTGTTCTATTCTGTCAGGAGCACATGCCTTCATTCCTGACCACTGACAATCCCTTTTTTCCTGATGTTCAATGCATTTCTATGATAAAATCATTAGCAATGCATTTACTTTATAATATTCAAATGATTTTTGCCCAAAACTTAGAATAAAAATTGTACCATCGGAATTAGAGGCCAAGTGAAGAAAACCCCCAAAAGTATGATCGAGAAACTAGTCCTGGTTAAAAAAACAACTTACAAAAAAGAGTAATAGTTCATTTATATAAATATTGGAACACTCTCTCTCTCTCTCTCTCTCTCTCTCTCTCTCTCTCTCTCTCTCTCTCTCTCTCTCTCTCTCTCTCTCTCTCTCTCTCTCTCTCTCTCTCTCTCTCTCTCTCTCTCTCTCTGAAAAGCTAGAAAAGATTGTGTTGCTCTAAGCTTCTAAGTGGTAAGGATCTGTCTGCTTTAAAAATCAGCAACTTTAAATAATGGCTATTACCTGGGCTAGAACACCATCAACTAGCACCTTTCTTTATGTGTATATCTGCTATTTTGAAAGTCGTGTTCAGTTAAATCAAAAGCCTTCACTAAAAAAACAAATTGACTTTCAAATGTTAAAAGTTTTTCAATAAGACAGCTCAACGTATATTTGATATTTACAGCAATAACATTTGTTGGTTAAATGAGAGGTACTGGTCAAGGTGTTGTGGGCCGAGGATTTTGATACTTGCTTTGCATGGCTGATTTTTTCTGCAATTTTCAGAACACGTTTTGATGTATTTCCTGGAGCATCTCTCACGTTACGTCATCCGGTCCGCTCAGAAATCTTAATTTTCTTGCCAGCTCACTCCTGTGCTTCAACATACGCGTCAGGATTCCTAAAAAAAAAGAAGTTGCAGATTACAATAATAGACCAAGATTTCGCTAAATCATGTTGAAAAAGGCTTTGCAGCATCTTGGAGTAGCAGGAATGCTTTTTTTTTTCCTAACGCAAGCTATGAACCTTTCATCATTAACAATCTACTAATACCCCACTCACCTCAACAAGATATCTGATCAACACATTTGACTCAAACATCACACTCAACATGAACACCAATCGATCATATGCAGGAAATACACAGAACAATTAATCACTGAACTAAAAGGCTAATGACTCCCAACAAGGACAAACACTCACACAGAGGGAAAAGATCAATCAAAAACAACTAAAAAATAAGGAAAAATACCCGATAAGAAACAACACTCCAGTTGTTTATAGAGATCAGAACAAAAAAAAACGGTTGTCCGTTTATTGCAGTGACATGAAACTGATCCATCACAACAAGACTGTAAATATCTAATCATCTCTCTATGTATACACATTTGTATATGTGTGTGTGTGCGTTTGTTTGTTCGCAAGATTAATGACAAGAGTTCATTTTAAACAATCATTCTCGATGCTTATAAAATAATCTAAATAAAGATACAATGTTAACGCAATACATTTATATCTCAAACAAGTCTTTTAAGTAACTCAAAGGAAACTGCCACATGACCAACGTCTTTTGGTAGCATTGTAAAATTGTAAACACTGATGATCAATGAATAAGTTACTCTCATCTTTTGTTCAGCGTTGATCACTAAAAAGACCGAATTTTCGAAGCAAAGAAGTGTGAACACTGCTGGACACAAACTAAGGGACCAATTTAGCATAAACTCACATTGTAAATGGACTTTATCCTCCAACTGAAAACTATCGGTGGGATAAATAGATTTAAAAAAAACATTAAAATTTTCAGCCCTTTAGCTCCATTGGTGCAGCCAGTCCGTACATAGCCAGCTAGCCAGCCAGACCAACTTGAAATTAGTGACTTATGTTGAAGTTAACAGTTTTTGGTGAAATGTTATTATTTTATACTATGATACTTTGCGGTTTTTATTATTCCAGGATTAATGGTGCCCCACATCCCGTGTGTATCAGAAAATCAAATGCATCTTTGCTGTTTTTAATGAAAATATCATGAAAGGTACTTGCTCGCCTTCATTGAATCCGTCCTCATTATCAAAGTCAGATGCTCTACGGTAGAGAGAAAGTGTTTCATAAAGACTCAGAATGGGAAACACGAATTAAATTAATGTCTTCCTATTTAATAGGTACAATCATTTCCAAAATGGTCATTTCCAAATAAAACAAGAACACACTCTGTTCAAATCATGCAATGTTGTTTACTCAATTTTTGCCATTTGTTTCAAACAATTATTAACAAAATTACAGAATTTCATCTGGATTTTGGTAAAGCAAAATACAAATGCATTTCTCATGTAAAAGTATCTTTAATCCATTTCATATTTTAAAAAAACCCTGTTCTGATAGTAACACGTGAATCAATTCCTGTTAGTTCATGAACAAAATAAGATATTGGTACCAACTAAAGAAGCAAAACTTTAATGGTGTCATTTTATTTGTTACACCAACAGAAATTCCATAGAAATCCATCGAGAACTTTGGGAGATATCGCGAGGACAGACATGAAAGTTTGGCGAAATTATGTGATGTGGACATATAGCCTTGACGCAGAGGAGATAATGGTGTATGGATCCACCCAAATAATTATCCACTTCTTTTATAGCCTATTGCCTATTACATCACATTTGATAGAAATTCATTGAGAACTTTGGGAGATATCGTGTGGACAATCATTTTTGTTGTCCGGACACCTGTAATAGGATATGGATCTACTACCAAGCTGCCATTCCACAAGGGAATTCAAATTATAAAAGGTCCTTGTACGTGGAAGATTGCAAGAATCATTACTAAACTTTGCAACCGTAGTCAATATCTTTGGTTTTGGTCCATTAACTATATCTAGAAAAATAATATAGATAAATTCTGATACAATCCGATTTTAAGTTCCTGAGTCGAATCGGCAACACTTCACTAAAACCAACCTGAGTTCAACATAAGTTTCAATCAGCGTTGTTGAATAGATTCTGTCGAATGTATTTTCTCAACGTTGATCTCTTTGTATACTTATAATTATTGACTGAACTTGGATTAGTCTAGGGAAATGGGGGCCAGAAAAGATTGTGTTATACCAAGCTTCCAAGTAGGAGGGTCTATCTGCTTTGAAAATCAGCATTTTATATGTTATTGGGAAAGACGTATTTTGTTAACCTTGAGATAAACAAGAGATTTTATAATCGTGCTTAAAGTAAAAAGTACGTGAGACTGAAACTATGAATAACATATCTCATCCGAAATCACCTTTAAAACTCCATTGCATCTTATCAATAACAAATAGATTATTCATAATGTTGGCTCTCGCAGATTTTACAAGTATGTGAATGAGCTTCGTATTGTTGTAACTTATTAGAAATACATTGGATTCTGGTTAATAGGACCGCATCAGGGCCAACTATTTGGGTTCCAATAACTGACTGGTCTGATTCACCGAACAACTCCATTTTTTATGTGCTTAACACTATAAGGTTGGTTTTTTTTTTCAATTCAAGGGGGAGGCAACTTACGTCCCTTTTCTTTTCTACATTTTCCTTTTGAATTCGAGTCACGACCTACAAATATTTGAAAGATAATTGTTTTGATAGGTAAAAATTATATTTTTAATAATTCTATCAGATTTTATTTCAAAAAATGGTAATTCGGTAACACTGCTGCATGGTTCGATTAAACGATACATTTGTCATAATAAACGATGCAATTTAGCGATAATTACGTTTGAATCAGTTCTTACGTTATTGGTCTTATTGTGAAGCTGGTCCTAAAAACTGTTGGTTCTTTTAAGTAAAATCCAGTGTACATCCTTCCATACATAGACTAACAAACCAAGCTTACACTGACTTCACGGCTCAAAGACCCCATTTGGCCATTAGCCCCAGGGGAAATCGTGAACATGTTACGTGTATGCAAAAGTTCCCAACGCTCTTCGTTGAAAATTAGAGACTCAATACACAGTTTCAAATCGATTTCTAATTGCCGACTTTTGCTCACACCAAATAGAGAAGTATTTTACTTACTTGCAATGCAATTCTTTTCATCCAATTCCTTCCTGATGTAGTCTCTCGGTCGGTGCCAATGAAGAATTCGCTTGAAAGTCGTGTCTTACGTATTCCTAAGTCAGTCATCCAAAAATTAACTAGGAATATGATTTCTCAAATGTTGAATCATTCATGTCACTTGCAGTTTGTAATGGTTTCAAATTTATTCCTGTCTTTGTGCGAGTGTCAAGACATGAGAAATTGAGGCTAATTTAGTATTTGAAACATTGATGAGGGTAGATTGTCTGGCGCCAAGTTACCAAGTGGTAAGAGTTTGTCTACTTTGGACACTAGCTATTCGAAACACAGTCATCATCAACAGTCCTTTGTCTTCCATCGTTGGACATAGACCTTCCCAAGCATTCGCCAAACCTTTCTATCATGGGCGTCGCGTAGTCAGTACATCCTGAACTTGTCTAGTTTGCCTCATCCTATATTCTGCCCTCCTCTGTTTTGCATGTAATATCTTGGGATACACATTGTGAGTCATGGTGTCCAGCAGTTGTCTGCCATTCTGGCTACATGATTAGCCTATAGCCATTTGAGTTTTCTAATAGATTCCATGATATCTCTGACTGTTTTCCCTCATACTGTGCTGTCTTGTGATCTCTCCATGTGAGGTTGAACATGATTCCCTCCAGTTCACATTGCTGGGCTCGACTAATGACCACGAGCACCCATGTTAAATGCACAACAATGGCCACTACAACAGTTTCTAAGTGCGAAGTAAATGCAAAGAAATTTCTTCATTGCATATCCTTTTTTATGATTAATATAGATATACTCTGTACAGAAATTATTAAAACACCACCAATTTTTGAAAGCTCTAGATTTACTGAAAAGCGTGCACAGATTTTTATAAAATGTTTCTAATTATTTCTAATTGTTTCCCGCATGGTTGTGAATTTTTATTTTCATTCTTTGTTTTAGGAAACTGATTTTATTTTCTTTTGTTTTTTTTTAACTCATGTCTAGTTATCTTAAAAACAGTACCAAAGTCAAGTTTTTATTCAAAAAGTTAAGAATTTATGGCTGTACCTTTTACCTTCAAAATTGAATGGCACAATCTTTGACCGAGTTTGCCAATTCAAAGAGCGTAGATTGAGGGATTCCCTCTTCTGCATCCACGATGGCCTGCTTGAGCTCCTCAAGAGTGAAATATGCATATCACTTGCAATCATTCCCCAAACATTTTCTATGGAGACAAGCCAGGCTACTTCATCGGATGAAAACTGAGGTACGAAACAGTTGTCTCTGCGGAATGGCAACATGCATTGTCCTGCTGAAATATCATTTTTCCTTTTCTCTTCTATCTATTGATAGGTTTGGGATCAAGCTGTGTTCAATCGTGGTACTTCAGTGCTGTCAAAGTTCCGCTAACGATAACTTGACAGCGTAACCTACAGCCACTAAAACCACACAAACTATAATGAGTGACCCTTTTCGGTGTTTCTCGTCGTAGATCATGCCCAAAACACTGTAGTAATGAGATCCGTCAAGCGCTCTCCATCTGTCCAGATCACATTTAGCAAATCAGGGCGTTCTTTAAAGATTGCAACATTCAGAGGGAGCTTGGAGCACCATGATCATCCAGTTCTGCTCCAATAAGGAATTCTTTTTCTTCTAACACAAGTAAGGAACCTTTCGTCATTTTCAGATAAACTTTTTACGTGGCTCTTTGACATTAGAATTACGGAAAACCATCAAATTCACTCATGTTTTACTGTTACTAGACACCTTCAGTTCTTGGACACCCTGTGTAGACCTTCACATATACGACTAACTGAAATCAGATTCCGTCACTGCTCAGATACTTCTTTGGTCCTGATGGCTGTGTCATATTGGCCATGAGGCAACGACTCCAAGGAACCCCAGGCCAGATATATATACATGGTGAAGGGCCCCAAGTTGACCTGTACCTCAGGCTTGTATTAAGCTTAATCCTACCAGGTTCCAATGGTGCAAGGTGAGGAGAGGTGTATTGTATTGTGTAAGTTCAAGTTAGTCTAGTACAGGACCATAATCGTAGAATACCTAGTGAGGATCGAATTCCCTGTACTAGCAGTGATACCTTGGACTGGCTCACTAAACATTATTTTACGGATGGCATCATGTAGATATTTACAAAACTTCGTGTATGGTAGTACAAGACCACAATAGTTGAGCGCCCTGTGAGGATTGAACTTGCTAGAATATAAATGGCTTGACATATTAAGTTTCTCCCGTCATTTTATGGCAGGCGCTTTGTAGATATTTACTGAAATTACTTTAGATTGGTTCAGTGCCACGGACGTAGGGTTTGCTATGAGGATCGAACTCACTATACAAGGAATAGTCTAGTTGGATTAGATTGAACTTCTGTAGGCACATCATAGATTGCTTTGCATGGAGCTTCACACAAAATTTATAACACTATGAAAAAAATATTATGTACATCTTTGTTGTTTTTATTGGCAGTGAATAAAACATTTCCATGTATCGATTTTTCATTAAAGATTCTTTTTTGCCCTGAAGCAGGTTTTAGATTTAAATTACAGGGGAAGACGGTTTTCCATGTCATTTCTTTAAAAAGTACACAGAAAAAATAAAATTGTAATTATTTTCATATCAATATTCAAAAGAATTTGTTAAAGACGGAAATTAAAGATTTCAGGTTTTATACTGACTAGTAAATACCCGTTGCTTTGCTGATTGTATACCTACGGCGATGTTCTGTGTCAATAAGTTTATAAAATAATCTGAAAGATTAACACAATGTATTGTGGAGTGAAATTCTTATATTCATTTTGCATCAAATATGAAACCATTAAAAAGCTTGGACGTGCACTAGTTGGCCTTGGGCTTCATCTTTGATAGATTAGATCGTATAAAGTGGGTTTGGGTCATATTTGTGGATCAGTGTGTGTATGTGTGCGTGCATGTGTGTGTATGTGCATGTGTGTGTATGTGTATGCCTGTGAGTGTGATATTGTTATTATGCTCATTTTCTAATTTTGATTGCAATGTTATATATGGATCAGAACCAAAAACATTAGCCAAATCATTTTATCGAGGTTTTTAGAAATAGCCGTCTGAGGTTGATCTGAAGCGTTTGCGCAACACGCTCTTCATCGCTCTTGAAACTTCTATCTGCACTTTTGTAGATATGGTGCCTCTAATAGACAATATAAGAACACAGAACTTTGGAAACTGGATCGTACTTATTTCTGTTACATTTCTTCACTGTTTTCTCTCGTTGTCAAAAGTGATGAAATTTTGCGAATAACAAGGTTTGTAGAAGAGGGGAGAGATGCATGGTGGTTATTGTTCTAAATTTCTTATCTGTCCTGACGAAAAAGGAGATGTCAAAGTTTAAATCATTTGTGCATGGGGAGTGAACATGAGAAGGTTTTTTTCTGTGTGTATAGCTCACCAAAACTTTTCGTAGCGTACCTTGAAGTGATCTTCCAAAACTTAGAATGGGAACACAAAGGAATCAGGATAGACGGCAAATACCCAAGTAACCTCAGATTTGCTGACAACATCGTCCTCTTTGCTAAAAACCTTCACAAATAATGTTAGACAAACTAAAAGAAGCAAGCTAGAAAGTTGGCCTCCACATGAACTTCTGCAAAACAAATGTCAAGTACAACAAACATGATGGGGACAAAGACACAACGATGGAAATAGAAAACACAGAACTGGAGAAAGTAGACCACTACATCTTCATAGAAGAGTGAGTCTCCATGAAGTCATCAAAGGAGAAGGAATAAAGCGAAAAATCATACGAGCTTGGAAAGCTTTCGGAAGAACAAGCTCGACTCTCAAGAACAAAACTCAAGAAATAGTCCAAAAAAGAAGAGTATGCAACCAATGTATCCTACTGATAGTCACCTATTGAGCTGAAACATGGAACCTAACCAAAATATTGACCCTCGAAATTAGAACCATGCAACGTGCACATGAGAGAATCATGCTCAACCTCACGTGGAGAGATCGTAAGACAGTACAGTACATAAAAAAAAGACAGGAATCCGAGACATCCTAGAAACCGTTAGAAAACTTAAATGGCGATGGGCTTGGAATGTTAAAAGAATGTTGAACAACTGCAGGACATCACGACTCACAACGTGGATCCCCAGAGAACATATGCAGAACTGTGGCCGACAAAAAGTACGATGGCGTGACGATTTAGGTAAATTCAGAAAGTACTGGCTCTGCGATGCCCATGATGGAGAGGAGTGGGGATGTTCTATATCCAATGACGGATGCTAACGGGCTGATAACGATGATCAAAATTGAAGATGCAGGACTAGAGAAAGTAGACCCCTACATCTACCGAGAAAAACGAACCTCCATTAAATTCTCACAAGAATAAGAAATCAAGCAAAAAATCAATGTAGGTTTGCGAGCTTTCATAAGCCAAGATCAACCTTCAAAAACAAGAAAGTATCGCTTGAGCTGAAAAGAACGGTATACAATCAATTCATCCTCACAGTAGTTACTTACGGGGCTGAAACATGGAACTTGACCAAGAGACTGACCCTCAAAATGAGAAGCATGCAACGTGCACAACAAAGAATTATGCTCAACCTCATATGTTGAGATCACAATACAGCACAATGTATTAGGGGAAGAACAGAAGTCCAAGACATCATAGAATCTATTAGAAAACTCGAATGGTAATGGGCTGGTCATGTTGCAAGAACAGCAGACAACTGATAGACATCATGACTCACAACACGGATCCCCAGAGATCACATGCGAAACCAAGGCCGGCAGAATACAAGACAATGAGACAAACTTGTCAAGTTCAGAAAGTATTGGCTCTACGACGCCCATGGTAGAGAGGTGTGGCGAATCCTGGGAACACATGCACATATTTTTTTTTTTTTAAGGGACGAAATCTTTCGTCATATTTGATGTCTACGATTCTTCAACTTTTCATAATGAATAACACAGAAAGAAATTCGGTGCAGAGAGTAAAATATTTATTTCAATAAAGATTTTTTACTCAACTCAATCAAGAGGAATTTCAGGTGAGACATTCATTCTTTACGCCTTACAAAACAAGTTGCATTTGGTTGAGGGCGAGTTAGTTTTTTGAAGAGTTGTCAATTTCCATTGCATTCTGGTCAGAATCATTGTCTTTCTTGGTTTTATACTCGTTGACAGAAAAGAAAAAAAGGTCCTTGAAAATTTAAATGTATCGATACATTATTTAATAAAGCGTTCATTTAGCGTATTCGTGAGTTCGAATTCCTCTTTTATCTTTTCAAAATCAAAACTGGAATAGAAAAAAGAAAAAGGAATTAAAGTTAGACGGTGATTATTCCAACTTGGCAAGCTGAATTAGGGATTTGCCTTAAAGGAAGAAATACATCTTGGCTATTGGTTTATGACAGGTGTCAACAAACTACGGCCCGCAGCCCAATTTCATCAGACCCGCCGATTCAGTGAATATGTGATGTTGCATTCAAAATTCTTTGTTTTCCTTATCGAAATAAAATTTAAATTTAGTAATGGAAAATAGATTAGAGATCTTTTGCACGGTCATCAAACGAAGGATATGAATTGTTTTAACAAAAGGTATTCTTACTGTTCGATTGATATAATCAAAATTTGGAGCACAATTAAACAATATTTTGTTCCCCTCCAAATTTCATAGTCCTCTTTGATTGATATTCATGGGAATTTATTCAGGTATATACTCCTATATTGAAAAGTTATTAAAATGATTAAGAAAATGACAAGGTGGCACAATCGTTCTTTGATTTTTTTATTCGTTTTAGTCCCCGAGACTTGAAAACATTTTAGATTTAGCTTCCCTGCAAAAAGAATTGCCGATCCGTGATTTATGATATAGATAGCCAAATTCATCCAGTCACTTGATATATTCGTGGGAAAATCTCTCGAACTGAAAAAGACAAAAGAAATTCTCTTCCTGTGCTAGGAGTTGGCGTTCGAGCCAAAGCATGATCATTCGTCTGCGATGTTTTCTGTCTGTCTTTAAAATTGCCGGTAGTCGTATTAGTAGAATGATATAAAAAGAATGAAGACGTGGGCAGTATCAACAGTAAGATACACAGGTCCATGTCTTGGATGGACAAAGAAAGAGCTCCAATCAATGGACCGACAAACAGGGAAGCTTGTGGCGTTACACAAGGTTCTTCACCCCAGAAACGATTCAAGTAGACTACATGTGAAGAGAACGAAGGAGGCAGAGGACTCATCGTTGTAGAAAAATGTGTTCAAAAGACCAAACCGGGATTTAAAAAAAAAAAAATTTATGTGCAAGCAAGCAGTGAAGACATTATACAAAATGCTGGAAGTAGTGCTACAAGCAACAAAAAAGTAGCAAATAAGGGAGTAGCAAAGCAGACAACAAGGAAAGAAAAATGGGAACAGAAAAAGCTACACAGGGAATTCAAAAGAAAGCTACAAAATATTGCAGACGAGAGATCATTGACATGGCTACCCAATGGAAACCTGAAGTGCTAAAGGGAATCGCTCATCATGGCATCTAAAGGCAAAGATTGACAGAACCTAAAAAACAGCTAATGCCACCTATGTGGGAAAAGGGACGAGACTGTGAACAACATAGCCAGTGAATGTTGTAAACTAGCCCAGAAAGAGTACAGAAACAGACATGACAGTGTAGCAACAGTTGTACAATGAAAAATAAGAAAACGGTTGGGATTCAATCATGCAGACGAATGGTATCAGTAATAACCGGAGACAGTTCTGAAACATGGAAGCCGCAAATTACTCTGAGACTTTGACATCTGAACCGATAAACCTATCCAAGCGAGAAAACCGCACCTGTTGTGGACAAGGGAAAGCAAACCTACAAAATAGTAAACGTGGCTATGCCTGCAGATCACAGAGTTCATATGAAAGAGAGTGAAAAGTTAGGAAAATACCAGAAATTGGTAAGGGAACTGATGGAGGTATGGAACTTGAAGGTCGGGGTAGTACCAATAATAGTAGGTGCACTCAGAACCGTACCAAAAACGCTGAAAATGAGATTGTATAAGCTGGAGATAAAAGGGAAGATTGAGACTATGCAGACCACAACACAACTGGGTTCTGTGCAAATACAGGGGAAAGTACTGGGAATATGATATTTACGACCCCCAGTCGTTAGCAATGGACTAACAACCAGTATGAAAGAGGCTTAGTCGAGACGGTACAAACCAAAACACTTTTGTGATATTTGGGGACGATGAGAGGAGGGCTGAGGACTTCAGGAAACTTAGTCACAACCTTCAGCGACAAACATCAGGTAACTGGTCTAAAACTGTAAACCACAGCACTGCTGCAGACAGTGATATTGTTGAGAGGAGGGATGGATATTCAGGGAGACTTGCAATCGCTCAGTCTTCAGAGGTGACTATCAGGCAACTGTTCTGAAACTGAAAATATTGATGATAATAATAATAGCAAGACCATGCGACTTTTAATTTGCTTACTTACTCGCATCGAATACCGTAGCAAGTCCAGCAAACCGTCCTTTCTTGCCTTTTTTCTGGAGTGTCGTCAAAACTGAAAAGCAAAAGGATCTGATTGTATATTTTGTAATTTTGTTACTTTCTCGTATTGGTCGATGACTCAGGTATTTACAGGTGTTATAGGGATGTGCTTAGCGAGAAAAATCGAGGGTAGCGTCAAGGCTAAGCCAGATTATACAAAATCTATTTTAAAATCTTGCTTTTTTTTTCTTTAAGCGTTGTCGATTGCTGCTCCGCGGCCTTCTTTATACAATGAATCTTTCAGGCAAGTTTCGACACAGGATATCAATAAAACACATTTCAACTATTTAGACGAGAAGGTTAGCGATGTCCCCAAAATCGAAGTTCGTTTACAGATATCGTTGTGCATAGACAGCCAAATCGATAGTAAGTAAAATAGGGAGAAAACAAGACAGGTACAAAAATTGATTTTATTTTAAACATGAAAGCAGTATAAAATCTTTGTTTTAACATTTGAAAATAAGTCTTTTAATGGATTGAAATTTTCTAATTTCATATTGCTATGTTAAAAATGGATCAAATAGAATACAATTATCCAATAAAATACGTTCATATTCATTGCATTTTAGGAATTTGAAAGCACTCAGGGAGTTGTGCCTGGATCCCCTCCAAAATTCAACCAGTTCTCCCGTAGCCTATTTCCCAGCCTCACAAAAAATGTCTTTGAAATCGGTTGATAACTTTTAGAGATATCGTATTAGCCACCGTGAGCGTATACATGAATGTAATCAAAAAGAAATCCATGGATCCGCCCCAACAGTCACCATCCCCTTTCTCACCTCATTGCCCACCCTTCCACAAAATTTCATTAAATTCCTTTGAGAACTTTCGGAGATATCGTATGGAGAGACACATAACTTGGACGATGTTATGTGCTTTGGACATGTAATTTCGACGTGGAGAGATGACAGGGCATGGATCTGTTCAAAAACTCAATCAATTCTTTCGTAGTCTATTGCCTACCTTTTTACAAAATCTGATTGAAATATATCAATAAATTTTGGAAATATTTAATGTAGACAGGGGATATTATGTGGTTTAGACATATAACTATGACTTAAGGGAGATAACTGTGTATGGATCTGCTCCAAAATTTAACCAGTTCTCCCGAATTTCAATGAAATCCATCGAGAACTTTTGTATGAGCAGACATTATTGTATAAACAATTAAAAAAAACGGGAAAACATCTCTCAATCAGAAAGAAAATCCTGCATCCACCCCTAAGTATTACCATCTCGTTTGTGCCCCATTGTCCTCCAGAAAATTCCAGTCCATTCAATACTTTCGAAGAGATCGTGTTGATAGACGTCACCAAAGTTATTTTTACTGATAAAATTGCAACTTTGGATTTGATTTCTCCCCTCTGGAAAACAAGAGAAGTTGTTTGATAGAAACAATATTTATACAGGATTCTTATTTCCAACTTGGACTGTACATACCTGCATATATATATATATATATATATATATATATATATATATATATATATATATATATATATATATATATATATATAAACTAGCAGGGGTAGCAAGCGTTGCTCGGCAGAAAATAACTTCAAATATGACAACATCGTGGAAAGTATTTGTTGGTGCTCTCATAAGACCTCCAATCCGTCTTAGAAACAGTTTGTTATGGAAGTAGACAAATATTTAGATTGATTTTTTCTTAGACAGGGTCTATTGCTGGCATGAACCCTTACTTTACGTCAGTTGCACACTAATACAATTACTTATTGTAACCTTACTGTAGGTGGACAAATCAACTCACCCTTTCAAAAATATGTCAATGAGGGAAAAGTATTAAAATATAATAAAACAAATTTGTATTCATAACATTATTGAATAGCATTGTGTTATTTCACCAATAGGATTAAATATCTGTGTAGAGATTTGAAAAAAAAACTGGTTACATAATTAATCTTTATATTTCTGCAAAAATTCAATAATCTTTTCTCGGCCCTCGGAGAGGGACCCAACCCCTAATGTTAGATGTGCTGATTTACAATACTTCATCTGATGAAGTTAAATAGGCTGGTGTTCGCTGTAGTTAAATCCTCAGTATTCACAGTTGCTGCTAAGGATATCAATTCATTTTTCTTATCTTGTCTCGTTTTTACCACTCTCAGGTTATCAGACTACGAAATTCGTATATATAACGATGTATATACACATGAGATTGACACGTACTTATACGCTGGATTTTGATCTGAAATCTTGACTTTATAATGTTAGATGCGTGTTATTAATATTTACCTCTTGATTAAGTGTATTGAAAAGGGAGGGATTGGTGTTAAAATTATAGAAAAGCATCAAATTCACGAGTGTTTTTTTTCATAGTTGCTGGACACCGGGAGATTCAATTACAAAATTGAACGTTTTTAACTCTTGATCATGAAATTAAACACTTTAGCAGTATATTATCACTTCATTCAAACATTCACTATAATGTTCCGAGCATGGAACACCCAATTCATCAACAAATCAGTCAATTTCACAGAGTTCTTATAACTTCTGGATGGAGTATATATATATATATATATATATATATATATATATATATATATATATATATATATATATATATATCACAACAGACTTGTTTCACACCTCAGCGATGATTATTCAAGTGGATTCTTTTACACCTTGTTCGTAATCTTTGAAATGTATTTCTGATTTTCAATTCATTGTTTGTTTCTTTAAATATTCAAATATACGTCAAATTGTTTATACATACAGTGATGAGAATTAGTACCCAACCCAATTCAAATGAATAGTTGAACTACCATAGCCATCAAAGTTGGCGAATGGTTCTGACGTTTTGGGCTTGTGTGTTTGTTTATATGTCTGAGTATGTCTAGCGCTCCTGGTCATACCGTTCTGTCTACAGACTTTGAATTTGGCATCAGTTCTCCCCTAGACGTCTTCTAAAAATGCTCGGTGAAGTTTTTGGAAAAAAAGCTTTTTTGACTTTGGGGAGGGGTATTTTGATAAGTTCATTGGTAACATCTTGATTCTCTGGTTCTCGGGTTTTTCACTCTATTTTAGATATTTTTCAGTATATAAACGCCAGTGATGTCATAAATAAAATTTATTCAGACCATATTTGATACTATATCAATATATTTAATTAGTACTTATTTTATTGGGAGTTAAGAAATATTCAATATTGATATTTATATTTAATGTTTGTAAAAGGTCTACTTTACGTAGCAAGATTACTTCTGAAAATTCTATAAGGTTCCTAGAATGCCGTAGCAGTCAGCCTGCATGCTAAATAACAAAATGTGGCAATCATCCCAATAAGCATCGCAAGAACCATATCAGTATCATGTCAAAGGTTAAAGAACACTCGGTTGACCTTAGAAACAAAATTATCCGAAAATATTTGTCAGGAGAAGGTTATAAAGTACTTGCTGAATAATTTGATATTCAGATAGCAATAATTGGTTAAATTATTCTCAAGTGGAAGCAACTTGTAGAGAACAGGGGTTTCCCACTAAATGTTCGGCTGTGTTACCTCGAGTATTATAAAAAAATGTGAGAATACAGCTGAACATTGCTTGGAAGGAATTGGTCGAAGATTCTGATATGGCCGGAACGGCTGTCACTTGCTAGACATCTAGCCATATCCTCCGACGGTATGAATCGAGCTTCTACGGATCTGGCATGGTTCTGGCAATGTTGACAGAAGTAAAATATTTCATGGTTCAGCTGAACTTTTCCTGAGGAACATTTAGCTAAAGATGAGGAACGTTTCGGCAATATACTCAGGTCAGATGAGACAAAGGCCGAATAATTTTATCTTGATTTCTATCTGCACGTACTAAGAGAATGCCATATGGAACCTACAAATCGAAGAACACAGTCCTAAATGTTAAACATGATAGTGGTAATATATATATATATATATATATATATATATATATATATATATATATATATATATATATATATATATATATATATATATATTAGTGAGATTGTTTTACTGCCATGTGAGAGAAACCACCAAGCCCAAACAAATCTGGCGTGCATACTCAATTGATCAAAGGGAAAGTTTCAAAATGAAAAGGATTTATTCGCATTCGCTCTCAACCTGATAATAATCATTTAATTTCCATCTATGTCTGTATAATAGTAATAGTCTGATTCGCCAAACCAAACTTGGCGCGCATACTACATGAACCTAGTGAAAGGTTTTGAAGTGAAACGTTTTCAGATTTGGGTTAGGGTTAGGTTTTTCATCCTCCCAGGTATTTAAATTAGATATGATCGAAGAGTTCGTTGCTTTGATTTTCTAAGTACGGTATGATTCAATTAATACATAGTTCAAATTCATTATCACTTATCTCAGATAAGAACTTGCAGAATAATATTATAGATTCAACTTGGTCGAAAAATTTGATCTTTTGTTGAAGCTAGCTGAATATCCCGGCCTACGGACCGATTTTCAGGTGATATCATTTAATGGGGTTCTCCAGAGTACATGTCTCAACTCATTACTAGATTGCAGGTTCACAATGAATGAATGAATGAATAAAGTATAAGTGAAAGCAAATATGTGACAATAGATTGATTAAGATTTCAAATATGAATATGTATTTCAGTAAGTGCCTTAATGTTCATTTATCAGTATTTTCATATGTGTCTCTACATCTCTATAAGACGCTTTCCGGTCGGTCGATCAGGCTGTTGGATAGTCCCAGTTATACAGAAAAAGGAAGGGCGGGATTTTTTGTATTGTTTGTTATTAATGGCTAAAATTGGCTGAACTTTTCAATTTCCGACTAACTTTACAGATAAAAATGTTTTATACATCCATTTAAAGCCCACAAATCAAATAAATCAACCATATACAAATCCCCAGAACAAATTATTGATAAAAGAAATTGTACATTTACTCTAATTTAAACTATTTTTTTCTTTAATGGACAGATCTTCGGGTGAACCACCCTCACTTTCCTCTCCCTCCTGCAACGATTACCACAACTAGTAACGCTATTACTACTTCGTTAAGAAACCCTTTTAAATCGGAAATCACAGATATGGACGTATAGATAGAGGGTGCGCGGTTGAACTTCTGGTTTCAACAAGGAGGTTGTTTCTCTACAGATATTTTCTTGATTTAAAACTCTGAATTTTGAATTTAAGATATTATTCCTTTCCAATCCAAAATCTGTTCTCTGGTATTCTGCAATGGGGGGGGGGTTAAGTCATTTGAGCTATTGAGTTGAGAGAGGAAGCCAAAAAGATAAAGAATCTTTGGTCTAAGGACTTACTCAGGGTCTTTGGTGACCTCACAAAGACTAGTGCATTCCCACTCTGGAACTGAGGAGGCACTACATGCCTTAGAAGAATCAGAACCATTATCTGGAGAAACTGGAAATAAAAAAAATAACAGGTCTGATTAGTCACTCGATAGATCTGCCACATGACCAACGTCTCTTGGCAATATGCCATGTTCGGGGTGATCGATTAAAAGATGAAAAAAGGGATGGTCAATGAATATAATATTTTTCTCACTTTTGTTTGTCGGTGATCACTAAAAAACCGAATTTAGACCAATTTAGATGAAATTTACATAGCAAATTGAACTCGCTAAAAAACTATTGTTGGGGTTAAAAACGTTTTTCTAGACATGAAGGAGTAAATGTTTAAATTTGTAGCCCTCAAGTTCCATCGACGCAACCTGTACGCGCAACACATACATAGCCAGGAAGTTAGGCAGACCCACATGAAAACTGAAGAAACCTATGAATACCAAAGACCTGCCGGAAAGGAATGGAGGACAGGTGCTTGAAGAATTCGGTCTTAGAAAATTTGGTCTCAGAAAGATCAGTCATATATGTTACTAGCTGAAACCTGCCTGATCAATCGGTGTCCAGCTAATGCATATATGTATATATGTATATTAGCGTAAAGTAAGGGTTCGGTTGAGCATTATATTTACATAGAAATGAAACCTCCTTTAGAAAAAAACTTCTTTTTTTTTTTAATCCTTAATACTTTTTACTTTAAAACCTTCCCATAAGTCCATTGAGCATGCATGACATCATCATCATCATCCTTTTAGCGTCCGTAGTCGGATACAGATCTTCCCTGATATTCACCAGACCTCTCTATCATGGGTGTGGCGGAGCCAATATTCTCTCAAATTTGTCACACCATCTTATTTTTCCCGGTCGCAGTTTCGCATATGATATTGGGGGATCCACGTTGTGAGTTATGATGTTTAGTGGTTGTCTGACAAGTTTGTGCTAAATCGGGTTGAGCTGCACCAAATTTAAGAGGTGGGAACTCAGTGAGGAACAGAGCCAGTGGTTTTATTTAAGAGAATTAGATTTAGAATGGACCAAATTTTCTAAGATAGAATCTCTCAGACCGAATTTCCGAGCGCTGATAGACCAAAAGCCATCAAAAAAGTCAAATCAGATCAAAATCACCGATCTACAATTAATCAATATATTCGAATCACCGTAGCCCCACGAATGGTCCGCCTGACCAACCAAGTGGACAACAAATTCTTTTCTCTTTGAGTGTCTGTCTGTCTGTGTTCTCCGGGCACACCTGGCCATATTTTTCGGGTTACAAACTTGAAAATTTGCATGAGTACAACACTAAAAAACTTCTATTTGTTTTTTGTTTTTTTTGAAAAAAAGTGTTTTTTGGAATCTCTGTTATTTTAGACTAGCAATTCCCAAATCTTATGCTGGTATTTTCAGATAATTTTAGATAAAATATCTAATTTTTTTTAGATAATTATAAATAAAAGAGCAATTTTTTTATTATGTTTTAGATAATTAGTTCTGGTACTTGTGATGCCTATGGGGATTCATTCATGCAAGATACAGAAATCTATCATTTTTTACTACTTTTTACCTTTATTTCAATCGTTAAATTGTTTTTATCGCAACTCTGAGTGAGGCCATCATTCTACGGCAACGAGTGAACAATATAATGTTGGCCCAAGTCAAATGTCCAAAAAATAAAATTTCATCTTGGGTTGGATTATTTATAGTAATGCACAAACAGACCTTTCTTTTGATATTTACGTTACAGTAAGATTGAGGAACTAGTGATTTCGTGAAATCCCTGAAGACTTCAGTAATTTCATGAAATCCCTAGTTTCATAATGAGTGCAGCAATGGTTAACAAGCTTATGATTCAGACCATTAATCCGATCCACACCGTGAACCCCACTATCGTTGCCTTATGTCAGATTAGGCTGAACTCTCGTGAGAATCGAACTCATTACAGTTGTAACGATCTATATCGTAAGCTTGTTAACCATAACAACATTGATTATGAGTTCGATCCTTCACACTTATGTTATTGTTGTATCAGATTAAGCTAAATACATTCAGGCAAACCTGATTGTACGCCAATCTTATTAACGTTGGTTTGAAATTTGCCCAAGATTATTATTTGGTAATTGTTTAGAGTAGGTTCACCAAAACATTATTTTTCAGGGGAGGTAAGCAGGATAGACTCCGTACATGATATAAGGGAGATAAACGTTCTTATTCAATCATTTGATTTTAATTTGAAGAAATCGGCGTCCGATTTAATCGGATTTTGGGGGGTGGTCGTTTTGTGGGGTTGTTGTTGTTGTTGTTGTTGTTGTTGTTGTTGTTGTTGTTGTTGTTGTTGTTGTTGTTGTTGTTTTTACTCAAAGTCTTCTAATACAAAGCCCAGGGGCCACTCAAGGTATAAAGTTAAAATAATTTCAGGTTCATAAGATATTGATTGACCCTGAATTTGAACAGTTGTATATTATATCCAGCAGGAAAGCACACTCAAAGAAGTTCGTTCCACAAAACAGCTTTTCAGGGGAAGAAGCTGCTTGAGTGGATATTGCAACGAGTACATGGAAAGTGTGGATGGAATTCACAAGAAATAGTAAATCTGTTCTGATTGTAAAATCTCTCACTGGTGGAACCAGGTGATGGACATCCTCAAAACACTTTCCATGAAAATAGCAATAAAGAAGTGTCATGCTTGCTACATCATATCGATATATCAACTATTCCACGCACTCGATTCTGCACCCTATCAAAGCTAGATAACATCTGCTTTTTTTTAAAAAAAGAACCCCAATCCTAATCCTAAACACTAACAGTGGACACTAACCCTAACTCTAACTCTAATGTATATCCTTTGAGGTTATATTTGATAAAATACAGTTTCAAATGTTCGGAGTTCTCTGCTTTTATTTGTTCCGTAAAAGTTCAACTGTTTCAGCATCTAATCGTGTTTGCCGATGAGTTATCTCCCTTGCAAAATATCAACATATTTTCTTGAACCTATCGATATTGATTTTAAATTGATATATATTTCAGTAAAAACTTGCATCAACAAGCCTATATGATGAATTTGTTTTACGCCTCACCTAGAAACGCCTCCCCCAACCAAGTATTAGGGCAGCTTATACCTATATCTCTTCATAAAGTACTTACTTAATGTTACAAACATCTGCTGACGAATCGGTTGTAAAAAATCTCGTTTCGGAATGAAAATGTCTCAAAGGTACATTAAAAGTGAAAGCAGAATTGATAGATTTGATCTAATGTGAAAGCATACGTTGTTTTTGAAGTTAACTTAAATAAATAGGCGACATCCAGCCAGATAAACTCACTGACTCACATAGTGAATGGTGTGATTTTCTTGGTTCTCTATCCGAACCCATCGACTCTTCCAATTAAAGGTAACATGTTTGCTACTGATAAGAATATGTCCTACCCACGATTTGAAACGATGGACTCTTCCATTATATCGTTTTTCTGTTTTTTGCTGTGTTTTTTTTTCTTTGTTTGTTTTTTTTTTTTTTAGTTTATATTATTTCAAAAAAGTCATCTAATAGAATTCAAATACAGGTTGTCCTCGCCTTTCGGAAGTTCGCTTTGCGCCACTTTTTCGGAAAGAGGGCGAAAAAACGAAAGTATTGCTCAGCTTTTGTTTTGCATCGAACCATTATAGATGCTGTGCTCACCCTCTTTCTCTTTTTCCTACACCTAGTTCGCTGTACCTACCCACGAATACCATCTCCGACGACTCGGCCTAACATACCATCCCCAACATTTGTGGGTTTGAGAACGCTCAAAAAGATTCCCATATAAATTAATGGTAATTGATTCTTCGCTTTACGTCGTTTCAGTTTACGAAAGGCTCTGATAGGAACGCTGCACTTTTGGATAGTGGGCAAACCTGCACATCCATATTTTGTTCAAAGGATCATCGGATGAATTTAACACCCGTAAGTTAATTAAGGATTAAGAATATATATATAACACGGTACATTCTACTCAGAATAAAACTCTCTTGCCCAGTGACACACTCCAAATAACAGGTCTAGTTAATCACTTAATAGAAACTGTCACATGACCAGTGTCTTTTGATAGCATGCCGTGTTTGGGGTGATCAATATTTCTTAAAAGCTTTGTTATTTTCATAAAATGATACTTTCGCATGTTTTCCTCGTTTTCATTGTCTTTATGGCCACGCCTCTTCATATTTTTTTTCAGGATAAAGGGCGTCTTTAACTTCATCAGACAATACATTTGAAAATAGAATATATTTTCGCTAATTGTTTATGAAAATGATAATTCACTTACCTTCACCCAGCAAATTCATCAACAGAAACGCCATCAAGACAATCGTCGACATTTTGCTCAGTTGGTCCATGGTTGAAAGAGGCTGTTTGATTGAAAATCTGAATGGGGAATAGAAACTAAATTCATGTTTAAAAATAAATCTCAGAAACGGAATGAATTAAACATGCCAAACGGTTAAAATTGTACAACGATGCATTCAACTTTGGTTCATATTGTTGGATAGATTATATTGGATGTATTGTCTCAATGTTGATCTCATTGTAGGCTTATAACCAACTATTTACTAAGCTTGGGTTAGTATAACATAAAGACATATTGGGGGGAATGAGAGCCTTAGTGAATTGTGTTGCACCAAGCTTCCAAGTAGGCAGAGTATGTCTGCTTTTAAAATCAGCATTTCAAATCATGGGTATAACCTGGGTTCGAACACCAGCCACTAGTAGTTTTCTTTAGATGTTTATATGTTATTATAGATGTTATATATTTACTTTGTTTAGTTACCCTTGGAAGCCTTCACCGAAAACCAAATTAACTTCCAAATGTTGAAAGTGTTTCCAAATACCATTTTTAAATAGATAGCTCAACGTATATTCGATATTTACGAAAATAAAAAAAAACGTTGGATTCTAATAAAATTCGATTTCAAGTTCCTAAAACTTGGAAGTTCTTCGATGATTAATTCATTGAATTCGTTTAAGTTTTGCTGATCTTTATCAGATCTTCTTTTTGGCGGATTTTATGATTTCTTTCGTATTGTTTTTGTAAAGGTTTTCTTCTTCTGATGAAGGACTCTATCCGAAAATTCTAACAATTAATTGCTTTTTACCCGAGTATTACATTGATCATCTGTTTGTCCAAATAAATACTTAACTTTTCTGATTGAGTTCTTCGTCATTCTGTAAAAAATGATTAGGTCTGGTTCTGAAATTTGCCCAACTGATATCTAATTAGGCCTATTCAGATCCAATGGTCGGCATTCGAGTCCAGGTTTTAAATGCTTATAATCAAAGTAAGTGTTATGAGTAGCCAACATAGTCCTTTCTTCAACAGTGGACTTATAATGATTAATGCTGATGATGAGAGTCTTTCGATAACCGGAATCAATACATTTCTGCAGACTCCAGTTCTCATGGAACGTCCAATTTCATTGCAGACTGCACACTTTTTAGCCATTCATGAATCTTTGTTATATGCACACCCTTTTTGTAGCAACATTTCTCCCAATTAGTCATTTTCTGATTAACTTTTCGGGGCTTCTTCACTAAGCGTACTGATTCACTGTGTGACACATCTGTAGCTTGCTTAGCGGATGTTTCTAGGGTACAGCCTAATTTGATAAGGGTATCATAGTCCGGATCTTCAGCCAATACTTCCATTTGTTGACGGAAGCGAGAGGTTTGCATGGTAATGGTGTCTCTTATTATACACTCTGCTGTCGGGGGGAGTGGAGCGCGTTTGACCTGTGGGTATTGTGAACCACCCATAATTCCGTTGGTACCTCAGCACTAGTAATTTCCAGCTCTCTTCTGAAGAAACCTCTCTCGGCATGCTCTAAATTTCTCCATCAGCCTTGAAGAAGCTATAAGTTCACCACGGTAAGTTTGGGGGTATTGAGGTGCCAAAAGAAAATTTTGTAATTTTCACTTATGGTGTAGTTCGTCCTTGAGTACTGAGAATCTAAACTAACTAGTTATGATGCCTTAATCTACCATGAGTTTTACACTTGGTCGTTACTTTATTGTGTTTACTCTGTGTCACCTATGTGTATTTTGAATGGGATGCCGGAATGTTGCTGGGGTCAGGTTGAACCACAGGGTTTAGTGCAAGTTGGACCTACTTTGGTTCGGTGGTCTAACCTGACCCATGGTATATTCTTTGTAAAGCTAAACTATATTTAGCGATCTACGTTAGACTGCTATAGTTGTCACTCAAAGCATTTGATATACAGGAATATATGTTAATTTTGTCTTTAGGAAACCTCCACTGGGTGTAAACTTCCAATCAGGTAAAAATGGTTAGAAAATATCAACACATGACCACTCGTGCATCATATGATTCAACGTGCTTTGAAAAAGATTGGGGAAAGGAAATGTTTCAAAAGATCTGAAGATTCCAAAGGCAATGCTGATCCGGTTCAGGAATTCTGCTCGCTCGAGAAGCAGTGTTCGCTTGAGCTGTTGATTGAAAAGTCAAACAAGAATACCAAGAAAAAGGGGCAATGATGGTATCTAACAAAGAATATTGTGCAAGAGACCTGCTTTGTTGATGACAGTGTCCTGGAAAAATGAAACAGCTTTCAAGGGGATAACAGCTCTGATGCTGAAAATATCGCCAGATATTGGAGACAATGTTCTTGAGAAATTGGTCGCTGAGAAGTCTACTAAACAATTTCATAGTGTAGTTCAAGTAATTAACAAGGATGATAAGGAGTTTGTTGTTAGCTATTTGGAACAATCCGGAAAGATCCGTGGTAATGTCACCCAAGCCCAATGTCGACATTTCTAACATTGACAAAGACAATTTTGTTGTGTTTCTATCTCAATCCATTTCAGTTGGAAGTACCAAATGTGCCAATTCTGCATGTTTCTGTTGACTTTACAGCATTCAACTACCAATAGGTCAACAGAGTAATTCTGAGTAGGCACTACTTTGTATGAAAGCACTACGACTAACTCATACCAGACTGTACAAGTACTATATAGTCAATACAGATCTTGAGGGTTTCAGAATCAGAATGTGTTTTTCTTTCACTTTTTTGTCACTAGTCTTATGTGCCCCACGTGATGATTCAACGTGCCCCCACCGTAGGGCACGTAGGACCTTTTGACAAACATTTTAAATTCTCAATTTCTGCTTCTACAACACTATTCGAGAAGGACTTGATACTGGTTTACATTAAGCAAGATGTAAAATCGGTATGTCAGAATCTGAGTTTTAGTCACAAAGACGGTTACCTGACAGTAAAATGTACCAACATGCCCCAATCCCCCCCCCCCCGAATCTTCAACATGCCCCAATCTTCAAGTGGATATATCTGTGCTTACTCCAACACGTCTAGACACCAGTCTGAGAATTTCCTAATTGCCTGCTGCATACCATTAAAGAGTTCGTTCATGGGGCCACTTGTTCCACAGAGCCTGTCAGTTCATCTTTGATGTTCGTCACTGCATCGCTGAATGTGTCGTCTGGTTTCACTGTACTGATGTATCAATGTCTAAATTGCATCATGTCTGTGTCAGAACAGCTCCAGTACCCCGCACAAATATGCTATCATCCCCGTGCAACGTAAAAATCATATTCTGTCATCCTTATCGCCAGATGTAATGAGTAACCAACGTGGTTTTGGTTCGTTTAACAAAAGATCTTGGTCTATTAAACAACAAGTCTTGTCTGTGTCACAAATCTCCCATGTAGCAAGATAACCAACCCTTTATAGTCTCTCCACTTTCCGCTTGCAAGATTGACGCAACTCAATCTTCTCACCCGTTATTAATCCTTTTTAGCCCTGTGCGCTATCAAGCTAAACTTAATGAATATCAATATTGAAAATCTTCAA
Organism: Thysanoteuthis rhombus; assembly: GCA_963457665.1. Taxonomy (NCBI): domain Eukaryota; kingdom Metazoa; phylum Mollusca; class Cephalopoda; order Oegopsida; family Thysanoteuthidae; genus Thysanoteuthis; species Thysanoteuthis major. The sequence goes on along the minus strand of OY735219.1, from coordinate 16,550,226 downwards.
TAATCAATAGATCTTTATCAAATGTGCAATAGAACTGGAATAAAACTTGTCGTTGTCGTGTTTTCTGCGGAAAAGTGTTTAAATGACTTCCTCAATGCATTAGTGAGGCGTATAAGGAAGTGAGAGTGGTGAAACGATTATCAGTGCGGACAATGGAACCAGTGAGTCGAGTCCAAACTCTTAGACTTAACCCAATCGGTATAATTATTTATTCATTCAGTACTTGAATTATTTTTTCATTAGTTTACCCATGCCATCAAAAAATTGATGGTATTATTTGAATAATCTTGCGATTGCATTGTACGTGGAGACCATCAAACAAAATATGACGCTCTGCATTTTCTTGTTTATTTTCAACCAAAATGAACACTGATTTTTTTACACATTTGCAAAATAGATGGATGAATAAATACAGCGTACTACTCTATAATTAGAATTAAATAGTTATCACCTTTGACAAACGTCAGAGTCAAAAGATATAGACATACACGTGGCGTATTATATAAATAGACTAGCAGGGTGCCTGGCCTTGCCCAGGCTGAAAAGTAGCTGCACATGTCTTATAATTGTTGTTGATAAGGTCATATTAGGAAGGATAAGACACTATGGGATTACTAGTGAAAGATTTTTCATGTCAGATATAAGATTTTCTCAAATATACGTAAGAGATAGACTTATAGATAGATAGATAGATAGATAGATATTATGATTATGTTGCAAATCATGCAGATTTTTTACACTCTTTAAACAAATGCATTTTAGGGGAACCAAAATTCTATCTTTCTGGCTACAGTGCAATGTTTTAGAGGAGAAAATAAACATGCACACAAATTATGAATATATAGCAATAGACGGAAAGAAAGAAGTGAGATTATTATGAGGATTAAAGTGGACGCAGACCCTACATTATTATGATTATGTTGCAAATCAATCAGATATTTTTTTACACTCTCACATTCATAACATTGGCTCTCATAGATTTTACAACTATGACAATGACCTTTGTGCTTGTTGTAACTATTTTTAGATACATTCATTCGTACGTTCAAGCACTAACAAACTACACTTGCTCTAACTTCACTGTTCTAAGACGTTCAAAGCGACCTTGAATTTTCCAAAAATAAAATCATGAACACTTACTTCCTTGCTTGTAATACAATTCTTTTCGACCAATTCCTTCTTAATGCTGTCTGTCTGTTGGTACCAGTGAATAATTCGCTCAAAGGTCGTGTCTTATATATTCTCTAGTCAATCAGCCAAACCTCAACTTGGAATACAATTTTTAAGATGTTGAATAATTCATGTCACTAACAGCTGTGCAATTATTTCAAATTTATTCCCATGTTCTTACGAATGTCAAAAAATAAAATTAAGATATCATAAGTCAATATTTTGGTGCAGTTTATCCGTCAAAATATCCTTGATTATTTCGCTAGACAAACATACATGGGCTTATAGATGCAGAGCTATCTACACGTATGTCCCCACACATATTTCTGCTTTTATGGACGTCCCCACATAAGTAATGTTTTAGTTATATTCTTTCCACTTCCTCAAATTGCAGTGGTTACATGTAATAGGCCCAGGCCAAATGTAGATCTCATTTCAAACTGTTGATTAAGTATTTTTTAATCATTGCAGAATTCGTGCGATTAATGTATGGGTATATACATGAGCATGTGGTGCTAGTGAATTATCATCAGTCTTTCAAGGTAGACCTTCCCCAGGATTCGCAACAAATGCCAACGAGCCCACCTGACTCCACCTTCGACCCGGGCCTTATTGCATTTTTTCAAGTCGGCTATTTTTAACCACATTTGTTATTGAGACAGAAATTCAGAAATTTTGTGAATCAGAAACACATTTTAAGTGAATTTTAAACAAAATCGATTCAATATTTTAATAGCGAATCTTGTATATTTGATCATTGCGGACAGTCGTATCATTTTTTTCTAAGGACAACCATCTTACAATAATTCACTAAATGTCTGTGTGTACATCTGCCTGTCATCGCTAGGGCCACGAAATTATCTGTAATTACTAATGGGATACGGGAGCACATTTTAGCTTATAAATTTTTGAAAAAATTCAAAAGAAAAATATTTCGTTCTTTTGGCAACAGTCGTCAATCCAGAGATCCACTCTACAATATGAGCTGATAATTCCAGGGAGTGATTTCACAAAAGTATTCAGATGTCCATATTTCAAATTTTAAAAATGCAGTGAAAGAAATCAATATTTCAAAAAATGTTGAAATTTTTTTGTGAAATAACCCCAGATATTTAAATGATACGTGTTCCAAGTGTTCCTGGCGGTGATGATTTTCAAATAAGTTATCCTATTATTGTATTTTTTATTAAATATTTTCAGTGGTGATATTAATAAAACCAATAAAATTGTTTAATGCACTCATCTCTACATATTAAAATGTATCACTCTATTAAGCGTTCCAATCGGTAAAAAAATATTTGGCTACTTTCTTTACAAGTTGGCTACTTTTAATCTTTGAGCTGGTTACTCTTAGCAATTCAGATCTGGCAACTTTGCTTCAACAAACCTATACGAGATTGGCTTTTCAACCATGAGTGTCATTAAGACAAAATGCCCACAACTGCATTTGACATTGTCTTCAATAGAACCAAGATTAAATGAGACGACTTACCGCTTGGTCTGATATACTAGACTGACCTTTCTCCCGAACGGTCGGTCTTGTGATATGGAACTCAATAAAAAGATGAACAAGTTTGACCGTTCGAGAAAAAAGTCAGTCTTGTATATTTCTTTAGTTGGGTTGCAGATCAATCGAATCGTTAGATTTTTATAGCTTTTCCCGAATTACAGACCAATGCTGTCAAAATTTTGAAATAAGACAAAAATTGCAATACACGGCATAGCATTGGGGGCAGGGCTTTTTCATTAGTCTCTGCCAGAACACCAGACCAACATTTTCAAAACAAATGGGATTTACATTATAGGCATGTATGGTAACCCTACATCCTCACCCCAACGGGGTTAAAGTAAGGTGCAGGATTCCATTTTCGTGGTGGGTGATACCGATAAAGACCCAGCACTTGGGGGTCGGGGGTCGATGAGAATGGGGGAAAAAAACACAATTTTTTTTTTTTTTTTTTCTTCAAGTATGACCATTTGCTTTTGGTGGAGACTAACAAAATGACTGTATTTTATTTAGAGGTAAATTAACATTTTCAGCAAATGAAGTATTATCAGCATGTTGTATATGATTACAAACTTCAAGAAATTCAGTTCGCTTGTCCTTTTGGTTGGTCTGCAGTATTTTTTTTTTTTTTATTTGCAGGTCGCAGTTTATAATTTGTTCATCGTATTTTCAGATTTTGCGGGTCGTACTTTTCAATTTGTTCGCTGCATTTTAAAATTTGCATAGAGTATATTTGAATTCACTTCACGTACTCAACTTTGAATTCGCTCGGGAAAGGGTATGGATTAAAATTAAAATTAAATAAAGATACAAAAAGATGAAAGAAATAGCGGAACAGTTAAGGAGAGTATTTCTTGTCCAAGATATCAAAAGTGTTTCCCTTGGAAATCAGCAGACAAAAATATGCTATAATAAAATGTAAGATTTTTCCTGTAATACACACACCACAGAAAAAGCAGACAACTCTCGGAAAGTAAATCTGAGTTAATCGCCATTGTTTACGGGTATCAGAAGCTATCATGAGTTACCGCCCTTGCATCATGTTGTGGTTGCAACTGTCTTAGGCAAAATCACGGATGGCCAGAAGAGTAATTAAAGAGAAACTGTTTTATTGAGTTTACTCTCCTCGGCAGCATACTTCAAAATTGAATACAACGTGTAATTTCTTACTAGCCCATGATTTTATACATAAAAAACCTCCCCAGCAGTTTTGATATTTAGTTTTACTCTGAAAACTGGAAAAAGCTCAACAAACACTAAAAAGTCATCAAAAAGGCTCTCTATTTATATCAGATAATCTTACTGAAAAATATAGAAGAAATTCAATTGAACATACAGCTATACTTGCTTGAGATTATTTCATAAAAGTTTTTTTCCAAAAATATGTTCAATAAATTTAAGCAGATATAATTTCAAAGGAATCCATAAATAATAGTTTGTAAATACATATTGTAATAAGTGAATTATCAAATTATCTTTAAAATGAAATAATCTCATGAGCTAAGGTCTGTCTTGAAAAAAATATTGTAATTTAATTGTAAAAACAAAAATAATGAAAATTGGTAGATCATCAATTTTATTTATTTTCTTTTTCTTCTTTTTATTATTAAAAAGCTCGAATATTGAATGATCAAGAAATTATACGGTATATGAAAATATACAGGTGGAAACTGCTTGTGAGGCTTTAAGCCTAATTTGTATCATCTGCACAAAATGTATTAATCAAAAAATATATAAATAATCTGTTATTGTTCGCTTTGTGGACTATATATTATTCTATTTTATTCTTTGATAATAAGAAAAATCTTCTGAATACGCCTCCTAATATTTTCCCAGTCAACTTCGTCAAGGGAGGTAACTGATAAATACCAATTATGAAGTAGCTTCCCTCAGATATCTCTTGATATTTTTATTCTGCTCTTTTTTTTCCCCATTTGTTGTTTTTTCGTTGTTCGTTTTATCTATTGTTGTTTTGTTTTGTTTTTCGTTTTTTCAATCCAGATTCATCCTGGTTTAATATAAGCAAGGAAATACAGGGCAAAGTAATGTTTTTCTTATGTTTTTTTGTTTTGTTTTTTTAAGTGGAGTACAATTACAAAATTATTTAAATGCTGCCATTTTTTTTTCATTGCATGCGTGGACAGGCTTCGACTCACGAAGGGCAATTGAAAACAGATGGAGATGGTTACAAAATCAATAGCAGTGCCCCCAATGACCTCCCAAGGTTACGGGATAGGTTCAGTTTCAGCCAAATTTATTTAATGAAATAAAATTTAATTTCAGTTAAACAAATAATTAAATACAATTATTTAGAATCAGTTCAAATCATTTGTTGATAAGTAAAGTTGAAGTTGACTCAATTAATTTCATTTATTGAAGGATGGACAATGGACTACCAGAGATGTGATTAGATTTTGGGCAGATGCGAATACAGTCACCTCCCCAGTATCGTAGCTATATAAAATGAGTCAGAACTCGAGAGAGGAATATTATTCAGTTTGAAATTATATACTGCTAGGGTTTGGTGAAAGAACTTACTCTTCTATTTTCAGTTCTCTGGAACTGGGATCGGTTCTCGGTTTGTTTTTGCTTTTTGTTTTTTTCGGGTATGACAAGGCATGCAATGAAATACACCTGATCCCGGGGGGGGCACCTCTCCATTGCACCAACTTGATATGTGAAGGATGTGTTGTGTTTATCGGAGGACACAAAAGACAACGAAAGAGTATCCTCCCTTCCATTAAGGTTTCTCTTTGTCCTACTTAATTACCTCTTCCAACGAAGTTGAGAAAAGTGCATGTATAATCCACTTGTATCAATTTTTTTCGTCTGTCCATCAGCCATATTGTTCACACAATATCTCCCATGGTTCTCAATTAATTTCATTTATTGAAGGATGGACAATGGACTACCGGAAATATGATTAGATTTGGGGGCAGATACGAATACAGTCACCTCCCCAGTATCGTAGCTATATGCCCACACCACAAAATATCTCCAAAGGTTCTCAATTATTTCCAATAATATTTGTTGAAGGGTAAGCCATAGCCTGAGGAAAATTTGATTAGATCTTAGAATTTTCACGGTTACTTCCCCTGTATTGTAAAAATTTGTGAACAGATTTTCATCCACTTTTTTGTGACAATGGGGTTGGCAGAGGAGAGTTAAAAACAGGAAATAAATAGGAAAAACGAAAAACTTCATGCATCTCATTACAACTGAAGAAGTGTGTGTGTGTGTGTGTGTGTGTGTGTGTGTGTGTGTGTGAGTGCAACGCAATTACTCAACAACTGGTCTCTGTACAAAGTTGACATTCACCAATATATTAGTCAGCACATAGGGCAGTGTAGTCTCGAGTAGCTTGGATCAATGTTTCTCCCCTGACTTCCACTCTTTACAATTATCTTAATCTGGATATAAAATGTCTAAACGGGCAACACTAGAGATAGGTAAATACTTCAAAGCTGTTGTTTCGTACGACGCACAAAAAGATATTTTACTTGACAATTACGGCTGGCTACACCACTGCCATACATCATAAAACGTGGCCCCCACCAAAAATATACCTTTGGATAGGCCTGCCCTAGAAATTACTACCCAGGCAAAGGAATAATAATCAAGCATTTAAGAGGACAGATCAATCAAACAGATAGTGTACGTTGCAAAACGCAAGATTGCTTAAAAAAGAAATACAATATCGATCCACTTATATAATAAAGTGTGTGTATGTCCATATTTTTTTCTGCAACATTTTTCAATGGAGTTAAGTCTCAAATGCTAATGATAGAGTAGTTATCCTCACTTATTCACTTTTTGCAAATGTGTAAAAAAAACATAAACAGGAAAATGCTGAGCAACATAATATGTTTGACATTTTTAAAGAACAATGCAAATGCTAGCTTATTAAAATGCTGCCTCCAATTTTCGATGTCTTCGGCAAACTAGTGTTGCAATATTTTGACAGGCAGAATTAGCAAAGAGAATAATTGCATGAATATTATAGTAAAATATAAAGCAATATTTAGCATTTACTAAAAATTGGTCAGAAAAAAAGGATCAAGGAAGAAACATGTTGTGGAAAATATGGAAGTCTCGCAAAAAGGCTCTCAGATAAGTTAAGAAAGGGTTTATAAAGCAAAAGTCAAAAATAAAGACAGATCTGGTTAGTCACTCAATCGAAACTGTCAAGTGACCAACATGTCTTGTCGTGCTAGGGACGATCAATTAAAAAATTTGAAATGGGATTATCAATAAGTTACTTCTCTTGCCTTTTGTTTGGTAGGAATCGCTGAAATAAGTCCAAATTTTCAAAAACCAAGTATGAATGCTGCAAAGTAAGTGACCAAATTAGCATCAACTTACATTGAAAATCGAACTTATTGGAGGGTGAAAAAACAAAAAAGTCTAATCTATTAATAAGGAAAAAAATGTTTAAATTTTCGGCCCAATACTTCCCTTGGTATGGCCTGTACGCCTGACATATACATAGATAGCCAGCCAGCCATCCTCACTTGATAACTCAAGAAACCTTTGTGGATGTCAATAGTTTTAGTTGACAATGTATAATAATCAAGGAAGCGTTTTGCTTGAAAACACGCACATCGCTTATGCAGATTTGCAAAAGGACAAATGACATCAAGTCATGGAAAAGGATTTATGGCAAACAAAATATTTTTATACTAATAGATGATATATAAGATGAATTGAAAATCATGAATTTGTCAGCTAACATTGCACAGTATTGACCATAGATAAAATAGAGGAATAGATAAATAAGTAGATAAATAAAATATAAGATAAACCCAAAACTATTTCCCTAAATTTTGATTTAATCACCCAAAGAAAGTCATCAAGGGACGAAGAGGACGACATTTTCCAATGTCCGGCTCTCCAAAGATAAGCGAAGAACCACCTTCTGCAAGCCGGGCGGTCTGGTCAAATTCTGGACTGGTTGGAGCTGCTAATATGGAGAATACAGTGATGCAATGAAGTATATACAAGATGAGGCACCACAATCCGTTTACGATTTGCTCATGTTCTCAATTTGGCAGCAACAGATCTGGTCCAAAATATTCTGCTGGTCGAAAATTTGATAGGACTACTACAATCAATATTGACACTATTTTTGCAATCATGCAAGAGAAAGAATGAGTGGGCAGAGGTTGTTTTAGAGAAGATTGAACAAACGGAAACGCTTTCAGAACATCGGAGAAATCAGCTTGTGGGCTGAGCACGCAGCCCTGGAGCATATTTTGGCAACTTTCAATCTCCATAGGCTGAATTGTACTGCTTTTTTATCAGTCTTGCTTCGGATTGTCGAATCTCCCAAATTTGATGCCAAAGTCACGGTTGGGGCTAATTCATTTATCTATACATTGCGTGTCTTTGACATGCATTCAACAAGGTTTTTTGCTATTGCAGGTGAACAGTATCCTGAGAACGGCCTCAGAATAATTGGTAACCGGGGGCCAAGAATATTCAGAATATGGCAGAAAATGTGAAAAAGGATTTAAAACATCTGGAATTTGAAAATGTCATTAAAACAAAATATCATTAAAGCAGCGAATCAGATGTTTGATAATGATAAGGAAAGTAATTTTGCAATAGAGTGTGAATTCAGGAAAATAAGAATATCGAGAAAGAAACGAATGTCTGGCGAACTCAATAATGATGAAAGGATTAATGATCAAGTGAAACGTTACATGATGGAAATGTTTCGTTGAGTGAGCGACCAATTCACCACAAGTATTTGTGAACAATTTTTAAACAACAATGAAATTGTAAAAGACACAGCATATTTAAATACATACCATTTCGAAAGCCTCAAGGAAGAACAACTGCTACCAGAAGCGCTGACAAATATCTGTAATTGTCTACGTTTTGACAAGCAAATGTTTAATGATAAATTGTAGTCTTTTATCTCAAACTTCGACAGCCTTTCGGAAACAATGAATGAAGAGTTTGCAATAACCAAATCTTCAGAGTCAGAACTCGTCTTGTTACAAATCAAAATTCACGTTGTATTTGTAAAAGGTCATGTAAGAAGTATCTGCTTTTCTGTTTCCATATCATCACAGTACGCATCTGCATACTCGAATTCGTTCATACCTCATAAATATCTTTTGACCCTGGTCATTCACTCAAGTCAGTTGCGAACGCGCGTTTAGTTATTTGAAAATTGTTAAATCTCGATCATATTCCAAGCTATCAAATGAGTTACTGGAAACTTTTATGCTAGTCAACATTACTTGCTGAAATTTCTATGGATGATATTATTCCTTTTCATATGAAAAATTCGACTTAGTTTTCTAGATTGCCTGCTGTCTACAGGGTTTGTGTTTAACGATTAAGAATCGTCAGAAACTATTAATCACGTGTGTAATCCTAATCGAATAATTTGACAATCCTTATTTCATTTAATTGAATAACCATAGCCATCGAAGACGGTGAAGGGTTCTATCCCTTTTCTTGTGTATGTTTTTTGTGTTCTGGGGCGTATGACCATCCTGACTTTTAAAAATGGTTTATTTGATTTTTTGGGGAAAAAAGGTATTTAGGAGCCCTTTTCTGACGGATTTAAATATAGCTTCAAGATTCTCCAGAATCTAGATGCTTTTTAGATATTTTTCACCCCATCCTATATGTTTTCCCGCACAAAACGCCAGTGATATCTTAAAGAGAATTTATTCTGATCACATTTATCCTTCAATTAAATTTCTTTTTATGACTTCAAATTCTGATGCAACGGTAGTTCAATTACTGACTGTAACGGCGAGTTTTTTAATGGTTATATTAATGTTGATATCACAAGAACTCAAGAACACTAGACGTGGCAGACAGAGCACTTGTCTTTTCAACTTCAAGTTTTAATCAACAAAGCCCTTTCGAATGTATGAACCGAATCTTCAGATTTTTAATTCAAATAATTAAATTTTCATAAAAATCAAGATTCACAGATTATCACAGAAACTTTTTGCTAAGAGAATGACAAACGACTTGGGTCCGCGTGAGACGAAAATTTTTCTTGCAAACCTTTTAAACATTTTGACACCCGAAGAGAAAGTTATAAAACTATAGGACAAAATATTGTTTGTTTTGCATTCACCTCTATCGTTGATGAGGTCAAATTAATGACAGCATTCAAGAATAACAACAGACTTTTAATTGGCATAATATCTATATTATTTAACACTAATAAACAAAATATCAAAGGAATGCAGCATTTTATTTGCCTACTTGAAACTATTGCTTTCATTTAACTCCTTTGCTAAATTTTAGGAATAGATGTTTTAAAACGTTTTCCCAGGATAAGTTTCAGCCCAGTCCGCCACTGTCAAAAAGAATCACTGAATAGTAAATTTATCAAAAACTTACATCAAGTCATGTCACAGTCCGATTTGACTGTTTTTTCAAAAAGAAATTGTCACACTTACCCCAAACCTTACGTCCAAGAAAACTTATGTCTTGTAGTAAAGTTAGGCTTAGGGATGATCACATAAGGAAACGTTTGGAAGCGCCTACTGAACCCTAAAAGTTCTGAATCGATAACCAAAGCATTTTCTAATTGAAAGGAATATCTGACGGACTCGACAAACTCTGTATTGAACCATCCGGTAAAAGTGCGTCTACGAATAAAAATAATTAAAAGCTGGTGGATGCAATTAAAGTATTTCTTGTGGCGACGAACCAACGAATACACACCATAGTCGTGACAACACAGCAGAAAAAAAAACAAATGAATCATCTTCAAGTAGACAAATAACTTGGAAAAAACATGACGACTTGTCCACAGCGTTTTGAAGAGGGACTGTTATGGCGATCAAAAAATATTCAGAAAAATGAACTAACAAAGAAACAGACAAATAAATAAACAAATAAATAAACAAATAAGTAAATAGATGTTTAGATAGTCAAGAATTAGACACAAAACCCTTGTTTTAGCTAGATATCTAAAACGTCACTCTCTATAAAAGCCCTGAACGCACGTAGTCGAACACCTGTTTGCCGTAGTCTTCTAACTGGTTAACTTCTACCTTTTTTGCCCCCGGCATCTCGAGCCTATTATCTTCTTTTATCCCTCTCTAAACCCGCAGTCAGTGCAGTCTCTATTCATTGACCGTGATTTTATATATATATATATATATATATATATATATTGTCCTGTTACTTATCTTCACCAATGTGAGTATTCGCAAAAACTTCGTAGCTATTAATTGCAACTACTATTTTTGGCGAACATGAAAACGCATCGTTCATAATTTCGCCTCTTTAGCTCTTTCTTGGACCTATCCTGACTAACCGCCTTTTGATAACCTGGTTTAGTCAACTATACCACTCATTATAACAGGCATGACTCACCAGGCTCCATTCGATAGACAGAAGAAACGACATTAGATCCTTCATGCCACGTGCCTCTTAAATTATTATTCTTTCCTATATTTCGTTTTTACGCCTAAGAATAATCTAAACCAAACCTTCTCTCCCCTTCTCTACACGGACAAATGTAGTAATGTTTCCATTCGATATATTTCATTTACATTTTCCATTCGTGCATTAAACGTACCTCTCGTTTTTCACATCTAAATATATGTATGTGTTTTTTTTACTCTATTTGATATCTACGTCTACATTTGTACTTCGCGCGCACGTTCCCTTTATCATATCATCCTACTTTCATCAACATTCCCAGTGACGTCGCCCGCCAACACCTAACCACGTGGAAACAAAATCCTTTGTCTATAACTTCTCACCACAACTCACCAACAGCTATCATCTACTCTCTCACACATTACATAAGAATATCAAACCCCATAATAGAGCGATAAATAAATAAATGAATAAGATATAACATGAGCCGGGAATCGGGAATAAACCCAGCGAGCATTGACCAGAGATTAAAACACCTTTTAGTTTTATCTAAACATCTTCAAAGTAGATAAATAAATAAATAAATAAATTAAATATGATATAAACACAAAAAGTCATAAATTGGTGACTTTACAACGTGATATGAAACTTGCATAGACACTCTCATAAATGATAACCCTGATATACTGAACAAATTTACAGCTGTATCCATACTTAACAACAACAACAACAACAGAAAAGTAACCTTTATCTTTAATTCGTAGTGTTCATTCAACAAAGTAAATATGCAACAGAAAATAGAGCATTCTCGTTACAAAAAGATTTCTGAACAACGAAAATCAAATTCTACAAAATACATTTCATACGACAGTACATTAAAGCACAAAAAACTCTACGAACGACAGAAATTTTCAAAAAAAAAACAAAAATGAAAAGTATCTCTTTCATTTCCTCTTCACATAAATTCGATTCGTAACAAACATATAAAAAATCATGACTACCAACATGGATCTCCAGAGATTACATGCGTAACTGAGTCCGGCAGAGTGCTAGATAGAGAGACGAACTAGACAAATTCAGAAAATAGTGGCTCCGCGACTCCAACAATAGAGAAGTGTGGCGATTCTTGGGGAAGGTCTATCCAACGACGAACGTTGAGACTGGTGGTGATGATGATGATGAAAGAAGACGACCAAAAAAGTAATTCACTTGATTTTCGATGACAATGGCATTCTTGAACAAAAATTTCAAAACGTCGTCTTACCAAACGTTACATTTTATTTTTCTGCAAAACTACCGATCAAGTCAAGCAACAAATTAATGAAAACCAAAGAGAGGACACCAAATAAATTATTCACCGTTCACCGATTATAACGATCTCTTTTCTTAGAGCCCCTATACACGCAGAATTTCTTCAACGAAAATCTCCACGTGACATCTTTCTGAACATTTTCTTCAATTAACCACAATTGAACCAACATGAACATGCACGAGTGGACTTACAAATATGAGTCATACATACACACACAATGTACTCTACTGTTCCGTGCTCATTTACTTTCAGAAATCAAATAGTATTCTCCGACTTTAAGCCAAGTAGTATTTGTGGTGAATTCAATTAATTCAAAGCTATCATAACGATCAATACATAAGAAAATAAATAGATGCAATAATTATAGTTGCAGTTATCTCCCTTTTAGTGATTATTCCTATGCGCTAGATGCCCTTGAAATAGCTCCAACGTCATCACATGGCCTGATCATCTAATGAGAAACCCCGAAGCCTGTCACATGACAGGCACGAGCTTTGAATTAATCCTCTTTTCTGTGAAATGCCCTAACAATCATACTCGCTAAAAGGTGCTCTCTAAAACCACTCAGCCCCATATGAGGGCATGTGTGTTAGGAAAAAAACAATATGGCAGACTTACCTGATGATATGGCCATTTACACCGTTGTTGAAATAGAAAGAACGGATATGATGAACATTGATATCTGCGTTATTAAAGAAGAAACAACAAAAATGATAAGCTCTAATTACATTCCCGTAGTTGGAGAATGGAGTTACTGGCCATTTCTCAGGAGAATTATAGTAAGTGGCTATATATTTGATGACATCAAAAACAGAAAAATCAAAATGTCTCTCACTGCATTTTTCAGCTTGATTGGTGAAGCCAAAAAAGTAATTTTAGAAATCAACCCAGTGGAATTAACATCAAAAAACAGCAAAACCAACTTATACATAAAGTTGGACAAAATATTTGGTTGGAAACGCAGACAAAAATAATAATTCTGAAAAATGTAAAAAATGCAAAAACAAAGTCAGAACAAAAGAGGGAAAAATTATGGAGGAAAAGGATAAAATAATTATCAGAGAAAATTCAGAGGATTTTATGCACAAAATCCAACATTGGAGAAACAAATATTCCATATTTTTCTTCAGAATGAAAAGAGGGTGAAACTACAGATACTAGAATTCATCAAGTGGATGTACAGACTTACAACAGAAGGGAAACTCTTTGAACGTGTGGTTAATGATGAGGCATTTTCTTACTAAGTTAGAAACAGTGCTGAGAATTTGTCTCACATGTTCATTATAGAAGAATTCAATTAAGGATATGACACAGAATGTCTGTTGAATTAAAAACTTGACATTTTTGAAAATATTACAGGATATAACAAAAAAAAACGATAGGCAAGATGATCCTTCAAAAATCAAAACACACAATCTGTATTGTAAAGTTATCATAAAAGTTGGTGACTCAGAGAAACTGGTACAGGTAATAATACCAAAAGGAGAAATCAGAAGTTTTGCTGGAAATGAAAATAACAAAAAAAATGTCATGGTATCAGTACTGATATAAGAATTCAAAAGCTTGTCAAGAAACAAAACTTGAGAACCAAAACAACATAGAATGAGCAGGAAAATGGAGAAATTCTAAACACCAGATGAGATCTGGTTCAAAAGTGGTAGGATATCCATATTTCCAAGAAAAGAAGGATATCCACCTGAAAATAAGCAGGGACACTGAAGAAGTAGGATGAATTTTTTTAAACTCACAGGATCTGATGATCCAAAATGTCATTGCCATCGATATGTCAACTTAGATCATATGATATATGAGTGCAAAAATGAGAGGTTAGAACCCAAAAAATTAATGGGCAAACAAACCACAAGCTGCTGTCACATATGCCACTGCATAGGCCACTCAGCTAATGACTGCTGCTTTAGACATGTCTGCTTCCACAAGTGTGAAAAGGTTTGCAACATGGCACGTCACTGTTATGTTGTGGTGAAATGCTGCTACATATACAGCCAGCATGGTCATATTGCTCATCATTGTGACAAGAAAATCAGTTATAAAGGTCATTTTAACTGCAAATAATTTATCATATAGGAAAGTCCCAGATGCTAAAAAGAATGCTCATTCATTTCATATAAGTTTGACTTTTTGCCAAACTGATGAACTTGAATGACATCCTAAAAGTAACCCAGAAGTCATTGAACAAATCTACTAACTGTTCAATGTAGCGAAGGATGCAATCAACAGATGGACTAAAAATGTATTCGTGACAAATTCCTGGAACAAGAAAAAAATTTTTGTACAAAGCATGATAGATAATCAGTTCTAAGTTCCACAAGATTTTGATTACCTTGCTTAATGGTTGGAGCCATTATGCTGTTGAAGAACTGAATTTTTTCACGGGATACAGAAAGCATTTTTGTTACATCATTATAAAGACCATGTTCACCTTTAATTGAAAAGGAAAGAAGGGAAGAGCTGTTAGTATGTATTCCAATTTTTTAGTATCAAATTATCTCTCTTACACAAGAAAGTTCACTCTATACACTTTTGGTTGTTGGATGGGATTAATGAACGTGCACATTCTGTAAAGAAGCGAATAAGGAGTTGTAAGTAATGTTTTGTTGTTTTAAATTCCGTTATGCCTGTCATTTTATAAGCTTACAGGAGGTATACACTGGATTATGGCAGATACCTACTCCTCAATTTCCATGGTTTTGTATGGTCGATGTCTACTAATTCAGACATTACTGCATACCAAGTTTCCTAAACTAAGCCTTATCAAAACCTATTTCTATTACTGCTGGTCAAGTCTATAGACAATTGATCTGTTCAATAAACTAAATGAAAGTCATTTTGGGAAAACAAATAAATCATATAAACCTGTCAAATTGTAATTATCAATAACCTGACTGGAGAGAGTTGAATTTTTCATTGCTGCGAGATTAATTCAGGGAAATAGTATTAAAAATACAGGAGTCTCCCGATATGGCACAATTTGATATAGCACAGTTCAAGAAATAAATTGATAAACACAAACATTTTCACCTGTATGTATATACCAACTCATTCAGAGAACCAAAAATAAAAATATAAGTTTCATCGAAAGTTTTAATATGACTAAAATACTAATTTTTTCAATTTGCAGTTGATTAACATGGTGTTTCGCACATTATCTCTTTGATTTTGTGATGTAAACAACCTTTGTTGACAGGTGAACTTGTAATTGACTTTTGAATATCTACAGTTCAGTTATAACTTTCTTGGACCCCAATGCCAACATTATCAAGAGGGACTATTGAAGTAACAATTTTACTCTATAAATTAGATAGCCACTTCAAACTATTGTGAAACTGTAAAAGTTTTTGGCATAAATTCATTGCTAAACTCCTATCCAAACCTGGAGTTGACTTTATTTTTCTACTGTAACAAGAACAAGAACAATCTTCACTAAATTTGAGGAAATAAAAATTAACATTCCCATTGCATGATTTGAAATCATCACCAACTGATTGGTAGTCATATCTCTCAACAACTGAGCTAGATTGACATGTCTTACATATCTACTAGAATTTACACTCAAAATATGCAAGGGCTGATTTCATTCTAAATAAATGAATATATTTATGGAATTAACATTTCCCTACTATGATTTGAACTGTCTCCTTTTATGGTTTGCCAGTGTCAAGATTGGTCAAGGTGACAAGACTGAGAATTGAATTGATTCTTTCCCCAACTACAATAATGTAGAAGTATTAAGTTGTTTAATATGAAATGTTTTTTGAATAGTTGATTAAAGGATGATGCAAACAACAAAAAACAGTAGATATTTAATCTGAGTATAACCCATTTAAAGCAATAATCATTTTCCAATGATCTTCTAATGAAAACGCATATGCTATCTCTATAAAATTCAATAAGTTTTGTGGTCAAAAATTCAATGAAAAGCATGAAGTATGACCTCTCTATTATTGAACGTTTTATCATGGATATGAAATTCAAAATGCTTTGAAAGGTAATAATTTGTTAGAGAAATATCAGATGGATGTAGAGGATGGTTGCAAGATTTTATATTTTGATTCCAATCCACTGAGAGGTGTAGGTAGTAGCACTGTCATGGAGCATTTCTTCCAGTCCGTGTGAGACCCATTTTCCCAACTTTTCAACTTTTCCTATTACCTTGAGTTGACATGATATAATTAGTGCTGATGTCTCAAAGTCTCCGGAAAGTACTCAAACCATTGTCTTTAGCTTGTTTGCCACTTCTGTCAATGATTCTCCATCATCAAGAATAGGTTTGGGCCTCTCTCAAGGTTTACCATTAGTACCCATATTTCCAGATCTAAACCTATTGAATCAATGCTGAACAGTTCACCCCGGCAGTTTTCACTCCAATTGCCTTGAGCTGAATTACGTCCCAATTTGAAATTGTACTTGAAAATTAATCTAACTTCTGCGGTAGATACCATAGGCTCAAGACTCTCCAATGATAACAAATCATATCTCTTTTTACATTGAATCTGCAGAAAAAATTCAATTGAATTATCAAATCTTTCACTTTTAGCATTATTCTTATTTCATGTGTAATAACCTAATATATTTGCTTGTTTCAAAAAGGAGACTATCTAACCTTCTGTGAGGAATGTTATTAATGTGATCTAGCTTTTCGTTTCTGGTGCCAAGATGTAGCATCTGTGCTTACCAGTTGGATTGGAGAACAAAGCTGTTTAAACAGAAAATGTAAATGTTAACCACAACTGAGGACAATTCTATACAAGTTTTTCTCATTATAATTCAACACGAGTAGTAATGTAAATTAGAAATCGTCAACAAAAACTGCCAGCATAACACAGTCAACATCAACAGAATTTTCCTCAGTTTCTAAGTTGGTCTGGCTGATTGGCTTCTAAATGTATGTGTTACATATACAGGTTGCACCAGTGGAGCTAGAAAACTGAAAATTAAAATATTTATTCCTTACTATGTCTAGAAAAAATGTTATTCTTGTTTTTTATGGGGGTTTTACAATCCAAGCAAGCCATTGGTCACATGAGGATTTCTATTGAGCAACTAACCAGACCTCATTATAATTCAACAAACGTAGGAAGTTAAATTCTTAATGTGATATAAACGTATCCAACACCAGATTAATTAAGTAGCAAAAGTAGCTATGGGCCCTGCATTTCCAAGTACTTGCAAGCTATTGATTCCTATTGAGTGATTCTGCACTTGCTCTATTACTATAATATTCTACTGACTTATGAACAACCAGACGTTTATGATCAGCTATTTTAGCCAATTATCACCTTTGATTAGAGTTATTATGTTAACACAGTAACTAATAGAAGTGTATCATCTATGTCATACATGTACGATGTATAAATGTGAATTTATTTAAAACTGAGGTCATAGCAGCGACATGAAGATCAAAACAAAACCAAGAAATGTACCTTAACTGAAAGGTGAAAAAACACCTCAGGTTCTCCGTCAGCTATTACTGAAATGTCAGACATATCTATCATATCATCCTGATCAAATATGGGCAACCATATCCCGCAAACCAGATTTGGCTTGCAGTAAAGGGTTTTGTGGCCTGTACCAAATCTGAACATTTACTTGAAGTCTCCTTTTTCTCAGAAGGTCAATTTTATAATTTATTTTGTAATTGTTTAGGTTTCCCCAGCCAATAATATGATAATTGAAATTCACAAGTTTGTCTGATGATAGAAATTAAGTATGATTTCTGTAATACAATTGACATTTTTGAAGTGATGAGTAGCCCCATTCAAGATGAAAATGTCTTATATAGCCTGTTTGATCAATAAGGGTACCTATGCCTGATCTAAACTCATTAACTATGCTAGCCAAAAAAAAACATGTGTTTTGATATAACAGAACATGAATGAAAACTACCAACATGTTTCTCCAGTTCTTAAGTGATTCTGGCTGGCAGGCTGGCTTTATAAGTATGTACGTGTGTATGTATCATGTGTACAGGTTGCACCAATGGAGCTAGAGGGGTGAAAATTTAAGCATTTACTCCTTGTTATGTCTAGAAGAAAATTTTTTTGTTTTTTTTTAAATTCCCTCCCTAAATAGTCTTTTTAGTAAGGGATCCAATTTACAATATAATTTTATATGAATTGGTCCCTTAGTTTCCATGCGTTTTTTTTGAAAATTCAGACTTTTTATTGAGCCAACAGAAGTCAAGAGAAGTAACTTCTTCATTGATCACCCTTCAACACAGCAGGCAGCCAAAATATGTAGATCATATAATTGTTTCTACTGAGTGACCAATCAGACTAGTATCATGTATATAAGTTGAGCTCCCTTTATAACATATGGTACAGGCCCTGCGCTAACTACATCTGTCCTTGAATGAATCATTGGCCAAAATACGTCATTAAACTAATGTTATTTTGTCTTGTTTTTAAATATGACAGCAAAGATTAAATCTAGGTTGGAACACTACTTAGAGTAAATTGTCACCAGTTACTAATAAAACAGTTTTGACAATCTTGTCACTTGACCTAATTAAGGAGATGATTTATCAATGAAAAAAGGGGTCATAAGAAAAAGCAAAGCCATCTGTTGAGATCAGGAGTTGGCAAACATTTTTGGAAGTGGGTCAGATTGGCAAGGTTTGGTGGATTTGCATACTCAAAGTAAAACCATGGGTATAAATAGAACTCAGGTAAAACTATATTTTTAATCATTTATTTTTTAACTCTATCTATCTATATATCTAAAAGCCATAGATGTGAATTCATGTGTTCAATTTTGGTTGTGTGCCCTGTCAGGGTCCTGTAATAATCTTGAAGTTATAGTGGATTGATCAATGTGAAATAGATTAACAGAGCTAATAAAAACAATTATAGGGTTGTAGTAGAATAAGATATGCTGTTAACGTGACTTAACAATGAAGAATATGTTACAGAAAAACTGGATGTTTGAAACTAAAAGAAAAGAAAAAAGAGTGTGTAGGAGACTGAAAGAAATGTTGAGTCAAGACTTGAAAGAAAAAAGACTCAAAATTGGAATACTTAAATTATGATAAATAGATTACCTGATAGGATACCTTTAAGCTCATTAATGCTGATCTATACATATATAGCCCTGTTATTTTTTTACAGGTATTTGCTAGTTGAATAATACTTTCCATCATGAATAAACCTGAACTCCAATACAATTCTTTCAGCAATAGTGTCGCGGATGAAGAATCAATGAGGGTGATGAAATGGTTATCAAGTATCTCTGAGGAACTTGACTTTCCAATTTAAACAGTTGAAGGTATTTTAGTGGTTGATGTAACAGTTGATCTTGAAGGTTAAGTTAATTGGAAATTTGATCTGCTATTGTCTTGAGAATATGTTTCTATGATTAATTACTTCATATTTTCTGATAGTCTTCTTTGATTATGATCAGTAACCACTTTACTTTTTAATCTATATATCTAAAATAGTTATAAACATTTCAGTGTATATGTTTGTGTGTATGCTTTTACTCTCATAACTCAAGATCTATGCATCCAAGACAGGAAAAAGAGAAACATAATCGGATTCAGCATGTCTCATTTTACCTACAGCATACATATTTGGATTGAATTGGGAAAAAAAATTAATTCAATTTTTCACGTTTTTTTGCATCCATGTCCAAAAAGTATCCAGCCTATAAGTTCTGCTTCTGGCTGTCACAATCGGAAAACTGGAGTAGGATATGTGTTTGTCCCCAAGGATTGAGGTGGAGGCCATGTCGGATAACTATCCAGCCAAGAGGAGGTGAAGTAGCTTTTAACTACCACTTCATCTTTGAAGAGTCCCTGGGATTGGGTGAGAGGCCTTCCATAGAAACTAGCCGAAAACAACGCAAAAGAGCAGGTTTCAGCTATAATTTCTAAAAGAATCTAAAATTTTGATTTCATCAGTTATGCGTTGTTTATATATATGATTGGCATTCCCTTCCATCTTAAGGATCCCATAATCGCGGTGAACCCTCCCAAAATCTTCATATATGGCACCAAACCATTTGTTCATAAGTACCATAATTTTCATTCATACTTATATTTATTAGTTTCATAAACACAAGACTTGGTTTTTTTTTGTATACATGATACATATATACAATAATATGAAAAGGAAAAATAATATAGAAATTATTCTTTAAGGATAATAGCATATTTTATATGGACAATAGGCCAGATGAAGTGTCATGGTGGACCTGATGAAATGTCATGGCAGACTAAATTTGCTCTGTGGGCTGTAGCTTGCTGAACCCTGTAGATGAATTGTTCATTTAAGAAGTATATTTTCAAAAATTTGCTTTGACTCTGCACTCAACCTAACTTTATGATTTCATATACAACACCAAGATCTTGAGACATTTTTGATGAAGCATTGTCTAATTGATTGTTTTGATTGTTTGATTGGTATTTCTTTCATCTTATTTCTCTTTCTTTTTATTAGATTAGTTGTAGAATCTTACAATGTAAAACCTTATATCAATTTTCTGTTTGTAGGTTAGTTCCTTTGATGCAGTAGAAAAAAAAATTGATCAAGGTCTGCCTTTTTTTGTTCTTTGGGGTTTTTTTTTACAATAATACATTTATGCTTTATTTATATTTTTACATACTAAAATATATATCTGTATTGTACTGAATGCTATCAATACTAAAATGAATGAATTTACCACAGTGACCATGGCTGCCTTTGTCTGCTTAGAGTTTAGGCAAGAATAAATTTTTAAAAAATGAACTGAAAGCAGTGCAGAACAAAAAAACACTATCAAACAGAAAATTCAAATGTTATGTTATCTAAGGTGGGAAGAAGTTCAGATGGTCCAAAAAAAGTTAGAATGTTAATGATTCTTTTCAAAGATTATAGACGAGGCATTATATTTGTTGAGAATATGTGGATTAGTCCTTCGTTACTGAAAGAAAAACAAATAAAAAAACTCTGTGTTCATTATCTATACCAGCCAAATATCTTGTAAGTAGGACAGGTGTTCAGCAAGTAATAATAATGAAAACTTAGATTTGATCTCACTGATGAATTGTATAGTAACAGACCAAAAAATAACCTGCAAGTGTAACATAACAAGGTTCTTGAAAACTTTGAAATTCTAACAGATCACCTAATCCAGGTCAGGAGACCAGATTTAGTATACATAATATTGATTAGCAGATGCCCCAGACACATTCCCCATTGACTAAATGAAGTGCCACTGGTAACAAAAAGATACTATTTATTGATTGAAACTATGTCGATAACATGTCTTTTAGATATAATGAAGAATATAAAAGCTACATCTTCATTTCTGATTTCATGGTCTTTGCTCAAGCAGATGAAGACCATATTAGCCAAGTGTGTTGTGATGAATAGCAGCAATAAGAAGATGGAATAAAACTAATATAATGAATTTATATGTCTTGTAGACTGCTATGGCAGTATAGTAAGAATTAAAAGTCCTATATTGCAAGAATTTTGAGAGTCTCTAAGTGCTGAAATGTTGAGGTCGGGAATTGTTACGACAATGTGGCAGACAGAACAATTCCCCGAAAATGGTCTGTCCAACATGTGGTCAAAATAATTTCCAGCCATGATGGTAAAATATCTGCGACGTCATGAAGGTGAAAGTACAAAGATGAGTCAGCCATTCTGGGTTCTATAAGTTGACCAGACCATGTGCATTCACTGGTCAGCCATCTTTTATAAGAGACTGCTCACATTGGTAAGATAAAATTGAACAAAGAAAGAAAATCTGTACGAAGAGAAATGAAGACATTTGCAAATATTTGTTGACAAACATGTTAACAAACATTTGATTATTAATTAGTAAACATCAATACAAAATGAGTATTTACTCCTAGAAGGAAAATACAAATTACACTGGAATAAAAAGGGAATATCAAAAATGATTGTTACTCGAGTCAAGAGAATTAAGAAGTACTTATTTAGGAATGATATAGATGAAAGTGTTGCTCGAGTCAAGAGAATTAAGAAGTACTTATTTAGGAATGATATAGATGAAAGTGTTGCTCGAGTCAAGAGAATTAAGAAGTACTTATTTAGGAATGATATAGATGAAAGTGTTGCTCGAGTCAAGAGAATTAAGAAGTACTTATTTAGGAATGATAAAGATGAAAGTGTTGCTCGAGTCAAGAGAATTAAGAAGTACTTATTTAGGAATGATATAGATGAAAGTGTTGCTCGAGTCAAGAGAATTAAGAAGTACTTATTTAGGAATGATATAGATGAAAGTGTTGCTCGAGTCAAGAGAATTAAGAAGTACTTATTTAGGAATGATATAGATGAAAGTGTTGCTCGAGTCAAGAGAATTAAGAAGTACTTATTTAGGAATGATATAGATGAAAGTGTTGCTCGAGTCAAGAGAATTAAGAAGTACTTATTTAGGAATGATATAGATGAAAGTGTTGCTCGAGTCAAGAGAATTAAGAAGTACTTATTTAGGAATGATATAGATGAAAGTGTTGCTCGAGTCAAGAGAATTAAGAAGTACTTATTTAGGAATGATATAAATGAAAGTGTTGCTCGAGTCAAGAGAATTAAGAAGTACTTATTTAGGAATGATATAGATGAAAGTGTTGCTCGAGTCAAGAGAATTAAGAAGTACTTATTTAGGAATGATATAGATGAAAGTGTTGCTCGAGTCAAGAGAATTAAGAAGTACTTATTTAGGAATGATATAGATGAAAGTGTTGCTCGAGTCAAGAGAATTAAGAAGTACTTATTTAGGAATGATATAGATGAAAGTGTTGCTCGAGTCAAGAGAATTAAGAAGTACTTATTTAGGAATGATATAGATGAAAGTGTTGCTCGAGTCAAGAGAATTAAGAAGTACTTATTTAGGAATGATATAGATGAAAGTGTTGCTCGAGTCAAGAGAATTAAGAAGTACTTATTTAGGAATGATATAGATGAAAGTGTTGCTCGAGTCAAGAGAATTAAGAAGTACTTATTTAGGAATGATATAGATGAAAATGTTGCTCGAGTCAAGAGAATTAAGAAGTACTTATTTAGGAATGATATATATGGAAGAGATATGTGATGTAGCAAGGGTCATTTTCATGTGTTCCAAACCAACATTGGAGGATCAGAAAATGCTGTTTTAATAATGCTTGGTAATTCAGGGACCAAGGTGATACTATTGATTTAAAATAAAGAGGAAGATATATGCAGGGGGCCATGCAAAGGAGGGGCAATGGAGCCATTTTGCCCCTGGTAACTATTTTTTGAGGCGGGTATACTCCACATACCTTGTTCATATTTTTTGGATGGTAGACTCAAAGGGATGGGGGAGTGGTTGATATATACACAAATTTTGAATTATAAAACAATATTGCCTCCTCTGCCAAAAATGAATCACTGCTATCATTGCTACATTTTTGTTACAATAGTCCCACTGTGTATCTTACCCCTCTGTACAAAACCAGACTCAACTCTCAAGGCAGTGATCAAACAGGTTGACATGTGGCTGATTCCAAATGGGACAAGAAATTTACCCGAGTACTTACTTACACTCACTATCTCTCTCTCTTTCACTTTCTCACTCTCTCTTCCTATCTTATTCCAAAATAAGCTTATTGTGGATAATAATGATAATAATAACATTATGATAGAAATTTTATAAGCATTATATTTTTGTAATGAAGCTTGTAGGAATTTAAAAAAAGGAAAGAATATCTGTTGTCGGGGGGGGGGGGTGAGGGAGACAAGAGAAAGAGACAAACAAAAAAAAAAGATTTTACTAACAATGAAAGGGTAAAGGTGTGACATTTGTAAGCAAAACAGATGACTGTCAGAAATCAGCTGGCCAAGTTGAGGATTTGTGATAGATAACAGATACACAAAATATACCAGAGAGTTAGTGACTAATTATACCGTCATATATAAGGGATGAATATTTGAATTTCCTTAGTTTTTTCCTTATAAAAGTAGAGAATCATAATAAACCAAATTACTTATTCACCAATGCAAAATTTTCACAGTTGCAAAAAAATTGCACTTTACATTTTTTAAATTTCAAATTTTTCAAGCATCAACAATATTGTATCAAGTGGCCAATTCTCAACAACTTGAACTGCACTACTCGACTGTCTGTAGCCAACAAAAATGTTTTGCTCAGTGTTCTGTTAGCCACTTCTACTATCACACACATACAGGAACTGTCATAAACACTTACATAAAGGCTAGAGTGTTTTTTGCTATGAATAGATAAACTTTTACAAACACTATACTCTTTATCAATAGATATCAAGTCATTTCTGCATTTTTTGTGAATTAAGTTTTTTGCATATTGTCCATTACTTTATCTTCAAAAATATTGTACAACTTTTCAAACCTTGCATTTTTTGCAATTTCTGTTTATTGCTAAATTAAAATTAAGATTTTATGTAATTTGCACATAGTTTTGGAAAATGAAACTTCTTGCGTATCTTGAAAAATCTTGATACATTTTCTCACATAGTTGTAACTAGTTAGCTTCTAAATTATCCTCTCAAACCAAGCAAAATCAAATTAGAGAGAAACAAAATCTGTTTGAGAGTATCTGCACTGTGCAACATCCACATGTTCCATAAATTCAAGAACAAAGATGATCTCAGCTCACATTATTTTATGTCTGCCAATCTACACATAATGTAGGTGTAAATATCCTTGCTTCAAAGCTAATTTCTTTATGAGCACATTCTAACATTCTAATATTTATTTCTACTCTCTGTATGATTTTTCCACTAGCTCTACCATTTCAAACATTGCCTTGAAGTATATTACATCGTTTTGTTTTGCAACTAACATACATGTCTCTTCTTATTGACATCTCTTTTGTATGTAATTAAAAACATATATTTTTTATTTCTCTCTTGCTTGTATTTCTCTTTCATGTTTTCTACTGTTTTTATTTGACTGAAGCATTATCAAAACAGTATCTAAATATATTCATATATTCAAAAGACACAACAGACATCACATTATTTCTATAGTTAGATAATATTGTAATTTTTCTCTAAACAAATAACTCTCTGTTACAAAGGTGACTAAAGCCTATTCAATTTCTACAAAAAAATATTTCTCCAAGAAATTCATCTTCTAAATAAATCATCAAGAACAACTTGCTTTCTCGACAAATTGCTGACCCAACATTCAAAGAAGCTTCTATGTCATCATGACATATTTGTCCATCATATACACTACATATACATACCCAACCCATGTATAAATCATCCATACTTAGTGCATGATAACAAGAAATATCTAATGAGCAGCTTTTAATATGGGGGCCTACTTTTCGCATTTGGCCCAGACCCACAACTGGTTCTGCACAGCCCTGGATATGTGTAGAGTTAATGAGGCAAGACTAACACAAATTTAGGTTGCAAAAAGTTTCGGGTAACTTGACACCAATAGATGCAGCTGACAAGAGGACACTATGTAAGTCATGTTGAGAAAGAATACGTATGGTTTTGAAAAGCATGCAAGCTCAACTCTAGTCAGTCAACCAGAGTTAGCCCTGAACAGCTAATATCGTAGGAAAGGTACTGGTCAAAAGACCAGAGCTACACTGCAAGTGGTGTGTTTAGAGCGAGCGAAGGACAACAGAAGGAGTTTTTCCATACTTAGAGGCTAACAGAAGTGATGTCACCAGATATGAGACCACTTTTTCCATGGACTATTTCATATACTGATTTTTACTTGATTAAAATGAAGCTCTGCACTAGTAATGATAAGATGATAATAATAAGGATTGTCTATAACTTCAAAAAAAATCATTAACTCACCAACGTTTGGACTATCTGAACTCTTCTTCCTATCTTTGATGTAGGCACAACATTTCGGACAATGCATTCTATGTTGATCTTTGGGTGTAAAATGAAATACCTGTATGGGAAGATGGGAAACACTCTCTTTTTTTATGAACTTTAAATCTTACATCTGAAGAGGGCTGTGGAATGAATTGGCCATGCGGCTACATTGAAGATGGAAAGAAGAGTTCTGATTGTCTATACAAAAGTTAGTGAGTAATAAGGATATTAGTAAGTGAAAATGAAGTATTTTTATTTGCATTATTGTTTACAGCATGGAAAAAATCTCTTCACTCAACAATTTCTAATTGCAGGCAGATTCCCCATTCATTGGAATAGATTTATGATATAGTGATACATGACACATTGCTCTTTTTTCATTGACCTTTGCATGATTCTGAACAATGGAAAGAGCAATGTTAGGAATAACTCCAAGGGATAGAAAAAGATCAACATAGATCCTAGAGCAGACCAAGATGAAAACTATAATAGAAGTAATTAAGCAACAAAAATTGAGATGTGTTCGAAGTGCAAAAGGTTAATGGATTGGTGTCCAAGGCACAGCAAACATAGTAGGAGGAGAACAAACACAAGAGATGAGAGATGGGGTAAAGGTTAGCACAGTCACTGTGGGTATGGAAAAAGCTGGGGAAGGTCTCTGTCCAGCAGTGGACACCTGATAGATGATGATGATGATGATGATGATGATGATGATGATGATGATATAATGAGTATAATGATAGGATATATGATGATAAATAACGCTAACATATATAGTGACACAGTAAATGGTTCCAGACAGATTCCTCATTGAAATGGAGTGCTACTGGTAACACATCAAAACACTATTTATTGATTGAAACTATATCAATATATCTTTCAGCAGATCTGTGTAAATAAGCTTTTGCAGCAACGTAAGTGATAAAGATTTGTACATGGAGGAAGAAAACATTCTTCCTTAAAAGTGCATCCTTAACTACCAGATAAAAGAGAACATTGAGTGAGTGATACCAATGAATCATATTCTGTGATGAATAGGTTTTTATTTGCTTTGACTTCACCCTTTATTCCTAGAAAACAATGGTATTTGGATTCAGTGAACAATTTTAAATCTATCGATAATTTTATTTTAGCTAAACTCAAATGGTTTGCTGAACTTTAGTAACAATAAGTCTATTGTGTTCCATTGCAAACAAAACTCATTCAAACCTTTGAATATGTGAGCAAGGGAGGATCAATGTTTGCAGCCTGACACATAATTGTTGGATGTCTTCCAGAAGATCTCCCTGCTGTGATGGAGGTATGTGTCAGGCTCATCCGAGAAGACTCGTTGACCTGAAAAAAACATCTTAGTTACATGAATTTGTACAACAATACCCTAAACATACCACATCAAAATCTGCACTGATCAAAACAGCACTATTCAAGGTATTCTTGAAGTATTGCAGTTTCATTAAAAGACTGTTGGACAATATTTCTTCTAATTTTTTATTGTCAGTGTGTGCAAAAATCTTATGTCATGCAAATTTATTTCCTGTGATGAAAAGATCACTGAATGCTTGTTGCGCAAATCTAAGCTTGAAATTGTTTCAAGAAAATTTTGGCACAGCTTATGTTTTATGGCTAATAAAACAGAATTGGCATGTTTTAATATAATACGAGTATAATCGCATTCTATGAAGAAATGCATTGAGTTGAGATTTTATTCTCTACTTTGAACTTCTTTGTTCTTCCTTTCAATGAAACATCAATGAGCATTATGTATTTTAATGTGATGCCATTTTGAAATGAATCAGTAACATCCATCAATTCACAGATTATCATTATTTAAGGTGCTGGAAATGGTGAAATCAAAACTCATTCAATTACAAAACTAGATGATAAACTTTCCAGATGCTTAATGTAAAAATCATCATACATGACACACTTTATATTTGTGGGGTCACAAAGTATTTGACACAAAACTGAACAGAATAATAACAGAATAACGTACAATATTCAAGTCACTCAGTTATTTTTTCTCCCTCCTGTCTTTGGTATTTACCCATTCTTTGTAAACTCTACCCAGACTAATAGAATTACATTAATTTAGGTAACAAACATTCTGTGAGCATATTGATTTCCTTTGTGTACAAGCTACAAAACATGTGAGCTTGCGCACACGCACATACATACATGGCTTAGAGGGAACTAAACTGTAGTACTATTCCACATCATAAGAGAAAAGCATTTCCTGAAAACATTTGATATTTTCAGTATTGGATTAATAGGCAAAAAGGATAGTAGGTATTGCCATTACTCAACTAGTTGGACCCATAGAAATTCTACAGGTGTTGACAACAGAGATATCAATATCATTCTCACATAAATATTCACTAATTAAAGTAAATCATTTTGTGAAAGTGATTTATTACCTATGAAATGTATCTATATAAACTCTAACACCATGCAAAGGCAAATGAAATTAATATACCTGTCATTATTGATTACTTTTGCTATCTGTCCTAATGGAATGCATATGGCTTCATGACGCAATTTAGCTGTCATTAAAACCTATTTAAAAGTATCAAAGGTATGTTCCCATGGTCTACAACCATGATTTCATTTGTAGGTTTCAAACTTGTGAGGTAGCAATAATGAATGGAGGAATGACAGATATAGTGAAGGTTGAGACCTTTTTTGCTCACATTCAATCATAAGCACCCTCTTTCATCCTCATCTCTGTTCATTACATTGCAATGGTATAATTTGATATTTGATGTTGAAATAAAAGCAGTGGAAAAAGTTTTCACATCGGATATTTACTTAGAACACCTACCCACCTATATGATATGTCCTGTTCTTAGGAAACCATGCCTGACCCCCTGACCATTCTGCGATAAAGGCTCTGTTAAAAGCATCACTTGCTTCAATAATTATTTTTAAAAAAATGTCACTCAATAGAAACAGTCAGATGGCCAATGTCTGTTGACAGCATACCAGGCCAGGGGTGATCAATTAGAAAAACTGGAAAACGGGGTAATCAATGAATTAGTTACTTCTCTTGCTTATTGTTGGGCAGTGATCACTAAACGGAGTTTGAATTTTCAAAAAACAACTGTGAATGCATGAAGTAAGGGATCAATTTAGCACAAAATTACATTCCAAATTGAACCTTTTGCTAAAAAACCTATGGGGTGGGGGGTCAAAAAACAAAAAGAGACGTTTTTCTGGGCATGATAATGAGTGAATGTTTACGTTTTCAGCCCTCTTGCTTCATTGGCGTGGCCTGTATACGTGATACGCATCTGAAAAGCTTGTCAAATAGTTTTATAATTGAATGTATGGTGTATAACCGCGTGGACAATGGTAGGGGACTTCTCACCTGAATCCTTTCTCACAGGGGCTGGCTACCATATCCCCTAATGTCAGCTGCATGGTTTCTTGATGTGGACATAGGATATTTACACTGACACCCTCAATGAAATCTTACAGAAAGCCCATTGTGATTTTAGATTCGGTTTGCAGGGAAACATGATGATGTCTCTGCGAAAAGGAAAAATGCTGCATCTGTGGAAAAACGCAACTTGTTATAAATTAAAAACCTTTGTCTATTTATAATGGTAAACTAAAGACTGTTCTATTTTGTCATGTCTCTCTTTTGATGGTACAACTCTTGAAACAGCACTGAAGATTCCTACATCTAAAACTCTACATTTTCCATTTTGCATTTTAGACAAATGATGTACAAAAATCTAATTGACATAAGCTCTCTTGCTAGACCCCAAGGGGCCAAAGGCTAACTGCTATCCACCCCAACTTGTTACTCTAAAATCTGACTTATCTCTCTCTAAATGCGTACTATTCCTATCTCATGCTCTCTCTCTAAATCGTTCAGTTTATCCATTCACACATGCTTTTACATATATCAATCTATGCATCACTCATAAGGTAGACACAAATGCATATAAGTTCACACACTTTTTCAGGTATCTTATCACCTCTGTAAAAATTAATCTCTAATTCATCCTTTCATTGGGCAGCTTTTTGGGGGAAGAGGTCAGCTGCTCTCGACCCTTAGCTCCTTTCATCTTCTCATGGGAAAGGGATGGGAATAGAATAATACACGCACCCATTTTATCATTGGTGCACTCACACTTATTTTCTACATATAATATCAATTTCGAATTGCTGACCCTTTGCCTCACATGGACCTATCATGTAAAACATATGTAGCCAGCCAGCCAGACCAACTTGAAAACTGAAGAAACCTATGTTGACAATTTTGGTGACAGTTTTGGTTGACAGTTTCTAATAATGGAGTATGGAGGGGACTTGCTGTCACTTGATCCCCACTGAAAACTTTGTGCACAGGATGAACAGTGGATAGGTAATACAGACCTTTAAAGATTAATTCAAGGTCAAGTTAATTACTTACACATATATATGTACATAAATAACTCAACTCCTGATGATGCTATAATATATGGCAAAATTGCAGTTGAGAGAAAATAATTGATAAAAATAAATTTATTCATATAGCCATGTATCAATGTCTTTTATATTTTACATAGATATATAAGTTTGGCTGTCTGTTAGTATGTTTGAATGCACACATGATCAAAGTAGAAGCAAAGAAATATTAAAATTTTTCTGTGAGCGTACTTAGCATGGGACGTGTAACCAACCTGGTATTAGGCAGACACTCTACCCCATGAAGACCTCTTAATAAGTGCAATCAGATTTTTAGCCACATTCCAGATGTTATTTTATCAGCAATGGTAAGCTATCGTCTGTCATATATGAACAGATCCCAAATAGCTGTCTCTTGCAAAAGTATTTTTGCAAAAATTATTGCTATTCAATTCTTTCCAATATTTGATTAAAAACAAATTTTTCTAAAAATTACTCTTACTGGAAACTTTTGCACACAATAATTTTCTCAAAAATTGGAAATTTCAGACAGAACTGAAGGTCAGATTCAGTATTTAGAGAATTTTTCAAGCCTTTAGGGTAGAGTTACATTTACATTGGAACTACAATGCTAAACTGGGCAGTTACTTTCTGTCCATCATACAGAAGTATACCTTCAAAGAATTTAGTCACTTCCATTAGTTCCTTTCAGGTACTTCCATTTTTGCAAAAAAATATCAAGAAAGTCTTCATTCTGTGAATACAAAGATTTTAAGCACTGTCGAAATTAACCACAGATACAGAAAAGGCCAAAAGCTACAATCGCACCGAATGATATTCAAAGCAATAATAATATAATTCATGTATTAACTTCTGTTTTCTTTTTACAAATTTTCCACACACACACTTACTTGATGTTAAAAACGGCATAGAAAAATTATGTACCGTTTTTTACATGAAGTGAGTGGGTGTGTGGAAATCAACAATTTACAATCCTTATTTAATGCAACTAGTCATTTGTATGATTTCAATCAAGTCACTTCATTTTTGCCATTTTCTGCATCCATAGTTGATTTTGATTATGGCTGAAATTTTTTTTTAATAAATTTCATATTAACAGAATCTCAAACCAAAACTTCCACTTTCAAACATTTTGATGATTTGGAAAGTATGTTGACCAGTGTGTGTAGGGGCCTATGTAGGTAGTCTGTGCGAACCTGACCAAGGGTATGTGACACCCATGCCAAGATTCAATCATACAACTTAGTTTGTATACTTAATCCATTTTTTGGCTCCATCCAACCCCGCCCACATGGTTACATTATGTAAGAAGACAAATATTAAAGAAAATGTTCCATTTCTGCATTGTCAAGTGTGTGATTATGTCTCCCTCAGGTGAAGCCAGGATTCCTGCTGCACGCTGACAGCAAAGATTTACATAAAAGTATTTGCAGGGAATCCCGGCATGGACAGGTGATAACAAGGCTCAAATTTGAGAACATTAATAAGGAGATAATGCCTAACTCAATGCGAGATTGTGAGTGCAAGAAGTAATTTGATCAATGGTCCATATCGGGAATCCTTGCTAGTATATATTCATAGGTGAATGTATACATAAAAGGGGGATCAATAAGTCCATTGCTCTGCACAGTTATATAGTTAATGAAGAAAATTCTGATGAACAATAAATATTTGTTGTGTAAAATAAATGCTTCTTTTTTTATCATTTGGCTACGGAATTATTGATCTACCCATGTATACATACTAGTATGATGAAGTGTGTTTTTCTAAGTTCTCTGTCTGAAACCATGGACTCCTCAATTTGAAGAATTTTGCTGATAAAATTCAAAATAATGGACTCTTCCACCGAAAGTTTGGTTTATGCCACTCTCTTTCGGAAAGAGGTGAAAAATGAAAATAGCACTCAGATTTTATTTTGCAGCAAGCAATGTTAGAGGCAGCGCATCCCCTCTTCCTCTGTCTTCATCACCCAAGTGTCCTGTACCTCCCAGCACCCCAACCTCCAGTAACTCTAACGTACCCACCTAACCATTTGGGGGGCCTGTGGACGCTCAAACATTTTTCCCAGACAAATTAAAAGGTTATTTAATTGCTTTTTCACTCTATGCCATTTAGGAATGCTCTACTTTCGGATAGCGGTGGGAAAAAATTCACGGGGATTATCAAGAATTATTATATAAAAAGCTAGCGTTCTGTAAGATATGTTACCATTACCATGTAAGAAACAAAGCGTTAGAGGGACAAGTAACAACTACAAAAAAGGTAATCCGTTCAGCCGGAAGTGCATTGCATGCTGGGTAACGAATTACACCGAGTTGCCGAAAGTGTCATGGCTTCTATGGTCACGTTTGTCGGGTGCTTTTTGCACCTTTTGTTAATTTCTATCTTTTCGACTGTTTTTGGAGAATGGAATACACAAGATTATTTAAAAAGAGAACACAGTCTCGTCAAGCCTTATCAAAGTAAGTCATTATTTTCGCTTGAATAGATCAGCGGTACAAAATTTTCTCTTACGGGCTTTCCCTGCTGATTTTTTTTCTTTTATTTTTCGTTCGTTTGAGTTGTTTTCTTGTGTTTTATATCTAAAATTTTGAAATTAAAAGGTAGAAAAATCATTGTAATTCTCATATCCTCGGAAGTATTATTTGGTTTTGAATTAAATAAGGAACACTCGGGTATAACAGAAAAACTACCACAAAACACGTGAAAAGTTTTAACAACCACATTGACTTACTTCACAGGAGCAACTTTCTCTTTTGTTGCATGTTTTTTCCAGAAATATCTGTATTATACCAAAAAAAAAACACCGATGAAAATTCAACGTAATCATCTTGTTCGTATATTTTCTATTTCTTTCTTTCGGATTTGTTCTTGCTCCCTTCTTAGCTAACCCTTTATACTTAAACAAGAACAGACTACCCTAAAACCAATTCACATGATGAGAGCTTAGTTGACCATCCCGTTTTTATTTCAACTTCGTGATTAAATAAATGGCATATTTCTTTTTTTCAAAAAAAAAATTGGATTAACAAGATGCTGAATAAAAAGGTCTTACTATTTCTGGGTTCTGTCATAGATACTAAATAGTCATTCACTTGTAGAAAATCGTGGATTTCTATTAAATTTTTAAAGAAAAGAAAAATATCTCCCCCTGTGGAGTTGGAGCAGTTTCTCTACATTTTCTAACTTCACTACTTCAAAGCTGTTGAAAGTGTAAATGTATGAAATTCATTTAATAAATTAGCACATCTTGTCTAAGAGGAAAGTCCTTTGTTTCAATTCAAATAATGGATGAGTGATATTTTTATCAGTAAAATTTTCCTTATTGGAAGAGTCCATAGTTACGGACACTAATAGAAAAATCGCACCACTCTACATTTGATTCGTTTCAAACCCTCGACTTCACAACTCACTTCTAAAAACATCTTAAAATTTAGTGTGCCCCTGATTCAGATCTTAAAAACTGTAGTTTAATACGTATTTCAAATTTACACTTGAACCTCAAAAATTTGATATGGAAGGGACGAAAATTGAGAAGCCTCGAGGGATCAGATCAGACTTTCTTTTTTTTTTGTTCCCTGCCCCACCACAAAAGCAAAAAGGGGGAGGTTCCTCTTACTATGAAAAAATGTAATTTAATTATATGTGATGTAGTAAAAAGAACCACATTTCGTATACTTCTAAGTAGAAAGTCTAACTTCGAGTGCTCCTGGTAGGTAAACTAATTCTTCGTAAAAAAAAAAAAATAATAATACTGGTATATAAACTTTATGGCACTTACTAACATTTTCAGTTTAACTAGGAATCGGTAAGTTAGCCTCTTTTCAATCACAGAAATGCTTTTCACACTCGTATTTGAAATTGCCCCCTTGTGGGGCCTGACCCCACGTCCAGAATCTCACAGTGGGTTCGAATTATTGCTGAAGGGGGCCGATGGAGATGATGTATCGATGGGACTGAGTAGTTCTTGTGGTAGGAGATATATAATTTAGTTTGTGGCTATATTTTACAATAAATTGTATCAACATGATCTTTTACTTGGGTACGGGCCCTGCCCTCTAGTTTGTGACTAATATATCCGGAAGCGAAATAAAACATGTTTGATTATTTTATTGAATCACAAAAACTGATTCTTCCGTTCTTGCTTTTGGATCTCAACAACTCTAAACTACATTTGCTAAAAATATTTTAATAACTTTGAAAAAAAAAAAATTATTCACGCAATGTTTATTTCAAAATCAAATATTTTCAGTTTATGAAAACCACTTATGCCATGTAGTAAAATATTTAGTCACACCCCAAGATATCTATCTCCCACCACCTGAAATGAGACTCCCATCAGCACATCATCTCCCACCGGCTCTCATCGCCAAATCTCTCCCTACGGGCAATTAGTCTAACCCAGTTAGAAACGTTACCCGTTTTTAGTTATTTATTTAATCTTCATCTATCGAGTTTTCAAATAGATCAATTGTTCTATTCGCGTTGCCTGTGGAGACCAGAATATAAGCTTTAAAATAGTATTATCTTGTTTTCTGAACTTGGACTATTTTAAATCTACGCATGTTTATTTGTAGCTGTTGTTGACCTCTAGACCCAAGTAGGAGGGGTTCGATTTCGGCTGATGATAGGGGTTGCTATAAACAAGTTTCATATGTAGGTTATTCACCCGAATAATCACCATCAGAAAATATTGGCTTTCCTTCTTTCTCTTCCTTTTTTTTATTTTTTTATTCTTAATCTTCCACTTGTACTTGGTGTCCGGAGGAAGGGGTAGACGGTGATCGCATTACTTATTCCGTTTGCTTATTTCGTTTGGGCAATGTACCACTATCGACTTCTAGCTTGCCAAGCCCGTCGGAGGGTTGGACATAGGTCTCCTTTCCGTAAGTAAGGAGTCATTGGGTGGGTGATGCGCCTTACTCTGCCACGTTGACCCATGACGTATTGGTAGAGGGGAAGAGATGGGTAGATGCCTTTCCCAAGGGCATTAGTGCGTAATGAGTGAACTGCCCCAGTTTGAACTCAGCTCGCCGATCTCATTATCGTTCCGGTTCCTATTTTCCTTGTCCACACCTACTTCCATTAGATTTCCTCGTGATTAAATTTTTACTTTGTCTTGCTTGACGGGTGAGATGGCTGCATCTCTTGGTGTTAGTCCAAGTGAAAGTTACCATATCGAATGCAGGCTTTTAAAGTCTTCCTTACTTGGAAGATTGGCGATACACAATCTTCTTGCCCCATTTGCTATTGTCAGACTAAGCTTATCTAATTTCTAGGGTGTTTTTTTTTTTTTTTGTTAGTTTTTTTTTGTTTAATAAACTTTGCATCATGTTCTTAACCTCAGGGCCAGCCTGTCCAATATAGGTGGTTGCTTAGGGCTTACTCCAAACTGGAAAAGTAGTTTCTTGGTATAAGTTGTTCGGTTTCTAAGAAGTGTTCCCTCTGACAGAGCTTCTATTGCTTTATTTTTATGGTTCATACTCAAATGTGGTCCTGAATTACCCAATCCCTCACATGGTACAAACAGAAATATAAAATGATACTATGTTCTTCCTCAAGGATTGCTTTTTTTTCCTTTTTTTTTTTTTTTGTTGTCAGAAACATTTGTCAAGGGAGATAACCATTGAATGCTAAATATAGAGTATCACTTTTAATGCATTTAAAAAGTCAGTCTATACTGGTTGAATACAAACAAGAAATTGCAGAGTGAAAATGTTTTTGATGTTTTTCAAGTACAATGTGATTGTAAAATTATTTAAATAGTCATTTTTTTAAAACTAGTCCACAAATGAATACTGGACTTCTTTTTTTTCTTTTTTTTTCCCTACTCACTTCATACCAAAGCAGATTAAAACAAAATCCTCTTTAAGACTTTTTGGTCATTGTTTGCCTTTTTGTCATCTAACTGATTACTCATAATGACCTTGAATTTTAAACTTGATATTTAGTTCATTTTTCAAATGAAAGTCATAAATGAACAAAAATTTACAAGATTTTTTTTCTCATGCTATCTGGCCATTGTTACCTTTTCCGTTTCAAAATGGTTGCTGCCT
Source organism: Thysanoteuthis rhombus (assembly GCA_963457665.1). Lineage (NCBI taxonomy): Eukaryota > Metazoa > Mollusca > Cephalopoda > Oegopsida > Thysanoteuthidae > Thysanoteuthis > Thysanoteuthis major. The sequence goes on along the minus strand of OY735219.1, from coordinate 16,513,594 downwards.
CAGTGGCAGATGCTGATGATTAATTTGAAGTTGAAGCAGACAAGAATCCCTAGAGTGGCATTTTTCTGTGGTTAGGTTTAGCCAAAGTGTTTCAACTCCCTAAATGTAATTTCCAGTTCAGGTAAAATAAATCTCTCCCTCATTTAACATTTCTTTTTGCTGGTAAATGAACTCCTCCTTCAGTCATTTTGAATTTAAAAAGTGAAAAAATGCTGAAATTGTTCACTGCTTCTTTGACTTTAATATCATCCTCAGTAGTTGCCACTTGAGCAGCAGCCATTTTGAGATGGGGAAAGGTCAAAATTGCCCCAAGTCTTTTCAGAGCGATCAGTGTTTATAAATTTCCATTTTTAAAATATCAAATTTTGTTTAAGTTTTACTGCTTCTGCTTATCTTTTATATAGAGCCATGTATCGAGTTACATCTATTTACATTCTGGTAGCATGGGTGCGACTTGATTTTAGTGTAAATCGACATTTATAGGATGAAGTGAAATATATGCACCACACAAAAGATATCATTACTACAATTTTACCCTAAAGCTCTATATTGTACATGTCGTCTTTGCCTCTCTGGAGGGAAAGGATCAAATGTTATCCATTTTGTTTCTTTCATTAAGTCATTATCTTGGCTGATCAAGGTGTCTGCTCATTTACCTTCTCTTCTTTGCATCCTCTGTCTGGAGAACTTGAAACAAACAGGACATTTATATATAAGCTTACAATAATGTAGCAGAAATTTCTGTCATCTGCAGTTACTGGCTTTGGAAGTCAAAGTATAACTGTAGGAAATCTAAAATGTTTTTTATTTTGTAAAATGGAACAAAAACATCATATAATGTTTGAGTTTGAAATGAAGCCTCTTCATAGCAAAGTGTTTGGAACCAATCATATGAAATGTCACAAACACATTGTTTATATTTTGGGGAATTTCAATAAATTTGCCATTTGATTTAAAAACATTCTTCCAGACTTGAAGAAAACTGATTTGAATGCAGAAATTAATCTTTTTGAATGCATTTGATATACAAAGGTAGCTATTTATGATCATTTTGCGACAGGGTCTTCTTGATAATATTGTGAAGGAGACATTATTTATATTTTAGTGATAGATGCAGCCACCTATTGTGATCACTTATTACATTTCAAATCGCATGGGCAACCATAGGTTTGCGGAAAGATTTGGCCCACAACCAATCTAGGCATTTATTTAAAATCTCATGTAATTTTTCGCAGTCAATTCAATAATTTGTAAAATGACTGTTGTTTTAACTTCACAAATCAATGATATAATTGTAATTCATCCATGATTACAATAATTGGCTTCCTCTGTTTTCAGAGAAGTGATAAATCTGTTGAAGAAAAGAAAAAGACATCACTCATGAATATCTATAAAGCATAGACCAGACTGTTTATATAACTGTTTCAAACCAAATTCCACCTCCGTATCTCAACTGAAGTCCTGTTTTACATACCTACAAGCTACAATGTTTGCTGTCTATTATTCTTTGAACTTTCAATTAATCTGATTACAGAAAAGAGATTAAATTTCATGAGAATATAAAACCAGTTATCAATAGAATCAACCTTTATAATTTATTGTGGGTTCAGTGGGAGAATAAATCATTTTATCTTTCAAAAAATTGTGATTTATAACCACTCTGTGGTGTTCTTTACATCAAAATTGCATCAGATAAAAGTAAACTAGTGATCTTACGATGACTTCAACCATCCCAGATTGGGATCCACATCCCACATTACTGACTACTTGGTCCTGCTTTACAATATGTGAAATAGGCAACAAGAGCACAGGAGTAGCATCACTCTTCTTACCTATAGTGGGGGGAAGAGACATATTCATGCCTTTCCCAGGGGCACTGGTCTATCTCAGTTGGAATTCAAATTCAGCTCTCAGAGTCCATCCTCTGTGCCATTTTCTGTTCAACCAGATGAATCGAAATATTTGTTTCATCCGTAACATTGAACGATTTCTGTTGACCAAAATAACTCTTTTATAAATCATCATCCTTATAAATTGTCTGTAAATAGATGGCTTTGATTTGCCTGGCTGATGGTCCAGAGGGATTGGGCAAATACCAGACCAGTTGGATTACCCATTTTTTTGACAAAATCAGGCAAATTTATTTATTTTATTTAATCTGATTAGAACCGAACCTGCCACCGATGGGGTAGCTGCTACAATGTAGCAATGCTTTTCAATTCCTGCGACAGTCCCATTTTCTCTAATTATTTATTCTATTTACATTGTCTAGATTGAGTGAGTCATTAACCATGTAATGACTGGAGATCATTCCAAATAAGTTTCTGTTTGATATAACACAATTTACAATTCATTCTGTAGGATCACATACATCCATTTCTTAATACATAACTATCGCATTGAAAGAAGCGAATAGACCGAGAATAAATGAGATGAGAATTTGGTGTGAAAGCATATACATAATGAGCTTTGTCTGTTACACTTATTGTATCAATAGCAACCATCACCCCTACTACCCTCTTATTAAACTACCTTTCTTTTCTCTCTCTCTTTCCTCTCTTATTAAACTACCTTTCTTTCCCACTTCTACTTTTTGGCTTTCTTGTTGAACTACCTAACTTTCTTTTCTCCCCTCTTTCTTTCAACCTTGTCTGTCAAGCCTGTTGTACCCTTGTGATAACCCGACTGTCAACAAGTTATGTACTAGTTTGATTTGTTGTCACACTAATTCACTTGTAGCACATTTTGCTTGACATTCTCATCATTTCAAAATGTTTTGAATTTAATTCTCCACATTGATTACATTTTGAACCTACCAGCATCTAATTCGGTGATTCAATAAGTGGGTGCTTCTACCCTTTTAGGGGCTCTGGAAGGCAAGAGGGTGGTATAGGGGCGTTGGTAGACTCTTGTGATAACTTGACGGTTGTGTGGGGCAAAGGGGTAAGAGTACTTTTTTTTTTTTTTTTTTTTTTCTTTCTGACCTAAGTAAGATGTGCTAAGATATTTGCTCTAAAAGAGGACAATAGAAAAATTTTGGACACACTGCTCAAATCTTTGGCCTGCGTTGATACTTCCTTCCTTGGATTTGTTTGAAGCAGGATAATAAAGAAAAAAAAAAATTATTCATTTATCTATTTTTTTTTTTTTTGTTGTTGTCGTAAAATTTTCCATTCACTAAAGAAAAGAATCAATACTTGTTATACAATTTTATATCACCCTGAAGATGAATGAATCCTTTCTATATATTCAATGATCATTCTTTCATAGTCCACACTCCTATTCAATAAGAAATTGAGTTGAAAAAATAACCATACTCATTATTGACACTTTGTATTGGGCAATAATGATTTTAATAAACAACATTTTACTTTTTCATCAAAGTAGTTCTGCTATATGTATGAACCCAATTGTTATGTTTGTGGAAGTTCTTTTGTAAATGAGTGTCCAACGGCTTTTTATTATGTGGTAATGGGAGGGTTAGATGAGTTTTCAAGGTTGACAAAGTACAATAAGAATGCATCTTTCTTTTTTTTTTTTTTTTTTTTTTTTTTTTCATTGAGGCAAATTGTGTATGGGAATAATTCCTGAGCTTATTTGAATGTTCATTAAGCTTAACCTAGTCTGGCACAGTCACATTGGATGAGGAGGATTATGGCTCTCTTCAATTGTAGTTAATTGAACTGCTGTTTTAAAGGCTTGAAAATCATTTTTAATGGCTTTTGAAAAGGTTTGTTGTCATTATCGGCTTCACATTGATATCAGAAGGCTTTTACGTTGATGGAAACATTTCATTGATGTACTTTCCTCTGTAGATCACATGGCAAAGTTTTGTGTGGATTCCAAAGTGCATTGAAACAGGGGAAACTCTGACTCCTAATTTCAACATTTTAAAAAATCCTGGCTTTGAAAATAAAAAGAATTTCAATACTTATACCTGGGCTCAAATGCTGGCACCAGTAGGAAAACAACTTTCTCAGCCGCGGATATCGATGTAAAGTTGATAATAGCAACAGACTTGTGCCATAATTGTCATGTTTTTTAATTTTCCATCTGTCATACAAAACAACTCCGAAGTATTTTGTTTACTTCTTGTTAGTGTTACTTTTCTGTCTAAATTCTGATAATTCTAAAGAGCAGAAATCAAGGAAGATGATTCATAAAAACTATGAAGATAGATCTATAATCTTCATTTTTTTTTTTTTTTCCTTTCTTTTCTATTCTTATTTGAGTTTTTTTAGATCAACTGATCCAAATGACTTGAAACTTGACACCGCACTGCCTTGTGTGTTGACTAATCTATTGAATGTCAACTTGGTGCCATGGCCAGTTGCCAAGTAACACATCTAATACTTGCACTTGATTAATCGAATAGAGTATTGTGAAATTCATTGGATAAAACAAATGAAAGAACACTGATATTTTGTTCCAATCCTGAGAATTGCCAAGCCCCTTAGATTCTGAGTTCAGAGTTGTGGCTAAAGAAGTCTGGGGGGAAACATTGCTCTGGAGAATGGAAATAACAAAGGCAAGTTATTATTTTGATATGCAACACTTACAGAGCACCGTTTGGAAAAAAAACAAAGTACTAAGGCAGTACCCATTACAAAGGTGCATGATCAGACTTTATGGTGTGTTGGTCAGCCTGCCATATTTTCAATCTGCTGTACGAAACCTCTGCTATGAAGTATTTCAGTTACCTCTTTTCAGTGTTGGCAATTCAGATATTTTATATCTAAACAAAGATAATTCAATTTCATTCTAGATCAAGAACTGTTGATCCAAAAAACTTCAAACTTGACTTTGCACTGTCTTGTCTGTTAATTAATAAAGCTCGTGATAGTCACCTTCATTCAATGGCCAGTCGAGTAATCACTATGCATGCCACACATACACCCAGACAGATTTGTACAATTGTGGTTAGATTGTCAGGAACTTTGTATAGTTGCCTCTTCTCCAAATGTATCAAATAAAAATAATTTATAGCCCACTTGGTTTTGGTTTCATGAGCTGAATAACAATGATTAAATATGCATTTTAAGTTATGATATGTTTTATGTCTAGGTGTTTTGTTTATTTTGACTGCTTCTATGTGTTTCCAATGAACACCACTGTATTGATGTACAAAGAAAAAGTAAGGCAATCAGAACTCTTTGTAGAAGTAGAACTTGCTGGTCATTACAGCTATTATCATTCCTTTGGTGAGCAATATTGTCAATTCAAAGGGGAATCTTGGCGTGGTGTAATAGAAATAGGTCTTGATATGTCAGATTATTGATTGGTCGATTTGAAACCTGTGCTGTATGGTATAACTTTAATACTTGATGGCTAGCATGGCATTTTTTTAAAGCTTAGAAAGGATTATATTAATAATCCCATTTCATTTCAGTCGTGACCTGTCATATCTATTTTTTGAATAGAAAATCTTTTAAAACCTGTCAGATGCTCTGATTTGGTTTACGATACTTGTAAGCGGATAGGTTTTACTTTTAATGGGTACTCGTTTGCTTATAGAGGTCTTTATATTATACAAAATATGTAATGCTTCAGAAAGCAGAAATATACTATTAATATTTCTGCATTCTAAAGTCATTCATGTATTTTTTTTTTTTTTTCTTTTTTCTTTACTCTTAAATCAGTTCATACAAGGGAGGTGATGGATGTTCTGAATTCTTTCGAATTATATATATAATTAATATATGAATAATGTAGACCAATGCTCTCCAGATGTGCTGGTGGCCTTAAGGTTAGCCGCACAGAAAATGGAATCTGTGGGCTAAGCTCAAACTCCTGCTGAGGCAGTTTACATTCACTTCGCACTGATACCATTGATGTAGGCATGGATCCATCTTTCCTTTCCTCTCCCCCAAGCTAAGGACAGACTTGTCTTTTCAACCTTGATTGACAACCCATCTAGGAGATGGACCGCTCCGAATTCAGTGGGGGAGGAGGCTGAAATCCAATTCCTCATCCAGTATTAGGAGAGGTTGGCAAGAGATAGAGTAGGGAATGTGTTCCCGAAATGTAGGGTTAACTGGTCTCTGCCACTGTGACTGGCCTAGCTAACTGGATTATATTGAGTTGCCCAAGTAAAATAAAAGAAAATCAAAATGGATGAATGACCTATGGCCCCCCTGAGTGGAGGAAAAAAAAAAAGTGGAAGACTGGTCTGATTGATCACTCAATAAAAACTGCTATAATACCAATGTCTTTTGGCCACATGCTGTGTTGGAGGTGATCAATTATTGAATTATTTCTCTTGCCTTTTTTGGGGTGGTGATCACTCAGGAAATTTTAATTTTAGAAAAAAAAAAAGCCTAAATGCTGTTGGGTGTGAACTAAGGAATCCATTTAGCATAAACTTAAATTGTAAACTAATCCCCCCCCAACCCTATTTTGGTGGGAATTTTCAGAAAGGAAAAAACAAACTATAATAAGGTATAAATGTTTACATTTTTCAGCCTTGTAGCTGCATTGGTGCAGCCTGTACCTGTATAACATACATAGCTAGCCAAACTGACTTGAAAAAACTGAAGGAACTCATGTTGACTGTTTCTAACAGCATTCCCTCTGCTCCTCTCTGTATCAACAGGAAAATGTTCTTTCTAAGCATGTAAAAGTTCTTTATTTGATCCTACATTAAGATGATGCCAGAAATTTTTGTTCGACGTGTTAGTAGGGTATCTGAGTAACTAGGGTCTGGAATGTTGCTTCTAAAACACCCCAGTAACAGATGTACTTCTATTGCTTGTGATACCAAATATTAGAGGTTTCTATCAGCTCTTTTATTCTATTTGGCTATGATGATTTTTTCTTTCCCTTATATTATCGCTCTACTATATATTCGCATTATTTTACACACGCATATATATATATATATATATATATATATATATATATATATATATATATATACTACCCATAAAAAAATGACAGAATTATTTATACATGGGCACTCCTGCCAAGGATCAGCATATGTATGCTCTGCCTTGAATCAAAGTGTAAAATCAGTGTGCTCTAGCATAAGTTATAAAGAAACAGAAAAGCCGCAATATTAAACAAGGGGATTTGTTGCTGTGTTTTTATTATTCAGAGGAATATTATATTTATGCCTTGAATTCTATTTCTATCAGACTGAGTTGGTCCCAATGTTAATGAAGTAGGTTCGAGCCATTGTTATCTTTTTTTTGATTGTCAGAATTAACCCTTTCAAGACATTCAGGACATATCCTGAGGTTTGTATGACTTCTGGGATATATATGTCCCATAGATCTCCTTTAGAAGTCTACTGAAATATTTTGATTCGAGCATTTAGTACCATAATGTTAGTTTTGAAAGGGGTTAAGCATCCATCCCAATGGTGTAGATGTGGATGAGTTTGCCCCCCCCCCCGCCTCAAAAAAGAATTCTGCACATGATCTATTCAGCTAATCAACTGCCTGCCAGGAATTTTTAATATTCAATGAAATAAAAATGAACATTTTTTTTACCGTATATTTATAAAGTTTTTATCAGTCGACTATTAAAGAATGATAAACTTTCATTGATAATATTCAACAATTGTCGATTTAGCTCAATCAGTATGACAGCCTGCTTGCAATCAATTGGCTGTGATTTCAAATCATGGTAAAGGAATGTAGATTTTACAAATCGGTTTACACCCCTCATTTTGGTGAGGAGTGTCTTTGTGGTAGGAAAACAGTCAACTTCCTGACTTTGCTCTGGAGTTTGACATCAATGATCATACAAGGCTGTGGAAATAGTTAAAAATCTTTTTTACTTGTAAAATCTTGATACATCTAAGGCCACTGCAAAAACTTGTTCTCTTACTAAAGGTAAAGAACATGAATTTTTGTATGCAATGTCACATATTCAATAAAGTTGGTGGGCCAGATGAAATGAGGCCACTCACTAGAGTTTGCCAATCACTGCATTGAAGTATGTTTGCGCATGAATAATGAAGCATAAGGCTTTGGTCGTGAATTTTAATTGTATCCATGGTTGATTTACTTATGACCTTTAAATTGTGTGATATGGAATAGCTTCAAAAGGATATTGAACCAACTTGCCATTGTAATGGACATACAATTATACAAATCCTACAATTTGAAAAGTTAACCTGGAAGAAAGGTACAAAGTATAAATTTTCTGTATTCACGTGATCTTAAAATGCACTTTTCTAGCAAACCTTTCACCACCTCCTTGGTTATATTATGAGTGCTAATTATTGCATTCATTTGCCATTAATATCTGGGGAGAGAAAAAAAACTATGAATTTTTTCCTTTTATCTGGCTAAGGTCTGTAGAGATTTTTTTTTTTTTTTCTTTTTCTCTCTCTTTATATATATATATATATATATATATATATATACGTGTGTGTGTGTAAAGTTTCTTAAAATTATTTCTTTATGACAACATTGGAGAGCCTTATGTAGTGATACAGTTTGATGTATAGATGAAATTTCAGTCATGATTTTCAGAGTTATTGCACACACACGCTCAGTGCCAAATAGTATTGCAGTATGGTACAGAACATTTTGGGATTAATTAACCGCTCCATCCAAGGTATACCTGTATTTCCTATTATTGTGTGCATTATATAAAGTCTGGTGACGTGTTGAGCTGTCTTGAAAATTTAGCCTTTCTAATAAATAAATGATTGGGGTAAAATATCCAATTTGAAGACCTATCAGATACTTGGTTGAATGAATATCTTGCATTTTATCCTTCTTTGGTATATTGACTTGAACTCTTAATCTCGTATTGTCTGAGATGTGTTGTGAACATTCAAAATTTTGTTTGGACAATTGAATGTCCTCACATCTTTGACATTGTCATCGTAACACTCAGATTTTAAGAAATGTGGGGTGTTCTGAAAAATGGTTTGGAAGTTGAAATGAAACTTTTAAAATCCAAGATGGCCACTACCTGATTATGTCATTGCATGCAAATCAGATGATTTTTTTCCTTCATAAACCTTGTGTCATAATGATCATTTCATTTCTTTACAGAACCTCATGTACCTCCCTCAGTCAAATTTACAAAATTGTCCTCAGAAACTTGTGGCTTAAAGGACCAGTTTACCTTAAACATGGTGTGTGAGTCTGGACACTTATGGATTTGAGGCTTTTATTTTTTGAATTTGGGTTCATTTCTCCAGGATCAAGCCCCACATGGGGCAGTGATTCAGTCCCCTTTTCTCAAATGTTCAATGGAGACCTGAATCATTATTTGTAACAATTATTGGTTTTTACAGTGCCAGGTTGCTAGCCTATAGGGCTAAAGGGCTCCAACGTCTCTGCTATTTATCCATAGCTGGTTGGGAGGATTCATGCCTTTCATAAGGGCATTAGTGTAAAGTGAGCACACTTTTTTTACTTGGTTTGCCAGTACCATTCTCCACGCCGTTAACCATTAGACCACCAACACTTCCCTGAATATGAATTGCTTGGCATGAAATTGATAATGTTGAAATAGCAGAATTCTTCAATGGATTTGAAACATTGGGATTTAAAAGTAAAAGAAATGGTTACAAGGTAACATTGAGGTTTTGCCTACATTTTGAAAAGGAACTCTTACAAAATAATGAATGAAATATAAAGTATAGCCAGCCAATTTAGAGTGGGTACAAGTTGTACATCCGTCTTGCATAACTAGTTGTATCACTTTCGCATCTCATACTTCAATGGATCTGAATTACCTACCTCTAACCCTAACATGGTATGATAGGAATGTCAGTCCATATTGGAGTATGAGATGTGTAAATAAGTCGCACGACTAGTTCTGTTGGAAGGACTATACTCCTTTTCTAGGATCATGCTACTTGTACCATTTTTAAATGCATGAACATCTCCTGTAGCAATGACCATATGGGCTGACATACCAAAAAGCTATCGCATCTTCTATATACGTCTGAAAGAGCAAGGGAGAGGACTTGCATATCTATGGTCTGATTTTTCAGGCTAGTTTTGTCTAGTACTGTTTCATCTTAAATTTTTTGAAAATTCATCCAAAGTATTATATGAAGAACAAGTTGAAGAATAAGTTCTTCAAATTTGAGATAATTGCTGTGACACTCTTCTTGTCATCTGAAGTTCAACAAGAGGTCAGCTGTCACAATTGAAGCTTCAAAGAGTCTCCAGTGAGAGATTGTAGTTTTTAAACAGATCAATCTGTTGGTATTAAAGCCTCTGGTGGCACTTTTTTTTTTTTTTTTTTTCCTTTTTTAATCATTTATAAACTATAGATAAAATCTTTTAATACTGTTGTATCATTGTCCATGGGCTAACTTGAATTATTTAATCTGATGCTGTGGTTACTCAAACGATCAGTACAGTAATATCCTGCTTAGCGAGCACTAAAAGGCTGAAATAGATTGTGCCAGCATTCATTTTAAACTATATGATGTTGTTGTTGTTGAACCTCAACAAAATGGCAATAATTAGTGCTATCTAATTCATGTGATAGCTACTTTCCAGAACTGGTGAGGTGTCAATATATATCGCTACATCATAAATTGTGTATGTGTTTATTCTCCTACATGTGGCACATTAAGTAAAGTGTACAGGATAAAGTGATTTCAAATACTACCCATGGTGCCATCTTTACTATTCATTTCAGAAATGAAAAATTTAGAATGAAAGCATATATATATATATATATATATATATATGTGTGTGTGTGTGACATTTTCTGACAGCATTTGTATTCAAATCAATGAGTTTTTCCGGTGACTGAACTTCTTGTTTGAGTTGCTAACACAATGTTTCAGATAATCCATTCTATGGCCTTCTCCAGTTGTACTACCAGCTGTAGAATGGATCAGCCAAAACACTTTATTAACAACACAAACCACAAGGAGTTCAATCGTTACGAAAAAAAATTGTCAATGTCTCAAAAATGTAAACAGTATTTGTAATTATATATATATATATATATATATATATATATATATATATATATATATATATATAAAAATTTCATGAACTTGATATCTATCAATTTTTTACTTCAATTATTGTATAATTATGCTAGAATAGTTCAGCTAGTGCTAATTTTAATGCAATTGTGTTTAAATTCTTGATGTATCTCCAAACTACTTGGATGAATTTTAGGAAGATTATTCTGGTTAAAACCCTTTTTCTCTTTTCCCTGATGTCAGCCATATTGCATTCAAATATAAACCAGAACGACTATAGGTAGAGTAGGTAGGTTTGATGCAAAGCAGATTTGATTTGTTTTAAAACCTCATTCTATAGTCATTAATGATAAGGTTATTTGATATTTCATTTCTCAAGATTTGTGTTCTGATTTGAGTAGTTTATAGTTTGTTTTTTTTTATGTTTTTTTTATACGTTCTTGAAATAGTTGGATATATCCCAATTTAAATTCTCATATTGGTACTGGAATGCCTTGATTAGTGTGGGTTTTTGATGTAGTACTGTTAAGGTATTGCTATACAGACTAATGAAACTAAGGTGATATATTAGGGACAAAGAAAGAAAACCCCTATCATAGCTATACTTCAACGTAATGGCTTATTCCATGAGTATTGGAAGTGGGTGTCAGCTCCAAATGCTATTAGCGTATGGGTGAATCTATAGGTACAGACAGACAAACAGAATAAGTCATACTGTTCATTATATTGATTTTAATATTACAGTGAACCCTCAGTAAGCCAGATATTGGATAAAACGACCAAAAGTGAGTGACTTGAAAGATCAGCATACTCGTTCATAGCATAGTATCATTTCTTCAAAATCGCTTCACTAATGACCTCTCTACATTTAGAAGTAAAACTTTAACAGGTTTGTGGATTTTCAGAGAAGTCAGATCTTGAAAAATCAGACCTGAACCAATCAACCTTGTGTTAAATGTTTTTTTTTTTTTATATAATTAAATAATGTATCATGTTCAGTGAACCCTGTGTATTAGCCGCTCTTGCAGACTTTTGGCAAAGTGATGTGTTTCAATGGGAACATTCAACTTGGAAATGATCAATTTTATTCCTAATCTTTGTGTTATTAATAAAAGAGAGATTGTAGAAAATTGTATTTTCTGGGGATGGATTTGTCAATTGTGGCAGAATTGATGAAAACTTCTGTCATAAATGTAAACACTGCTCCATAGAGTCCTCTGTGGGTAAACAATTTTTTTTTAACATCCAACTTCTGGTATTTCCTTATTATAATCTCAATTGAACTTTCAAAAAAAATTGTTTTAAAAGAGCATGAAAATATTCCGTGAGAATTGCCATTGTATATACTTTCTAATATCGTTTGTGTATACTGTACTAACCCCTACCACCAGTTAATTCAAACAGTTGGCTTAAACAGCTCCCCAACCCAAAAAGAAAATTAGTCTATTTTAAGGAGGGTTCACTGTGTATTGCTATTTCAACTTTTCTGTGAGAATACTGTATGAGAATCATAGACTTGTTGGTAACAAATACTCAACCTTATCTCTGCTACTCTAATGTATGTATATTAACTTCAAACCCTTTTATGATACTTGGCTTGAAGTCTTCGTGTCCTGTTGATCTACTTACTGAAAGAAAAAAAATAACAAATCTGTTGGTTTCATGTTCCAGAATGAAGTGTCAACTCCTATTCAAAACAAATTTCTGTAAACTCTCCTCCATTAACCAATACATGTTTTCGTTTTTTTTGTCTAACTTTGAGAAAAGCCATTAACATAGCAACTTTTTGTGCAGGCATTATAATCTCCTCTTCCCACCTTTGTTGTTGACTTGTCTGATTCATTCTATGGCCTTCTCCTGGACAAAGTTGCTTGTATTGGCCTCTTTACCCAGTGCTACAAAGCAAAAGAAAAGGCTGTATCAATTAGAAAATTTAAATGTTGACCACAATGCTTGTGAATAAGTTATTCTATTTCAACATTGCTTGCTGTATAGCCTGTTCCATAATTGTGTAGAAAAGTTCTTTTTATCTTTCATGCCAGAATAGAATAACTTATTCACAAGCATTGCGGTTAATGCTTGAATTTTCTGTTTGATCTCTCTTTTTGTTTTGCTTTGAACTACCAAAGAATGAATCGACTAAAATATTGTATTAACAACTAAGTGCGATAGATGAGTGGAGTTAGTCCATACAAAAGTCTGTTTTTGTTTGTTTATGAAATGTGGGGTCTTCCTCTTTGATCTCCTGTTGTGAGTAATCCACTTTTTTTTTTCTTTTTTTTTTTTTTTCTCATCCCTGTTTGGTTCTTTGTTGTGAAGGGAAATCAAGCAGAGATATGCCTTTTGTGAAGCACATATTTGGCCTCGGTTGTGCCTGGGTACCCTTGACAGCTAGAGCGTTTAAGCTCTGTGGCCCATCAGTATCCACTCCAACACAATTTCTAAATTCATGGTCATCTTCCTCTTGGACTGGTTGCCTCACAGGGCTTGAGAGCCAACTGTCTTGCTGTTATTGTATCTATCCAATTCGGAAGGTCAACTGTTTGTTGAATTATTTAGTTCTAGATCAATCTAGTAGTTCTGTAGAGTTCTAGTTGAAGAATGGGCACCGGCTTTATTGGTGGATGTCAGGGGAAAGAGGAAATTAGGAGGGAGATGTTTAGAGAACATGTGCACCAAGTCCAAATGTGGATGCTGATATTAAACAGTAAAGACATAACAAGTATGTAGATGTGGAAAATGAGAGATGCACAAATGAAGAATGGAAATGAAATACATGTAATACAAACCTTGATACATTCAATCGCGTAAAGAGAAGAGGCCTGTTGGGTTTAGATTATTCCTATGCATAAAAATGAGACATAGGATGGAATAAGTATTTAGGGGACACATGGCATAATGGGTCTAATGTCATTTAGTTTATCTATCGAATGGCGCCATAGTTGACCAAACTAAATTATAAAAGGTGGATAGTTCAGATTAGGTGCGAGAAGGAGCCAAAAAGGGCCAAATAGTGAACACAGCATTTGCGTTGTTGCCAAAAATAATAGTTGCAGTATTTGCATTTAGTTGTTATAAAGTTAATACAAATTCTCACATCAAGAAAGATGAATGACAAGACTTGTATGTTTAGTCATGACCAAAGAATAGAAAAGAAACTACGCTGACTGCAATTTTGGAGAAATGGAAAGGTAGAAGTTAACAAGCTAAAAATGCCAGGACAACAAAGGCGATTGACCATGTATTATTGGGGCTTTTGTAGGTAGTCATCATAGGAAGTAATGTTTTAGATATATAGCTAAAAGAAGGGTTTCGTATCAAAATCTTGACTAAAATGTAGGGGTTGCCACACTGGTTTATCCATAGCTTGGACAGGTATTCTAATATTTTTAGAGGATGGTATGTACTAAGTTTGATTCCTATTGCCTGAGTTATATGAATATGATATAGCATTGCTCATAATTTTTTTTTTTTTTTTTTTTTTTTTTTCTTCTTTCAGGCTCTGGCATGAACATCCCTATGTGGGACATAATAGGTTCTACAATGGTAACCAACAGTTATATTAGGTTGACTTCTGATCATCAAAGCAAATCTGGAGCCATTTGGAATAGTCAGGTAAGTTGAATATTTTTTCTCTTTTTGAATGTTTCTCTTGAAACATTAGTTAATTTGTAAAAATGAAAAATTGCAAAATTGTAAAATCCAGGGTTATTTACAAGTGCTACTCAAAAGTTTAAGGATAGCTTCCTCAAAGAAATGGAACAATTGATTGAAAAGTATTGTCTACGATAACTTCGAAGAGTCATTGATATTCCAACTCTTGCTCGGACAATCCTCATCATCCTTGATGTTGTCAACACAATATTTCGACCGATCCATTCTTCAGTCTTTGTCAGGAGTATAATTCAAGAAAAGTGACAATCCTTGAAAAGGTTTTTCCTCCTGAAATATGCAAACTAGCAAGGTCAAAATGTTATGTAGACAGCATCAAGGATGCGGAGAAGACCTTCAATTGTCCTAAGCAGAAGTACTGATCCATTTGTAAATAATTCATTTTTGACCGGTAGTCAAGCTAACATCAAACAAGGACTTCTGATATAGATGAATTGAGTTGTCAAGTTATGTATTTTGTATATAAATCTATTTTATTACCTGTCAAGATTAATGATCTTTTTCTCCCCTCTGTCCCCTTAATCCTTTTAGCTGATTGGTTGAACTCTTGAACTAAATTCAGACATCACTCCAGATTGTCTGCCACATAATTTGAGTACTTGAGTTGAGTCTGTCTCAATTGATTCAATTTAATCTGTCAGAAGGAAAAAAAGGAAAATAATGGAGAGAGTAGTTAGCTGTATTGTTTTCGTTTTCATGCATCAAGTTATCTACTAATATCAATCTTCTATAAGTGAGATAAAGTGACTTATTACCCACTTGTCTATATAAAATTGGCTGATGCTTTTATTTTATCGTTGATCAGCACTCAACAGGTAGCAGATGCTACACTTTCACTGCCTTTAACCCATATATGCCTGTGGGCCTTTGATTAGTGCCCCCCCAATTACCATAAGATATACTTTGGTAAGAAACATGCTCTTGGTTTGTATTGTTTTTTTACAAATAAATTTGCATTACTGGGCTAATATACTTTCATTTACCCAATATTTCTGATTATACCAGAATTGGTTGCAAAATCTGACTTAGATGAGTTAATTTCTAATGCTTATTAATATCAACAATTTGATGGGTTCAGATTGGTGGTTCTCAAACATTTTCCCTGTGGAACACTTCATGCTCTCAAAAGATATGTGCAGGACTCTTAAATGTTTAGGTGATTATTATAAAAATAAACCATCATAAGTTGATAGAAACTACATAGGTAACAAAATGATTATCCTTTTGCAGATCCCTTACATGGGTCTTGTGGACCACACTTCTAGAACCACTGGTCTAGATTATTCATTTGGTGTAATTCAAGGTCTTGAGTCTGACAGTTTTCTTTGATTTGCAGTTTTATTGCTTGGGGATAGGGGGCATGCAAGTAGGATTTTTTTTATTAGGTTTAGACTTTTGAATTGAATTTTTAAATCAATAAAATTACCTGATTATATCTCTTTTTGGTATTATCATTATTATTAATAAAAATCTTGTTGATTAAAAAGGTTACAGGAATATGTAAAAATATATCCAATGTGAAATATAAATATGTTGGGACACAAATGTCCAGGATGCAGATAAAATTGACTCAAATGTTCAGGGATACCAATGACTGGCGAACAGTTGCCAGAGCCAGAAATGCCCAAATATCTGATTATGGCCATTTGAGCAAAAATACTTAAATTTCAAAGATTTAATTGTTTTCTGTACAGTAACTTACTCAAATATTATTCTGATACATTCCCAGTGACACCTTTTTTTGTTCTTTTATTTCAATGTTCAAATCTTAGCCTAAATGGTAAGTAATCTTTCAGACAATCTTATGGTGTGGGGAAGATAGGACACAATTTTTTTTTCACTTTTTACTTCTTTCAAGCACACACCTGCACACATACACAATTCTTTATTCTTTTAAAAGAAAAAAAAAAAGGGCAATATTTTTTATTAAATTACTGTACCTATTTTGAACTGTGATGAAAGGTCTAAGAAAGCCAAAAGGTTTCTTGTTCAAACCAGATTTGAATCTGTTAATCACGCTCATGGGAATGATAGAGAAAGTGGGCACAGAAAGGACTTTTTTTCTTTTTTTTTTTTTTTTTTTTTTTTTGCTTCTCTTTTATGTCTCAATTATTTTAAAATCAATTCTCAAGATAAAATTCAAAAAAGTACAAGGAAGAAAAGCAGACTATACTGTTTAAAATTCATGCATTCACTTCATATATATATAGTTATAACTTTTTCATTTTCCAAAGAATGATGTATTTCAGATATTTTTTGTTCTTGGTGCGATGTTTATTTATTTTTATTTTGGTTGTTTTAATGGGGATTAACTCCAAAAATCAATGGGGAAACAGTTTTATTACAAAAATAAGTATTGACTAATGTGGCTAAGTGCTGACAAAAATTGTACAAACAACGTTGCAGGTTTTGAACTGTTCTTTTCCTTGCTATTGTTAGATGGAGTATTGTAACCTAATATTGAGTTGTGATGAAAACAACTAAGAATTGAGATGAAGTTGGTCGTCAGAAATGAATACAATATTGGCATACAGTATTTGATGACGTATAATACCACACTCTTTATTTGAGCAGGGAATATTTAAAGAATGCTTTTCCCTGAATTCCTCTCGTTTATTACCTCCACCTCAAGTTCTGGCCAGTATGAGACTGTATATGTTCATCATCTGTGTCATTGTGATGAGGAAAGTAGAAGCCTCTTATAAGCCATCAAATACGGTAGTTTAACTTGTGTTTAGTAATTAGATTAATAGTTTTAGTTGATTTATTTCAAAAACCTATTTAGCCTTGACGGCAATATCCAGGTGATTTTGCAATTGTATAATACTTAGCACTATGTTGTTGTTTTTTTTGGGTTTTTTTTTGTTTTTTTTTTGTTTTTTCTTATATCAGAAACTGTCAACTATACTGTTATTGAATCTGTCAAAGTAGGTTTCTTTGGTTTTCAAGTTGATCCAGCTGGTTGGCTATATATGTATGTATCACACATACAGGCCACAGCATTGGGGCTATATTTACATTTCATTATCTAGAAAAATCACAATTTTTTTTGTTTTTCTAATTTCCCTCGTAAAGTCTTGGTGGGGGGGGGTCAATTTGCCTTGTAAGTTTATGCTAAATTGATCCCCCAGTAAGAATTTATATTTTTTTAAATTTTTATTTTATTTATTTTTATTTTTATTTTTTAAAATTTTTTTTTATTTTTATTTTTTTTTAATTTAAAAAAAATTTTTTTGAAAGTCTGAACAAACCATAACAGATAAAGTTTATCTACCTTGGAAAGTTACAGGTAAAAAATATACACCTACATGTGTACCAACTTACTTACAGACTATCTCAACTGTTCTTTTTTTATCTTCGATGTGGTCACAAGATTTTGGCCAATTTGTTTTGGGCTCTTTTCAGGTGTGAATTGTAAAATCCATAAAAAAAGACATTATAAATACATGTTTGTTATAAAAGCAGGAGATATATGTGGAACTGAGCAAAATTTCAAAAGTTGACCCCCCCCCCCCCTTTTTTCCTTCTTTTTCCCCTTGTGGAGTATTTAAAATTGAAAAGGTTTTCTTTTATGACTAAGCTTAGCATGCATACAGTATGAAGACCATTGTTAGCTTTAAGGGATTTCATCATGCACTGTCACACATCATGCAAATTATTTCCTATTTGTGAATATGTAATCCTAAAGTAAACTTTCTTTTTTTATAGCCAGTCTATGTGAAAAATTGGGAACTCCATGTTCAGTTCAGAGTTCATGGAACAGGCAGGACACTTTATGGAGATGGCTTCTCTGTTTGGTATGTCAAAGATCGGATGGAATTAGGTTTGTGTGAGGAAAGAGTCCTCGTTTTTTCTTTCTTAGATAAAGTATTGTAAATCATTATTTTTGACAATTCTTTCTGTGACAAGTCATTCCAATATTTGCTTTTCATCACTTATTCATCTTTTTACTAGCACTTTTAAGAACATTATTTCTGGGGGGACTCTGCCTAAAATTATGAAAAGTGAGTTCAACAATGCATCTACCATCCATATATCCATATCTATGATTTCAGATTTTGAAGAGATTCTAGGTGTAGTTGTAGCAGCATTACTTGTGGTTGTAGTAGCCAGCGAGAAAGAGGAAAATTGGGATAGTTCATCTGAAAATCTGGCTAGTAAAAGCAATTAGGTTTAAATCAAAGTGTACAATTTTTGTCAATTTGTTCTAGAGTCTTACTGAATGGTGTTTTTTGGGGGAGGGGTTTCTTGATAAGTGGGCTTTATGTGACATTTTTATCTATAAAGTTAGCTGGAAATTGAAAAGAATTGCCAATTTTAACCATTTTTTGCAGTCAGCTGTTGTCATTTATAACAAATGATACTTGGGGACACTGGAAAAAAAAAACAGATCCTTGACACATCAGCTATTGATGACATAATATGTCTTATAATAGCATCAAGTGAAAGGACACCCCCCCCCATCCTCCTTCCTCTTTCTGTTTAAGATAATTGGGATCAACCGACCAAAAAGCTTCTTATAGAGATGTGATATAATTTTCTAAAATAGTTGCAAAGTTCTGAGGTGCAGGGTGGCCTAACTGTTGATGGTACCAAAAATAGAATCCAGATACAGTTCTGTTTGAGGTAGTTCGCGATCACTTTTCACGAATCCACTTCTTGGCCTCCATCTTCTGGTAAAATAGTAGGGCAGATGGAGCCCCTTACCCCTGTTTGGCTACACAGACAAACCTACAGCTTAGCAGTCACCTTGGTCATCTGAGCCCCACTACACTAGGAAGGGCCCCAAGCCTAAAGAATAGATTTGGTGTATTTTCTGCTGCTATTACTGCAAATACTACTTCAGCAATTAAGTAGTTTTGAAATAAGTACTCTCTCACCCAGTGTCTTTATCAATCATTATGGCATGCTAAAGACAAATTTTGTTTCTGGTTTTACAAGAATGTAGGTATAATACATATATATATTCAAAAAGAACCTTTTCTTTACTTTTCAGGAAATGTTTTTGGAAGTCGTGACCATTTTTCTGGATTAGCCATATTTTTAGATACCTACAGCAATCACAATGGACCTCACAATGTAAGTGTTGCTTCTATCTTATATGAGTACTTATGAGTCATCAAGAAATCCTGTAATACTATTAGAAAATTGTATCTTAGAATACAAGACAAATCAAAAGCCTTACATAATTTCTGTCTCCCATAATATGAAGATTATTTCATGACTAGATAGTTAATTCATATCATGGGTAGGATTTGTTAACATATATCAACTACATTCACTGTAATCATCTATCTACCAAAAGTGAATACTAAATGCATGTACAGGATGTATTTTCAAAATAATTTATCCTTCTTGATTTGTTATCGACTGTTGATGATGCTTTTTCTAAGAAAAGAAATTTTCTCAGTGGTCGTAGATTTGTTATATATCTGTACTGTACAATTTTCGGCTGCCTGCAGATTTTGCATTTTATTAGGATTTTTTTCGGATATAATTTTCTTTTTTAACATGCTATACAACTAAAAGGAACCCGCTTTATTTTCATAAACATATAAAGATCATGCTATCAAGTTTGATGGTTTATTTGTTCAGCTCTGAGTCACAGTGGAAACGTAAGTTTTATACTCTCCCCCTCTCTTTAAAGCTGATTAAAGGGAGGAAGATTTATGGGACTGAATTGTTGGCAGCAGATGAAGTGTGATTGACTGCTCTAGCTTAGTGTCTGTGTGTGAGATTATAAGCTAGGAAAAGAGTAAGACCGAATGTGGTCAGCAGCAGCAATTATTTCACCGATTTCCCCAGAAAATCATACCTCTGAATGGCTTTCATTTGAACTTTATTTTGAATTTTCCTTTTTAGGCACTGATTTAGATGTGATGAAAATTTTATTCTCTTTTTAGAAGTGATATACATGTATGTATACATATATATCACGTGTAATGATGTTTAAAAAAAAAAAAAAAAAAAAAAAAATCTATTGATATATATATATATATATGAATTGAACATTATTTGGTCCTACAGAATGAATTATAAATTGTTATATTATGTAGAAACTTATCTGAAAGGATTTCCCATCATTCAATCTTGACAGCAGAAATAGAATAAACGTTTGAAGAAAATGGAGCTGATGCAGGAATCAAGCCTGCCACAGATAGCTAGCCACTTATACATAGCAATGCATTTACCATTGTGTTAAACAGCCCACCGATAAGGCAAAGAGGTGCATTGCTACATTGGAGTGGCTAGATTGATTCCTGCTGCAGCCCCATTTTCTTAAATCATTTAATCTTAACATCTGGAACATCAGAAATCATGATTATTTTTACTAACCTCTACAATTACATCAAATTCAAATAAATATCTATTTTAAATGAACATGATTTTTAAAGGTCAAAAATAGCTCTTCATTGTAATTCATCATTCAGTCTGAAAACTAAATGCTGAAAATAGGGGTCCACCAGAATATTCCCTTCAAGGAGGGGGTCTTTAAGTTTTCTGTTTCAAAACCACTGATGTAGATATATCCATAAGTCTGCATCCTAGTGATGAAAAAATTTATTTTACACATCAAATATTTACTTTTCAACATATTCTCTTTCCTTGTCAATGTACTTGATTCAGTGCTGTATATCAATAATCACGTGGAATATTATACAGCAAAAATTTCAGATCTGAATCTGGCTAATAACCTGTCAGGCTATAAACTTATTGAACCACACTTGTATATTCTAAAAGCTATCATAACCTGCTATTAGATTAATGCATTTTATATACCTACATTAATTTGTATGTCAGTATTTACACATTAAACTGCTGCTTCTTTTCTTTTTTTTTTTTTTCCTTCCCTTCTTTCAAGATGAAAAAATCCAGGTCTGAATTAAAATTTTAGTATACCAATGTATTTTTTTCCTTTTGTGTTTTTTTTTTCTTTTTTTTTCTTCTCCTCTTTCTCTTTCATCTTTTCCAACTGTCTCTCCTGCAGCACGTCCATCCTTATATATCAGCCATGGTTAACAATGGGAGTTTAAGTTATGACCATGATGCAGATGGTACCCATACAGAATTATCTGGCTGTGAGGCACAATTCCGAAACAAAGATTATGATACTTTTATCTCCATCAGATTTCACGAAAACACATTAAAGGTAAGCATTAACCGAAGCCTCTAATTTTTTTTCATTACCTGCGTGGGACCAAAAAGCCTGTATGCAACTGAAGTGGGGTGTGCAGCAAATATTTTCGAGATGATCATTGAATTTTCTTGTTGTCTAAAGTTTATAGGATGAGGGTCAGTTACTTTTAACAAAAAGTTTTCAATAAATGAGATGATTTGATCAGTGGATTTTTCTTTATTCATTACTATTTAAATCTTATATGTCGTGAGTGGTGCTGAACTGATACTGTGCCACTTACAGGGAACACTGCCCGAGGCTTGAATTTATTACTGAAAACTTTGAAGTTTTTATGACTTTAATTGTTGGTTAGTTTTGAAATAGTTTTTTTTTTTTTTTCCCCTTCAGGTTTTTACAGACATTGACAACAAAAATAACTGGAAAGAATGTTTTTCAGTGGCAGGGGTTCATCTTCCAACAGGATATTACATAGGAGCATCAGCAGCTACAGGGGAATTAGCAGGTAAGGGTTTGTTTTTAACTTCTTGGGGAGAAATAAATCCCCCTCTAATTAATCTAAAGAATTTGCATTAATTTTTGTCAAAATTTTACCGCTAATCAAATTTTTATCTTGATTTAATTTTTTTTTTTTTTTCCCCCTATGGAGGCATTTTTGCAAATTTGATCAAACTAAATGCTTTTAAGTATGTTATCCCTTTGAACTTCTAATCACATTAGTTTGAACTGAGTGCTATTTTTACAAGATATCATTAGCCCGATATTTATCAAGGATCTGAAAGTAACAGTTCAAATGCTGAAATAGATCTAGACCATTGTGATTGTCATACTTTATTGGATGACCACACACTTAAAAATATGACTTGCCTGTAAAATGTAAAAATGAAAAGAATTAGACAAAAACACTTCAGTGGTCAATGAATTTTTTTTTTATCCGTATACTAATATATGGACTCGTCAAACCCCCATTTTTTTTTCCTTTGTTTTTTCTCTCGTCTTTCCAGGGTTTCTGAGGGTCAAACCTAAAGTAAAATCATCAGTGGCATTGAATGTTACCAAAAATAAATTTAACCTTTTTAGCTGGCTCATGAGATTTCTGAAATTTCTTTACCCTGCAAAAAATTGTCCTTGAAATCCTGGTCACAAGTTTCATGAAGTGCAATCTCATTTTTTTTATACTTACAATCAGTGATTCTTGCAGGAGTTGAAATTTGGTAACAATCACTGAAGATAAAAAAATGTGGAAATGTAATTGATTTTCTTTAGGCTTTGGCTCTCCTAAACAATGAATAGGCAAATAATAGATTAAGAAGCTGAATTGACTGAAATAAATTGAGATTGAATTGAGTTCCTTAATTACTAATTAGCATCCTTTGTCAAGCACAAATGATTTTTTAGCATGCATTATCCATTGATTCGAGGTGAAATATTAATAGATCTTTATGAATGGATAAATTCCCATTTTTCAATCTTTTTATTGTATTTATTTAACCCACTGTCCCTTCATTATGTGACCCAGCCCAATGGGGCATAAAGGTTGCTAACTCCAATATTTTTTTTTTTTTTTTTTTTTTTTTTTTATCAAACAGTTCCAAAAAATTGAGTATTTGTACTAATCTTGTCACTTTCTCAGTCTATAAAATGGATTTTGTTTTGTGCTTCAGATAACCATGATATAATTTCTATGAAATTATTTGAACTTGATGATCCTGGAACTGTAAGTTTTTTGGGGTTTTTTTTTTTCTTTTGCTTTTCTTTTTCTCTCTCATTAATCACTTGGAAAAATTACATATTCAATTTTCACTCATGAAGTCACTTTTGGTGGAATTTATTCTATTAATTCTGTCAATCTAGGAAACTAAACTTAATTTCTCAATTCTGTAATTATATTAATGACCCATCGCCTCATGGATGATTAACAAAAGTTTATAATGGAAAATTTGTAATATTGCAAAAAAAAAATCACTAAAACTGATATATTGAGAGGTAAAGGCCTCTCCAGTCAATGGGTGTGTGTGTGACAGGCTAATGTTCTGCGCTAATCATGTCTGCTGATGATGATGACTGATTTGTTGCTTGGTAACAAAAGGTGTGGCAGTAAAAAAAAATGTAAAAGAAAACTTCAAAAAAATGTTTGATGCAACAGAGTATCAATCTCTTATTCAGTTCTCAATTGTCATCACTTCACATCAGTTTTTTATTTCAATTTCTCCTCAGGTGGACTGAAATTATTTCTTTTTTTCCAGGTAAATCCAGAAGATTACCAAAATATTATCCCATCTGCAGAGTTTTTTGCAGAACCAAGAGGTGAGGGTTTCTTTTTCTTTTTATTTTTTTTTGTCAACTTGGATTCTCCCACCCACCTTGTTTTAATTAGTGGTCTCAGGAGATGAACTTCAAAGGTGGAATCCATTTCTACCTGCAACTAATGGTAAATATAACAAAAATGAATAAAGATCAACGTAAGAGACACAGCTCTAAATTCCAATGCTGAGTGAGAGTAATGGCTGCTGACTTGATCTTGGCTAGTGTTACCAGGTAACTGATTGCTTGCCATCCCACGCCATAAAAACCCTCTTGCTATGGACGATGGCGTGCAGGTTGTTGGTCTGACTGGATTCAGGATCCCCCCCTTCCAACCTTTTCTTAGTGACCCCTTTTCTCTTTTATTTTTGTCTTTACTCATTTTTGTGCATCATAGAAAATTGCCTGCAGTCAAACATCACCTTTTGTCCAACTCTAGTCCAAGTTGGACTCTGAGGTTGACTTCGTTTTTTCACCTTAACAAGAATAACAATCCTCATCTGATTTAGGGAAGGCAAGTCTTCACTTGTCTGTTCCATCACTTTATACCAAACGATGTATAAAAACATTTCCTTGCTGTGATTTGACCAAGTGATCAGTAGGTGGCTCTCTTACCAACTGAGCCAAACTGACCGGGCTTGCATTTCTACGAAAATTCAAAATGATTACAATTATAAAAAATACACTTTAACTTTGTTTTGCAAGTTAATTTTATTATAGTATGTAAATACAATTGTACTAAAAAAAATAGTTGTATTATGTTTACAATACAAAAGTTACATTGATCATCTTGTCAGAAATGGAATTTGACCGTGCATCAGCCAGGCTTATCATTTCTGTTTTTGAAATAGATAAGATGCTTAATATCAATGATCAATTGAAACTTTGAGGAATAAAGATAAGTTAGAAGTTAGTACTGATCTTAATATTTAACCTCAGTTGGAATTCAGTTCTGAAATGTCTTGTAACTTCTAACAATCACATGACTGCTTTCATTTAATCACTGTGTTCAAGATCAATAGCAAAATGGCTACATTTTCACAAATTAAAAAAATTATCAGGCTTTAACTTTTAATTTTTCATGAAAATGATAAATCACTGTTTATTCTGCTTTGTTCAGATATCCAAGGGTTTGAAAGTTTCAGTACAAAACTTTCTCTTACATCTAAAGTAGTAGACAATAGGCTTGTAAAATAATTGTTTGCTTGCCCATCACTATGAAATTATTACTTTTTAAATATTCATTTATTAAACATGTTAATTATTGGTATTTATCTTGCGTTGAAATATTTTGCCCTCAATTGGATTGTGGGTTGGCAAGATTAATGGATGCATCCCTTTCCCCAAGGGCAGTCTGAAGTGAATGTGAACAAGTTCAACCTGAGTTTTAACTGTGCTGTTACTGTACCACCACTCCCGCCCTCTTAAACTTAGAACAGTTGTAGAAAGTTCATTAATGTAGTGGCCATGCTTTTGTTACTTGTAGAGGTATTGATAGGAGTTCCCACATCTTTTAGCTTACAAAATAGTACTTTTAGAAAATATTACTTGTTTAGAAAAGAAAGTGAATAATTTTGCAGTGAATTCTTTTCTTTATTTCTCTTTTTTTTTTTTCTTCTTTTTTAGAACACGTGGAAGACCAACCCGCACCATGGAGTGTATGGAAGATCATGCTAGTGATTATATTGCTCATTATTGTCTTTGTTGTGGCCAGCGTTGTGGCCCTTTATTTCTACCAAAAACATCAAGAAGGAAACCGAAAACGGTTCTATTGAAGTACTAAACTTCCCTGTGTTGCTGGGAGGGTGGGTGGTTACTTTGTCCGAATATTTTTAATAAGACTTGCATACACATTTACTTACACATACACAAATTTTAGAACATTAAGGGGGAAAAAAAAAGGAATACTACACCATAACATAATTTCGCTTTTTTTTTTTTTTCTTAGTGATTGTAGTTAAAGAAATCATAAAGAGAAAAAAAATAGAATCTCTATCGTCAAATTTTGTGCTCTGCCTGATATGACTCTGTCCACCTCTTCAGGCAATGTAAACAAGGGTTTTTTTTTTGCTCCCCAGTTAGGTGGCTGTTAACTGGCATCTTGTCTTGCAACCAATCGGCATGCTCTAAGTGCATGCTGGGAATGCCTAAGCAGTTTTCA
Source organism: Thysanoteuthis rhombus (assembly GCA_963457665.1). Lineage (NCBI taxonomy): Eukaryota > Metazoa > Mollusca > Cephalopoda > Oegopsida > Thysanoteuthidae > Thysanoteuthis > Thysanoteuthis major. The sequence goes on along the minus strand of OY735219.1, from coordinate 16,487,404 downwards.
CTTTCTTTCTCTTTTTTGTGAAGGGCATCTACATCTGCCCAAGCATGGCATGCAGTGGGCCACAAGGAAGAAGAAATACAATGCTATACAACCATTTTTCATATTAATTTTGACTACTTTTTACCTTCATCTTAATTTTTTGGGGTTTTTTTTTTTCCCATCATAACTCTGGCCATTGGAGTAAGCTTCCGATGAGATTCTTTCTCTTTATTTATGATCTGCATTGTTTATTCGCTGTCCTAGAATGATGGCCCAAACTGCAACAGAATATTTGGATGGTAAAAAGTAGTCAAATTCAATCCTACCTCTGTTCCATAATAGCAGTTACATCTAGTATATTGATTGCAAATGTAACTATTATGTGGCAAAGGTGCTGGGTTATAATACTTCTATTAATAAAACTAAGTAATGAAATTAACAATTTTGAGGTTGCCTCCTGTGAAAGATTGCTTAGTGATTTCATCTGATTGGTTCAAAACAGCAGCAAAATCATAACTTTTTTTTTTTCTTTTTTTTTTTAACTTGGCTGCTAAAACATTTCATAAAAATAAATCAGCCACTATCCCCCTCTCCATTGGAAATGTCCCCTTTTAAAAAAAATTTTTTTTTTTTTTCCTGATCACCAAATTTAAGGAAAAAAAATTTTGTCACCCATTTTTAAAAAGAAAAAAAAAATCTTTTTCTATTGCCAACAGCAATAAAAAGACAAATGCCAAGATAAATGGAAACAGTTTATTTTAGATAATAAAATCTTTGAAATAAAATTCTTAAAAAAATCTTGCCTTAATCAAATTTTTACCTCAAAGTGCAGTTTTTTATGATTGGAAAGAAATAGAACAATTTTGTGACTGTTAGAAATTTCACCATCAGCTCTGTTTGCACCCTTAAAATCTGTGATATCAAAATAGTAACAAGTGTAGGGTCTCATTCATTTGCAATTGGACTAGCTGAGATGATAAAGGCTTCAGCCGTACAATGTACATAGCATCCCTATAATCTTATTCGGGTTAAACATACTTTGACTATCAAAATGTTGTTCGTTCACATTGCTAAGGCCTTTATCTTCAAGAAATCCATTGTCCTGCAAAGAAAAAAATACTGATTTTCTTCACAATGACTTAAAAACATTGAATAGATGTAAAATTCTGATTGTTGGTAACTTGGTAGTCATCTTCTAAAGTTAGTTGCAAAATAGTTCTATTTCAGTGTTTTCTCAAACAAAAAAAAAGAATTATAAGTTTTCTATTTTGTACTCTGCATTTTCTTGTCTACCCCATTTCTATTTATGGCTAAAAAATTTCGTATTAGACTTTATGCAAGATATTATTTAATTATTGGGCTCTACAGTAATCATTATTATACAGTGATGACGAGCTGATATTTCTTAGTTCTGTCTGGCTCAAGGCCCCGAGGTGGATTGAAGTCACCACAGTAGTAATGGTTTGAGGAACTAATTTGCTAACCATCGTTCCCTATAAAGGTGTGCATGCTGTTTAGGGTCAGATACCCCATCCGTATATCCGTACATAAATGATTCTATCATTCTTTTAATGAGTACTATGCTGGTCTTCTGATTTTTATAATAAAGCATATTATTTTACCATTACCATACTAAATTCCTTCAAAACAATGGTTTTGTGTAGAATTGTCTTTCTTTTCTTTTCCTTTGCTACAGTTTGATTCATTCTCATCTACACCTCTACTTATTCACTTACTTGTGCAAGCAGCACTAAATATCTGTCCTTCTTCTTTAGAAGTCAGCTTGTATGGAAATCACAAAATGAGCATGAAATAATGAACACCCAGCATACTTAATATAATGTAAGTTTCCATCTGAATACTTGGGCCACAAACCACCACAGTTGATAAAATAGAATAGATTAGAAGTCTTTTTCCATTGCAAGTTGTTTATTGTAAGATGAACCCCCCCCCCCAAGGCTCACTGATAGAACTGAGTTGCCATCAATTGCAATAAAATGGAAATCTGAATATTTCCCGGCTTCACAGCTTATAAAACAGTCTAGATGAAACCAAAGTGGAAGAAACATACTTAACAAATATCAAAAGGATTATAAGCAAACCTTACTTAAGCACACACATCTATTTTTTTTTTTTTTTTTTTTTTTTTTTTGTGTTCCGGGCATCTCTAAAGACCTGTATGCAGACTATCACTCGGTTATAATTCTTCATTTTTACCAGATCATTTTTAAAGAAAACTCTGCCCTTGTTCGTTACTCGCCATCAAAAGTTAACATCCATAAATTTGAAGTATGGAAGCTCGGAAAGAAAAAAAAATGAAGTTGCATTTCTTCTTCCCACCAAAAATGACTCCAAATGCTGGGTCTTTTTGGTTAGTACCAACCAGGAAAACACTATCCCTAACCCCAGGGTGAACAAATGAATAAACTTTACATATCAATCCCCAGAAAATATTAGTTTGGTGGGGACTAACAAAAAAGCCCCTGAATGCCTTGCCCCATATTGCTGGTTTTTTCTTTTTTCTAACTTGACAGCATTACCCTCTTTGGAAGAAGTTTGAAATAATATGACAACTTGCATTCTCTTCTTTCTCTCTTTCTTTTTTCCAGACAAAAAAGCAAGAACATTTTAATGCACTGACAAATGAGAAATATTCAAAAAACTAATAAAATTAATGTTAGGCTCTGCAGTGACTGGCTGAGCCTTTCTCTCCCTCTCTTCAAAACTCAAAACAGCACAAAGGGTTTTCTCCCTATATTTTTTCTTTCCTCTTCTCCAAACCACTTGAGGATCAAAAATTAATTCGGGTCTTTTTCTATAATTTAATTGAGTTAAAAAAAAAAAATTTATTACAGCACCCTCGGGAATTCAAGAGTGTGGTTACAATGAATTTGCCAATGTCATTGGTACTGGTGGATTTTCTACAAAGTGTATTAATAAGAAACCCAAAAGTACTGACAAAAATGCTTTTTTATTACCCTTTCATTCTAATGCCCCATATATGGATTACAGGTCTGCAAATGAAATGAATGAATCTTTAGACAATAGTCTTGTGAGTATATTGAAACCTGTCCAGAGAAAATTCCTAGAAAACTGCTTTTTTTACTAAAATGCTTGAAATGCTCACTCTCAGACATTACATGAAAATCATTTTTTTTTTTTTTTTTCCCCCTTTCAAAATTGGAAGTATTTGTAAAGAAATATCAAATGATTTTTGATAGGCTCTCTGGAATGTTTATAAACTTAATTCTAAATGTCAACTGGTGAGAGTAATTAATGGAGATCTTCAATGTTCCCTCAAAGGATGTAAGATGGAAAAGAGAGCATTAGGTTCCTTACACACACTGAACACTATTATTTTTTTTTAAATTTTCTTTTAATAAGTTTGTCTGCTGCAGGGTCAAACTCCACTCCTATTCCAACTGAAGATGATTACTGCAACTTTTTTTATTGTATGTATGAATAAATAAATAAAAATTATAATATATTTTGTAGTATAGATGTATTTATATATGAGAAGGAAATTAGGCCCTACGCATTTCTTACATAAATTTCCATAGATATGTAAGACTTGTCAATTTTGCTACTTGGTTATGATTTAGAATCACGTTAAAGAAATGTTAATTTTATGTCGGTTATGTTTAATGTGATGGGAAGGGTGAACAGTCGAGTGTTTATTCCCCTGAATTAGGTTAGGGTGGTTGTTACTGTAGAAAAAGTCAACTCCAGACATGGACTTGAGTTTGAGTAAAAGAATTAGCACAAGCACCTTTCATGTGTGTGTGTGTGTGTGTGCATGCACTTTTCTTTAAAACTAGTGCATAAAGATTTTAATTATCAACTGCCCCCCCACACACACACACACACTTCCTTTTTTTTTTTTTTTTTTTTCCCTCCCTTTTGATCCATCTTGAAATACATAATGTGTGTGTGTGTGTGTGTGCCTCATTATGGAGTGATGCTTAGCAGACTAGTCTTTCAGGTTATTACTACCATAGTAAGTTGGGTGCTTAGAACTTCTGGCCTTGTGCTGTATGGTCGAGCTTAGTAAATATCCAGGGTACCTTGCCATTGAGCAATGGTTAAAGTAATTTGATTGTAATGAGTTTTATCCTCACTGGGTGCCCCATGTTTGAAAATTTAGTGTCTTTGTTTCAATTAGAAGAATAAATTGAATTTATAAAATGATGATTAACAAAAAATTTTTTAAATGTAATAATACATGTACAGTAGACAACTATTTAGACACCTTCGGGGATTGAAGTGAGCCATTATAAGCGATAGATTGTATACAAAGTGAATTAATGATGAAAAACCAGTAAGTACAGACAAAAAGGTTTTTGAGTTTTTTTGTTGTTGTTTGGTTTTTGGTTTTTAATAACCCATTCACACTATAATTCCCCACTTGAGAAAATATAAAAACAAATATGCCATTAGAATGAGTGTTACAATCAGTTAATTGTGTAGTTTTTCCCTGTAAAACAAAGATGGATTGAAAACTTGTATGATAACTCTTTTGTATCCCAGATATGAACAACGAGATTAGTAGCTTTGCATTATTATGATCTTGAGGTGATAAGCCTGAAGAAACCCATTTACAAATCAAAACATTATTACAATGACTGCAGAGTGACTTAGCTGTTACTGAAACAAAACCTAATTGGCAAACCAAGTACTACTTGCAGCTGAGACTGCTTTCTCACTGTGCTGATGCTCTTGGGAAAGACATGAATTCATTGTTCCCCTAAGCTATGTGTAATTTACCCAGCCCTCTGGCTTTGTAAAAACCTACTATTGCTACAGAAACAATAAAAAAAATCTCTAATAAAGATCCTGCGAAGGATTGTTTGAGAGGGGACAAACCCATTATCCAATATGTTTTGTCACAGGGGAGGACCTATCATTTATTATTACAATCTGAAACGGATCGGCAAACTGTTTTTCAATTTGCTACTTGAATAGAAAGTAAAATTTATTGTACCATCCATGTACATATGAAATATGCCTCATGTATGTCTGTATATTTTTTATCTGTTAACATTTGTCAAGAGATAACTATTAAATGCTAATTATGGAGTAGTCTCCCTTATTTATTTTTTGCAAACGTGTGAAAATTCCGGATGCATTCTCGTTGAACATGAACAAGGAAATGCAGAGCAACATGTTTTTTGTATCTTGGGTTTTTTTATCTTTAAGATCGGTGAAATTGCAAAATTATTTAAATACTGTCATTATTTTTTGATGGGATGGATTATAGAGTATATGAATAAATTAGTCTGAGATATTGGAGAAATGAATCTAATTTGAAAGTAATTATACCTCCAATTGCCTCTGAACAAAAATGAGTTTGTTCGATGGTAAACTTGATCATAATTTCAAATTTTTGTTAAATGTTGACATGCATTGAGTTCTAACTCATTTTAGTGTTACTCATGAAATTGAAATCAACAATTTAAAATTTGGGATTTGAAATCTATAAAATGTACATTCCACAATAGACGATCTCAAAATTTCTGCATTGAAATGTCTGGATAAAACTACTTTCAAAATTTCCCCGTAAAGTTCAGAAGTTTCACTATGACAAATAGTTGTTTGATAAATTTTGATTAACAATAAAATGTGACTTGAATTCACCACATTCAGACATCTAATCTATGACTTGCTTATACCAGGTTTTCTTCAAGTTACTATCTATAACAACCAGGTCCTTCCCGCTCGAGACTTGACCATCTATATAACACCTTGCAATAACATTCTTATTCCTGGGTAATGAGTGTTTTAGCTTTCATGGATAGAAAATGGCTACTATTCCATTTAAATCTTTGTTTTTGTGACCAGGATGATGATATTCATATGTAGTTCTTTTTCTTTGTGGTTTACCTGTTGTCCAATTGAAAATAAGCAGATTCTAAATTATCACTGTTCTGATTGTAAAAGCAGTTTGAAGGGAACAATTGACTTTTTCTATTCTTTTTTTTAGATATAATCAATCAGACACAGGAAAATAGGTAAAAGTATCTAGCACAATGTAATACTTAAATAAAAGTTATTTCATGACTATTTGTTTGAACCATATGTTCATGTAAGAAAGCAAATACATCTACAAAATAGAAACTTGACCCTGATATAATTAGAATGAAAAAGGTGTAATCAATTAGTTTAAAGGAGACAGAAACCATTCTTTTAAATTTTGAATTGTCTTATCAACTTTTAGTGGGTCTATATATACTACTATAATTCTCCATTTGAACTACTTGGTGATGAGACAAATTAGATAATAAACGTCCTAATACTCCTTTCATATCACCTCGAAACATCTCTAAATTTTACATGTTTTCAGGAGTTAGATGGAAGCTTCCCCTCTCCACCAAAATAAGGCAGCCCTGTATTCCCTCACTCTTTTTCCATTTCTTTCTTTTCTTTTATTTTCTTTCATAGCACTACGCCACTTAACTAATGTAATTTGGTAAATGCAAAGTATATTTACTGGTAGGGAAAGTTGCTGGAACGGTAATTGCGGAATATAGATTTGCTGAAAGTGGAATTCACCAATAGCAGACTTGCAGAACTGACCACACACTGCACAAAACTGTCAACATAGGTTTCTGCAGTTTTCAAGCTGGTCTGGCTATAGATCCTGCATACAGGCCACATGAATGGAGCCAAATGGATGAAATTTTAAACATTCACTCAATAGGTCAAGAAAAAAAATTTTTTCAATTTTTAAAAAAATTCCCCCACAAAATAGTTTTTTTGGGGGGGGGGGGTCAATTTACAATGTCTTTTTTTTTGTTTTGTTTTTTTTTCTTTAAATTCGGACTTCTAGTGATCACCACCCAATAAAAAGTGAGAGAAGTAATTTATTCATTGACCGCTCTTTTTTTTTTTTTTCCCAATTTTTTTAAATTGATTACCCCCAACACAGCATGCTGCCAATAGACGTTGGTCACCTAGTGGTTTCTACTGAGTGACTAACCAGACCTGTTCTCTTCTTTTGTGTTTGTTTTACTTTTTTCTGTATTAACCTTCTTGTGGAATCCATCATCAATTTTTATAAATTTCTATGATATAATTTCAAAGGGGTTAGTAACGAAGGAGTAACATAACAGAGGAGAAATAAATATCAAAGGAGTGACACAAATATTACTATTATGAAATGACAATGTAAAATGCCTCTGAATCAATTTTACTGCTTCAGAAGTAAGTCTGATACAACGATCAACTCATGAGTTGGAAGATAATTTTAACGATCAACAACAAGAATTTCAAACAAGTTTGAATTATTCTAACAGGTCACGGTTTTTAGTCAGTGAAAAAATATCTACTGAATTTTTACAATTTTAATAATTTTTGATAGATTCAATGAAATTGAATAATTATCACTCTTATTTTTTCAATTCTTTATGGGTGTCACTCCTTTGATACAGTATTTATGTTATCCCTTTGAACAGGACCTATATCAAAGATCTTGTCCAAATTGTTTTCCTTGGACGTTCACCCAAGGAATAATCTCAAAGCCTGAAGGACGTAGATCCTTCCAATTTGATTATCAATGTGTGACGTATCAATCACAAATAGCGAAAATGTTAAAATCTGTAGCTTCTAGTTTTTGTTTTTGTTTTTTTCCAGTTATATTCTAATCAAAAACTCTGCAGCTAAAATGTCTACAGTAAAAAAAAACAAAAAAAAAATTTAAAAAAAAACAATGAGAAAGTATAAAAGTTTATTTTTTTACCTCTAGAAATATCTAGAACACTTTGTTTCGTCTTATTGATTATATCAGGGGTCGGCAAACTATGGCCCACGGGCCAACTCCAGACTGCAACCTCTTTTCATCCAGCCTACCAACTTCATTCTATAAATGAGGTTGCATTCGATAATTCTTTGTTTTCCTCATCTATTTTTTTTTTTTTTTTTGTTAGCAAACTAAAGGATTAAGTTTTGGAAAATGGAGCAAAAATCTCATTTTTGCAATGGCCTCAAATGAATCAATGTTCTGTTGCTAAAAATGTCTCACCTCTACACAAACAGTTTCTACAGCCTTCTAAGATCATTGTTTCATATTCCTTATTCGCCTTGGCCCATAAGAAATAAAACCGTTTCTAATCCTGCCTGCCAAAATGTTCGCTGACAACTGGATTATAGGATTATTTAAATTTTGAACTTTTCAATGAATGTCTTTTATTTTTTTTGTTTGTTTTGTTTCCTAATGTTTAATGTCATAAGTGGGAAAAAAAAAATTTATATTCCACTTTGCAAAGAAATCAAGTCTTTCCTCCCCCACCCCCCATCATATCACAATTTGTTCATTACCTCAGCAAAATTGTTTGAACACTGAATTTGAAAAAGAAATGCCAAAAAGACTTATTTGAAAAAAAAAAAACAAGAACCATAAGTTCAATGATGCGTCCACCATCTGTGGTAGTAGTAGCAGGAGGAGGAAGAAGAGCAAGTAGTCTTTCTTTGAGTCAATTGATTCTCATACTAATAAAATATTGTGATGTGGAAGTATTTTCTGAGTGTTATTTTCAATAAAAATCCTAAATAGACATGTTTGGTATTTTTTCATTTTTTTGTATTGAATACAAAAATGCAGACTTTATACTTTCTATTATGACATCATAGAAGCTGGTTTAAAAAAGAATGATTGGATCAGATGTTCTTTTGATGACATCACACCTCTTCCTTCCTTCCTCTTTGTGTTGATTAACATAATCGGAACTGACTGACTAAAAAGCATTTTATTGAGATGTGTGGACACAGCTAAAGTATTAAATGAAAAAAAACATTTACTAAAAGTCTCTTATTGCAAAATGAGGAAGGTGTCATAGCTCATCAGGTAAGATTGGGGGGGGATGTTCGTACCAATATCTACTATTCACATCCAGTTGAGAGAAGTATGGTTAGTCAAGTGTATACTATATTTGTAAATATTCTCTTCAAATAATTGTGAAAATTTCCCCTTAAAAGATTTTCTTTTTACACTTTTATATGACATAGTTAGTGTTTTTTGATTTTGTTTTGGGTTTTTTCAAATTTTCAGTCATTTTGAGAACAAGTTGAATGTTCTGAAAATTTTTTTGAAATGTGAGAATAATTAAAAAGTTTATGTATGAATTTTCATTATTTATATTTTTCTTTTTCTTTTGACTAACTCAATCTACTTATATAATAAACCATGTCTGTGTCAGTATTTTTGTCTGTAACATTTGTCAAGGGAGATTACTCTATAATTGGCATTTAATAGTTGTCTCCTTTATTTATTTATTTATTTTTGCAAATGCATAAAAAAAATCCAGGTTTATTCTGGTTGAACATGAACAAGAAAATGCAGAGCAACAGAAAATTTTTGATCTTTTTCAAATACAATGCAATTGCAAATTTATTCTAATTCTACCGTCATAATTCTTTCAGGTTTTTTTTCTTCTTTTTTTTTTTTTATTGAATTGTTTGTAACTGATAACCATTAGCAAGTGGATGAACTCTTGTTGACATGTAATCAACAGAAATTATTTCTTGGGTCAATTTGAAGTGTTGTTATATTTATAAACAATTTCCCCTTGAATGGATTGTTTGTGTTATTATTAGACACCTTGTCACAATGAAAGAAGTGGGTTATGGATCCGGATGCGGATGCACCTTCTGCAACCTTTAATTCAAAATCAAAGTGTAGTATCTGTTCCTCTGGCCACATGATACAGCATCGTCTTCCTATTAGCAATTTTTACCATTATTTTGGCACAATGTAGAAAAGGTGGTCCCGAATGCAAATTGTGAAGTTTCAGGCCCTGGCTTACTTGATACTAAAAATAGCGTACAAATTAAATGAATAAAGAGAAATAATGAAAGAAAAACAATTTTAAAGAAATAATAATGTTTGAAATTGAAAACTGTAATGCTGTGTCACATTGTTTTCAGTGAAAGCAGTAAATTAAATTTCATTTTGATTTTGTTAATCGGAAAAAGAATTTCAAACCAAATTAAAATTAGCATTGAATTATGAATCTCCACCTTCTATATATGTTTCTTTTTACCTTGTAAATAGAACTGAGATGGACACAAAGGAAGGGATTAATTTAGAATAAAGTTACATTGCAAATTGAACCCCCAGTAAAAACCTATTTAGAAGAGGCAAATTTTGAAGAAAAACAAACATTTTCTCTACTCATCGAGGGGAGTGAGTGTGTAAATACCAAATTTCTTCCGTAAACAGTTACGGCTGAGCAAAGTCCGGATAGATATAAATGTCAGAACACGTGAATAACCTAAACCCAGCACCAGGGTTTTAACCAATCTGCTGATAATGGTGATTAATTCCTGGAGAAAACAATTAAAATACAATCATGATAATGTTCAAAATTGAAAACAGGAAATTAATGCTATATTTCATGACATGAGAAAAACAGACACTAAACTTTGATCTGGACCCCCTCTGCTCTGATTGTGCCAACAAAAGTAACAGCAATGCTTTTGAGTATTTGACTGTAAATCAATAAAGGATTTTCAGAAATTCACCAATGATTTCTTGGTTCTAAGTGAAGTTAAAGTTCACAATATTTCAAATTGTAGTTTTGAACAAAATTAATAATCCTTTCATTTATACACCAAAGCTGAGAGAAAAAACTACAATTACAAGACAAGAAAGAAAAACTTGTAAAAACATCTTAAACTTAAGCATTAATAATTTCTGACTAGAAATTCCTTTATTCTTAATTTTTGTTATTTTTGTTTTTTGTTGTTGTTGTTGTTTGTATCCAACATGGATCATTTTTACCCCAGGAACCTGCCTATGTACAGCACTGTTGTACTGACTGAGTTAACAGAGAAAGGTAGAAGAGCTTATTCTATTATACTTTACTTCCACTCTGCCCTATTTACTCACTGCTGTCGACTAAAGAGATAAAGAAAAACTAAAATGATGAAAGAAAATACCAGTTAGAAATTTAATCATGTACACAACAAATTAGCTACAACCACCTTTATTTCACTTTCCGAAAATGTTGAGCACTTTTCATGAAAAAATTGAGTTCACTCAGATGAAGCTCTCCATCAAAGGAGGTGCAAAATAGAAGTGAAAATAAAATGAAGGTAGTTGTAGCCAAATTATTGTGAGTATATAATTTATTTATTTTGCTTACCTAAAAAAAGATGTCTCTGAGAGATAAGTCAAAAATTGATAATGGTTGACAATGCTTCATCTAAAAAAAAAATCATGATATTTTAAACATGATTCAAGATTAATGGTACTATAGTAATACAAGGGTCCAGACATAATATGCCTAAGAGACTAAAAGTTATTCCCTTTAACTTCTATCTGAAAATGGAGTTCATGACAAAAAACACCTCCAAACAGAAACCCCGATGTATCTAGCCATCATGTACATGCTTCAAAAGAAAGTTTAAAAAGTTTTGGTTTATCATGATATTCAATTAATGAAAACGAAGATAATATTGTTTTGTTAAAGATTTTTTTTAAAAATCCAATCAAAGGTTAAAATCTCTTTTTGTTAATTCAAAATCTGGCTAAAAATATTTGTAGTTGGCATAAAAGAAACAAAAAAAAGGCACAGCATCTTTTCGGCTTATTTTATTTATTACTATAAAAGAATTAAATTATTACCTATTCTATTGTTCCTTTAACGTATGATTCAGAATATAAATAAAATCACAATGGAAGCTTTATTCATTTAAATTTATTAAAAAAACACTAAATATTTGTCTAGTTGGGTTTTTGCTCATATCCTCTAAAAATGATTTGGATTTAGGCGATCAAACTTTGAAAACAGCTGATTTTAGGTTTTTTGCATCTAGCAGTTTTGATACTATTAGAATGATTTCATTTGCTAAAAGTTAAAGATAAAATTCAGTTAAAATGATGGTAGAAGCTGGAGGGGAATAACTTTTAGTCTTTTATGTATATCATGTCTGGACCCTTGTATCACAATAGTACCAGATAGATTTATTGTACCATCATGACACCAAATCTCATTCATCTCTTCATTTCATAACAATGAAGAGCTGTTCATTTTGACTTCCAGATCAGAGTCCAATCATACATTCATTACATATTGCGTGAAATTAAGAATGAAAATTAAGCTTTTAAAATTTTAGTGAGTATATATAGATACATAAGATGTATCTACATTCAGGAAGTCTACATGTATATACCTGTTATACACTACATATACATAGTTACCAACCATGTATAAGAAATCATGGTTACCACGTTTTGATTTGACCATTGCAAATTCTATGGTTATTCTGAATCTCATAATTAAGGAACATTTTTTCAAGTATTGAAATATATCTGAAAGCATGTTTAAAAAATAAAAGTATTGATACCGCAGTAGCTGTTACTAAGTACTTTGTCAAAGTTAATTGTATAAATTTTTACTTTGTGTACGTGTTCACATCTTGTAATTAGCCTTACGGAAAGTGGAGTTTAATCAATGGATATTGGTGCTTGTGAATTAAAATTGCTAAAATGGTGAATACTTGCTGAATGTAGATTCTCAGAAAGTGAACTCACTAAACTGACTTCACACTATAAAGTAAACATATGCAATCTATGGAGAACGGATCATGTATATAGAGAAAACGTCAAACCCAATGGACTAAGTCAAAATATTACATGGAATAACAAAGGAGAATAATATATACCTGGCTGCTTACGTTCACTTTGCACTAATGCCCATAGGTACAGTGTGAATCCATTTCCTCCCCCCACTCCCCAGCTATGTGTATATATCATGGCAGACTGGGCTCTCCAGCCTTAATTAGCAAACAGTCAACTGAAATTCAAATCAGGGAAGTCCAACCTTTCATCCAGCGTCATGAGAGGTGAATGCACAAAAGAGGGGATGTGTTCCTGAAATGCATAGTTAATGGAGCTTCAACAGGTTTAGCAATAAATTGTTCAAGTAAAAATAAAGGAAAGTAAAGACAGACGCATAAAGTGATGCAGCTGCTGTCTCCACATTGATTACAAATGTGAGATTTCTTTTTCCAAAGTGATGTACACTTCCATAAAGATGTTTAAACATGTTGCTTAGAAAGTTCAAAACTTGTATTCACCAGTATGTCCTGTTGATTTATCAAACTACTCTTGCAATAAAAGCGCTGAACTGAAAAAGGTAGCAAGAGAAATATACGTAGGGAAACTGACTAAGTGAATATACCAGATGTTACCCGAAGGTCTTAACAGACTTGATCAATATGTTCATCGGTCAAGTCCAATGTTAATGAAATATTCATGCAATGTCTCTGATTTCGAATTTATACCTGAGTTACTTCCCTTTGATTGAAATGAAACTGGCGAGGCCTAAATGTTTCCCATGTCTTTTACGGCATTTCACACATTTCATAATGAATGTTACACATGCAGCAGACATGTAATTCTACAATCATTATTTTGTGATAGCCCTTTATTATATTTTACCTGTCTTTGTATAAATCATGAGGGGAAACATCTCCGCCATTTACCGTGCAGCTGGGCTTCGCCGGTTTCATTTGAATCAAAGGGAAGTAACTCAAGTATTAATTTGAACTCAAGGGTATTACATTAATACAAGTAGGTCGGAATTATATCGAAGTCTAGTATGCTACATGACATCATAATATTGAAAAATTTGAAGGGGTAAATCAGAGTAGGTTATTTTTACGTAACATACAATTAGATTGTATATTTATGAGAGAGAGAGAGAGAGAGAGAGACCAGTTTTTTGGGGGTTTTTTTTTACCTGTGTACGTTTTTATATTGTTTTGAAAATATAAAATTACATTTCTGAGTTTCCTCAACATATTTCTCATTTTATGAAGCATACAGCTATGTTCCTATTAACATAAAAATGAATTTAGGAGATATACATAGTTTTAATTTGTTCAGAAATATATCTATTATACGTTTATGCAATTAAAAAAAGTATATTGTGAGGAAATAGTACCCAATGTTTTTTATCTGAATACAATTTTGGGGGGCTCAGTCCTATTTTTTTTAAATAATAAGGTAGTTATGATTTAATTTCACTTTTTTTTACAAAAGAAGATACATAGTTTTGATTTGATGGAAAGTTTATTTAATATAAACACGAAGAATAACCACATCAGAATATTTTTTTACAAAATCTTTTTCAAAAAAATTAAAATGTATGCTGGCGTGTTTTGATTTGATAAACAGGGTGGAAAATTTGTCATAACTTAGTAAGCTGGAGGGCGCGGAATAAGCAGGGGTTGGAAAATGTCACAATTTAATAAGGGGTTTGGTGAAATAAACCGGGGTGTAGGAAACTACGACCGTCGCCACAGTTTAGTAGGATCTTAACAATACAAAGTTATTAGTTGTATTTATATTAACCGATCCCCCTTCACCTGGATTGTTAATAATAGTTGTCTTTTGAAGGGGGAATTTTGATGAATCTGTTCTGATCATTTATTAAGCAAGGAAAGAGAGGAGATTGACTCTCAAAAACTAATCGATGGAGGGTTGGAATTTTTCCAAAATCAACTAGTGGTAGGGTAGTGCGGAGTCAGTAAGGTACTTCAGAGTAATTATATAAGTAGCAATGGTAAGTGAGAAATAAAAAACAGAACTTTGAAAATGATTGTGAAATATTAAGTAGTGTTTCTGAACCTTTTTAACTCCATGCTCCTCATCGACACCTCCAAAAAATTGGTATGCCCCCCCTTACCATAAAAAAAATGATGATTCAATTATAATACAATTTGTCAGATTCATCGTTTAAAAAATACTGATATATGAAGTTTACTATGTTTTTTATTTTCTTTATTTGTTTATTCTTTTTTTTATTGTATGAGATTAAATAACAACTCAATTGCCCCATCGCTTTTATATCTTACAAAGTTAATGAGTCAGGCATTTGTTTCTATGGTATCCATTGTAAGATTAGTAATTAATAGCATTTTGCAATACTGTGGCAAAGTTCTGACGTTATGATGAACTTACAGTTCCTGGGATCCAACCTCGATTCAGTTTACACTGATTCTTGCTCTTTTATTTTTCCTTGTATCAATTTTTTTTTTTTTTTTTTTTTTTTTGTTATTTTGATTGCAATTTCACCCAGTTTGTCAGTATAGGATATTTAGTTCATGCTTGATAAAAAAAGATTTTGATAACTTTTAGTGACATTTATTGATTTTCACGCGGTTTTCTATCAGGAAGCAAACTCCAAAGAATTACAAACAGTAAACACACAGTCATATGCCAAATGCAATCACAGATCTGATTGTAATAGTTGCAAATGTAATATATGATTTACTAATGATGAGAGACAATCACAGCATCGGAAAGTACTAATTATACATTCTTATTCTTTAGAAAGGATATTTTCAGGCTAAGATAGGAACTTTTCTGGGTCATAACAACAACAAAAAAAAAACATGACCAAGTTGGTTGTATAAGCTAATAAGAGCCTGTGTTTGACGTATATTATGTTAAAAAGTGCCCTTAAATTAAAAAGAAATATGAACAAATATTAATACATAAATGTTTCACTTACATAGTCAATCAATTTTTTTAAATTTCCTTTACAGACAGTAGAATACAACCCCCGACAACAGCAGACTAACTTTTATTTTAAAACAAAATTCAAAACAACAGAAAATGATATTTTTATTGCAATAAACTTGTGTAATTATCGAGGAAAATGAATACAAAAAGTTCTTGTGTGGAAACTATTTCCATAAACAGTATAGATTTAGATAAATTTGTGTTTTGAAACATAACATTTTGAAAAGGTGTGTCGTTTGAGTTCACATTCATTAAAATATATTTGCCAAGTCAGAGATTTTGAATATTTATCATGAATTGAAAAAATCAGTCGATACTTATGAATATTTAGGATGAATATATTTTTAAAAATTTTATTTTGGACTTTTTTTTAACATAACGCGCTAAACACAAGCTCTTATTAGCTTATATGATCAACTTGGTCATGTTTTTTTTGTTATTGTTATAACGCAGAAAGGTTCGTATTTTAGCCTAACAATATTCCTTAAAGACTGTATAATTAGAGTATTCCAATGCCTGGATAGTCTCTGGTCATTAGGAAATCATATGTAATATTTGCAACAGTTACAATCAAATCTATACGTGCAATTGGCAACAAACCATTGAACCATTATGGTATTTTATGCTTTGTTGTTTGCTTTCCAATGAAAAAATTACTGAAAGCTATCAAAGGTTTTCATCAAATATAGACAAGATATCCAATACAGACAATCTGAGTGAAATCGGTCGAAATACCCAAAGAAACAGTGGGAAAAAAAGAAAAGAAAAAAAAAACGTGCAAGATTGAAATTAATAATAGTGTA
This sequence comes from Thysanoteuthis rhombus, assembly GCA_963457665.1. Taxonomy (NCBI): domain Eukaryota; kingdom Metazoa; phylum Mollusca; class Cephalopoda; order Oegopsida; family Thysanoteuthidae; genus Thysanoteuthis; species Thysanoteuthis major. The sequence continues at coordinate 16,471,096 of OY735219.1, read as the reverse complement.
TAACTGATCAGTTAACCCTCAGGAATAGGCAGTTCTTCACTCCTTAAACCAAAATTTCTCTAAATATATTAAAACTGTTCCCCTCCTCCCTGCCGAGGCGTGCGCCCCACGTTCAGAATCACTGCACTAAGTCTTGATGCAGCGAAAACAAAAAACCTCTATTGCCAGTTGGAATTACACTGATAAAGGGAGGTAATCATATCGGTCTTGTGGTTTGTCAGTCACTTTGAATTACCTCCCATTACCTATAGATTTTTCGACAATTTTCGGCGCGATAAGCCAATTTCATTTTTTTCTTTTTACTAACGTAATCGTGGTTACCATGATAATATGATTTTTAATTACTACTTTTCGAAAGTAGTAACCAGAATATAATTTCATAAAATATCACTCACCATAAACTATTATGAAATGATGGTATTCTAAATATGGAATAAGGAGGAAGTGCTTAAATTTGAAGGGGTCATAAACAGTTACCTTCCTGACATCGTAGGTATATGTTCACATGAAATATCGAAAAGTTATCCATTATTTTCAGTGGAATGGTGGGCTATGAGCTGAGGAAAACTTTAAATTTTCGGGCCGAAGTGGTTCCATGCCCAGCTACCTCCCGATGCCGTAGCTGTGTTCCGACACCACACAATATCTCCAATGCTATCAATATATTTCAACGAAAATTGATTGAAGGGTAGGCTATACACCGCAGAAGAAATTCTAGGTTATCTCCCCTGCATCAGACCATCGAGTGTCGGCTAAGACTTATAAACCAGTACCAAATCGCAGCATGATAAGAACTGCTTTTAGACTTCCGCTTACGAGTAGGAATCCACTGTTCACCCACGCGTTCGGAATGGGACTATCTGACGTAAGCAGTTAGACATGGGTGTTCTGGTGTGATCGTTTAGTCCATGAAAACATATTTCTATGGTTTAGGCGATATCTAATTTGGCGTAGGCCCATTTGGCGACAGACGTTTTGGCGTTTGACAAAAATGTTGATTGATTCATCATCATTCAAAGGTGAACTTTAAAAAGCTCTAAAAATGTAAATGTAGCTTTATTGAAAAATAAAAACACTAAATTTGTCAACACTTTTTTTTCCATTTTTACGCTACTATTTACTTTCATTTTGATATTTTTGTTGCTTTTTATCACAACTCAGCAACAAAATATTAGGATGACGGCTAATATTAGCATAATAATGGGGAAAATGGTAATAATTCACAATACCTTATCTACTAATAATTGAATTAATCAAATTTATTAATCTCGGAAAATGTAATGTAGTTTAGTTTTATTTTGTTCAAGGCTTCACAAACTTTTCCGTTTATGACCCATTTTAATGAGACAAAATTTTATGCAACATCCCACTCACTAAAAAGCAATAGGTTTCATCGTTCCTATATTGTATGAGTGAGGGTAATAATTGCCGTTGGTATCTGTAGCGACGAGATTGTGTAGTTGTGGAGGATAAAGGGTTTTGCCTCCACGTGTTTGGTTTTTAGCGCCAAACACGTGGAGGCAACTGCAAATGTTGAACAAGGAAGATGAACGATAGTCGCCATGACAGAATGGAGAAATTGTGCGCCAAGTATGAGTGTGGACACGGAGATTAAAACAGAGTACAAATGATTGTAATGAAGACACATGAATATTTAGACAAGCTAATTGAACGTACATTTAATGAAGAGACATAACAATACCAGACTGAAAAGAAATACATATGAGGAAATATTAAAATGATTGATCGTAAAGAGAAGAGGTTTGTTTAGTTTGGGAGATTAGATCTGTGATAGTGTAAACTTGTAGCTAAGTAGGAGAGGGGGATAGAAGATAGGTTCTAAGCGAAAGGTAGGAGCTCTGTATCAAGTAGAAGTAGTCGTGCGTTGATAAAGCGGAGTTGACTGAAATGCTCTAAATCCATTAGGCGTGGAGAAGACCAAGGAACGATTATTGAGACCTGGTATCAGTGGTATACCTGTCATTGTGGGCGATGTATTTGAGAACACGTATGAACAGCTTGGGGGTCATTCTCATAAGCTGAAATACACACGACAAACAGACTATTCAAGTCACATAAATCACATGGAGTTTAACCCATGTGCGCTCCATGAAGTAAGGAGAATTAGAAGATCTTTAATTACGATTGTTGAGTAGTAAATGCATCACCATTCCATTCACGGAAGATGGAGGTAAATATGCGCTTTGAGACAGCGATGAAGACACGATTGAATAGCTGAACGTATAAGACATACCTTGATATCTGTGAAATAAAATGAGCAATCTTTAGAATAGTGATTGGTCACGGGGACAAACAGTAAAGTTCAGATCGGCTAGGGGGTCGGCGAAATGATATCGATAGAGAGCAAAAACAAGAGAGAGTAACCGGCTAAGAGAGCTTGGGAAAATGGGCGAGTGAATACGTGCGTTCAGGGCTTTTATGTATAATAGATGCAGGGAGTGATGTTTTCTATATGGGGGTCGTTAGGTGTTTCGTAGCTAAAACTAATACTTATTTATTTTACCAGGTAATCTTAGGTAAAAATTAAAAGGGCCGCCATTGGCACTACTAAGACAGTGGCAGATCTAGGGGGTTTCCAAGGGTTCCCGGATGATCCTCAAAATTTTCTGTGAAATTTTATTTATGTTTCCTGAGGACCCTCTCTTTCGACTTGACATCTCTCTTTCTCTTTCGGTGATCAAAGAAATGATGAATCTCATCATCTCATGTGAAATTTACGATCTTAAGCATTTTTGGTCATCTTAACACTTGAGATTCATTATGCAGATCCACAAAAGAAGAAACCAAGCGGAGAATCACCCTAGGATGGCAAGCTTTTGGCAAAGTAAGCTCAACCTTCAAAAACAAGACGATCCCAATAATCCTAAAAAGAAAAGTATACAACCAATGCATCCTCCCGATAGTCACTTATGGAGCTGAAACATGAAACTTAACCAAAAGACAAACCCACAAACTGAGAAGTATGCAACATGTGCATGAGAGAATTATGCTCAACTTTACATTGAGACATCACAAGACAGCACCATGTATCAGAAAGAAAACAGGGGGCAGAGATATCATAGAATCCATTAGAAAACTCAAATGGCAATGGGCTAGTCATGTTGCGAGAATGAAAGACAACCGACGGACATCACGACTCACAACATGGATCCCCAGAGACCACATGCGGAGCCGAGGCCGACAAAAAACAAGATGGAGAGATGAACTAATCAAATTCAGAAAATACTGGCTCTACGACGCCTATGATAGAGAAATGCAGCGGATCCTGGGGAAGGTCTATGTCCAACGAGAGACGTTAAAAGACCGATGATGATGATGATGATGATGACGACGACGACAACGACGACGACTTGAGAATCTGAGAATCTTCTCTTTCTCTTTCGGCGATGAAAGTCCAATTGAAAAGGAATTTTGACAACTTTTTAATGTCGTATCAGAGACTCAGTAAGACAACAACCCGAAGGCAACGTCCTGTACCCGTACAAGAGTCCAAGCGGACATTGAAACCCTGAAAAAAATAAAAATTTAATCTGAAAAAGGCTAGAATATAATTTGGAAAAGGTTAAAATGTAACCTAAGAAACTAATAACGACGTTTTAAAAATGAGAATTTCACCCTTTCAATTAGGTTTTACAATCATCGAAAAAATATTTGAATTTAATCACACTATTTTATATCCCCAGTTTAGATATAGGAAATTGTTTTCAGATATTGGATATCAGTAAAGATATTTTGGTATGAGGTTAAGATTTTTGCTAAATCTTGTTATTTTAAGATAATTGGCTGAGTTCAGGTCTTGATATCTAGATTGTGGATTTTGGATATTGTATGCCATAATTTCTTCTATTCCTGACCTATTCATTTTCCACCTGTAACCAACCCCCAAAATACTTCTTTTTTTTGTTTAAACAAAGGGTACATCAGCGATATCACCAGCCGTATCAACCATCTTTAAAAGCCTCTATGGAAGGTGGGAATTGACTAAAATGATGAAATATTAGAGACGGGATCACACTATTTATTTATTTATAAACATATGTTTTTTAAAAAGTATTAGATTATTGAATTAAATTGAGTATTTAGGACAGGATAAAATAAAATATTAAAGACGGGAAAAACATTGGATATATTTATTGATATGTATTTATTTATAATTAATTTGATGGATTCAAATGAAAATTCTTCTCACTTTCCGCTCTTATTTCTCTTTCTTTTTTTCTTCCCTCCAAGATGAAGGGGAAATCCTCCATTTTTAATTTTTTTTCTTCATCAAATCCACCAGGCCAATTGAAACAATAATTCAAAATATTCATCCAGGTCAGAATTCATCAATGCAAAAGGCCTCAGTCAAAATGAAAAGTGTGTAGTTATGGATTACTGCAAATTACAATCGCATTCGGTCAAAAAGCATCTGTCCAGAATGTCAACACTGCAGTATGAATATCTTAATTGAATTTCTTCTAATATTTAATTCAAGTAATGAAATAACTTATACTTTTAAATGAAATAAGTGATATTTTAGGACAATTTTTTATAACTCAAATAAGTAATATTTGCTGATCTTTGCTTTGAAGCGAATCCAGAAGTCACACAAAGTCTTAGAAAAGTATAATTCTGAATCAAAATAAATAATCATTGCTTCATCAGATTTTGCCACCATATAAAATCGTAGAGATTTCTTTTCATATTTTAATGAATTAAAAGGTTTTAATTTCAGTTTTGCATTAATATGTTGCAAATATATTATTTGATTATATTCTTTAATAAAAAAAAATATACCTTTTAGAACTTATGTTAGACTTTAACTAAATGAGTTGAGTTTACAACTTTTAAACATCTAATATGTTGATTCTTTCTTTACTTATATTACGTCAATATATATGTCAATAAAAAAACTCGATTAATAACAACAATAAACAATCAAGATTAAGCATTTATCACCAGGTGTAACTGCCTGATGGAACATATACTTTTTCAAGTTCTTAAAACACTACCTTTATTATCAGAATTTTTCCTTAATTTTTCTTCTTCATTTATAATTTCTTTCTTGATTGATCCATTTTTATTTAGACATAGTACTTGAAATGTCACCGTTTCCGGAAAGGATAACCTTCTCTGGTTTGAGGGGTATTACTTGGAGGTGAATCCGCAGTATTTGATTTCACCATACAGTTCTTTTGAATCCAATTTTAAAATCATACAGATATGTTCTCGTCTCCCACAATTAGAAATATGTTTTCTACTTCCCCAGAGATTACCGCACCTCACATACCTTGTTGGCACAATATACGTTCTACTTCTACTTGAATCAGTCATTTTATTACACCTGTTGTGCCCCACAGTTTCTCTTGGTCAGTTTTAATTCTCTCTTTATCACCGACTTCAAGTGAGTAGGAAGAACGGACGCCATGAGTTTTATCACACTTCCTTTTCATCTTTGACTTTTGATCTGCATCCCTTTTCCTGAATTTCTTCAAGTCAGGTCATTTAAGTCCCTATTCGTGTGTGTTGTTAGGAGGTGTGGTTATTATTCTCCTTCCCTTTGTTAGTTCTGCAGGACTTGCACCAGTGGCTGACATAGGAGTACTTCTGTATGCCATTAGTGCGAGGAAAAAAATCAAGCTGTTTTAGAAACTTTTTGGCTATTTTCACATCACTTTCTGCCTCTCCATTTGCTTGTTGAAAAGGAGAGCTAGCGATGATGTGGATAAATCCATATTTTTCGGACAAAAATCTAAACGCAAAGCTTGCAAACTGACCATCATTGTCGCTAACAACTCCATTTGGGATACACCACCTGGCAAATTTAAAAAAAAAAATTGGGTATTACTTTAGCATAGGTTATTAACCCGATATACACGATTTCCATGTACTGTGAAAAATAGTCAATAGCGACTAAACACTGATGTCCATTCCACGTACATAAATCAATGCCAATTCTTTGCCACGGTCTCTCAGGTAAAGTTGTCGTTTTAAAAGATTTATATTGATTTGCAGGACAGTGTTGATTACAAAATCACATTTTTCTTACAATGCACTCAATTTCTTGTGATATTTACTGCCGCGACACTTGAGAATTAGAATGCTCCCTACACATTTTCAGACCCATATGACCACTGTATGTTGAGTAAAGGATATTTCCTCTTATTTCTTCGGGATCATAATTCTATCTTGATAGAATAATAATTCCTTATGGGTCGATAACACATTCCGATTAAAAAAACGAAGTTCAACTTCTCCCTTAATACTTTGGCAATTGTGGCTTCTTGAATTACCAATCAGATGCAGGTATAGTTTCTGCAACACAAGTTATGTATGACCCCTGCATCACTGTACTCCCCACTTATGGAATTACGCGAGAGAGTATCAGGAACCATGATTAGTTTCCCTGAAACATGTTCGGTGACTGCGTTGAATCGTTAAAGCCTCATTAGTAATCTTTAACATCCAAGTGATGTTTAATGTAACGCCTTTGTATTTATTTAGGGGACTAAAGGCTTATGATCGGTAAATGATCGAAAAGAGTCAAGTCCCGTGATATAACGGTCAAATCTTTTACAGGCCCAGACAGCTGCTAGGTACTCCTTTTCAATCTGAGAATAATTCTGTTCTGTTGGTAACAAAGTACATGAGGCAAAAGCTATGGGTTTCCTTTCACCCTTCACGTTTTAAATAATGCTACACCCACCCTGTAACTACAAAAATCAGCATTAACAATAATAGGTTTTGACGTGTTATAAAATGACAAAATAGTTGCCTCGGAGAGCAATTCTTTTACTTTTTGAAGAGCATTTATTTGGGGTTGATCTTACATCTACACTACGTCTTTTTAAAGCTGATGTGTCATAGGTTGAATGGTATTTGACAAATCTGATAAAAATCTTCCTAGATACATAAATATACCGATAAAACGCCTCAGTTCAAGTATAGATGTAGGAGCAGGCAATTCCTGTGTAGCCCTTACACTTTCTCAACTGAGTTGTACCCCTTTGTCCGAAATATTCAATTTGTTTTCTCCGGAATACACATTTCTCTAAATTGAGTTTTATTCCAGCTTACTCGATGGTTTTCAAAACCCACCCCAATATTCCATCATGTTCTGCTGTATATTTACCGTACACCGAAGTATTGTCAATATTGACTTCAACTCAAAATGCGTCGATATGATTCCAGAGGGTAATCATTTAAAACAATAACGTCCAAAAGAAGTGATGAAAGTTGTTTGAAAACAACTGTTTTTCTCCAACAGAATTTGATGAAAAACCTCTTTGGGGATCAAATGTAGAAAATATGGTAGCTCCTTGCAGTTTTGGTGTTTTATCATTCAAGTTTGATAACATAAAATGTACATTTTTATCTTCTTGGTTCAATTTTTAAAAAATTAACACACAAAGGTACGTCTCCATTTTTCTTCCGGACTGGAACGATTGGTGTAAACCAGTCTGTTGGTCGAATGACTTTTTCAATATTTCCATTACGTTCCAGTCGTTTTAATTTCGATTTTACTTCGGGTAAAATAGGAAATGGAATCTGTCTATCTGTTTTGTCTCAATATGGTCTTGCATTTTCTTTTAAGCAAACTTTTACTGGTTTCTCTTTCATACACCTTTTAGTGTCAAATACGTGGGGTTTTATTTCATCGACGATAAATACGAGACCCATTCCATATGCTGTCTCTCTCAAAAACAAATTTTCAGTACCCTAGTTCTCAATCAAATATTCCAAGCGTGAATTTCTCACCCTTATTTTCCGATATGAAGTTGTGAATTTTCCTTTGCAGTCTAAAATGCCGCTGAGGGGATCTGGAAGTTTCTTTAGCCGGTTCCAGGAAAGGTTTCCTTTTTTGAAACTTCATATTTTCTACAGCCGATTACATTTATGTCTGACCCAATATCGATTTTAAATGCTACTTGCGTATTAAAGATTAGTAACTTTTTGTACAACGGATCCATCTTTCTATCCGTTTGTCCTTGTATTAACGGATCCCAAAATATTTACTGCTTTCTTGCTGTATTTCACAAATATCTTTAATTTTCGTCTTGCTGCATGCAGAGAAATTATTCATTTTTTCGCAGTTTTGGCATATTTTTGTTATTTTCTGGACATTGACTTCTATCATAATATCTCTTATATCTCCAACAACTAGGAAAACTTTGAAATCTGTGGCCAACTCCTTTCTTTTCGAATGATTTTGGCTGTATATCTATGCTCGATTTTATTTCGTCAACGTGCCGTTTTTTTGGGGGGGGGGTTGTTACTTCCATTTGTAGCTTTACTTAAATAAACTAAAGTCTCTCAGATATTTCACTGTTCCGAAGTCCTAATACCAACCTATCACGAATCTGGTCATTTTTATCATTGAATTCACAATTTTCGGCAAGTTCATGGAGCAATCTGACAACCATTTTAACAGATTTATCCGGGTGGGGAATTCTTATATGAAATTTGGCTCTATCATGGATTTTTGGGAGGACTTAAGTGAGAGTCAAACTTTGCTAAAATTGTTTCAATTTTTTTTATTTTCCTTCTTTTAAAGAGAAAGTATAATCGATACTTTCAGAGTATTTTCCCATACAATACAACCGTGTATTTATTCATACATCACTGTCTTCTTTCAAATTTTGGTATCAATTTTTCCAATTTGCCACGTTGGTAAAATCAAAAGATTCTGGCAGGCTTAATTAATTTAATATATCTTCATTTGATCAACCAAGTTATCTCCCTTGTACTAGCAGAAGAGAACTCTCAAAGGGCAGAAGGGAATAAAAAGTATGACCCTATCCTTAGATATTAGGTTAAGTTCGGGTTCTGATATCTAGAAATTTTGGGATATTTCATGGCTCAATTTAGGATAATTGTTTAGATAATCTTTCAAAACAACTAGGTATTTTTTTTTTGTTCTTTTGTCTCAATTTTGGATACCAGAATATCAAAAGAATCTTATGTAAGTCATATAATTGCATTTATTCCAAGAATATAAAGAAATGAGCAACGCCGTGTATTTTGGTTAGTACAAAATAATAGATAATATAGCATTTTTGAATTCTTAAAATTCGGGAGACCCTCAGCTCTAAAGGCCAGGTCCGCCCCTGTAAGACTACATATGATAAGTCATTAGCTGCAATGTAACAGTTACTAAACATAGTGATAAAAAAAACTACAAAAATGTCAAAATTGCAACGTATTCATAATGTATGATATGTTTCACGTAGTTTATTGAGAGAAAAATAATTAAAAAATATATATTACTAAAACGTAATGAAAACGTTATTCGTTTTTTTAAAATAACTTTTTGAACACTAAGAAAAGCCTTGGTTTAGATCATTTGTTGATCACGAGCAAGGCTTTTGAAACATTTTCGAAAAACAAAGTAAAAACAAAAGCTTAAAAGTTAACGAAGAAATATCATACTTTATTTTGTAGTTTCAAATTTGAAAGCTTAGTTTCCACCTCCATAGTGTTTTTACTTGTTCATTTGGCTTCATGTTGGAAGGTAAAAATCAAACTGACTCTATTATCCAGGAAATTGTCTTTCAAACTGCAGCAGATTTTTCTTGACCAAATGGCATTTTATTGAGATTTCAAAAGTGGGGATATATCTGTAAACGAAAACGGCAGGCGAATAAAATATACCTCTTGAGACCAAGAGATGTTCACCTACGTATCGGAGTCCACTCTCCTTCCCTTGATACGCAACAAGCGAAAACGAAAGACGAAGGTTTTAGGACCCTGATATGTTACTACGTCAGTAAGGCTGTGAATCAACATTACAGGACAGGATGTGGTGGTGCATTGCAAAGGAAAAAAGGGTGGAACTTGTATCAAGGTAATTAAAAATCAAACATGTCTTATGATTCGATTTGTTCAGGTTAATTATGTTCAGACTTTATTGAATACCTGAATTAATCACTCACGAATTGTTATGTTGTTCAAGCGGAGGAGAAGTCACAGAGTGAAAACTACCCTCAAGGTTAGGGGGCTGGCATGTTTTCTAGCAGCAGCTTGCAGGTGGCGGAGAAAGAATAGATTTTATATGCTTAGCACGAACAATCGCAGACTTTCTTTTTCTGCTTTAGTATTTGAAGAAACCGGAAAGAAGTATCCTTGCGATATTTCGAAATCAGGAGAAATGTCAGAACGAGTAAAAATCATATATCACGACAGGGGTCTTTTAATAAATGTGCACGAGTATGAGTTTATAATTGTTATGGTTCTCATATTGGCATCGGTATCATTTGTTATCGGAATGATGGTTGGTATATGTAGTTCTACAGAGTTCTCATTGAAGAATGGGCACCCGCTGAGTTTGTGGACCCACGTGGACGTCAATAGCAATGTTGAAGGAGGAAGGAAGATGTATGGAGAGAACGTATGATGTGAGCACGGAAATGAAACAAAGTAAAAAGGACACATACAAGTATTTGGATGGACAAATAAAACGTACATGAACATTAATGACGAATAAAGAATGAAAATGAAATGTAATGAACACATCAATACGATCGATCATGTTAAGAGAAGAGAAGAGAAAATGAGAGATAGCCACTTAGTGAAAGCAGGAAGCTTTGTTGCAATGATAGTTGCTGTCATCGGAGTCGAAACGGAGTTGCCTGAACTGCTTTTGAATCCATAAGGCTTGGGGCGTACCAAGAAATGGTTATCGAGACCGGGTTCAGTTTGTATGCCAAACTGCCAAGTTGCGTATGCAACTTGGGGCCATTCTCTGTCGCTGGAGAAGACACGACGAATAGACCTTGTAAGACAGAGAACACATAGCGTTTAATCAATATGTGTTTCCCGAAGTAAGGAGAATTAGGAAACGGATCATGGTGACTATCGGGTAGTAGAAAGCATTGCCATTTCATTCACGAGAGTTGAAGGTGTATACGCGTTCGGAGCACGAGGTGAACACATGGTTGAGTAGCTGTGCGCATGTGAGATGTCTCAACATCAGTGAACTGAAATGGACAACGTTAGTACAGAGATTGGTAACGGTGGAAAAATAGTTAAGTTCAGATCGATGGGGGGCCGGCGAAATGATACCGATCTTAGAGAGAAGGAAAAGAGAAAAAGAGTAACCGGCTGCAAGTGCCGAGGCATGTAAGCGTTTGAGCACGTGTGTTCAGGTTTTTTTTTATCGGGAGTCGTCGTAGGAAGAGACGTTTTTGATATCTAGCTAAAAGAAGGGTTTCGTATTTTATTCTTAACTAAAGATATAGGGGCGCTAAAATTGTTTCATTGTGCCGAAAGAAAAATATGTTGCGAAGTAGATTAATTCAGTAGTTGCATTGGCGAATCATAATCATCCAGTAAAAGTTGTTTATGTTGTTAGTTCGTTTAGTGAATTATGAGATGTTCCAGATTGGCATTTGGTGATCAGTGACGAAGAAATGTTCCTTTGGTTGAAATTGTGTACAGTAAAGAAAGAACAAAACTTACTCGAATTCGGCATAATATGGATGAAAATTGAATTGAAAATTGTATCATTGGGTGTTACATTGAGTTGTCTTCGATAATTCTCACATGCATTCCACTAACAGCAAACAGGAATTGACTTGGAATCGAATTTTGCTTTTTTATTTATTGACGATCATCTGATGAACAGACTGAATGTATCAATCTTAACTATCAAACTGCCGTAACATTTCGAGTTGTTAGGATGTTTGGGGTAAATACTGATGGTCAAGTGCAATCAGCTTCATGCAGGATTATTGTAGATTAAAATGGATATGAAAGAGACAATAGAGATACGTGCTGGCATTAAGCCTACTCGGTAGGAGCTGATAGCGCTCAGTGGCCGTAACCCGGTAACTCCCCTACTGAGTGGGGTGGTTGTTTCCTTTTATTCGCATTTGATAAATATACATTTAGATACAAATATTTAACACATGATTTCAACTGTGTGGTCTTATATTCAAGTGAATGTTTGTCTCTTTATAAGTACTTCACTATCGTTATCTCGGAAACATAGTTGTAAACTCACTTAGTGCTTATGGTTTATCTAATGAAATCTCCTCACTGAGTATTTTGATGAAGAGAGTTTGTTTAATCAATCTTTTCTGGGATAAGGCCACCAGTACTGCCAATTTAAGGCTTTTTGCGCTACGTTCAGCGCATTGGCAGTGCAGAAATAGCTAACTTAGCGCAAGTATTTTGGCTATTTTAAGCGTCTTTTTGGTGTGTTTTGGCCACTTTGGGCGTTTTTTTTTTTTTTTTTTGCTTATTTGTTTTTAGTGCTTTTTTGGCAGTCAAACTATCACGAATTTATTTTTTGAGTTGGCAGCACTGGCCGACTAGACTCCCCCTAACGTTGTACGGTTCGTATTTGTCGTTCAGAGTTGAGCAGGTGAAAATTACATCTACTCAGCCATGCCTCCTTGATTGTTTATAATCGGGCTCCTACCCTAGTGCGACTAGCAATATGGTCTCGGAGTCCTTTTCAGTCAATGGGCTTGAACAGGAGGTAACTAGAGATTTGGGGACCTAGGGTACTTTACTCCTTGAGGGGGGCCCTGATTCCCCTTCTACCATTTAGTAAGATTTATTACATTGTATAATGTCAGCAGAAATGCATAAATATTTATAAAGCTCTTGCAATATCAAAAATTCCCCTGACTCTTTCATAATTACTAATGGAACCTATTACATGCCATACAGCGAGTGCAACTGTATCCGGTGCATTTAAAAAAAACCAACTTTGTTTTAACATCCTTAACTTAACAATTTCTTGCTTGGCAGAATTTGGAAAATCGAAAAAGTATTGAAGCAAAATTGAATATTGAAAAGGTAAGTATGAAATAAAAAATATCGGGTCTAAATTCAGCCAATTTCCAAGGTGTTTAAGGATGTTGGAATTGACTTTTCGAAACGTATCGGATACATTTGCACTCACTGTATGATAAGAGAGAAGAATTGCCTTGTGACGTCATGTCACGTGATATTATCGTCTGCTGACGAAGGAGAGAAGAGACTTTTTTTTTCTTTCTCCACAAGAAAGAGATTAAAGAAAAAGTTGGTCCTCACATTTTCTTCTCTGTTTTATTTTCATGACAAGAATAAGAAATATTCAAGATAATTTGATGGAATACGAATATGAAGACGATTAAGAATTGATTTCGATGGTAAGTGAAAGAACTGTAATTATTTATTAAATCGAAGTTTTTGTTTGAAGTTCTTGTTTCATCGTAAGTACGTCTTTAAGGTATGAAAAACACCCCAAATTTCGTTGGTTTGTTGAAATACTTCATATTACTTCTGCACCTTCTGTAAAATATCTCTTTTATTAATTTCCTCCTCTGGTTATGAAAAAATATATATATAAGAAAACACCTGTAGTCTTTAAAACCGCTTTCAAGTATGACTACAATAATTTTTTTGAAAAGGAAAAGAACTCAAGTTGGAAAAACAGACAAATAATTTGATACATTAAAAGAAAACAGTCAAACGTAATATTTTAATTCAATGTCATTAAACAAAATATGTGCAACTGAAGATTTTCTTCTCGAAGTACAAGTTTCAACGAATTAATTTTTTGTTTTTGTTTTGACAAACTAGAATTGGAGAAATACACTTCTGTAAAAAAAGATTAAGAAATAGGTTGTTATTGTTAATAAGAAAGTATCTCTAATATTTATTTATTTGCTTATTATTAAAAAGGATATTAATTTTAAGAAAATTGGGATTTATACACTTTGAAGAAGAGAAACAATATTGTTCGTAGAACAAGATATTTTACATTTTAGTTTTTACGAATAAAAAAACTCCAGATGTTTGATTTGCAAAAAATACAAATTAAATTTCTATTCGATTTTAAATCAGTACGTAAACAAAATTACAAGTGTTTTAATTGCTCCCTTAAACTCGTTTTCTTGAGAGATTTGATAAAACTTGTTTTTTTCTTCCAATAAACTCAACCTGCTTTTGCGTGTGTGCATATTTTGTTCAGATTTTATCAGATAGTTGAACCTCCTCACCTCCTGTTATAGATTTTTAATGTCCGTATTTAAGGTTAAGTTAGGAATAACTTCCCAGCATGACATTTCAAACCACTTTACTTCAATGAAATAAATTTGGTACTGAAAAGTTACTGTCAAATTCAGTAACTTAACAAAATTTAGAGTTTTAAATCAAAGGAGATTTAAAAAGCAATTCTTTAAAAGATGATACCGATATGGACTTGAAGAGCACTTGATGAATTTTTTGTAATTTTTTTTTTTCGTTGTGCTAACGAAATTCAGTAACTACAAAGTTAATGGGTTTACTATTATTAGTAACTAAACTATGGACTCTGGTGATTAATAGTTTTGCACATTTTAGGGGTACGTTTTATCTTAATAGCCACAATAATGCATCGTTTTGGCTTATTTGAGGTAGATAATAAACACTAAACAAAATGATTGAACGAAGCGCCAACTCTAACGGAAGGCTAATTAAACCCAAATGATAACAATTGGCAGAGGCAAAAACTCGACGATTTGCGTTAACAAATACAAATATACCTCATTTCCGTAAGGTAGTCAGAAAAAGTGATGTTTATGGCTAAAACCGGCCAATTCTTCCCAACTTGCGGCTAACTTTATGGAAAGAAGGGTCTACAATCAATGCATCCTACCGATAGTCACCTATGGATCTGAAACATGGAACCTAACCAAGAGACAGACCTGCGAACTCAGAAGTATGCAATGTGCTCATGAAAGAATCATGCTCAACCTCACATGGAGGGATCACAAGACAGCACAGTATATCAGGGGGAAATCAACTGTCTGAGACATCATAGAATCCATAAGAAAACCCAAATGGCAATGGGCTGGTCGTGTTGCAAGATAGACAACCGATGGACATCATGTCTCATAACATGGATCCCCAGAGATCACATGCGAAACCGAGGCCGGTAGAATACAAGAAGGAAAGATTAACTGGACAAGTTCAGGAAGTATTGGCTCCGCGATGCTTATGAGAGAGAGAGAGAGGGAGAGAGAGATGTGGTAAATCCTGGGGAAGGTCTGTGTCCAACAACGGATGTTGAAAAACTGATGATGATGAAAGCACAATCATGGGCGCCAACTGACATTTTTCCAGGGGGGCGGGGAGAAGAGGATATATTTTCCGGAAGGTGGGGGATAGCATATTCGGAATTTCTAATTTTTATTTTATACGGGAAAAACGTCAAGTTGTGCTTACACAAAACAATTGTACTGCTTCTTCATCAACTATAAGGTTCCAACTTTCGAACATCTTCACTCGCGGTGGGATGGCTAGAGGGGGTGAATGCCCTATTTGCCTCCTCCCTTTGAGGACGACCATGAGCAAAATTATCAAATAAAATACCTATGAACTAAGACTCCAGAACAATAAAAGTTGTACTTTTACATTTATTGAACTCACCTGATTTGTAGGGGATAATATGCTAAAAAAATTAGTATCTGATTCCAAAAACATTCTCAAAACATAAATTTCGGTTAAAATTCGGTTTATCGATTCTAAATAAAAAAGATTTTTTAGATATATTTTTTTTAATGTAGTTTGCTTTCCTTCGAGCGGCCTTCAAAAATAGCTAAAACCAGCTATATTTTTCCATTTTCAGCTGACTTTACAGTTAAAAATTAGATTCCGAGTTCGCTATAAAATAGAACTAAATCGGCTAATTGTTTTCCTGAAATGGCCAAATTTTCGGCTATCTGTTATCGCAGGTTTTTATCGGCTACATAGAGGGGAAACAACCGGCTAGATCTACCCGGAAAATGGCTTATTAGGCATCCCTGAAACAAACGCGTAAACAGGGGTAACCAAAACGCTGGTTGTAGAATAACGTTCAGTTTTAACGTAAACGATTAATTCAAAGTTTTAAATATGCGAACTTTTTCAGCTAACAGACGCGAGTTGTTAAGTGACGTCATAGCGAAGGAACGCCTTTTTACCAAGTGTTCCCACACTGATTAACTGGTCGCAGGAGAGATCATATACTAGCACTATGGCGACTTTAATACCAATCTTATAAAAATAGTTTTTCTGTCTGTAAGTTTTATACTTCAACCCAGCAAAACGGTACATAGTGAGAGTTTTTTTTTCTTCAAAGTCACACCTGCTCAAATACTCTAACTTGGAGAATAGAACAAATGCAGGTAATTTTCAACTGTTGCATTGTTTTAGGAGAGAGGTTCAATTTACAATATAAACATAATGTGGAATTAGACTCTTATTTTGTGTTCACTAGGGATAACATTCAAATCGAACATTTTGATTTGAGAATTTTATGACATCATAAAATCTTTTTCTAGTTCTTTTTTTCACCTTACCTCATATTCTGACCACACTTTTTTCTATAAGTTGGGGGTGGGGGGTTAGGGGAACATTTTTTTCCTTTTAGTGGTGAAAATCGGGAGTAAATTTTTTTTTTCTCACACCAAGGTGTCAAAAGTGGGGGTTGGAATGTTTTTTCTCTTTTAGTATTTCATATGGAGATACTTTTTTTTTCTTTCTAGGTCAAAATTTGAAAATTGAGAGGAAACTTTTTCTGTCTTTGTAGAGGTCAAAATTTAACTGAAACTTTTTTCTATTTTAGGGGTCAGATTTGAGGGGTAAACAATTTTCTTTTCTTTTTTTCAGTTGTCAAAAATGATAAGAAACTTTCTTTTTTTTTTACGGATCAAAAGTGAGGGAAAACTTTTTCTTTGGTGGGGTATACTAACCATAGAGTAGAGAAAATGATTTCAACATCAATTCAATACAAAGGAAGAGACTTTACGTTGAGCTTGATGGCCAGTGAAGCGGGCTTTCAAATGGGTTCGTTCAATTAAAGCTAGTTCTTCTTAGAAATATTTTTTTTCCTTAGAAATACTGATTTTAAAGTTTTAAAGATATAATTAGAGGTTGAATATTGTTATTGCATCATAGAATTGGGGATGATACAAGCAATTGTAATGTTCTCTTTACCATTAAATTTGGATGCTATCGTAACCAAACATGCATAATGATGGGACCAATGTACAAAAAAAAAATGTGGGTTGGGGATACTACCTTGTTTAAAAAAAAAATTTACAGTGGGAAGTTCAAGAAAAATATTAGATTGCGCAAACAGCGATTTTTGCCAAAAAATCTTCGGTTGTTTGAAATCTCATGAAAATTTTCTTCTTGAACTCGGGTCACTCTCTGAATTTTGATACAAATGGTTCTAGATAGATTCCTTAACCCAAAATGATTATTAACACCAAAAGTCATGAGTTTTGGGTAATTAATATTGATTTCATTAAATTTTGGATTTATGCACATTTCATTTTAGTACTGCACATGCATATCTGACCCTATCAATCACAAAAATTTCTGTTGAAATATTTCAATTTATTCACTACATTTATTGGGCTTAATTTTTAATGTGACTGAATGCACCTACCAGACCTTTCATAAGTCAAGATTTCCAAAATTTAAAAAAATATGTCACTGTGCAGTGCACTATCAAAGAAAAAAAATTCCAAAAATCAAGTTCCTGGACACAAAATTCTTAGTGTGACCAATTGCATCTGTTGATTATATCATTTGGGGATGAAGGGAAGGGCTAGGAAAAAGATACTCTAGACATTACAGGCTTAAAGTCCTCCTAAAATTGCATTCGTCCCCTGGAAAAATGGAGAGCCTTTGCTTCTTTGTATATACCAAAAAAGGCTGGCTATGCCCTCAGAGCAGGCATGAGCTTTGCATGTATCCAGCTTTTCCTTATCCATTTAGGCAACAGCTAATTTTCAATTAAAACAGGTTCTGATAAAACATGCAAAACTGTTTGAAAATGAAGCAAATACAAGAAATTGATTCTAACTGAATATTGGCTATAATTTTGAGAATGTAAGAATTCACCAGATAGAAAAACACATTTTTCCAGGCTGGGGGGAAGAGGATATATTCACATTAAAAATTATGGAACAAGCTTTACTAAATGTATTGACTAAAACTTTGTGAAGAGTCATTACCATTACAACATTTATTTGGACAATCCAATCTCTTCTTCCCATCTCTTTGTTATTAACGCAAGGTTTTGGCCAATACAATCTACAACCTTCCCCAAGTGTAATATGTAACATTTGTTAAGAGAGACTATTTTTTTTTTTGTATGTGTCATAATATCCTACCAAGTTTGTGTGAAATTGTAAATAGAAATTGCTTTTTTTCTTTTTTTTTCCATCTATCCAACAACCAATATTGATCTTGCCACCCATCTCTACCATTTTATTACACATTATCAGAATCCAATACGTTTGCAAGCTTTAAAAGAAGTGCTATTGTACTCATAACAAACTACTAGTCACATATGCACATGATATACATATATATATATATATATATATATATATATATATATATATATAATCTGCTAAAAAGAATTATTGAAATCATTTAATGCTCCCTTTTACTATTAAAAATGTAATTTGATTAAATATCATGTGGCAAAAAGATCTCTTCTTAGATCCTTTTTAAAGTATAAAGTAAAACTTCAAGTACTCATGAATATTGGCAATTTTTTTCTTTTCTTAACACTACTCACCTTAAGTGGATAAATATCTCTTAGGGAACAAATTATTTGTGAAAAAAAAATACTGATATATACTGAACTTTAGAGCACTTAAAAAAAATGTTATAGTGATGAATTTAGTGACAAAAATGCAATTACCACAGCATTTTTATACCTCACAAAGTTGATGGGTTTAGCATTACTTACTATGAAATCTGTAGTTAGAATAGTAATTGATAATATTGTATTAGGAAATAATCAGTCAAGCCTTAACATGACTCATTTTTGAGTCATGGAATGCTTTTCACTCTTAACACCCAAATTCAAGATTTCCCCTCAGTATATTTGAATTGAGAGGGTTCTAAGGGAAGAAACTATTTGATGTAATAAACTAATTATAACAATCATGGCAAGAAAAATTAAAAATTACTAGTTGAGGTGAAGACTCTTGCTAATTAATCAAACTAAATTGAGCCAACCACAAAAAATAGTATTGGAGAAATTCAATTAAATATTTTTGTTTATTTCAAAAATTGAATATGGAAAATGAAATGTTGAATAAAATCATTGAAATATCAAACTGATGGCTGGCGTACATGTAAACAAAAAATTGCATGTCTTGGGCAAAAAATAGACTGACTTGCTGATAGCAATTATTTTTTGTTTGACTGCCTAAAGATATATTTTTTTCAATATCCTTCCTCCTTCCTTATTATAATAAAGCTAAAGTGAGTATATGCAACAAAAACTACAGCTGATATATGATGGAAACTTGTCTGGATATTTTATCTATGAACGTTTCGTTTATTCTAATTGATATTTTGTTGAATCTTTCTGTCAATTTTTTTTTTTTTTTTAATCATTAATTAGCTGATAGACGTTATGACAAACTGGGTTTTACTTCTGAATCTGTATATTCATTTTTTTATATACTTATATCGCATATTGCGAGAAAGAACCCATAACATAAAACAAACTTAATCATATGTTAATTCAAAGTATATTTTGTTATTTTTTTGAGTGTTTTAATTTGAATTTGTATATTTTTATATTTCATATCGGAAAAAATATACTTAACCATATGTTGATTTATTAGAATAAAAGAAATGAAATTCTAATTTCATTTAATACAAGCCAAATAACCGATCCGTAGGACATGTATTGGGTTAGATTCGGTAATAATTCTGGTATGACTTCTGTGTGCAAACCATTATCGACTCACTCTGCATTCCCAGGCTTCTCTAATCAATTTATTACATATTATGAAACTATGAGTTGGCTCCCTTAGACTAGAAGGTGTTTAATACTAGCTGACGTTTTTTGTTTTGTTTTATTTTTTCATTGATATTTATGAAGCTTAGCTTGTAGGTTGATAAATCAAATGGAAACGCAAGTTTCTGCCTATAACGCTTTTTTACCTGTTATTATACAGTGCAAGCAGAATAGATATGATGTCCTAACATTCAGGTGTACAGATTTCAGCAGCATCAGGCATTGTGAATATGGGTTTTCCAAAATCTTTGTGCGGGATATGTTTCAAGATTTTGGTGGTCACCTAATCATCTTTGTTCATTCCATCAACCCGTGGCCTTTTTTCTTCCCTGCCAAATGCACAAGAATATAGTTCCCCACCCTGCATTTTCCTCCTCATCAGATATGATGTGCAGGAAAACATCATCCTCTTCATTACTGTCTTTGCTATCAGTTTCCCGTATGTGTATGGGTTTCTTTTCTATTGTTCTCCCAGGTTTTCTCCTTTTTTTCCTTGGTCCAGCTTTAGTGAAAGGATGGATATCCTCTGGCATCAAGAGATCTGACCTAAGAATAGAAATAAACGCCTCCACTCCTCTAATATATGCCATACGCATTGATGTTGAGATGTAGGCTATCCATTGAGATAGCTATAGGGGATAGACTTCAAAACATTTCAAATTCAACTTCTTTAATCTGAAACTACTTAGCACACCAACCAAGTAGTTTCTCCCTGACAAAAAATTTTGACACAATTTTGTGGTTGTTTAAAAATAGCCTCCCTATAATAAAGACTGCACTAAATTGCTTCAAATTTTTTAAAATTCCTGTGGTGTTTATTAGAGTAAATATAGTATTTAAGCAGATGTCTATCTTATCAATTTTTAATGAAAGTGCTTCTACATGTGCCAATTCACTTGTGGTAAATAGTGGGGTTAGTTGGACCATGTTCCAAGTAGCCCCATGCAGTAATGATTTCAATATATGCAGTGTCCACAACACAAATTGGAACAGGTAAATCCTTTACTATCCCATCCCGATTACTTTGTATCAAACAATCAACAAACAAAAGTGTTTATTCCTGACTACAGTATTTACTAAACAAACTTGATATTTCTAACAAGCAAATATTTTACCTCAAGTTGTGAAAAATAGACAAACCTTACTTGATATCAATTTGGTTGAAAGTTAGTATAAGAGGCTCTTACAAGATGGCAGCACAGTCTTCACCAGGTTCTCTGTTTCTGCTGAAAGTGAGGTGTTTCAACATACCTCACCTTCACCTACCTGAGTTTGAACACTGACCATATGTGCCAGTGGAAAATATGGAATTATATTGGGACAGCTGAGTGCAAAATCGTTCAGATGGTGATACAAGCACGAAATTTTGCATGTGCTTCACATTTTGTCTGCTTATTAAGAAATTATCATTAGCCAAATAAAAATCCAATATTTGAGATATCCACCAAATGGAATTATTAAACTGGATGCAATTATCTTCATATGAATAGAAAAAACTGTCCAAATTGGAATTCGAGTGGTTAATTCTTATGTTTTGAAAGACAGAGATTCAATTTTTTGAATATCTGGATTTATGGAATGGATTTATTCATTATTTTTGGAAGATTTAAAACAATTTTTGTCACAGTTGTCTAATATTTTACTTTATTCAATTTTCATGGTAATTAGGCATCTGGATGCATCATTGTGTATCAAACCTTAGTACTGGTACACTCAGGTACGAAGTGCAGCTTAGGCCAAACTTATAAGATTTGAATCTTCCGTAGCATTTGGTCTTACATCAGCATTTCTCCATCTGTCGAAAACACTTTGCAATAGGTTGGAGATTTGTCCTGCAGACCTTTCATCCTTTGTCCACCCTCAGTCATTAGGATTCAGAAACTGTGGCCTACTTATGCATCTTGCTTAGAAAGCAGTAGGTTAGTAGACTAGAGTTATATAACCCATTGCTTTCTTGCAAACAAGTCCAGTTCTTCCTTACCAACTCTTACAGCAGTGCTGGATCTGTTGTACATGGTGAATAAATACTTCTCTAAAGTCAGCATACCTGATTATACTCATTCCAAGTGTCCCAAACCTACTTCTTTCCTTTGCCTCAAAATGCTGACACTTAATCACAACCAATAAAAGCATAGAAGAATAGAATACATCTTAGTTTTTTCTCGCCTAAGTACTGAATGCCCTATAAATGGGGACCCATTTCAGAATTGGTCCTTGACAAAGATCAAAAACAATACCTGAGCACTTGTACTCAGTGGCATAGGCCTTTACTGCAGGAATGACATATTGCATGGCAAACTTACCAAAAATTTTTGATCTTCAGGATGTCAAGGCATTTACTAATGCTCAGCCAATGATGACAATAGTATTGGATGCTGTTTCAAGATTCAAGGATCTCAGTCTATTGAGATTTCTTGGTTACAAGAAGCTTTCCATTGTCACTCAGAGTGGCAAGGAATGGATTGTTTTCTTGCTGAGAGGATTCTATTGTCATAGCCCCTTCCTTGATAAGAGATGAAAAGTTGAGAGAAAATATGAAAGTTTTCTCCTATTATTTTTTAGTAAAGCTGCTTGAATGTGTTTCAATTCTGAAGAAGTCAACTTTGTCTTTATTGGCTGGTAAGATGTGCATTGAAGTTTAGATTCAAGTGCTTTAATGAATGCTCTACACACATACACCTTTCTCATAGTGTATGGCTACAAAGCAGAACTGTCAGGATTGGCAATGTCCTTTGTGTCAAATTCCTATATAACAAATAGACTTTTCTACTCTCTCAATACCTACTTGCACTTCTGTGTCTGATCATGTTGTTCTCTATGTTGAGCTTCAGTCTTGGCATCTTATAATTCCTCATACTCCTGAGCAAGCTGGCTCTCTTCAAGCTAAGTAACCATCCATCTTTTGAGTGCTGATAGATCTTCAGCAAAGTCAATGGCTCCTCCATCAACCCTTTATAACAGCATTTGCTCATTCAGTGGCTTGGTCTATTTATATGGCTGAGAACAAGTTTCCTGCAAAGAAGTCTTTCGCCACATCTTGCTGCTTTTCAAGTGAAAACATGTCTTTGAGGTGTATAGAAAGCCAAGCATAATTCACCTTGTTGGCAAAGAGATAAAATATCATCTCTGTGAGGGTTTCATAGTAAAGAACAAAATTATCTTCTCTGAAAGAACTAACTAGTGTAAAAATAGACTATTCCAATGTCAACACCAGGTACCAAAATTGCTATTGCTGACTCTGCTGTTTAAGCATTACACACCAGTCTTTTAGATTCAACAAATCAATTGCCTTTTCAACAGCTTTTTCAATGTATTACCCATAAACTGCTGTCAAGAGCTTGCAGAGATTGCAGGCGGTGTCTCTTGTGTGTCTGACATGCTTTTGGGACATCAAAGACTGACAAGAAGAAATCAGTGTATCAGGATGTAATTCCAGACTGAATGAGATCACCTGTCTACCCACTACTTTGAAGTAGTGTTCTCATGGACCTCAGGGTAGCCACTTCCATGTGTAGACCACCAAACTTCTCTTCACCATGCAACTTGGGCCATTTTGAATACATACCATTATATTTGTCATAAATGAAATTCTTATCTTATAACCTTCTAAATGATATGACTTCCCAGAGTTTCTGAGAAATCTTAAAATCATCCATTATGTCCCTGCATAGTAACCCTTAAAAACCTAGGTCTGAATGAATTATGACAGGTACTTGTCTTTGATTAAGGAAATACACTGTTATCTTAATTTTTGCAATCACGTTTCATTGTAGCTACAGAATGAGTTTCATCTATAAATAGATGTGTCAAAGATGTGATACTTACTTTACCTAATGTAAATTTCTCTTTCTTGATGCATGGTTGGAGGACCATGTCATATGGCTTGGAAATTCAGCAAATCTCACCTTTTCAGGCCATTCATGTTTGTGTCAAAACTTGAGGAATATTAAGGAATGACTTATGAAGCTCTGAGATTGTTTTTCCTTACCATCTTTGCAGTAGTGAGTATGATGGACTTTTATTGGAGCTAGAATGTTGGAGAACTGAAATTATTGTTCCATGGAATGATGTCTGTGTTGTTGTGGAAGTTAGATTATGGTCAAATGTTGCCCATGGCTATTATTATGAATAGCACTTCAACATACTTGGTGATTGCAGCATCCTCTGGTTGTATCGATATTTCTAGCACACGATCATATAAAATACTACAGTCATTATCATGCAACATTTCAATGTTTCTTTCTGGTCTTTGCAAAAGCAGACACACCAACATAAACAAGAAATGGTGTTTCCCTGTCATTGAATGCCTGTTACATGTTGTGCTTCTGTGATCCTAGCATGACAATTATACTGGAGTAATTGGGCTATAGAAATAGTTGCAATTTAGTGCATCTAAAATGAGTGTGATTTAATGTCTGCTTTGTGCTTGATGATGCAGATAAATTGGAGAAGTGCTGTAGAGACTGATTCATGATATCCTGTTTGTAAACTTCCATCAAATTAGGACGTAGTATGTGCCAGCATATTTTCTTTGCAGCAATGAGGAAATCCTTGCTTATACAGACATAAAGTAACATTGTATGCTGTGTTTTGCTATCCATTTTACTTCCATTTAAGCAAAGATCACCAAACATTCTTCAGAAAAAACACCATAATTATCCAACTACAAAAACATATCACATTTGCAACATGTGTAATACATCTTGAAATAATGGGTTATTGATTGGTGAAAACCTCATGTTTGTATCTTCATTAGTTTGCTAGTGTCCGAGTTATCACGTGTCAAAAGTGTGACAAACTACAGTAATTATAGATATATAAAAATAGTGTGATGCTTTCAATGAATACACATATACAGGCATCCACTGATAAAACACTTTGTTGAATTGCAGTTTGCAATATAAGGTGGTCAAGTGGTGGACACCCAGAAAATTCTGAATTAAAAAAAAAAGAATTTCCTTTTGAACCTGTAAGCCAGATATTTCTGGCTGCTTGCTATACCATGAGCCAATATTTTGGGCTAAGTTTGCACCATAAGCCCATTTAATGACAAATGTGACACAACTTCATACCCCTTGATAAGAAGTAGTCAATGAATGAAACTTTTCAAAATTAATTTATTTCCCTTTTCCCCTCAGGAGCTTCAGGGGAAGGCATTGTAGCTATGGGTTCAAAAGGTCGAGTCATTGCTGCAAATACCTTGTAAAACACTGTACTTATTTTAGTGGTATTATTTAATAAAAACAAACATTAGGAGATATCTTTGTTCAACTTTCACTTAGTTTGTTTTTTTTCTCATGATAGACAATCTTTGCCATCTTTCACCTATTATTATTGCTTTTGCCCGCCCATTTATCTCAATTATTGCAGCTTGGTTATAATGCAGTTAGCTTTCATGGACCCAAATATGTGTAAACGACAGAATCACTTCAAAAGAAAGAAAACAAAAATCAAGTGCCCTATTGATCATAATCGTGTTTTCAGACCTGGAAGAGAAGATAAAAAATAACAAACAATGAAAGATTTTTTGAGTACAACTCCATCAACATGTAGAAATTTCAAAATTCTACATAACACTTGAAGTTTAAGATTTATTTACATTATTTTCTTTCTTTTTTGTACATAATACAGTCACCATGTGTCAAGATATACATATCTTCTGAACAACTTGGAGACAAAACAGAATCATTTTTTTTTTTCTTTTTTTAATTTTTAATTTAGGTAAGTGTCAGGCTTTGCCCAAGAAGATACCCTGACCCTTGGGACAGGGAACTACAAGCGTCTCACACAGCTAAGCAAAGGAAAAAATGAAAAGAGGTAGAGTAGAAAGGAGGTGGAAGGGTGAGAGGAAATGAGACGGAGAGGGGGAAATAACGTTGTCTATGAATTCAATATTTTGAATTTTTTTCTTTTTTACATAAATAGAAGTTTTCCTTAAACATTTTTTTCACAACTGATCTTTTTTTTTTTTTTTTCCCTTTCATTTTTTCTAACACTTAATACCTTTTTCCTCATGATTTTATCTTTTTGTCCAACAGGTTCTTTTTTTTTTTTCATGTTAGAAAAGAAGTGGGGGGAAATAAAAAGCTAAGATCCAACTCAATTTCTAATACTGATTTTATTTCCTTTTAAAATTTCATTTTAAATCATTTTTGTAAAACTGTTTAATTTTACAAGTCCATGTACAATATGTTTATTTAAATATATTTGAATTTTAATTTTTTTAAATATTTTTTTTAAATTTTTAATTTTTTTCAGAGCTGGATTGGTGGTGATGATCACGGGGAAGAAAGATGGTGGGAGGGTAATGATGAAAGAGGAAAGTAAAAGGGTGTTGGGAATGGGGGTGGGGAGACAATAAAAAATATATGCAACATCAACCTCTCTATTAATTTTTCTTATAGCCATTCACCCAACATAAATTTTTATTTTCAAAACCATTTTTTGACATATTTGTTAACAAGCCAGGAGGCATATTTAGTTTATCTTGTTTCTCAAAGAATTCAAGTTCGGGATGGAGGCGGGAAGGGTGACAGGGATGGGTTTATGGAGAAGAGGAATAGATGAGGAAATAGCGTTTGTGTTTTTATTTATTTGTAACACCAACTGTTCATACATTGTTTTTTAATCAATGTTCCATCTTCCATCTTGTCTATATGCTCTTTTCAGAACTAAAGAGCAACAGTAAATGGGCATTTCGGCCTCATTTAGTTTTTGAAGGAGAAAATGACTAACTACAAGAAATTCAAAATGAAATAGAATCATGTTTCATAAATCTTTTTTCAAAAACTTTTATAGCTAAATTTTGTTTATTCATTTTCATTTTGTCTAAAAGGCAAAATAGAAAGGGTTGAGTTTTGTTTTTTTACCAGATGGTTAAAAAATAAGAAAAGAGATTTTTCTCAAGTAATTTTATGAAAGTGTTAAAATTTCACACCCGCACACACTAAATGTTGAAAGGCCACATAAATAAGAAAAATTCATGAAAGAAAAAATAAAGTAAATACATAAATTATATCCAGTCTTTTTCGCCATCAAATACCAAAGGGAGGCCGAAACGTCCATGGTCAACACATCCAACAACCCCATTCAACACAACAGAATCTGGAGCTTTTATTTTATACGAACAATTTTTTTTTTCACCTGACTTCATATTCTGAATTATACTTTTAAAATATTTTTGATAGCTTTCATATATTTGACATCATAGAAAAACAAAACTATTAAAAGTGCACACACTCAGATTTTTAAAAGCGGTATATAAACTTGAAAATGACGCAAATGAAATGAACAAGCAGTTTTTTAAATTCTATATACAGCACAAATTCTGGTAGAATGATAATCTTTCTTAAACCTACCATTATGTTCAATGAAGTTTCAACTATCATTTATCAAATTCAGACTAGCAAACATTATGTTCATTTAAATCTTTGTTCATTTTATTGAAAGCCATCTGTGCGTGTACTTTGAAAATGTTTCCAATGATTTCAAGAAAATCAACTCTATCAATGCTGCTAAATTTTTTGAAAAGTATCATGTAAATATGAGGTCAAACAAAAAAAATTGTTCATCATAAATATATGTGTGTGTATGCAAGATTGTGTGCGTGTGTGCAGGTATGTGCGTATATATATACATACACACACATATAGAGTAATACACACCGTGTGTGTATGCACATACTTGTACGTATATAAAAAGAAAAAGAGAGAAAGAGATTGATACATATAGGTAAATACATGTACACATAAAGCTTAGAGAACCAATTTTTTATGGCTGACAAAATCTATGACGAGAATCCTTTTTTGTATTCTTTTCTCTCTCTCTCTTTTATTTTTTTTTTTAGAAAACAGCATCTGACCACATACACATGCATGCATAATCTCTCATTACCTTCCTTTACCCCCTCCCCCTAAAAAAATTAATTTTTCTTTTAATGTTGAATTTAAGTTATATTTTCCTTAAAACAACAAGAGCTATCACAAATGTAATGAGGTCTTTCACCACTCCCTTTTTCCCTATATTTTTAAGGAAAAAGAAAAAAAATCCAATAAATAAAAATAAATATCCACATTCTTTTAAAAGCAGGTTATCTATCCTTTTCTTTTCATTTTTCCTCCCAACCTCCCCTCAATGTAAAATAGATTAAAAAGGTTAAGAAATTTGGACAACTTATGTCTTTGAATAGATGAAGCATTGTCATTATTATTTAATTTGGACTAGTTCTTTCATCTTATTGTTGGTTTCTATCAGAATGATTGTTTTTACATTTTATAATCTTTGAGTAAGGAGCATGGATCTGAAATGATTTGTCTCCTATAAGATCTGAATTTGCATCCCATATCCTTGGGAGCCTATTTGACATGAGCAGCACCTTGTCAATTAGGCCACAAAGGCTCATCAATTGAAATTCAAATAAGAGATGCTCATTCCAAATTTTTTGGAGGCTTATTTTTTCAATTTGAGATCTATGTTGCTTACTTACTGGCCATAGTATAAAAACATGAGCATCGCAATAAAAAGCAACAAAAATATGATGAAAGAAAAACTTGTAAAAAATTGAAGAGTTTTGTGAACTGAAGCATAGCCGCTAGCATTGCTAATAGAGATCAGGAGTTAGATTTTACTCTTTCCCTTGCTATATTTTGAATCTTCATATTATATACACATATTACCAAATTATTGAAAAAAAAAACTTCAAAGTTGATAAATATGTCTCTCTCTTCATGATTGGGGGAAAGAATGTTCATGTAATTTAGTATATAATACTCATCATACACACACACACACACAGACACTCAATGATCTTCATACACTAAATTGCATAAATATTCTTTGAGTTAAATGTATTTTATATGTAAGTGTGTTAGGGAGATGGAAGAATATTTATGTGACTTAGTATATAAGACTTGAATTCTCAACTACATTAACATTCTTCCAAACTGATAAATACAGGGTATATATACAAACTTATATGAATGTTGGATTGAAACATTAATGCAGTTTATATAAGTTTATATTATTAGAGAAACGATCGAGAGATTAGAAATAGTTTTGAAGCTAGTAGGTTTCTTTCTAATTTAAAATATCATTTTCATGAATTGTAAGACATGGTTGCATTTTTGTCATGGAAAAAAATCAAACAGAGAGAGAGAGAGTGAGATAGAAAATATGGCAGTATTATGATTCTAAATGAAGTGATTCAGTAATTCATAAACCACTTGATACCGCTTCTAATTGACAGCAGAGCTCTTCAGTGGAGGAAACAAATTTTGTCGAATTTATTTTGTTAGATGGAATAAAAGAAAATCTAAAAATTCACCTGAAGCTGAAAGGGAGGTAATTTAGATATTAACATTGAAATTTTTTTGTATGAATTTAAGAGTTGAAATCTTGACTGTGTGTTCTTGTGGCTATCAAATTAGCTGGTCAAATCTAGTGTAGAAGTTGTTTAATTTCTTTTTTATGTGTGAAGTTATTCAGATACTCAATAATAAAGGAAAGATCCCTAGATTTATGATATAAAAATATCATGTAAAATGAGATTTAAAAAAAATGCATTTCAATTTCAAACTTCTAAAACAAATATTTTTGTTGTTGCTGGGCATATAATGATAATATTGTACTATATAATGAGGATTTAGAACAGTGATCTGCCTAACAGCCCCAGAATTATTAGTGAATTAAAAATGTAAATCTGTTTCTTTTAGATATGTGTGTGTATGATATATATATATATATATATATATATATATATATATAAGAATGAAACACCTCTGCAGAAAATGTTGGTCATCATGTGGTAAATTACATCAAGTGTTCCTGGGTAATTTTGTATATGGTGAGTCCAAATGTTGATCAATACTTTTAGGGAAATAATCTCCCTCTCTCTCATGATCATAGGCAGAAATGGATTTTAAATCCAGGGTTTTATTTCTTTTACAGGGACAGTTGAATTCATAGGTAAAAAAATCAGAAATTTTGTGAGAAGATTCTTAGAACTTGAGGCTCTTCAAGTATATTTAATGTTTTGATTAATAATGTTTATTTGTCTTCAGTTGTTGTTTTGAAAAAATCACAGATTGCAAGAAGTTTGAGATTGCCACTTGAATTACAGAGCTTCAGTTTCAAGAGGCGATTACAGTTTAAGAAACAACTCTAAGAAAATTATATTGAATATCAAGCCTAGTTTTTTTTTTCATTTAAAATATTAGAGTAACGCTTACTAATTGACTTATTTGGAACAATGAAAACAGAAATAAATACTATAATTATGATATAACTGGAAGTTGCTTATATATTACATTCTATAATAAGAAAATTTTAATGAATTACTTATTTTCACTTGTGTAATTTACTACTTGAAAAAAGATCAAAGTTTACTATTCACAGTAATTATTTGCCTCCCCAATAGGGTAAATCCAACACAAGGCCAGGTTTAATGTGGGATCCCATAGGCATATGTGTGAATGAGGACAAAATTTGCCCACTCCAATGACCAGGTGTTAGAATACCTTCTGACCCCTCCCCTTATAGCTTAGGGAGGTGCTACCCCAGATATGGATTCCCCAAGTTTGCCTCATTTATGCTGCATCTGCAAAGATTAGAACATGAACAAAGCCATATAAGAGGGAAAAGATCAGAGATTACCATTCAGATGAGTAAAATTCAACTTGAAAATGCCTAAAATACTTTTACCTAAAGGTTTGGTTACTAGATGTTTTCCTAACAGAATGTTTTCTATAACTGAATTATGTGTCATTAGAAATGTAAATATTTTGAACTTCTAGTATATTGAATAATATATGCAATTACTCATGATATATTATAGACTTGCTTTTATTTATTTTCAATAATAAATATGTAAGCTGGGAAAAGATAAGTACTTGATGATTTTATCCAACAACTGAAACGAGACTATAGTTTTTCTAATTTGTTTATACATTTGAATGAATGTATCTGAAAATGAAAAAAAAAAATATTTGGATGCTTGTAGTAAATTTATCACAAATAAAGTATTTTTTGAAACAGATAAAAATAAGAGATCGAAGAAGTTTAACTCAATTTTTTTGTAAATCAGTTTCAGGAATACAAGCATCTACTAGTTTTCAACCAAGAATTATACTCTACTGACATTGTCAAAATCAACTTTTAGCATCTAAAACTTCTGAATTTGGTAATGTTTGTTTTTGAAAACTTATTTTATTTCATGACTTAATTTTCTTTGCACTTGCATTGGCCACTCTTATTTAATGATTCAAACTATGCTTTTCCCCCCTTATATACCATTGTTTTCACCTAAAGTAAATAGAGTATTCAATGTTAAAACCAATAAAGGAATTCAAATAGTAGTATTCCAGGTTACATATGAGTTATGATGATATAAGATATACGTGTGAGAAAAGTGTTTGTAACATATACTTCAAGCTCTGTAAAGGTATGAATACTTGAGTCATTCAAGAGATTTTTGTCATAAGACAGGACAGAGTTATCTACCTTGAAAAGAGTATAAAAAAAAGAATTGCTGTTTGGTTGCTCACCAATGTTTTCAGAATGTAAGTAATGTGCGAATAGCAGTTAGGTGGGAAGGGAATCACAACACTGTAAAGGAAGCCGAGCTAATATTGAAGGATTTTCCTGCAATCCTTCTACAATGGTTAATCTCTAGTTAAGCAAGACACAAAACATTTATTTTATAATGCAGACAATGTCACAATTCTTCTTTAGGAAGATTCTGGGGGTAATGTAGAACTTGATAACTTTAATAACCAGCAGTCAAAATTTATTTTTCAAAATATAGTAAATTTGTTAAAAATGAAAAAGATTATCAGCAATCAACCTGTCTG
Source organism: Thysanoteuthis rhombus (assembly GCA_963457665.1). NCBI lineage: Eukaryota > Metazoa > Mollusca > Cephalopoda > Oegopsida > Thysanoteuthidae > Thysanoteuthis > Thysanoteuthis major. Next base: position 16,439,458 of record OY735219.1, on the reverse strand, counting down.
ACAAAATCATTGACCAATCAGCTTCAGCCAGATGGTAAAGTCACTCAACCTCAAGAGTTTTAGCAGCTCCTTAAAAAAGGAAAATGGTTCTTAACTGTTTTAGTTAAATAAGGTAAATTTCAGTTTTGAATAATTTTATGGTTGTTATGTCTCAGACCAAATTTTTGGATTGTTTGGGGTCAATAGTTAAGGATATTCATCCCAACCTAGAAATAAATTGAATGATGTAAATCCTAATTTTGCTGTATAAATCGGAAACAAAATGCTTTGAACATTTTGCAATTACAAATCTCATTGTGTAAATCAACCATGGACTGAAATAATAAATGAATTTCCGTCTATTTGTTTGTGTCCTATCTTTGTTTGACAGGGGGCTCTGGAACCTGAGAAGAGGGGTTGTGGCCAAAAAAGGTTGAGAATGGCTGGTGTAAATGATGCTGTCTATTGAGAAAATGAAGTGCTTAAAAAATTTTCCTTTCACTCTTTCACTTGCACAAAACTTTGTTATATATATATATATATATATATATATATATATATATATATATATATATATATATATATCATGTATCAGTAAATGTTTGGACACTTTTGGAAGTTTTCAGGTCCTGAAAATGTTAAAAAGTCACTCTTGACAAAAGTGATTGAAAAGGTGTTACCTGGCATTATTCTGTTTTCATGGAATAATGAAATAAGAAATTAAACAAATGAGGGTTGGGGTGGGGTAGTGAAGTTTTCTGTAATAAGTTTGGAATAACATAAATAAGATAAAAATGAAAATGTTTTAGAGCTCAGGGAAGAAGAGTAATCCAGCATAGAAAAACAGGTTTTAAAAATTATATGCACCAATGTTAAGGCTGGAACCAAATAACTTGGCTCCTCAAAAAGAAAAATGGAACAGTAATAAAAAATACATTCAATATTTCATTTTTAGTGTCAAGGTTTCCCACTTTGTATAGATTACATACACAACATCAACAATGACCAATGGTTAGTGCACTAAGGGATGAGGGCACGCAATCTGAGGCTAAAAGAGATGAATTATTAGCCAACAAATCCCTGAGGTAAAAGGGTAGGAAAAAGGGGTAGGCTGACTGATGACCCCTTTAGTGCCAAGAAGCTTTTCAAAATATACCACAACAAATTGTTGTCAGTATAATCAAAAAGAAATATAAAAACCTGGATTTTTTTTCTTCATTTATTCATAAGTTTGACTTGAGCTTAGATTATACCAAGGGTGATGTAATTAAGGTAAGGGATATATCCTGAAGTTAAGAACAGATCCAATTGGGTGTTGGGGTTCTAAGGTGTCTGGACCTCCACTTCCCCACTTGGGCAAAGCATAATTAATTTTTTTTGAATAACTAGAGAAATCTTATAAATAAAAAAAAGACTACTAAATTATCTCAAGTGAATATAAATTAACTGTAAAAACAAAAAATTATTATATCCATTGTCAAATCAAACAGATCGAGTAAAACAAAAATGTTTTTTTTAATTGGACCCCCACCCCAACTCAAAATGCTGGATCTGCCCCTGCTATTTCTAATCTGCAGATTCATACCTAAAAGGTGACATAAAACAATTGACTTTCTAGGTCAGTATTTAGTTTTCAACTAAACATGCACATAAGCATTTTTCTCTTCAACATTCTCTCTCGATTTTGTCAATGTTGTACATCTGCTTCGTGGGTATATTATGCTAAGACAACAAAAATGCAGGCAGAATGATACATTTTTGTCAAGTTACAAATAGTTGTTTAATGTTAAAGGATATATCTTAGCCCTTCTTGTTCGAATAATCTATTGTAAGCCACTAAAATTTATTTATACCATTCAATTTTTAGTCAATAGGACTTTTTTCACAATTATTTAATTTTTAGTGCTATAATCTATTAGTGAAAAAAACTTCTATCAACTTGAAAAATATTTTGAATTCAGCTGTAGCTATAGGGTTGGTAAGATTTGCTACCTTCGTTCCTGTTAATATTTCAAAGGTAATGATACTTCTGGTTGCTTGTCAATTATTTTTTGGTGATACAGAAAAAAAATTAAATTCTGAAGAGAATTAGATTCTGGTGGTCTTATTGAAGAATTACTTTTTCGTCTATTTTGGCTATGTCTCATTCAAACAAATGAGCTATTGCTTTAGCAATGGAGTCATTATCAGATTTTATACATGTTTATGCAAATTAATTTGTGTAATTATTATATTATGCATCTGGTAATACAGTTGTTACCAACTTAAAACCTTTTCATGAATTAAGCTTTACTGATTTGAGCAAAAAGAATTAAAAGCAATAATACTCTTATTTTTTCCCATGTAATTTTCAAATTTGACTGTTAAGAGTAAAATTAGATATTGTAAAATATTCTTCCTTCCAGTAGCAACAAATATCAAACAAATCAAAAACTTTTTTCTTCCATATCAATGGTTAGATAAATTTATGAAGATGGTTGCCATCATTTTTCCTAGCAGGTGGGAGTGGGGCTCTTCAGCTATAGAGTGATTAATGCAATTATCTAAGTAGGAATTAGAAATTGGAACAGTTTTGTGAACATATTTCAGTTCTTATACACCAGTAGTAGGAACAATAGTGAATGTTTGAGAGTTACAGATTTCATAAGTATGCAAATGGACTAACCGCAGAAAAGTGCAAATGTATAAGGTATACAAGGGTCATGATTAGTTAGCTCTTCACGTACATAAGGATCCTTTAGTTCCAGGAGACTCTCTCTTTCATTGTTTAACTCTTAACGATTTTTTTTTTTAAATTTATTTTCAAGGGAAATAAGACCTGGGTAGAATTATTTCCCTTTGACCATAACATGAATTTGTAATTTTTTTCTATTCAATTTATAGAAGAGTTCCATTGTCAATTACAAGAGGTCCATGAAGTTAAGAGTTAATGAAAAACAGGCTCTTAAAAGATCAAGAGTCATGGAATTTATGTTTATTGATGACATATAAAGAGGTGTGAACAAAATGGAAAAGAAGTCCATTTCAACTGTAAAAATTTATCTAAAAAAAAAAATCAGCCTATGATAGTCCAGGTTAAATATTGGCTTACTGTGATGACATAGGCTGATTTTTTTTTTCATAAATATTATAGGCCATCTTATAAATGTCAGGATATACATTTTTGAATAGTATGAACAAAGGAATAAAATATGATTATTGTAATCCTTTTTTGAAACTTGGAACTTCGCTTTTAGTTCTAATTTAAAATGTTCCCTTAAAAAAATTGCATTCTTTATTTCTCTAGCAATATTTCTTTTATTTGGCATACTTTGTCATAATATAGTTATTAGACATGCATAATTCATTTTCAATTTGATATTTTAAAAAAAGACAAGAAAACATAACTAAAACAATTCATGGGAGAATAAGTATTTCTTTTCAGAACTTCAACAAAAACATTACTGACAAACTTTTTGATAACAATTTTTCATTTTATAAGAAACTTTGGTAATCAGGTATTGTGATGTCCATGTTGGGCTTCCATACATAACAGTAAGTGACCTGGCTTAGTGAGATAATGTGTGATGCATACGAAAGTCATACTGGCACGCACTGTGTATTAGTGAATAAAATCAGTTTATCTGCTCTCTTCTCTATCAACATATAAGAAGCAAAATATTGCAATTGTCATCTTAACATTTTATATCATTTTTTTCTCTTAGCAAATGAGCAAAAATAATTTATACCATCTAGAATTTTCTTTTTGATTCAGAAATATTACCTGCATTATGATGATATCCCATTCAAAGCAAGAACTGCTCATCTCAGGAGTCATACATGATAATCATGAACAGTGACATTGCTGGGGATTTGGCTCCTTGAGAGGCCCTCCAAAATTTAGTGAGATTTGATGAAAAAGGATAATTTTTGATTAATAGGTAGGCACTATCACTTAATTGGTGAAAAACAACCAAAAGGCTGAATTATTATTTATGCAATTCATGTATGTACAAATATATCCTTATTGTATTATGTCAGTAGAAATTCTGTTGGTGAACTACTATTCATAAAGCTTGGCGGGTGCATTGCCGGGCCCTGAGGGACATTTTGATATCCCCCTCCTCAGCTATGCCTCTGTTCGTGAAATTTTAAAGAATTTCAAGATAAGGAAATGATCTCTGCATGTTCATATTATTACGTACGATACCAAAAGAAAAAAGTTTAGTTAACACATGTTGCACATTGACTGTCCAAGAATTATATTCACTCATGAAGCACAGTATGGTAAACCCATCCTGAAATATATTATAGTGCTAGAATTATAACAGGATTAATGATTACACAATAGGATAATTTTCACGTGTTCAATTTGGGTATGCATGGCTATTTGATTAGTTCTACATGTTGAATTGAATGAGAGAAAAAAAAGAAAACCATTTTAGTAATATTGTATATAATAAAGTCAGTTTTTTTTTTGCATTGTTGTAAGATTAAGAAAAGCAGATTAATAATGATAAAAATTACAAATTAAAAAAAATAATTGATTGAATTTTCTTCAGTTAGTGAGGGAAAATTGCAATGTTTACAGGGATTTTACATAGCCAAGAATAAGTGATAATACTTATCTAAAGAAACATTAGATTGATAATAATACTGCTTTGAAATGTTTTAAAAAATTAGAATTTTGAAACCCTAGTTGGATAGAATAGAATCAGAAATATTCCATTGAAGAGCAAATTTTATAAATGTGATTTGGTCAGAAAGCAGTTTTGTATAGAAATTCATTTTGTGAAATTCTGGTAGTTTTAATTTATGTACAGATAAAATAGTCACAACAAAATCAGCTTTTCTGGTTTTGCTCCTTTTATTTAAGAACGACAATTTTTCCATCTCAGCCATGCTAACTTGTATTGGATGCTTGTAATAACCACAAATTAATTTTCTGGTATTTTGGTATCTATACGACATTCACTGCACCTACATTTTACTGATCCCTACATCTATTCCACATTTTTTGCATTAACTCCGATTTCAGGGTCAACAAAATTTTAATGATGTTTCATTGTAAAGTAATGAAAACTTGCTACATTCAATAACTTATTAGCAGTCTGAGGAGGAGTTAACTAACAAAAAAGTGGAATGGATGTAAAGATTGGCAAAAAGGAGGAACAAGGTGCAATGAGTTGTATAGTTAACAAAGTAATACCATTTTTTCAATCAAATTAATCATTTGTAAACCATTGAATGGATAGTTTTTATTTTGATTTTGTGATGAAAGATTTCAAAGTTTGTCTTGAATTAAGATGTGGCAGATATTCAAGCTTTTTATTTAATTTTTATTTTTGAACACATCTACTATGGCAAGTATTGATCCCTCATTAAAGACCTTGGTTTTATATAAAAAATATTAAGAACTATTTTTTCTCTATTCATTATTTTACCTCATTCCTCTTTAAAAGAACAAATCAATATTATAATTGAGAAAAGTTTTAGACCAAGAAACACAGCCTTTAATTGCCAAGCAATTTGCTCAATTTTCTTGGTTACGTATGCAGTAAATATTCATATGTTCATATTACATGAAATATTTTTTTTTCTGGGGTGTGTCATTGTCACAGCAGCAGTTCACCATTGACATATATTAGGATAAGATTTTTATTTTTGCACATTTGTATGTAATTTCGCAGGCTTGTGCCTTCCCCAAGTTAATTTGTCAAAAATAACTTCAGTAGCAAATTTATGATTAAAATGTTCATCATATATGTTGGTGTATAAAACAACCTCAAGAATTCTAATTTAAAATGTTGTTTTATGCTGTTCTCCATTGCCATTGATGATATATGATGTTAAGGTTTAGATCTAATACTTGGTGTATATGACAACCATTGCCTTTTGGAGGATATTTTAAGGTTCAAATTTTGTCTTATACACAGACATATATTTGATATATATATATATATATATATATATATATATATATACATGTGTGTGTATTTAATTGTTTGTCTCAAGTTGTCTCAAGCTTAACTAACTAGAGATGTAAAAGCAGATATACACCTGTATATCAGCAGTAGATGCTCTTACTAATATTTGAATTGCATAGTCAAGTGAAAAAATTTGTCTGCTTGAAGAGAGCCATGGATTGCTACCTTAGTAATACTGCTAGCATAGCCAGTGAGAGTTGACATGGTTATATAGTAGTCACATCACCTATTCAATATCTACCAGTATGTAGAGTTTCAACAGTGAAAATATGAAAATACAGCTGCAGCACGAAATAGGGTAGACAGATTTTTACATTCTTGTATAATACTGATTTCACTAGCCCATGAATAGACTGATTAAAGTGAGACTAGGTAATGAGCATGAACTTCAACCACTAACATTTCAGATGATTAATGACTACCACATGAGCTATGTGTCTCACCCTGAACAGAATAAGTAAAAAAAAGTGGTTGTTGGTTTGCAGAAAAGATGAAAGTTGGTAGGTATATTATGGATATTTATAGTTCCTGGGTAACCCAGATTTTTCAGGCAGTTGTGAGCATGACTGTGATAAACCGTGTCCAAAGCTGAGAAATCTGCTTCTAAGCTTGAATCAGTCATTAGATCAAATATCATATCATGGCTTGGCTTGGCTTCGCGAACTAAGAATTTGGAAAGTTTTCCACGTCTGTTGCAGGCCCTCCAGAGAGCCCTACAGTTAGACGCTCGCATATACTTCATGCACTTGCCAAAGGAATAAAACAATCATACAGCTGTGTTTACCATTTGTTTTCAGTTGTTTCTCCAGAAGACTGAAACTAGACTCTTGAATCCATATAAAAAATTGGAAATCTCAAATAAGGGGAAATAACTTCTGGCCAGAGTTACTTTCCTTGTATTTTAAGATAATTCAAAAACGTTTTTTTATTCAATTCACCAAAGAGATTCATTAGAAAAAATTTTTAATGATTGAGGAATTTCTCTAAATTTCAAGCAGTTCATGAATTTAAGAGTTATTAGTCAGACTAAACACTCATTTTCAAGTAGATAGAGTAGAAAACTTGAAAAACAAGTTCAATGAGATGTTTTGTGCTCAGTTTACCCTAGTGACTCAAAATTATGCCAAAAAATAAGTCATTATCACAATTGTCATTGATACTTCTACTGCCTACTAATCTTTTTTAAATGACTTCATTCTGCCTTTTTTGCTTGAAATCTTCAATCTAAAATCCTAGTGGGGGAGGACCAAAAGGTAAGAGGGGATCCCCCTTGGGATATCCCAATGTCAAATAATATTGGCTGCAGGAACTTATACTTAGTTGAACAATATTGATGATAATAGTAGCAATGATAGTGGTGGTGATGATGGTAATAAAAATAAATGTCATACCTGTAAACCTTTATGGAGTGTCCTGGACCTGAGCCTCAACCAACCCAGATCAACCATACTGAACATTATAAGGAATATTGATAACAAAAATTAGTTATTGATAAAGTGATCACTCCCTTTAATTAGGTAACTTGGATATATTTTTTGATAATTAAAACAAACATTAAAAATACGTGGATTTTCTTTTGGAAATAATACATTAAATTTATGTGTATATCTGTGTTTTTAATAATATATCGAATGCATGTGTGCACGTGTATATATACATTGCAGACTGCCCGTATATAAATAATTATGATTTATAAGAAGTGATACGAGATAAAAAAAAGTAAGGAAGTTACCTTTTTCTCTCTTTTCAAAATAAATAAATAAAAAATGTCAGCAGTACATATGTAAAGGTAGTTAGAGAAGCAACACATGAGAAAAAAGTCCCTCAAGAGAAAAATCCCAATGCTAAACGAAAACAAATCATGAAAAATAATAATTGTAATAATGAAAATGAATAATAGGTTTTGTTCATGTGGCAGTATTTTTTTCCATACAGTCTGGCTAAATTTATTATCCACAGAAAACAAATATACAGTATATGTTGTAAAAACTCCCTTTTCTTATTCAGTAAGAGACAATATATTTCTTTTTCTTTAAATAGGTATTTGTATGAAAGATGTTCTCATTTTTTGCTAATCAATATGAAATTGAAAGAAAATGAAGTCACTAATAATTATTCATATATATATAACACAGACATCAATATCTATGTACTTAATTGTATTATATATCAGTAATTTAGTGTATGTACTATATATGTATATTTAGCTATTTATTTAATCGGCAACTCTTCTTTTCAACATATTCGTGAATATCTGTTTGGTAATAATGCTTTTGATTTAATACATATTCATGAACAACTTCCAGTAATGTCATTGTAGATTATTTCTTCAAAAGGTTCTGTGAATGGTTTTTGTGCTTGTCCCTTTGTTTCCATATCCTTGGAAAATATTTCCTCCTGGAAGGAGATATGTAATGTTTTATGAATCCGTATCACCCAAAAGCTGTTGTCACCAATTTTTTTTATGAAACTTTCATTCACAAGTGTTTTGCACATCCATAACTAGGTAATAACTTGGTGAATTTTTTTGTTATGTGAAAAAAAGCAGTGTTAGAAGATTTTAAATGTTTCTGAAATTTCCCGAATAAAGCCAAAATTTTTCCCGAGTGCCTTAGAGAGAAGCAGGCAGGCAGGCTGTTGAGACACAGACAAGCAAAATACAAGGGTAAAACAGCTTAGCGAAAGAAGAGAGGGGAAAAGAGCAAAGCAGAAAAATTTAAGAGTTTAGCGGAAGAAGTAAGATGAAAAAAAGAGATAAATGAAATGATACTCAAACAAATATAAAATAAACCAATCACAGCCAAATTTATAATCAACCAATCAAATTATGGGACTGATATAATGCATGGTTCCTTCTCTTTACAGGAGACTTTTTAGAGAAAGATGTAAATTTTGATTGATTAATAAAAGTACTAGTTATTACCCATGAAAAAAAAAAATCACAGATAAATTTGAATTTCTATGAGATTATTAGTTTCTTTTCGGGGGTGGGGGGAAATATATATATATAATATATATATATATATATATATACCGGAGGCCATAATGCATTTGGTAAAAATATCTTCTGGTTTCTTCACATACTCTTACTCATTTTATCACTTAATAGTTCACTACTAATAGTAAAAATGTTTACCAAGGTTTTATCAAAAAGATACTGAACTCATCCAAGTGGAAGAGTCACAAAAAAGTCATACTCCATTATATAACTAGATTGTTGTAAGAAAAAGGCTGGTCACCTATGAAATAACTTTTCCTTTTGACTCATTAAAAGAAAAAAAATCAATATTATGCTAGCCTAAACCAATGTACCAATATTCTTTGGAATTCAACTTTTAAAATATTTGTACTTTCTTTGAGTGAGATTTTTTACTAAAAAGTGGGAGACAACATTTTCAGGGTTTACCAAAGAAAATAAGTAGCAAATGGAAGTAATATTCCATTAATAAATTTTGAGTTTTTTCATTTTGATAATTCATGAGGTGTGTAAATATTTTTCAATCAGAATCGGGACCATCCAAAGACAAGGAGGCTTAGAAGCGTTATACACAACACAATAAGAAATTAAAAATAAATTAACAACAACTTAAATAATCAATTTTTTTGATAATTCAGGGTGTTCATAAATTGATGCAACATTCATAAGGGAAATGAAAAGAACTTATCAGTTACCTCCTTTTGATTTACAGTCAGCTGATTGGCTAATAGGTTTAGCTGAAAATACAGCCAAGCTGATCAGCTGACAGTGAATTAAGAGGAGTAAATGATAAGTTTCTTTCATTGAGTTACTACCCTTTTAAATGTTGTGTTAATTTGCAAACATTCTGTAGATAAAAGTTGCCAGAACAACATTGAATTCAGATTTTTTTCTCTTTTTCTCTCGAGAGAAAGAATAGTTTTTTTTGACTATATATTTTTTTCACATGATATTTTGATGTTCTGAAGATTTCCTGATAATTGATGAGACAGTGTGGAAAAACAAATTCTATGAAAATGATGGTGCTCTGAGCTGCTAAATTAATGAGACAGTCTGGAAAAAAATACAAAAATTCTGTGAAAATGATTTTGTTCTAAAGAACTGCTAAATATTGACGAGACAGAATTTTTGTATTTCTTTTTCTCCACACTATGAAAATGATGTTGCTCTGGAGAGCTGCTAAATATTGAAACAGTGTGGGGGGAAAAAAGACATAAAATTTCCATGAAAACTTAAATTCCATTTTTCTTTTTAAGACGTGTGTAGCAAAAGATAAGGGAAAAACAAAATGTAGCTCTTTAGAAAATAAATAACTTGATTGTTTTTCTGCTCCCAGACACTAGATGTGTTATCTTAGTTTGTATTAATTGTTCTTAATAAATACTGAGAGAAATGAAAATAATCAACATTACATGCCAAGTACGTGGAAGAATCTACTCCACTTTTTGGTCCATAATTGATTTAAGCAACATAAAAAGATAACCAAATATTTTTGTTTTTTCAAAATGAAGTTTAATTGATGGACATGAGACTGGGGAAAAAATGAATGAGGTAATCTTTTTTCAGTTTCTTCTGCTTGTTTTATGCGTATAAATACTTCTTTCTACTAGAAAGCTGAAAATAAAAACAGACTGCCTTGGCTTTTAAAATGAAGACAAAAAAAAATTAAATTAAATAGAACAAAAAAAATGTTAACTTCAGCAGAGTGTATGGACACTCTTTTGTTTTCTGTTTGTTTTTTTTTTTCTCAAGAATTTGTAGAGAGGGAGGGTGTGTGTGAAAAAAACAAAAAACAAAAGGAGAGAGAGGAAATAAAAGTTATGATAGTATAAATTAAATATTTGAAACTTTTTTTCCTTTCTCTCTGTTTAAATATTGTCAGTCAGTTCACCACAGCAGTCTGTAAGGATGTGACCGATTCTATCATCTGCAGATATATTCCTGCAACAAGTTTCTTTGCATTTTTTCTTTCCTTTTTTTTTTTTTTTTTTTTAAACCAAGACGTATCCTACATTCAACGTAGTTACGCAGCCTCTTGAATTTTACATAGACTGATTTTGCAGTTAAAAATATCAAATGAGTTCTTCCTTTCACTGAGCATGCGCACACACACACAATTAAAAAAAATCATTTTGAAAAAAAAACCCAAAAAACTTGAAGGAAAACAAATAACAACTAAAAAAATAAAACGCTGGTTATAGTGAAGGAGTGTGATATTAAGGTTCAGCCTCTTCTTCCTCCTCATTGTCTAACTGATCTGCTGTCTCTTCATTCAGACTTGAGGTATCAAAACGTACAGTTACTGTGCTTGAGTCACGGCTATGCTGGCTTTTGTCATCCTCTGTTGATTCAAACTGGAATCTATTATCTTCTGAGTCCTTACAGCCACTGCTGCCTCCAGAATTGTTACAGAAGCTAGCTGAGGGGCTTATTGGGTTCATACTCTGATACCAGTCCCTATTATCCTCTAATGTATCCAAGATCTCTTGAGCACTTGGATAAACCAGGTCAGCCCATGTTTCCCACAATGGATGGACAATGTAATCAATGAATCCAACCTGGAATCAAAAAAAAGAATAGCAATACTTAGAAGGATATTCATATCTTTACATATATATTTAGAAAAAATGCTTCTATGGAGGACAAAAATAATGTATATGCCAATATATAAGGTGGACATTTAATTAAAAAACAAAAAACTATGCAAATATTACACTTTTTTCATGACAAGGGTGCTGTTAACTGATACTCAATATGGATGAGTTACTGTGAGTGACAGTCCTCCACATACCCTTGTAAACCATTTATCCTATAGTCTGGCATACATGGTAATTTCAAATCAGCAGTTGATTAATATCTGATTAATCAAACTGAAATGCAAAATATAAAAAATTGTTGTTAATCAGTATTTTATTCACTTACAAGAAATGTTTGATTTTGTAAATATTTTAACGATTACACATGGCAACCTCAAATTTTTTTAAAGTTAGTTGTATTGTTGAACATAAGCCTTTCCCAAGTAACACATTGAGGTGGAAGGAGGGTGGATTGGTGGGGGGTTATGGGCCATATCTTGCTATTCATTCTCTGCAGCATTAACCGCTTGGCCACCTTGCACACTCTCATGATATAGTATAATATCAACTTTTAAATTCATAAAATTTATGGAGGGAAATGACTTTTGTTTGAAATTATCTCCCTTTGATGATTAGGTGAATTAAAAAAAACTTTTCCTATTCAATCCACAGAAAAGTTTCATTATTTTTATTCTATTCATTGCAGAGTTCTTATCATTACAATGGGTCCATGAATGTAAGTGTTAAACATCCCATTATCAATAAAATCAATAATCAATGCATGTTATTCAGAATTATATTCATCCATTCTATTTTTAACCTTGTTCGATAGATAATGTAAGAATCAAAGTGAGTTGATATTTTGGTGTTTGTTCATTTTTAGAACATTTGTTTGAGCGAATAAGCCTTCTTTTTTTCTTTTTTTTCTCTTTCACAAAAGTAACCTTGGAATTTATTTTCACCCAAATTATCTCTTCTCTGTGAAATAATTTAAGCTTAGAAGAGATTTACATTATTTTATGACATAATGCATTCAAACTGTTGAGTGTTGGTTGAGCATCATTCTGATAATGCCTGTGGAGATTTACATTGCAACCTGAGCATGGAACTTCTTTGAAAAGTGGGAGGGTTGTTATACAGGGACAATCCACTCTCTTAGTCCACAAAAACGACCTTGGAGGCTATACTAAGACAAAACAACTGGCAACCTTTTTTTTGAGTTGATAGAAAGGATGTAGAATTCATCACCAGTCTGCCTTGGGGTTTTTTTGTTTTTTTTCTGTCAGAGTAACCTTCTCTCAGTTGCATTACCTTACAGGGCTAAAGGTCTCTAACTGCCCTGCTAATTGGGAAAAGTATATATATTCACTGGTGTCTGTCAAGATATCTTGAAAAGTTCTCAATGATTTTCGATAAAATTTTTGTAAAGGATGGGTGATTCAGGTATTTTTCATTTTGAACTACCTTGCATTTTACATTGACACATTACAGTTTTTAGTGACAAGATGGTGTTGGGAGAGGTATGCACTTTCTGAGTGCTCTCTAGTAGGATATAAGTACATATCAGATTCTTATGTGGTTATCTTACTAATATATTTATTTTTCTGAAAATCAAAATCTTTCTAAAAATTAGCCTAAGAAACACAAATAATGAATAGATGGAGGGCAATTGGGAGCTAAAATCTATCTCACTATAGTGAAGTCAAAGTGTAAATGTAAGCTCAATCATTATTCTCATATCTAAAATGTTTCACAACAAGGCCACTTGGAATACAAGGTATCTATCATTACTGATACATCCGCATTGAAGTTCAAGCATTAAAAAAAACAGATATTTTACCTGGGATTTCTCTACAGTAGCAGTGTGCCGGTCACACATTGGGCTTATATCTAAGCCTTTATCACGTTCCATATCTCCTTGAATGAAAAATTCCTCCATGATTCGTTCTACCCATTTTCTGTAAACTTCTAGAGGTTTTGTGGGGTTACTTAAATCTGAGCAGTGGACCATATTTTGCAAGACCTAGAATATAAGATCATTAGATGAAGAAAATGTCAGCTTATTTAAACAGTTTCAAAAACAAAATTGAGATTTTACACAACATCTTTGATTTAAATTCAATTACCCACCTTTTATGAAGAAGAAATATATTAGAAATAAAAAAAAGATTGTGCAAGTGCATTTAGTGCTCTTGATATGAGTCATTCAAGTTTTTACACAAATAGACTTTAATTTTGTTATAACTTTCGTAAAACTCAACAGACTTGATAAAATGTACGTCATCTTGTAGAAAACTTATTGGGAGTATTTCCTAATTACACTAACTCACAAAAATCATTCTGAAAAAAAAAAAAAATCAAATTTATTTGAGAGTTTTTCCTCCAAACTGATACAACACAATGCATACCCAAGCCACCTACTCCATATACTCTTAATTCAAGCTTACAAATATTTTTTTAAATAAAAACAAAACAAAAAACATGGATCTTCCAACTTGTAAATGAGAAATATTTTGAAAGTCAGCCATGAATCATTTATATTCAAAAATAAATTATCTTCAGTACACATATTTCTATGGTGTACTTAGTTGGTGTGTTAATTTTGTAATCTGGAGATTGGTGATTTAAATCCATACTTTTTAAAAATACTTGTATACATATTAATAGAATACTATAGAATATTTCAATGTAAAATAGATAATAAAATATAAATGCAGTGATAAAATCGAACAATCTTATTTTACATAGTTACATGTAGGTGCATGTCACTAAAGATAGCCACTTTTGCGAGTATACATTGTTTTGTCTTTGTCTTCTGTGTGATTTATCTTCCTCAAGAACAAATCAACTGTAGAGAAAAAGGAATAGATTGTAAAAAATTAAAAATCCTAGAATATATTTTTGGATTCTACTTGACACATTATTCATCTTCAAAAAATATTTGAATCCTGGAATGCATGCTTTTATATTACTTGACACTTCACAGCAGTGGAACATATGCTTGTGAAATTTTTTATGCTTTGGTATCACGTTTTAGTACTAAGTTCCAAGTTTCTTCCATTAGGTGACCAGTTTCCTTTTTATGGGATCATATCCTATGTATTTGATTTGTTTCATTGGATACAAAGTTAAAGTTTTAAGAAATGTAACTTACCTGAATCCTGTCAGTGTAATTATCCAGCAGTAAAACTCCCGAACCAGCAACTTTCTTTGTTTCTACCATTGTCTTCAGATCTGCCAGCAGACTCATGTGTTTGGACATGTCGGTAGCTAATACCTAGCAAAAGAAGAGTGAGAATTTCTGAGAATTATTGAAACATGTATGATATACTATTGAAGGAAAAATCACCCAACCAACCAGCCAAGTAGGCTACAGATTCTGCTCTCTTTTGTTTACCTGTGTGTGTGTGTACCAGGGTGCTCCTGATCACGTTTTTACAGTCTTGAAAATTTGCATGAATACACCACAAGGCTACATTTAAAAATACTTTTTTTTTTCTTTTTTTGGGGCTTCTATGTTCTCTTTTGACCAACAATGCCTAAATTTTCAGCTGGTATTTTTTTTCAATAATTTTAGATAAAATTTCAGATAATCTTCCAAGATAATTAGTTCTGGTACTTGTGCAGGCTGTAGTGATTTATGGTCATTTATGCAAGGTACAGAATTTTCCTATATTTCTATTTTGAGCATTTTTCAAGGTTCTAAAAATGGAGGGGAGGTCTTAAATTATCTTCTGATAATTCATTTTTTTCCTTACATTTTGATTCTGCATTATGGGGCAAAGCCACTAAGCTGGATGTTTGCTTCATTTTTGTTTTAACTTCAGCCTAGGATCAGTGTAGTATCTGTGCACTTATCAAAAAGCATGAAACACACATGCAACTTAATTTCAAAACTGGGTCTAGAAAGGAGTAGATGGGCAATATGAACAGATTGTTGAAAGTTTTAAAAGGTATAAATGAGATCAAGAACACAAAACTGGTTACAGAAGACTAATGATGATGGAAGCATTTACTTGATAACACAAGTATTGTTTTCAACAAACTCTTACAATGCATTTAAATCAGTGATGAATACTGATTACATAGATCAAACATAATAGAGTGAAAATTTCAGATAAAAATTCTGCCAATGACTATGTGTCAGGTAGCAGACTTATTAATGCACACTTGTGCATAGCTAATACATTCAAAGAAAAGGTCTTACCATATCTATAACCATTTTTCTAAGTGATTGACGATGCTTTCTGGAAAGATTTGCAAAAATATCACAGTTCTCTTCCTGTAAGAGTTTAAATGCTACGGCCAAGTGGTGGTTTTCCAACACTGATTCATCATTGTACATGAGGGCAAGTTCTGAACCTACAAAAAGAGAAAATTGATTGAATCAAAGCTTGAGACTTCCTCAACAGGGCGCAATATTGCACCCCAAGGTGGCAAAAGCCGAGCTGAGGTGGGGTGGGGTGGGGAATAGAATGTCAAATGCAAAGGCAGTTTTCTCAAACAAAATAGGTTATCTTTTGTTTTATGCCGATGAAGTCTAGAAATAAGGGGAAGCTACTCTCACATGGAGAATTACAAGATATGTATTTAAAAAAAAAATTGTATTGATTTTTATAAAACACAAAGTCACATTGAATGATCAATGGGTAAAATATCATTTTAGTTTTATTAAGAATTTTGGAGGAGACGATTGCTAAGAAAAAACAAAATGGATGAAGGGGGAAAAAGTTTGAGAAATCTGGCTTTGAATAAAAGGGAGGATCAGAGAGTGAGGTTGAAACTGTACAAAACTTCTACAGTACTACTTGAAAAAAAGGGGGTTGAATTAAATACTGATTACTTCGTCTTACCATAAAATACTATAACTTCAAAATTGTAATGTATGTTTAAACAGAATCATAATACAAATATGGTTGTAGGTCTTTAATACAACAACCTTGAGATCGGGACACTGCAGGACAAGAAAAATGCAAAACAGAATTTTTTTAAATACTAATACATGAAATTCTTTAGCAGTCAATCTATTTTTAACAATTTTTCTAATAGTATGGAAATAGAAAGATATTTTTTAGTGGAATTTGTATAAATTATATCAAATGAAAACTATTTGCTTATGCTTTTCAATTGTTTGTATTAAAAAGGACATTTTAAAAATCAATAAATACATTTTATACTAAAACAAACATTGAAAGTTATTCATTTGAATTCCGTTTTAATTTTGAACCATGAGGTTCTCATGTATTTAGTTAATGAGTTTGGAACAAAATCTAAGAACACAAGTGGCCCATCAAAAAACTAATGGCAACAGATTCAAAAGTGTTAGACCATAGGAGTTGCTGAAATACTGAGCATCTAATTAGCTGTAGCTTTGGTGTTGTCTGTATGTAACATATCTAAAGAAAATAATGAAATAGCAATTGCATTCTACAGTACAGCCAGACAGACTAATTTGGTCAAATTTCTACGTCTATAGTCCTGTGATGATATGCAAATCCTTTGAATGAGTGGATAATTTTTATTTTTATTGATAAGTAACTTATTCATTAATTTAGTTATCGCGCCTTTTGTTGGACAGTGATTACTAAAAAGTCTCAATTTTCAAAAAACAAGCACGAATAATTAAGGGATCAATTTCTGAGAGACTTACATTGCAAATTGAACCCTTCACTAAAAACCTATCATGGGAAGGAAATTTCAAAAAGATTTTGTCAAGACATAATAAGGAGTAAATGTATAAATTTTCTGTCTGCTAGTTCCATTGGTGAAGCCTGTTTATGTGATACATACATAACCAACCTCTAAAATTTAAAGATGTTGACAGTTTCTAATAGAACCATAGAAAATGTTAGATTTGTGAATGTTTAACTATTGTAAGTTCTGAACATAAACACAAGAAATAGCACCACTTAGGTTCAGCTGAATTGTGCAATTGAAAAACAGGATTAGAGGTGGTCCTGATTAATTTGAAATCTTACTTTCAAACGTGATGCATTCAATAAATATCAATAACTATCAGGCCATCAGCACTTCTATTCTGTGGCAAACATTATGTCGATCTGTATTCAAAATAGTCAACTTGGGTTTCTTCAGTTTTCAAATTGGTCTGTCTGGCTATGTATGAATGTATTTATGTATGGCGTGTACAGACCCTATCAATGGAACTATAGGGCTGGAAATTTTCGACTGTTACTCCTTATGTTTTGAGAAAAAAATCTTTTTCAACTTTCTCCATAGAAGGGTTGTGGAGTGGGGTTCAATTTACAATATGGTTTATGCTAAATTGATTGTGTGGTTTGTGTCTGGTAGCATTCATGATCAATTTTTGACTTTTTCAGTTATTATTAGTCCACAAAAGGCAAGAGAAATAACTTTTCAGTGATCACTTCTCTTCCACAATTTTTTAATTGATGACCCCCAAGATAGAAATCTGTCTTTTGGCAGCATGCTATCTAGAGTCTATTTGCAAAGTTTTCAAATCAAAGTTCTACAGTTTCACACCAATATTTTTGTTCTTTCATATATCTAAATATTAGATGGATTTTCTTGTATCTAAATGTTGGTTTAGGAATTTTTGAGACAGGAATTCGGTTACTCACTAGTGTTGACTAAAAACTGATTTGTAACTCCTGGGTGATCAACATCATGAATTGTACAAGCGAATATGGCTGCTAATACTTCAAGGTCTGTGAATACGTTCTGCAAGAAAAACAAAGTGAATGAGGTTAAAATTAAAAACAGATGTTGCAAAACAACTTCAATAATTCTCAGTGTTGTTTCAATATGCGTGAATGCAAAAGTCACGTAAACAAACACTAAATGTACCATTTTCACTATGAACCCAAACTATCCTATCTTCACTAATACTTTTCCTAAGGGTACATCAGTAATTTGAACCCCAACTCAGTTATTAGCTGTATATTGATCTGGAATTTTCATTGGAAAATATATGATCTTTATTATTTTAAAATTTTTGACTACTTTTTATTATCTTAACTTTATTAATTGCTTTTTTATTGCAACTTTTCAATCAGAACAGTGAATAAATAGTGTGAATCAGAAGATAAACGATAAACCTTAGCTGGGATTTGAATCCAATGCAAGAGGATGCACTGTTTAACCTGGCCTGCTCTGCCAATTGAGCCACCAAGACTTTATCTGGACACAGAAACACAATAACACTCTAGCTGTGTTGGTATACATTCTGGTAGTTCCAGTATTAATACATTTGTTTTTATGTAAACAAACATGGTTATTATGATGATTTAGAATA
Source organism: Thysanoteuthis rhombus (assembly GCA_963457665.1). NCBI lineage: Eukaryota > Metazoa > Mollusca > Cephalopoda > Oegopsida > Thysanoteuthidae > Thysanoteuthis > Thysanoteuthis major. The sequence continues at coordinate 16,420,687 of OY735219.1, read as the reverse complement.
CTTCATGTAATGAAAAAAAAAAAATGTTTGATTCACCACCGAATTCAAGTGGAAAGTGATGTTATGGTTACCAGTATGGAAAAAGGAATTGGTGGATTAAGTTTGAGTTTTAGTCAATGCTATTCATGTTCACTAAGCATTAATGTCCTTTGGTAAGGTATGAATCTATTTCTCCTCAATAGCTATGGGTAAATAACAGAGCAGTTATAGCCCTTTATCCCTGTAAGACAATGTAAGCAACAGTTACTCTGACAGAAAATGCCTAGAGCTTGACAGTTGCCATAGCTGGTCTCAAACCTGGGTAAAGGAGGAGGGTTGTGTTTGGGCCCAGCAACTCTACCCCGTGAAAACCTACTTGCTACTGGAACTGCTGTAGAGTGGTTGCTGCTCTATGCTCTAGGAGGAGTCTACAGAAGTAAACATTGAATTTGGTGCATTGACAATGAAGGATATTATGTTGAAAATAAATATTTGTTGTGTCAAACGTATTTTTCATCATCAGGCTAGACTTATTGATGGTTCTATGTACATCAATAGCAACATTAGCATGTGACACTATACTAAACTTTTATTTTCGTTTAATACTGAATCTCATATCAAATCAGACCTATGATGCTGATAAACATAGGAGGAAAAATTGTTGGAGATTCAACAAATATTTTTGCCATTTGAATTTTAACAATTGAGTGAAACACTGCAGATGATGGTGATCTCATAGTTAAGCCTCCCAATTATTAGTTGTTGTGAGGGCACTTGGTCAGTCATAACGAGATACCAACTAGGCAGATATCAAATCTAATAAAAACAATAAATCCAAAAGTGAACAAAAAATAAACACTCCATCAGTTATTTCAACTTTAGGTGTATTCATTTTATTGTATAATTGGGGTACACTGGTATATTTTTCTCTGAAATTGTATGAATAACAATATAAATGATATTGTGATGTTCCTTATGCTATTGCATCAAAACTGATCACACAATATTTGATGACCAATGGTTCTTGAAATAAAACTAAATGACTGCTCATAACTAATTCAAGCAACTTTTGGAAGTTGATTATCCTGAGGAAAGCAAACTCAAGTTGAAGCTACCTACCTCCAGAGCTGATACTGACAATAAAACATGGGTTGACTGCGTGACATCTGCAGCATGCATGGCATTATGGTATGGGACGTCTCGATGGTAGTGGTCTTCCAGGTGCATCAAATAGGTCACAACAGTTTGGGCCGGAATATTGAATGTCTTCAGCAAGTTTCTTTCCTGATAATAAATGAATGAAATGTTTTAGGTTCACTCAAAGTTTAAAAGGAGAATTTGAATCTAAATCATGAGGAAACCTGCCAAACCAGCCATTAAGTGAATCAGCAGTGTATGTTCAATAGTATGGACACAATTATACAACAGTATAAAAAGGTTCCCACCCAATTCCACCACCCCCAGCAGTTTTTTAGGTGTCTACAGGAGTACCTATGTGCATTAGCAAAGTTCTAGGCCAAATGGTGAGTCTGATGGTACTGACACAAGAAAACAACCAATCAAGAATACCTTGCCAGTTGGGTTGGTAATCATGACTGTGATGAATCAATATAAGCTTGCTATGATGCAAAAAAAAAAACGCACAGTAATTTAATTATATAAATGTGTTCTTACAATTAAAATATAGCAAAATCAAAATGGAAAATCATTTTTTACAAACCATATTTTTACAATTCTGTTGGACGAAAAGACTAATTTTATTTTTGCTGTACATTTTATCAGAAATTCAAACAAACATACAGCTTTGTGTATATGGAAATTTTTGTATAATAATTAATTTTTGAGAAATGTTTTCTTCCATCTTAATTTTTGGTTGCTTTTTGCTTTGCAACTTGGACTGTCAGTCTACAGCTGTGAGTAAACACTGCAAATCAGAAATAAAGGATAAGCTCCGAGTGAGATTTAAATTTGCGTCCCTTTTACCTCAGAGAAGCCTGGTTAAACATACCAGTTATTCTAACTGACTGAGCTAAAAGAAGCCTGTAGTTGGCAGAAAATTGAATCTAACCTTTAAACTTATCTTTCATTAACAGTATAAGTTGTGAAAAAAGCATCTAAAAATGAGGATGAAAGAAAACGAGTCAAAAATTGATAATAACAATGGTTGACAATGCTTCATCAAATGAAAATAAAATAAAGAACGCTGACACAGACATTACTATTTCAAATCTTACCTGTAATATAGTATATGTCACGCAAGTAAGTGGCCGGTTATTGGAAAATTCAGAGATTTTAAATAAATCCACACCCCATTTGTCAATGTCTGCCAAATACTGTAGAAATACAAAATTGCAGAAAATCAAAAATGTATTGAACAAAAACAATGAATAAATATTTTTTAGTCTATGGAATCTATGCTATAATTCTGCTGGTCAAGATATATGACTGATGCTCTGATTGGTCAATTGGTTAAAAACTGACCAATCATGAGTGAGAGAATTTAGGAATGTTGAAATTCAAATAAAGCAAATGTCAAGAGAGCTTTATAAAATGGATTTTCTTTGTTTTTGTTATGAAATAACAAGTTTTAGTATTCCTTTTTGTTTGAGTTCATAGGCTGAGGCTGTGCCTCAGCCAATAATAAGTTCGTAAAAAATCTGAGTCAAGATTTGGTTTTGCATACCATATTGATTCTTTATGAAAATTATTTTTTTTTTTTTTTAACAACTCCAAATTAAAATGATTCTTATTTTAATGAAAATATACCATATTTTATTTAGAAAAAAAGTGAGGACTGAAAGTGAAAAGAAAATTAAGTAGTTAAATGAGTGGGTAGGAAAATTTTCTCATGTGAAATTAATACATGCTTTAACTTTTACTTAAAATCATGAAGTGGTAATGAAGAGGTCAAATAATGATCGATTTTATTCAAATTTGGCACAATTATAGGTATTTATGGAACAAATTGAATGGCACCTATCTCACAGTTCTAGCTCAAAGGTTTTCACAAAATAAGCCAATCACGCTTGAACCAATTCCATACGACTTCGTCGCTTAAAAAGTCAGAAAAAGATTTATAACTTTTTACTTTGCAAGTGTGAATTTTTCAAAGTAATGACAAAGTTCATTCATATACCATTTTAAAGTACTCCAGTAGATCTAAAACTCTTATATGCATTTTTTTCCACAAAAAAATGGCAAATAATTGGCCTGGGCTTTGGCATGATATGTACAAAATTTTATGGAGGAGAACAAATGGGAACTAGTGCTACAAAGATTTTAAGGAACTATGGTGTTACAGTAAATTTGCACAAATTTAAAAGAATGGAATATCTCATTTTATATGGGAATTTGGGTGATTTAGTTATCATTTGATAAGATACAGGTATAGGATGAGAGAAGAGCAGAAGTATGAGACAATGGATAATCTTAGTTGTCAATACCTGTGGAATTTCCACAGGTCCATTTAGTGACAAATAAGTAATCTCTAAACATAGATTATTTTTTTTAAAAGTAATTTTTCTTTTGTATTAAACTCATCAATTGAACCAGATTATAGATATGTTGCAATTTTTGATAATTTTGGGGTCTTTATTTTCATGTTAAGTAACTGTTGGATTACAACTGAAGACTAAGATATAGTTTCGGTGACATTGCTTTTATAACAATGAGTGGTGGGTCACAAAAAATTTGTCTCATCAGAAGGGGTTGCAGATGAAAGTTTGAGAAGCCGTGGTCGAACAGTTGTACCTTCATTGTTAGATACTTACTTTTCCAAGTTCTTCTTTATGAGGTGTTTCCACACCATATTTTGGGACAACTCCGGTGAAACTGTTTGTGTGTTTAAGTTTACGTACTCCAGATATCTGGCACATGGGCCGATTTTTCTCTTTGGAGGGTGTCTCTCTGATTCCAGGCCGTTCTGTATCTTCTACCTTCAGCGTCGGCACATCTAGTTCTTGTTGCTTATCTGAAATGATAGATATGAAACTACTTTGAAGAAAAAAAATGCAGCTGCAACACACTGGGTTACAAATCTTATGTGTAATGCGTTAATGTTTTGATCAGTATTGTCTCTAAACATTATCAGGTGACTTAAGTTGCTGTGTTTCTATGACTTGTTGGGTGCTCTCTGTTTCATTGATGCAACCATAGGAAAGCAATAATGAAAATAGAAGCAAATAAGAACAGAATATCATTACAATCATTTTTGAAGTATTGTAATTTATTATTTTTTATATTAAATTTGACTAGTTTTTTTTTTTTTTCTATAGCAACAATGGCCTGAGTTGAAAGTTGCATTAAACAACTAAAATTAAGATGAAGGTAAAAAAAAACTAGTCAAATTTAATAAAAAATAATTAGATAAAGCTTGGCTATGCTAAGGTCAAATTCCCTTGTTTCATTAAAATCTAAAAAGTAAACTAAACAGAATTCATTTCTCCGTACAGTATTATTCCAAAACTATGTCTCTCTTTTCAACTCCTTTATTAATAGTTCCTGCGAATGGGATCTGTTAACTTTAGCAAAAAAAGTCAACCTGATCAGGCTTTAGAAGTGGGAATGAATTTGTCGTCAGTTTTTGCACATGTGATTTGTGCATGATATCACTTGTTTTTCTTCAGGTCATTGTCATTGGTCATTGTTACGTACGAAAATAGTCAGAATTCAACAGTAAGAGTTTAACAGCTAAAAAAAAAAAAGGAAAAGCCTACTCAGCCAAATGGTTAATTTACAATTGACCTGATTTGTAGGCAAAGTGATCTGCTATCATGTTATTTATTTGTCCCAGGATTAATGTCCAATAGGACAACTGTACTCCATCATGATTTTGATTTTTCAAAAGAAAAAACATTTTTAATTTGATAAAAGAATAGTTTTCATTAATGACTAAATAATAAAGCAAGAACCATAAGTTCATGAAGTGTCCACCACTAGTGGGAAGAGGAAGAAGAGCAAGTAGTCTTTCCTTTTCTATTTCTTCCAAAATATTCTATGAGTACTATTTTCAATGAAAATTGTAAATGGCCATTTTTGGCCATTTGTATTTTTTTTTTTTCTTGAATACAAAAAATGTAGACCTCAGACATTCTATTCTGACATCAAAGCAGCAAGGAGAAAAAATGATCAGAATAGACCAAGTTTCTTTCTTGTTAAAAATAGCGTTGCAAAATACAAACAGGGCTTAGACTGAATAGAAATTTTATTTATAATTGAACAATTTTAAGGTCATATATTCCCATGTTTTAGCCTTGATAATTTTGAGAAGTAATATTTAAAAACATCTTTTTCTTCAATAGGTTATGTTATGGTACATAATACCCAATTTACTCTATTCAAAATTCACTGTCTAGCAATAGCAAAATGGTTTGTATATTCTTTGCTTTATAAATGACAACCTTAAATCTATAACAATATCAGCATAAAAATATTCATTCAGCTTTAAAAATAATATATATACGTATATGTTTATATGAAGTGGCCTTTTAGTGGTATGAGAAATGGAATAGGCTAACAAATTTTAAATAGGCTAAAATAGTAAGGCAGATTGAACCCTTTAATCCTGTAAGACAGCTCATCTAAGAGAAAGCTACTCTGACGCTGCACAGCTACTGACAGTCTAGTACGTTTAAAAGAGTGGACCATTAAGTTGTTCTCAATATAAGTTAATGAATAGCTGAACTGTAGGTGCCACATTGGTCAGTGCTCATAGCTGCCTGCTCTTGGACTGTTGGAGAGCCGGAGACATAACAAGCCAAAAAATGGCTAAATGTCAAAATTGTTTGTAAAACTTTGTAATACTGCAGTACACACAACAATTTTATTAAAAATACTTCTGCAACAGTCAACATTTTTGTTCCCTACAAATGGCAAACAAAAGGGTCTAGTTTAGCATTACAATTGCATTTTAAATTACCTTCCCCTCCCCACATCACCTTAGAAAATTGACTTTTTCCAAACTGTCAAGTCTCCTGATGGAACGAAGGTCTATTGGATGGAAAGTATAAAAATCACTTGAAGAAATTTTTTCTATTTTCACAAAGAAAATATTCAATGGAAATGAAAATAGCCAAATTTGTCAATTTGGGCCATGAAATAGCCAAAATGGCAACCCTGGCCTGCTCTTAAAGTGTGACTGACCGATCAAGTGGAGATAGAAGCACAGAATTGCTTTCAGGGAGGAATGGAGGCTTGGTTAATGGTGTAACCACTTGAAAAGTTGTTGAGGTTTTCCTATAGATGCACTACAACATCTTGGTCAAATTTAGATGAGGGAGCATTTGATGTCACTTGACTCTTATTTTCACCTGCTTATTTTATTACCTCTTACACTGTATAGGTGATAGGGTTGCTTGTGTACAATGAACAGCTAATTAGAGCTTGATATAAAAAGTTTAGATGTTTTCTGTAGTTTAGACTCAACAGAAGACAATAATGGAATTTCCAGATTTATTGATTCGGGGGATCTGTTAGCAATAATGCACAGAATCCTTGGTAGAGTGTGAATGAGAAGTTTTTAGGTTCATGCTCTTCCCAAGGGCATGTCTCCTGCAATCTGGAAAAACTTGAGTCTTTTGGAGTCAATTTTGAGAAAACTGTTATGATTTCCTAGAGAATGGCTGATTTACTAAGTTCTTCCAGAGCACTAATCTCTCGATAAGGAAGGGTTTTTCACACCCAGCCGAAACTAGGGTATATAACCTGGTAAGCCTAAATAAGGGCCTCACTGATGTTTGATCTAGGTGTACAGTGCCATTTTTTAAATTCTTTTTCAAATTTTTTTTTTTATTCCGTTATCCTTAAACAAGTGATCATTTAGCACCATGGAGGTGAGACAACTGGCTGTTGAGCACACTTTCATCTGGTACCACCTACAGCTGGACTTTTTTTTCCTTAAGAAATATGTATCTTGATAATGGCGAGAAGCATAATAATCAAATGGCTAATGCTGAGTTGAAAAACTAATAACATCCTCGTTTTTATTTTCCTGATCCTAATAAAGACCAGAAGTATTGTTGGAAACACTCATGAATGTTTGGACAGTATTTACATTCACTCGATCCACATATACATTCCCTTGCACATAAACCTGATAAGTTAACTAGAAAAATTAAAAGAAATATTTATCTAGTCTCTAATTGAACTAGCATCAATGAAAGATTGTTGCCTAAATACACACACTATAAAAAAGTTTGTTGGTAAGATATAACAGAAATTGACACAATCACACACATCATAGAAGATGGGAAAGGCCTTTGTCCAACAGTAGACTTGGGGTGGTGCAAAAGCATGGACTCATTGGAAATTAATCATGGAAACAAGGTTTTGCATAAAATAAAATATGATTAACCATACACCAATGACGAAATCATTTTTAAATCAATGTTCCTCTTCAGTATTTGTAATGTGTTCAGATTGACTTACATCTACTTATCAACACTTTGATACTGAGTTTTTACAAGACCTTTGCACATTTGTGAGTAGATATTTGTTCTTTTGGCATAAATTTCAGTTGAGATATTATCCTCACACACTTGCACTGTTCCAGTTCTGTTAGTGTAAACTGTCAAATAAAGATGTCCTCATAAAAATAATCAGGAGTCACATATACAAGAAAAGACATTAGATATATTTCCTATAGTAACTCTTAAATTCATGAACAGCTTGGATAGGCTTAGAACTCTTCTGTCAATCAAATAGAAGAACAATCATAGAACTCTTTTCTGAGTTAAATAGAAAAAAAAGGTCAAAGAATAAATTTTAAAAATTATTCCTCTTTTAAAAATTCTAATATGGATTAGAGAGTTAAGCAGTCTGTGGGTCTGCACTTCTGCAACACCCTGCATATGTGTAATCAGTAAATGAACAGTTCATACTTGAAGTCATAATGAAGAAACAGAGCATTCATATGAAATAATTATACTAGTGTATTTGATAGAATCACTTCTCCATCTTTGATGAGATGGTGGTGGTCGGGGGTGAAGCTAAGTTCAGCGCAACAACTACTAACCTCCTAACCAACACATCAGGTCACAAATGTTTTTTGGGCACCAAATGTAAAAAAAAAAAACCCACCATCAATAGGAGGAAAAGAGAAGTGGTAAATCCAATTCAACTTTAACCCAAGACAAAACAAAATCTCTAAAATTTACAATGGTCAACACTAGATTCTTTCTTCGGCTCTCTACCTACCATCTTATCTTCTCCATTTATTACCCTGCCACTTTCAGCCTATCTTGCTCACTCTGTCTTTCTCTCAGCTTCCCCTCCTCCTCTTTATCCTTTGATTCCAATCCACTCCTCTACTTCCTCTTTCATATAATTTTTTTTTACTTTTTCTGCTTTGAGGGGTTGAAAAGTAGAGCCGACCAGTCAGCTATAGTAAATTGAAGAATATAGCAAGTAAAATGTATGTATGGGTTTGGCTCCTATTGACCTTTGAAGACATTCACGCAAAAGCAGTAGGCAAGCTTGCTGTCTATCTATTCCTTGCCTGAGGTATGAAGATATCACTACTTTTAAAACTGACTAAACACTAGTTTACCCACCATAGTCAGCACAACATTGCTTCTGACAAAAAAGAGGAAAGACTAGAGAGAGTGAGAGAGGATTGGGAGAGAAAGAGCACTTGACTTGTGACTTTTGTTGTTGTTATGACGTCAAAGCTGACGTCTCCAACCGCCTCCTCTTCCTCCTCTACTGACGAGAGAAAATGAAGGGGTGGGGGCAGCTGGTACTGTCTAGTGACTCCTAATATAATTGATACCATTTTTCCAAGACTGGCTGACTACATCAAGTATTCAAACCAATGATAATACGATTGTAGAATTATTACTATATATACACTATTCATAGGTAGTGTTTCTATCTTCCCATCTCTGAGACTACTTTGAGACTGCTATAAATTTCACATGCTGGTTTCTCCTTTTCTGCCTGCTGCTTTAATAGATTGCAATGTGCAACTTGTTAGAATAACATGAGGATGAGGTTATTAAATGCTGCACTACTGAGAATACACACCTATTAAGCATATACAAAAACACTTGTGTATTTATATATAACCCCTATGTATCAAACACATCATGTTGATGTAACACACACAACCAAATGTACGCAGACATATAGATTACACAGTATTTGCCAAACTCTAATCCCCCAAAGAGGTGCAAGTAAGGTTATAAGCATAACCTTATCAGTGAATAGCAGGGTAAATGAAGATCTCTAGCCATGGTTGGCAACCAGTCTAGGAGATGGACAACTTTGATTCCAAACCAGAGAGTGGAGCTTCCTTAAAGACCTTATTCTTTTGGAATATATCAGTAAGGCCTGAGAAGGGGGATGTTGTGGAGGGCACCCTGGGATCTCCACACACTCTGCTCAGGCTTATACCTGGTGTTGTACCCTTGTTGACAGAGACAGAAGGAGGCCTTCTATAATCATCTGACTCCCTAAAATTTACCAAATGTTATACTGCATCTGATAATATGGATGGGAGGCCAATCATTGAATGCTGTGGCCATACAGCTGGGGAAGTTGATATTAGTTGCTGTGATCAGGGGTTACAAAAAACTCTTTATTTCTCTCTCTTTTATCTTATCTTTCTATGCTATTTGTTTCCCTCCTCTCTATCACTTACAGTTCTTTGCTTATTCCTAGTTTTATTTTTCTCTCAGCTTGTTATACAAGCTGGCAAAAATAGTATATATTAGATTCTCACACATGAAGAAAATAATGCTAGAAGTAAAATATCTTCAAATGTAAAAACATTTGTTTACAGATTCAATGTAAATAGAGATATAAAATGTTATTATTCAAGTTTTTCATTCCTTAACACCTATGGTATCTACCCAAAAAGTTAGAATAATTTCAAGTATAATTTCAAATTAGGACATAATGATGATTGATGAAGCTACTGACAATGTCAACAAAGCATTTGGAGAGAGCACTGTAAGAGTTAGGACTATTCAGCTTTGGTTCAGTGGAAAACTGGAAGTATGGATACCAATTATAAACCTCAAAACCTGATCTTAATGGTGAATTATCGACAATGATTCTCAAACAATGGTTTGCACACTTTCTCAATACTTTTGGACTGCAACAGAAACCATATTGTGTCATCTCAAGGCAACATGAATGCTAATTTCTAGAAAGAAATACTTTTGAAAACTGTGGGAAGAACGTCTCTATTTTTTTTTTTTAAATTTTAAAATAGGGTAGGGTACATGCCAAGCAAGCTTCAATTTTGTAACCCCAATACGGATTTAAGCAAGTATTGAACATAAGAAAAAAAGTCAACAGAATTCAACCACTCAAGTACAATCTTCATATGTGCATGGTTCACTCAATGAAATCGCTGTAGACAGGAATATGTACATTACTGTGATAATGTGTGTCTATGCATGTGTATATCTTGTTCAATGTAGACCTGTATATATATTCTGTATCTGTGTAAGAAAGGGTGTGACATGGATCAATGTGGAAGAAATCAGTGAAGTAGTTTTATTCAATGATATGAACCTGAAAAATCCTACTTGAACAAGTCTGGTGAATTCTAGAAGTTGGTGATAGGTCATCAGCCTATGTAAATACCAGATAGTAGAGTTTATAAAATCAGTGTCAGGAGACTTCCAGGGATTAACTCTTAAATCCATTCAGAAGAAATTGAGTGTCAATTTCAAAGGAAATAACATCTGATTGAAAATATCCCTCTTGAGTCATTAGGAGAATCTTTTTCCTATTCTATCTACAGAAGAGTTTGATTATTTATTATTCTATTCATTGATACTGTCGGTTACAAGCAGTCCATGAATTTAAAAGTCAAGGAATAATTTGAACGACTGAATCAATTCAGCAGACGTGTACATCATTGCGTGTGCATATATAAAGGAAATATACATACTAATCTGGACCAAGTTGGGTATACAGCCACTATTGAATTGTAGGGTACCCAGTGAAGATCAAAGTCACTACACCTGCAATGGTCTAATGCTGCCATTCTCAACCTTTTATGGGACTCAGTCTTAAGAGCTTTTCTCAGGTTTCGGGGTCCTTTGTCAAACTGGGAGACAACACAAACAGATTGAAATAATAATAAATGAATTTCAGTCTATGCCCCTGCCTTTGAATTGTGCTAGGACTCTCAAGGAGGCAATATGTCCCATGTTGAGAATGGCTTGTCTTCTGAGGTTAGCTTGGTAATCATTGCTCGACAGGAAGTGCACTCTCTCTCAGATCAACTGTATACAGTAATCTCCTGCTGTTACGTTTTGCTAATATGATTGAGCTGTAATTCAACAGATGTCGAAGTGAATGCTGCTCATAAAACATGAACTTTGGCATATGTGCGTCAGTTATTACATGATTTGCTCCCCTCCCCAACACTTTAACTATAATCGTGTGCTGAGTTAGCTCATGGAGCAATTTTCTATAGCAGAAGGTCATACAAAAATGAAATGATTATGTTAGAAAGGCCTGTTTCTCAAATCTGTGTGTGTATGTGTGTGAAAGTATGTGTGAGATAGAAAAAGAAGCAGGCCTTGTTCTCTTTCACTCTCCTAACCCTCATGTCTGGTGACGTCTGGTGACGTGTGCTTTTATAGAAGTCAGCCAAGTGTTTTTCATAGCTCTACAAACTAGATAAAAATGCAGATAGTTTGGAAAACCACCAACATCAAGTGTTTGAGATTTTAATCTCAAAGTATTGTTGGGTATTAAGTTAGAGGGGTAGACCTCACTATATTCATATTACAGTTATCCTTTGGTATTCGTGGGCGTTAGGGGCACCAAGAGGACATGAATGCGCTAGTTCTGTGATTGATTTTTACTGACCCTACCCCAACCATTTCAGTCTCCAAAACCCATAAATCTTTTACCATTAACTGTTGGATAAACAAAAAACTTTACCATTTCCATATTTTGAATATACAAATAAATGAATGGATATAGTAAAGCATACAGTAAAAATTTCAAATCTAAAAACTCAACTTTATATATTTATATATATATATATATATATATATATATATATATATATATATACTCCTGTACCTATGGTATGTCTGGTTAAATTTCCTATTCAATGTTGTCTAGCGTTTAGAACCAAGACAGGAAATGATAAGTCAGGTTTAAAAACTTACCAAGAACAAATGTTTATTCCAGATGGCTGGTGAAATGTTGCATATTTTAATTCTTTAAGTTTTTACTCCAATCAATCAAGACTGGGATTGATTAAAACTTGGCAGATAAGTGAAAACATTGGAACAGATTCCACAAAAATGTAGATTTGGGAGAAAGATAGAGTAGTAGAATATTCATTGTTTAGAAATTGGGAGAGAAAATACTTCTATTTTATCAGAGGGTTATTCAAATTCAAAGACTCTTTGATAATTTATATTTAACAAATTCTCTCTATCTAAACTGTAATCATTAGTTACAGTCAGATTGGAGTGAGAAAAATGTTATATTACTTCATTCTAGTATGTTACTTGTAGGTTTGATGTAACAGCCGGATTTTTAGGTGCCACACCAGAACTTACTGAACTAAAAGATATAAGGATAAGTAAAAAATCATGTACACACTCCTGCTTGTATGTTTTTATGAGAAGCAAATAGATATGCATGAAAACAAGACAAATTCACAGGCTTATACAAACCCATTTGTGCATATAAATTTTTGTGCTAACATACAATTGCTGAAAGTAATCAAAAACTTAATTTGAGCAAAAATGACTTATCAAAGTACTCGTAAAAAATGATGGGGTTATCTATGCATGGACGAATTATACAAATATATATTTTAGTATAAATGTATTTATTTCAATAATTCTTTGAAAATAACATTTTTATGATTAGCAACATTTTTCTTGTTAAAATGTAATAAAATTCAAAGAAGATGTTAAATTTAGTTTTCATCCTTTCATCCAAAAAACAAACTCTCAATATTTGTAACTTATCAGGTTCAAGAGATTTACATTAATCCTTCACCAACCTCAAGTCTTTTTACCACAAAACTAAAATGAACTTTACACCTTAATACATATGCTCTGTGTTAATGTAAATGAATAAGTTATAAGTAATCAGACTTAATTTGGCTGTATTCGTAATAATTTTTTAGTGGGAAAACTGATTGGTGCATCAAAAAATCAGATCTAAGATAAGAATAAGAAATATATCTTGGTGCAGTAGTTAATATTGAAAGTATTTGGCTCATAAAATGTATTTTTCATCTCTTAAGTAAAAGTTGTCTTTTTTGTAAATTCGATTCCTCAATTCAAAAGCAACAAAAACAATAAAAATATCACACAGGCATAAGGAATGAAAATTCCCAAGTTTGTAGCCGTCGGAGGGAAGTGGAATTTCTGGAATGCCTACAGCTTTTCTTTTTCTTTCTTTTGTGTATATGTATATGGAAAGCAGAGGTTGATAATGATGGGGGTTGAGAGAAGAAACATAAGATGGAAGAGCAAGTTAACTACTTGGAATTTAGAATGGGTTAGAATATGTCAATTGCTGTTACCCACCTGTTTCATGTGGGAAGAGGAGAACATCCCCCCCCTGGCTTGTACCTCTCCCACCCCACAATCTATACCATCCAACCAATCAACAAATTTGTGATGCATCACCCATTCTGAGGGTTAAGGTCACTGCTACATAACATTCCAGTCACAAGCACCATCTGATTGGTGTGCAGTTTTAAAAGTTCAGTTTCTTTAAGGACAGACCTTGTGTGTGTATACCTAGTTACTTTAAAAAAAAAAATCATTTTGTAGAAATTCAAATATATCTGAATTTTCTCACAGGTAATAACTAGTTTCTTATAATAAAGCAAGTCACTATGCAGTTGGATTCATGCCTTTTTCCGAGACATTTGCGCCAAGATGATATTGGCAGCTGAAAACCTGAATTCAAATTGTCTGTTCTATTTTCAAATTTGTCGACAGTTGTTCAATTTTTGTTTCCAGAAAGTAGTGAAGTGGTTAAATTTCATAGAAGCTGTGTATTCAGAAACAAAATCATTATCATTTTCTAGCTTAGGAAAATTGTACTGCTAAATGCCAAAGTTTAATTAAATCACAACTCTTTTAATATCCAAGATGAGCTCACCTGATAAATCCGAGTCATTTGACATCAAATATCCCAGTAAGAAGAATAGATTGGAAAAAAAAACCCCCGATGAAGCAGGTGAACACATCCAGCCGTAAGGACAGATATGTTAGAAAGCAAGACAACGGAAATGGTAACCGGAATCTGAACCAGGAAGTTGGCAATCATACAGTATGAAGACTGCAAAGACAGTTTATAACTATTGTATTTTGTATGGTTTGTCTTTGTATCAATGCCAGTATAGGATATGGAACAAGAAGACATTTGGCATTAACATCTTTGGAAAATGTCATGAAAGGATTGTCATCATGTAAAGGTTTCTGTAAGAAAGGAACAAGTTAAAAACTAGAAAGCAATCAGAGAGCGCATACCCCAGACAATGCCATACAGTAGCAAAAACCTGAATGGAAATCCGTTTATGCAGGGGAGGTATCTGTAAATTTGGATTTTCCATACTTTGGACCATTGTCTTAATACATGAAAAAAATATATCCTCACTAAAAAAATTCCATGGATCTGTCCCCAAATCTGATCAATTCATCCTTAGCCCTTAGCATACCCTTTCAAAATATCTCATTGAAATTCATTGCGAACACTTGGAGATATTGTGTGGACAGACAGACCAACATAAGTGAATGTATAAACATAAATTCAAAAAAATCAAAAAAATCTCATAATCGAAAGACAAAAATTTTTTGGATCCACTACAAAATTCAACCAATTCTTCCTCTTATTGGATCATCTAGTGCTAGTTGAAATTTTCTTTTAACCAAAAAAACAATCATTTTTTTCAACAATATATATCTCATGTAGCACTAACTATTATTAATAACTGCAACCCACAACAGACTGGTTAAATCACTGTTACTGAATTTAGATTATTCACGTGTTCTGATATTTAGATACATACATTAATATACCTATTTATTCATTTATTTGGACTTAGCCAAGCCCTTACTGTTCATAGTAAAAACTTGAAATTTTGTTCACATACTTCTCAAAATGAGTAAGGAAAATTTTTCTTTTGTTTTTTGAAAATTCTACTACAAAATAGGTTTTTAGTGGTGGGTTTAGTGATCACTGCCCAACAAAAGGTGAGAGAAGTAAGTCGATCAATAGGAACAATCACTTGACCAACAACTTTACGCAGCATGTGTTGGGGTGATCAATGAAAAAAATTTGGAGAAAGGGGTGATCAAAGTTACTTCCTTCACTTTTTGTTAGATAACTATAAAGTCTAGATTTTCAAAAAAACAAGCATAAACATTGCTGGACACAAATTAAGAGATCAATTTAGCATAAACTTATTTTGTAAATTTCCAGAGGGAATTTCTAGACACAATAAAGAGTAAATTTTTAAATTTCCAGGTGTGGCCTATGTGTGAGACACATATACAGTCAGCCAAGCAGAATCACAAGAAAACAGTATATGATTGGTCTGAGAAGAAATCTCAAATGCAATTATAGAAACATCCATGAAAGTTCATAATTATTTACTATGCAGAAGACAGCACATATGGAGCACCCAGTGAAGATTTAGTACTCAGTAGTAATGATGTACAAAACGGGCTCGCTAGAAAAACAAAAAGAAATGGCTTTTGAGGCATTTTTATGTCACCAAAAAGTACATAGTAGAATAGATGAGTTGAAAGTGTGTTGATTAGAATAATATTTACTAAGTTTATCTTAGTATATAACAAGGCCAAATGTATGCATGCATGTATGTATGTATGCATGCATGTATAAAAAGGGGAGGAATGGTGCTTAAAAAGATTATGTTGCTTTCATCTTCCAAGAGTGGATGGTTTACGTGATTTGAAAATCAGCATTCAAAATCATGATTTTTTTTTTCTACCTGAACTTGTGTACTGACCAGTGAGAAATATGCAATTATCTCACCCAGGTATTGATTTTATATCACTGCCTGCCACTAATGGTGATACTAGAAGTGTGACATACACGATACATATGACGATTACAGATATTGAATCTAACAGGTCTGGTTATTCACTTGATAGAAATTATCATGTCTTTTGACAGCATGCCATGTTGCGAGTGATCAATTAAAAAATTAGAAAAATTGGTGATTATTAAATAAATTACTTCTCTTGTCTTTTGTTGGGTGGTGATCACTTAAAAAATGCTAATTTTCAAGAAAAAAGCTGCTAGACACAAACTCAAGGACCAATTTATCATACATCTACATTGTAAATTGAACCTCTGTTATAAACCCGGGGGGGGGGGTCAAAAAACAAAATAACTTTTTTTCCCCCCAGACAATAAAGAGTGAATGTTCAAATTTTCAGGCCTCAAACTCCATTGGTGTGGCTTGTACATGTGATTGCCATGCAGCTAGCCTCACTTGGAAACTAAAGAAACCTATGTTGACAGTTTTGGTCTTTAATTATAGATGTTAAATCTAATTAATTGATAGTTTATGTATGAAGAGAAGTTAGTGCAAGTTTGAAATTAGAGCATAGTCATAATGGACAGAGACTGATGAACAGAGGAATGTGATGGACACATATTCATGTAAGTGTGCAAAAAAGTGTTCATCGTTTAGTAGGTAGCAACAGCAGACTTCTATATTTCTCTCCTCTGTAATATGAACCTTCTTGTAAGTTAATTCTGGGAAGATAAAAATAGGTAAAAACACATTCATCATATGCACACATACACGTCAGATCTTTACAAAATCATTTTATTTTATTTTTTCTAATACCCCAATTCAAATCAGCTTTGCCAAAGGAACAATTCAAAGAATTTTGAAACCCTGCCAAGATCAGTTATTATTTACTAAGCAAGCCTTTTATTTATTTATATGTATGTATATATATATATATATATATATATATATATATATATACACATACATATATATACTTGCTTGCTAAAGAAAATACATATGGGATAGCACTGCTTCTAGTTTTTGTTGGGTGAGTTGAACTTGATGAAAATACAACAACCTTGAATAGTACTGTCTTGCTCAATGTGGGTTTTCGATGTACGGTCGAAGTATTGCTATACAAAATAATGTAACCAAGTATAAGTTGAAAAGAAACCCTTCAAATTATAAGAAAACCTTGAACAGCATAGAAAATTTTGGAACCGTACTAATCAAGGTATAACTGTATAGCAAAAATAGAGCTGCTGACTAAATTCTGTTGATGAAAACATGTGTGTTCACTCTAGTGTGATGATTATGCCTACATCCAACCTGTCTTTGATCACCTCCAGTCTTCCAAAGACTATGTTTTCTGTACGTATGTCTGTCACGGACAGAGTAGGGTGGGATTTCTCTTGTGAGGATGTTTATCTTAATTAAGATGATTCTAAGCCACTGCCTATCTTGCTTGAATAACTGCCACCATTTTAGTTACAAGATAAAAAATGTTTCTGATGTCTTAATTTAATTGTCAGTGAAGCTATTCTACTATAATAATGAACACTGATTTTTTTCTGTTTCTATGGACTCTTACACTAAAAGGGAACAATTTTGCTGATAAAAAATATACTGACCAATTGAAACAATGGACTCTCCCACTGAAACGAGTTCATTAGTTTGTTTTCTGAAAAATGAACCTCTTGGAAATTCAAATATATCTGTTAATTTTTTCATAGGGATGAACTAGTAATAATATAAGAGCTACGGATTATATTGTTATGGCCATATTCTTTGGTTATAGTTTCATAGGTTTATGATTCAAACTAGCCAATGAAACTATGACCAAAAATTGTGCTAAATATTAAAATTGTCACCTGTCATATTATACAGTGATTTAATGTTAAGGGAATATACTTCAGCTATAGTAAGTAATATTAGGTTTCGTCATTATTGGTCATCCTTTCTCTAGCTGTCCCATGAGATGCTCATAAATTTAGGCTGGTGCTTATCTCGTATAGATAAAGAAAGCTGACTCAATATTCACTTGACCTTTGAACTGACAGGTAATAAACAACTGCTATAAACAAATGAATTCTTTACTACATTTTGACTAAACAGCAAAATTTCTTTTCAAAATCCAGTAAAGTAATCATTAAATTGAATATTTTTCATCAAATCCTAATATTCCTTTTACTCAATGTTTGGGAGACTTCTACATACAGATTTTGATTTTTTGGCAGACATCAATCATAGCATAATCAAAGTTAATTTTGGATGACAAAAATTGACAATAAAAAACAGTCTGAAACCTAGATTGCAAAAGTAATTTCATTTTTTCACAACTAACTTCATGCTTCTTGCAATTAAAACCAAAATTAAAACATAAAAAAAATTATTAAAATTATCGCAATGAGTTTTGAAATTTTTATTGAAAAAATCTTTGATCATCACAACAATTTCTGATGCTTTTGCTAACATAGTTGAGATGAGCAATACATAAATAATACTATTCTATGCCGACATATTCTGGAGTTAAAATACAAAAATGCATCTGGTCTACACTCTTAGATGAGAAAAAAAACATATGATGGAATTATTTACAAATGGATTGGCACTTCTGCCAAGTATCAGAGTATCTGTGTGCTATGCCTAGGATCAGAGTGCACTCACTGAAAAGTGTTTCAAACTGGAAAAAAAAATTGTTTACATTCTTAAGATTTTTGTTGCCAGTCAATTAATATGATGTGAATCCCAACATATCACTTGATTAGCAAATTCTAATGTCATAGCATCATCAAGTTATATATATATATATATAAATATGAATGCACATTGCACTTTATATCTGTGGATTGAATATCGAAACAACCAACTTTCAAATAAGTTCATTCAGCAAAAATACCATAACTGGAAATTAATTTAGGAGCAAAAAACTTGATCAATTTTTCTGGAAATTTTTTTTTTTCCCCATGAATGAAATTGGACAAATGTTATATTCAAAGCAGCAAAAAGACAAGTGAAAATAAAGTAGCTAAGTTAAAAAAAAAAGAAGCTATGTACAATCATGTTACTTGTATATCAGTTACTTGGTGCAATGAGCAGGCAGGGAAGAGGGAAAGTTTCATGGCTGCTAAATAAAATCATTGACATCACACACTGCAGCTTCTTATTCTGGCTGCTGAATGAAATTAATTATCTATAAGAATCAATGAATGTATGTGTGTCTATTCATTAGCTCTTTGAACCATCGTGGGTTTAAATTCATCCCACTTGGTGAATCATTCTCATCACCATCTTTTGGAGTACAGAGATTTATATTCTGTACCACCATTTTGTTTAGTACCAATGCTGATCAAAAGATAGTTCAGGAGGGGGGAAAAAAAAAAGAATTCACAGTCAGTGTTCATTAAAAAGTCATCCAGATGCATTCATTTCAATGTTTATCCTCAAGCTTGGCCTTTAAGGGGGTCGAAGCAGAATTTGATTGGCGGGGGGGTACAACCTTCAAAAAAACCCCTAAAGAACACTGAGGCTATCTTGTGGGACATTCCACATTTCAAACATTCTTCTTTTTTCGGGGGGGGGGGGGGCTTCATGACCAGGGGCCCCCCACACAGACACTTAGTTTTCTCATTCTCTAGGCTGGCTCTGTTTATCCTTGCCATAAAACATTTAATGTATGTATCATTTGATGATGTGCTTTTTTTAAGGGTAACACTAATGTTTTCTTCTGGGTGGGGGAGTTATTTGAATAAAATGCCTTTCAAGTTTGATTTCAACAAATAAGATGTCTGTGCAATTTGAGTCAACTTTTTGTCCTAAAATTCTGTGCCCCATAAAGTTAATAGATTCCCTAGAGATTAACCAGAAATCTCTGTGAGATTTGCATCTTACCTTGAATCTAGGAGTGACAAAGTAAAAAAAAAAAAAAAGATAATGCACAAGAATAATGTGTAAAAGTGACCAATATTTGAGTTAAAATCAAAGTATTTAGATATAATTTCCATTATTATGCAAGTGCGTGTGTATTAAAGTCATAGAAAGTCATAAGATATCATTTATAAGGTTTGTCCAGGAAGTATCTGGATATTTTTAATACCCCAAGAACTGTTTCACTCAGTGATAAGAGTGATATTGCATCTAATCGCCTTCTTGTTGGACATAGGTTTGATTCCTGTAGCAGCCTATTTTAAAAAATTGTTAAGCTGTCTAGGCCAACCGACACCTTCAACATATAACAATGGGATATCAGTTAGAATACAGTTTCAAATAAAAATAATGAATTCATAATTATATATACATATAGATAAAGTAGGCCACAAAACTTCAGTGTTAGTAAGATGTACCGGAGTTACAACCCCTGCTCAACTCAGAATCAGCATGCAGTGCTCTAAATAAAACAGAACAAGTAAATATAAAACCAGGTTTTCACAGAAGTTCTTAATTACTGAATTATCATTCTTACGTCATCAGCACCAACAGACTGGTTGGCTGATGGCATCTAGAATATCAGAGACTTCTTACAGGATTCTGTATTGAAAAACATCATCCAAAACTGTCAAAATAGATTTCTTCAGTTTTCAAGCTTGGCTATGTATGTATGTATGTATGTATGTATGCATGTGTCACATGAACGGACAACACTATTAGAGTTAGAGGGCTAAAAATTCAAACATTTACTCCTTATTGTTTCTAGAAGAGAATTTTCCTATTATTTTTGTAGTTTTTTTAAAAAATCCCTCCTCTCTTTTAATCATGGGAACAGTTCAACTTGCAAAGTTAGTTTGTCCAATTGATCCTTTAGTTGGTGTCGAGCAACATTCATGCTTGTTTTTTGAGATCAGACTCTATAATGATCTAACTAAAAGTGAGAGAAGTAACTTATTCATTGATCACTCCCAACATGGCATACTGCGAAAGGATATAGGTCATGTGACTGTATCTATTGAGTGATTGACCAGATCTGTTTTAGCAGCTGTGATATCTGAAGGTTCTATAGAAACATGTGGATTATAGAAGAGTTTTCGTTGTGCATCAGTGATTTTCGAGAGACAAATTCAGGAGTAGTATACAAGAGGCACTGTTTTGATTTTGTTGACAGGCTTATGCTGGGAAGGTTTTGGATAGCAAAGTTAAAGGGGGAAATTGATACAGAAAGGAGATAATGATACATGTCTAAGCTAGTAAGTCATGCTGGTGAATATAATGTAAGGCTTGTTCACCCTGCCATGTGGATATATAGAAGACATTATTCACCTCAATACCTGTCCTAAGCTACCACAGACCTGTAGAACCAAGGTCAAATTTTATAGAGACCCATTTATTTCAACATTTTTTATAATTTTTATTCAAAAAAAGTTAAAAAATCATGGAGATACATTCTTTCTATAAGATAACCTACTTTATTGAACATACCATAAAAGCATATTAAACGGGTATCTAATTATAAAAAAAATGATGCAAATAGAACACTGCATCCTATGCATTGACTGGTATTATGATGAAGGAACTGTCTACCGAGGCTCAATATGGATAGCTATGGGGTTTGGATGAGTTGCAGTAAATGATAGTGCTTTAAGAACCCCATGTAAACTTTTGGTCAAGCATATGGCTTAGCTCCACCTTATCTAGCAGGCTTCCAGGTACCAGAGAGGCCAGTACATCAATAACCAAAAGGCCTATACTATTAAATTTTAGCTGCAGTATGGCCTGCATATGGCCAACATCTACAGTATTAAAATCTTGAATTTTTATCTCCTTGTGTATTGGTATATAAATTATCCAAGTTTTAATCTAATTATCTGTGAATTCCAATTTGAGATATTGATTTTTCATGATTTTGAATTTTTGCCCCCATGATAAAATTAGAAATTGACTATTTCCCAGAAATTATTGTTATGCTCATTGTACAATTCTTCGAAATCTAGGCAGGAGTTCCTAATCTATATGTAAATAACCCCATCATTTTTGACAGGTACTATGCTAGTATGTACAATGTGACATAAGCATCAAAGTAGACAGTGGTGGACATTAAACGCACAACCAAACTGATCAAATCAGATTATAATACAGTTCAATGTTACCCAGAGGGCAAACAAGAAACATCCAAATTTCCAAGTGACAATAATCCATGAGAGATAAGAAGCAAAACTGTATCAGATATACATATATATTATTGTTTCGTTCACAGACAACTGTTTTGATGTATTACATCTCTTCAGTGTGGCTATAGATTTTCCATTATCCCATCCAGTACCGCGAAGCAGGATTGAAACCTCAGCTTCAGACCCGGAGGCCGATATCCTACCTCTGAGCTATAGAATTGGACGGTCAGTAAGGCCGAATTTAAGCGATATATCTATTTATGGATAAATTCCCCATCCACCAGAGGGCTCTATTCCTATGGAAGAGCATTGCATAAGCTTACAATGGATGGGTTACCTCACTTAAAGAGTGCTCAACCCTGAATAGAGGAGGTATTGTTTCAAAAGTTCCCTCCTCTCTCTCCCTGATGGGAGAGATACAGAGGACTTCAAAAACCTACAGAATTCATTCTTTTCTCATATTTTAGTAAGTACTTGGAATACGTCATTTATTTTGTAATTTTTTCCTATTTCATCAATCTAATTTATTGTATTACCCTAATAGTAGCAGTATATCAGTTGACAGATAAACCCCTACTCTATAGTTACAAATCTGTTCGTCTATAACTTTGATAAGAGTCATTAAAATTTTACATCCTGGATGTTGTCAACACAATGTTTTGGTTGATCCATCATTCAGCCCTTGTCAGGTGTATGATCTGAGAATCTCTCCAACCAATTCAAACAAAATTTGAAAATTTGAAAATCTTATTATACTTCCAGATTCTCATTAAAATAACTTTCATTTGCTAGGTTCTAACTCTTACATAACAATTTTGCTGGTGAAAGTTTTAAAATTCATGCTTTCTTTGAAGGATATTGTTGCAAAAATGACAATATGTAGCCCATGAAAGAATTATGCTCAGTTTCACTTGGAGAGACCACAAGACAGCACAATATGTCCAGGAGGAGTCTGAGACATCATAGAATTCATTAAAAAACCGAAAAGGCAATGGGCCAGCTATGTTGCAAGAATGGCAGACAACTGACGGACATCATGACTCGCATAATGGATCTCTAGAGATCACATGCATAAACTAGACAGATTTAGTGAGTACTGGTTCTGTGACAAGCATGATAGAGAAGAGTGCCGAATCCTGGGAAAGTCTGTATGATGATGATGATGAAGAGACAAAGACTCAAAAATATCAAAAATGAAATTTAAAAAAAGCCTTTTCTTGTGCTATCTATACAAAATATGGAGAGTACTTATCAAAGCTAAACCATACATTCTTTGCTGGATCAACTGTACTGCCCCTACCTTCCCTGCAGTGCAGGTGACTTACTTTGACCCACTGACCTGTTGACCATAAACACTCCTTGGCTGTTCATACAATAACAAATCTAGAAATATTCGTTAACTGGTTGAAAGCAAAACAAGGTGACTGTTGGAGATGAATTTCTTTTTTTATCCCCATTTAGAGCAGATCATATTCTATCCATCAGTGATTGTTGGGGCCTCTACAATGTCATTTAGTATTAACTATTAATTATGAAGTTTTATGATCAACTTTGACCACTTAAACCCATGGAATGTTAGGGCAAACTTGGTTGTCCTTCAGCAGCTATGCGTCTAGATCATTCTAATATTGCTAATCTTCCTTTTATTTTATTTTCAGTACATGGGCATATTACTCCATTATGGTGTTTTTGTTATCCTCAGGTAATTGGCCTACATGATCAATTTTTTTTCTTCTTGAGAAAGGGATAATTAAGTTTATTATTGGAGACTGAAAAAAAGTTTCCATTGCTCTAATACGAGGTCTGTCTGGGAAGTAATAAGCTATTTTGTACAACTATAAAACCAGTAGCACAGCCTATCAGAGAGGACCTAATTGCGCATGCATGAACAGATGCTTTCCCATGAGGTTACTCAGTTGGCAGTGAGATGCCATTAAGTCAGCTAGTGTATTGTGTGAGTTGCATTTACAACAACTGAGTGAGTCATCCCCTCCCCTCCATTCCAGATTTGGCTCCCTGCAACTCCTAGTTTTTCTCAAAGAGATTTCATATTGTGGATAAGAATCAAGAAAAGGACAAGGAAATTGATGGCAATCCCAAAAAGAGGACTTTGCAGAGAGTTTTGAAAAATGGAAGAAATGTTGGGATAAGGATGTGAAGTCTTAAGGGCAGTGTTTTGGAGGGTTATACCATTCCCTTCACTGTAATGAATTATCATCAGCTGTTTGTACATAGGATGATTTGCTTTATTCTATATGTCCATTGTAATGCAGTAAGTTTATTCAGTTGAATATCTTGTCCTTTCATCCCACTTCATTGTTTTTTATGCCATACAGTCATTATTAGGAGAGATAGTTGATGGTTGACGATTTCCAAAAACTAAACTAAAACTGTCAACATTCGCTTCTTCAGTTTTAAAGCATGTCTGGCCGCACTAATCGAGCTAGATACATTGATCACCCACCTAACACAGCATGCTGCCAGAAAATGTTGGTCACTTGTTGGTTTCTATTGAGTGACTAACCAGACATCTTCATTATTTCAAGTTTGCAAAGAGTACTTTAAAGAATGAAACAGTACTTGATTATATTTGAATAAAGGAACATGAATCACACACAATCACATCCCCCCCCATCTTTGAGTTTATAAAAATTTCTTCTTTTTCTTTCCTACAGAAGGGCTAATCATTGCCTTCTGCCAAGTTTGTAATTCAAATTTTCTTTTTCTTATTTTCATAAAGAATCTGAAATTTTAATAATGGTTGATCATTTAGTACAGCTGAAGTAGGAATATTACTGAATTATAATGATCCAATTTTTGTTTGTTTATTTTTTTGTTTATTACTGTAACACAGCAAAAGCCAGTACATCATAGCAAGATTTTTGTGAGCACAACACCACTAAAATGCTGTTCAAACAAGTATTCCTAAAATGGAAAACAAAATTTTGACATGTTTTGGGCAGTAATTACGGACCACAGTTGAAAAATGATCTCGAAATGGAGAGAAAATTTTTAAAGATTTTGTATGATTTTTTTTCGAGTAAATGTTATATATCAAAGATTTCTGGCTGCAAAAAATACAGTCATTTTTTATACTTCTGAGTTTCTGACTTTCTCTGTCACAGACTCCCCCATGTCTGCAGCTCTTGTGCATTCTTTAGCTTTGCCTTATTCTGACCTAGTCATAGTTGACAAGAATGCTTGTGTGTAAACAAGAAACACAGAACCCGCTTCTTTGAGAAACCCACCTTCCTCCTTTAAGTCAACTTGATTCTTTGAAAACTCAGAAGTGAGTAACCAGGTCAGGAAGATTTCAGTGTGCCATTCATTGATTTTCCTGTCTATTTCTGTTGCTACATTTATCCATTCCATTATTTGTTTTGAGAAACTTATTGGTAATATTACTGAGAGAATGGTTGATGAGAGTTCTGAAATTCATCCCCTTAAGTTTATAACTGGTTCAGGTGCATAAATAAGGAAATTTAAAAATTGCTTTCAAACCAAGATAAACTAGATAAATTTCCACTGCAAACATTATTAGCTAAGCATATAATGAATTTCATTATCAGCTATTTTTACCTGTGATGAACTCTGACAGGTCCATGTATACCAAGAACTTTTTTGTTCTGCTCAAATTTGAATTGGTTGAAAGTGTCCATAAGAAAGGAAGAATAGAGAGGTGGGCAAAGAAAGGAATTTCTTTTTATCTCATTTTAATTCACACTATGTCATATTATTCCTCTTCTTGATATAATTTAAAAAAATAAGCAGAATGTACAAGAAAACAGACTATACAGTCTTTGATACTAATGTAAACACATTATATATATATATCTATTTATAAATTTTCCATTTTTCATTGAATTGCATTAGGGACAACATTTTTTGCTTCATTTTTGATGCAATGATTTTTCATTTTTGTTTCAAACATCTTAGTGCGGATTAATTACAAAAATCATAAATACTTTTATTACAAAAACAAATTCTATGGAAAATCATATAAAAATGTTGTAGATTTTGAACTGAGTTCTTTTTCATGTTCTTGCTTGTATAAGGTAAGTGCTGCAGTGAAATAGTCATCAAACATAAATTATATTGCTTGTCCATACTTAATGATGGATTTCTATAGATATATGAATATTAAAGCATTTTCTTAGCCTGGTACTCTGCTAGTATAAGAAAAAAAATCACAGGATTATTTACAAATAGATCAGCACTTCTGCCTCGGATTAGAGTATCAGCGAACTCGGCCTAAGATCAAAATGTCATTCAGGACACTTCTACCTAGGATCAGAGTTTAGTTTCTGTGCTGTAATTGAAAGGTGTTATACACACATACAAATATGTGCATATATATATATATTATATATATTGCCTTAATGTGGATAATCAAAGATTTTGTGTAGTTGATGCTTTAGCAATGTTTGAATAAGACATTTACAATGTTAAAAAAAGACAAAAATTACAAAAATTAGCAAAGGATATTTCTAGCTAAACATGGTAATAGGTACCAGCATATAATCAATAAAGAGGAAAAATGGTTTCAAGTTATCAAGAATGCTATATTATTATGGACCAATCTATTCAATACAAGTGGGGGAAAATGTCTGTTCTGTAAGAAGACAGCAACTTGCTTGAGAAAGCTGTAGTTAGTCTGTCTCCTTGTAATTACTCTGACATAGTAACACAAATATTTTAATTGTTCAGTTAAAAGAAAGGGGGTAAAGAAAAAACAAAAATCCCAAACAAAACACAGAGGTAGTACCAATCATTTCTTGACAGTTAAAGGTTGCTGGGGATGGGGGAGTCAACATAGTGCAACTAACTGCCAGTCCAGCTGACATGGAGATAACATTTTTCATCAAATTTTCAGCCCCCCCCCAAAAAAAAACTAATCATATCAACACAATTTTGAAGTTCCGAATATGTGATTATTAAACTGTCTTGTCTAGAGTTTTTTTTAAATAAAATGTACTTCATTTATAAACTAGTTATTATCCATATAAAAATTATGATATATTTGAATTTTTATTGGACGATTTCTCAAGAGAAGAAACATATATATATATATATATATATATATATATAAATATATACTGGAGGATGTAAAGCATTTGATAAAAATATCTACCCATGATTGTGTAGTCAAAGCAGTTTCTTCGCATTCTCTTATCTACTTTAAACTTGATAGTCCATATCTTTAAAGCTGTTATTAACGTAAAAAAATGTTTGTCTTATTAATTTCATCTGAGTGACAATTTGTTTGAGTGGAAGAGTCTGTTGTTTCAAATGATGGGCAGGAGATATCTTTATCAATAAAATCGTCACCTGCAAGTGGAAAAGTCCATTGCGATGATCAGAGGAACAAATAGAATAAAGAAGTTACATTGTTCATAATATTGAAGTTATAATAACTATAATTCATAGATGAATTAGGAACTAAAAAATTTCATCTTGTGTGAAGATTTTAAAATTATTGATTTGCTTTGATTAAATGATGTTATATTTGTATAGTTTTGGATAATTTTTTTTGTAATAATCTTTGTATTTTGTTAAAGCTCCAAGTTCATGAAACTAGAAAATAATAATGCACTTACATATCCCTGTATTCACAACTGTTCTTAACCTTTTTCAGGGCTTGTACCTTTTTGAGATCACAAAATCTTTTTCCCACCCCTTTATCTTATGGCTAAAAAATCAAATCTAAAAAGTCAAAGTTGGCAAAGTTAATATTAGAAAGTATAAATAATAGAATGTTGAAATTGAAAGACTGTATCAAGAGATTACAAATAAAAAATGAAAAAGAGAAAAGAAATTGAATTCAGTAATGAAAATGAGTTTTGGGAACTAAGTATATATTGAGGATGTATCCAGAATTTAGACTCGAGGATCACAGGGATGCGCAAAATGAACCCATGCAGCTGGGGTTCTATAAGCTCCTGTGCAGGTCAGCTAATAACGTCTCCATTCGTAGACATCACAAAAAACCTGGAAATTGAGAAGTAGGTATATGCTCTACCCCTGCCTACCTGTCATTTCTACCACTAATCAGCAATAAAACAAAAAAGTTTGTTTGACACCCTCATTTCATGCCACCAAAAATTGCACCACCAGAGGGTATGTGCACCCCAGGTTAAGAGTCACTGCTGTAGTACATAGACAGCCTTATCTCTGAGATAGTTTTATATTTTCCACCTGCACCAATGAGGCTTGTTTGAGCTAATAACGTATGATTTTGATGGCTGATTCCAAGGCAGATAGGTCCTCCTCACTTGAAACACAATATTCACTATGATATACCGTCATGATAACTTAATATTATCTATCTATATTATGAACAGTGTTACTTTTCCTGTTTGTTTCTGGACTCTTTCACTTGAAGATGACAATTTTGCTAATAAAAATATCTCCTACCCACCATATGAAACAATAGACTCTTCCACTCAAATGGGTTCAATCACTTTTTAATGAAACTGCAGATGAAATCTTGTTCCAGACTAAGTTTAGTAAATATCTACAATAACAAGTGTAACAGAACTTTTATTTTATAGTTAAATTTTTATTTCACTGATTATCATACCTATTTTCAATCCTTTTCTTCAAATTTTGACTTCATCTCAGTTGGATAAAAGAAAAGTATGGTTTTTTTTTTATTAGAGAAAATTATATACATGGGAAGTTGCTTTTTGTAATCACTTTTGAACAGGGTCTTTTAGATAATAATAACCAGTTGATAACATTAAGCAAAGAATATATAAATTGGAACATATCATCTATGATTGTAATAAACAGCTTCCTATTCTTTCTCTAAAAACTTGACCTGTACAGCCTGTGGGTAAGGACAGGATGCAGTTAGCAGTAGAAAAGAAAATCTACCCTCTTAAAACCTGTTTCATCAGTGGATTTATGTTAGGATCATTTGATGGATATTCTTTTTATCTTCATTAACCCATGAATATGGCAGGGTAATATAGTGGCCAGAATAGATGGATTTTGTTAAATTGATGAGGTCATATTTTAGCCATAAATATATGCACGTTATTCTCAGAGGATTGTAGAAGGTACTCTTTAGAGGAGTATAAACACTTTCAAAGAATTGCAATTTCAGTCAGTTTTGAAAATCATGACCAAATGAGGTGTAGCAACAATGAATACATGAATATTATACAAAACTTACTGGGGTGGGGTGGAGATTTGAAAAGACAGATCTGGTTAGTTACTTAAAAGAAACTGTCACATGACTAATGTCTTCTGGCATCTGGCAGCATGCTGTTTTGTGGGTGATCAATTTAAAAATTGGAAGAATGAATAAGTTACTTCTTTTGTCTTTCTTCAACTAAGGTATCAAACCAATTTAGCATGAACTTACATTGCAAATTGAACTCCTTCTCTAAAAAACCTATTTAGGAAGGGAATTTTCAAAAAAAACAAACTGTTTTTACTTGACATAATAAGAGGTAAATGTTTTAAATTTCAATCCTGTAGCTGGTACGCATGATACATACAAATGTAGATAAGCCAACTAGCCAGACCAACTTAAAAACTGAAGAAATCTATGTTGACAATTTCAGTTGACGGTTTCTAATATTATAACTTCTGTTTGAAGTCTAACATGAAGGTAATATTGCTCAAATGTGGAGCAAAGGTTGGTTGCTGAGAGGTCAGATTTATTCAGTTGAAATCATAACCTTTTCAAGTACATAAAGACAAATTGAAAACT
Organism: Thysanoteuthis rhombus; assembly: GCA_963457665.1. Lineage (NCBI taxonomy): Eukaryota > Metazoa > Mollusca > Cephalopoda > Oegopsida > Thysanoteuthidae > Thysanoteuthis > Thysanoteuthis major. The sequence continues at coordinate 16,390,896 of OY735219.1, read as the reverse complement.
GCATTTGAACCAAGATAAATTGTTTTTTCTTGAAAAGTTTGATACATATGAGAAATATCTACAGAAAATATTAATGTGATCTTGTCTCAAACTATTTTGAAAAATTTTTATTCGCAGTTTGACTATCAGGTGGTTATCAATATTGTGTATAAAAGCCAATAATACCTCTGCCTGAATAGTAAATTTGATAAACTTTTGATATAGGCTAACAGCAGATTTTTTATGGATGTCTTGCGTCTCTTATTTCTGAATTTTAATTGGGATATTTCAAAGTTCATAAAATAAACTAGCGTTCCAAGGGGAATTATGAATCACCACTACCCATATCTCACTGGAGGTGATCAATGAATAAGTTACTTCTCTCAGCTTTTGTTGGGCTGTTATCAAAAAAAAAAATCTGAATTTTCGAAAAAACAAGCAGGTACAAACTTAGTAACAAACTTATCATAAACTTACATTGCATATAGGACCCCCCCCCACTAAAAACCTATTATGGTGGGGAATGTAAAAAAACAAACAAAAACAAAACATTTTCCCAACTCATTGAGTGTATCCAAATTTCAAGTTTCTATCATTAACAGTAAGGTCTAGTTGAAGTCCAGACAGATACATATGAATGTCTGAACACATGAATAACCTAAACCTAGCAACAGTGATTTAACCAATCTGTTGTGGGTAGTGGTTATTGATAAATATATAGTTCCCTGCCGAGGCTTCACTTATCACAAATTTCTATGTCTCAGCTCGATATACAAAATGGATGCAGAGCTCACAAGCACCTGAAGTGGCATCACTCACTTCATTAGCTATTTACCCATAGTTGGGGGGGTCAGGGGAGATTCAAACCTATCCCTCCAAAGGTCATTAGTGCAAAATGAATAGAAACAAACAGATCTCTGCTTGCAGATTCCATTTTCCATGCTGCTTACAAGTGGTATTTTTCATTCTCGTCAATTGTCAATACTACTAGTTCTTAAACAAACACCTTGTCATTAACAGTTGAGAATTAGTCATAATAAGAGGTGGAGATAGTTTTTGCATCAAAATATTTCATTAACATATATCAGGTATGAAAAGTACTGCTACTGCTTGGCCACCTGCACTTCCTAAGGTTCATGAATTATGGTTTAAAACTGCTTGATACATTTTTGACTGGAGTAATATTTTCATCTCATGCATGAATTTGGTACTACCATTATAAATGTTCCTGATATAAAACTTATTATAAAACTTATTTTTCTGGTGAATTTGAAACATTCTAGTCAATTAGTAAAATTTTACTATGAGTTGATCAAGTATGAATATTGTTTTTTTTTTTTTTTTTTAAATTCTTAGAAGAGGATTTATTTAAATTGTGTCTCTTGATCTATCAAGGTTGAAGAGGTTTTTTATAAGCAATCGCTAGTTAACATATGAAAACTTTCTGGTTATATTTCATGATTTACTTTTCAATAATCTTTTGAAGAATTCAAAAATATACAAGAATAAATGTGTCAACAAGATGAACAGTTCTGGCAATCTTAGTTGAACCCTCTCTATGATATTATAAAACTGACCATTACAGGAAAGAAGGCAATTTGAGGTCTTTGTTTCAACACTTCAGCAATTCAGATTGTAAATGAAGACACATATGATCACATAAATGTCAATGAGAAGCCGGGAATTCAACTGCAATTATGAAAAGTTAAAATAAATAATGGCCCAAAGTATATTCAAAATTTCAATTAAAAATATTGGAAATAAATTATTTCCAATACCTTTTTGTTTCTAATAATAAATTTCCCCAAACTTTCATCTTGTCAAGCTTAATTTGAAAAATATGCCCATGATGGAATTGGAATAGGATAAGTCAAAAAGCAGAAGAATTGTGGTTTGATGCATAGGGGGATAAAACAATTCCTTGTGTGCCTGAAATAAAAAGTTAAAACTCATACTTCTGAAAACATTCTCATTTTTTTCTTCATTGATAGGATTTTCCCCATTAAACGACACAAACATTTATTGAACATGGAAAGTTCAATCAATGATCTTCAGAGAAAAGAAAAACCTTAAACCCATGGGTGTCTGTTGCCACTTTTTCAGGGAAGGGGTGAGGGCAAAAGGGTATATTTGTGATATATCTTAGTGGCCACCCTGTTACATGATAGACATTCCAACCGCCATTTGTGTTATAAGCAAGTACAACCCACTGTCAGATGGTGCACATGACCATTGACAGACACATATGACGCGTGTGTGTGTGTACAAATGATATAGACATAAAGAAAACAAAGATATAGAGGGTTTTTGGGTTTTTAACATTTCCCAACTACAAATGAATGAAAGGATGATAACAAAAAGGTTTTCAAGGAATCACCCTTTTTGAAGGAACTAAATTGATTGGAATTTATGAAAAAAAGAATTTAAAAAATACAATTTATTCTAAAGTCTTGTTTCTCCTGCTCCATCTCCCCGCAAATCATGAATGAATGTACATAAAATAGTTTTTGGTCCTTTTTAAAATTATCTTTAACAGGACACATATAACCTTTATGAAGAAGTTACACAACCACAAAACTTAGAACCAATCAGATTTTTACACAATAATATATATGATATACCTTTAAAGTGTACCCTGTTGAAAGGAAAGGGTTCCTTTTTTCTCCAGTTTGAAATTTTTGTTATGGTGCTATCAAGCTTTACAAAGACGTTTTACATCATACTTCTGGGTAATTAAGACCAGCAATAATTACAACACAAGCAGAACAACAAACTAAAGACCAACTAACAAGAACAAAGTAAGTGGCCTTGTTAAATGTTTTAGCAGTTCTGTTGTTGTTACGTAGAATAGGGAATTTAATTCCTTGGAGAATTCCTTGCAATTATTAGTTTAGTTTCAAACTATTAGTTTAATATTTATTGAGATAAAATGCGATCCATTCACAAAAGAGATCAAATTAGTTTATTCACACTGCAAATAATATTTCAAATAAAGTTGACTTTGAAAAAAAACAAAAAACTTTAAAACTAAAAAAATGTGTTTAGAATACAAAGCTTTTCAAGCCTTGCTGTCTTGAACATTATTGTATTCCATATGCTTTTTTCTGACATAGGAGCTTAGCAGAATTTTTTGAAAATGCAATATTTTAGTGTCTGTAAAAAGCAACTGTCAATAAAAGCCTTTCATTTATGTTCCTTGAGAAGTTTTCTAAAAGATTTCTTAAAATAAGTAATTAATGGGGTGGCTAGCAGGTAGGATGGACTTAGCTAGCCGAATTCAAACACTGGCTATGTCAGTTTGTATTCAGTTTGCACTAATGCCCTTGGGGAAGGCATGAACCCACCTCTCCATCTAGCTATAGTGCAGGGTAAAGTGCATGATGCCATCATGTGCTTGTCACCACCAAGTCTATCTCACATATTGCAAACTGGAGCTGAGAAAGAAACTGAAGCCATATCCAGCATAAGGGCACAAAGTAAATAAACAATGGATGCAGGCAGTAGATTAGGGGTAGTTTTTTTTTTCTTTGTCATTTTAGCTTTGTATCAAAAGTTTGTTTACTTTGTGCCAGAAAGATTCTGGAACTTTATGCAATTTGAACAATTTCAATTTTAGGTTCATTTATCGCATGAGTAAACTGGCATATCACGTTACATAAGTGTTTGAAAACAAGACCATCTGCTAGAAGGAAGGGATAGATATCTTATAGGGTTTTGAAATGGGAAATTTTTTGTATTCTTTCCCTTCCAGAAATTCAGCCTCCTGATAGTTTGAATTGAGTTTTTTTTCATACTTAACACAGGGGGTCAGTAACCTACTTGCCTACAGGCAGGATTGATGAGTGGACAGATGGCCAGAAAAGGTAGAAATATTAGAAATTTATAGTTTTATCTTATCTCAAATCTATGAAAAATGTATACAAAAATAATCATTTGTGCTTAACCAAGAATGCCAATAAATTAACAAAACAAAAACAAAACAATTTAGTCGCAATTCACTTCACTCCAGGCATCTTTTAAATTTATTAGAGGGACATTATAAGCGAGAAAAGCATTCTAATATTTGCAGGCGGGCCACTTAGGCAACCTATGGCCTGTGGAGGGATTCTATCTCTGCCTAACAGCAGCCGGTGCTAGTGAAATAAAATAGTTTTAATTGAACCAAATGGGTTTAATTCAAAGATGATGATCTTTCTTTATAAACCCATTCAACTTTTTCAATTCAATTAATAAAGTATCCTTACGCTGGCTATGGTTCTAGCCGTCCCGGCCTGAAAGTGGTGTCACTCACTTCATCCGCTATTTTACCCATTGATGAGGTTAGAAAAGATTGATCCATGCCTTTCCCAAGGGAATTAGTGCGAAATGAACGCAGATTTCAGTCAGTCTGAACTCTACTCAATTTCTAACTACGAACAGAGACCTCCGTCGCAGAAAAAGGAGTGAAAGAATATAAAAATAATAGCCTGGATGATGTTGAGAAAAATTAAATAATAAAGGTGCAAATAAAAGGTTAAGATTGGATTCAACATGAGTGAAGCTTACAGTTGAGGTAGAAAGTGTCATCTATGAAGTTCTCCGTCTCAAAACTCTCGTCTTCTTCTCTCGAATGATAGTGGACCATGTTGTCGCTGTCTGATGGGATAGTGTAGCTATTGCCGTGATGCAGAAATGTTAGTCCAAAAAACTTGTAATCCAAAGAGTCAGCAATAATCGTAGTCGCGATTATAGCAATGATTATGATGACAACGGTGATGCCAATCACAATGTGGTGTGTTGTTGTTGATGATGATGATGATGATGATGACGATGACGATGATGACGACGAAGTTCCGAAAACCGGTAAAAGAGTTTTCAATCGAAGTTCTGTATTGTTAACGTTGTTGTTATTATCGTTATGATCCACGCACAGGACGAAAAGTGAAAACATGAATGAATGAACAAATGAGAGGGTTAAAAAAAAGAAAGCTCGCGGTAAAGAAAAGTAGATTTTTATATCACGTATATTTCCAGATTTCCAAAAAAAGGATGCTGTTTTACTTCCTACAGCACATAAGAAAGGTGATCTTGTACTGCTGCATATAATAACTCCACGTGTATTTCAGGTAGTTTATATACACGTGAGAGAAGGAAGGAAAAAGTTATTCCTTTCGTTTAGATCGGGCCGAGATTTAAGTTTGGAACTCTTTGGTTAATATTTTTTCTCTTCCTTTTTTCAACTGCTGATTGGGTTCGTGTAAACGATGAATGAGATGCCGGTGCCCCTGTACAGAACTCAAAAAACTAGAAACGTCTGTTGAGTTTTTATTCTTAATTCTGCAACAGATATGTCCTTTACTTTTCTTAACCTTCCTCCTCCTTTTAATATCAAGATTAATTCTTTTTTGCAACAAGGGCAGCAATGACGATATAAGTCAGTTATTGCCGCCGATATTAATTCTACTAATGATGACGACAGAAACGTTGTTGATGATCCAACAAGTTGATTTTGGCTCGGATTTCTGACGTATTTTGTTGTTCTACTGTTATTTTTATTCTTATTGCCTTTGCCGCTGCACACAGTGGCTGGCGTGTCTTTCCTCTTGAAGACTTCCATGTGAAATGAAAGAATACAGAGCAGAACCCAGTGCCTTCTTCTCCCCACCCGCCACCGCACTTGTTAGCCAGCAGCAGCAGTACATCGGAAACATAAACAAAAAAGCCCTCTACAACCAACACCATGAATGATGATACAACACACTTACATTACAACACATCACATCGCATCAGCAGAACGAACGGCCAATCATAAATTGAGGCTTGGTCATACTCTGTTGCTTTACCATTGACTTAATAGCCCCAGCAACAGCAGTTGAAGAGTTTATGTTGTTTTACAGTGTAGTAGTAGTGGTGGTGGTTGCTAAAATTAGGGAAAAGTAGTAGTTGTGAAACTGCCAATATTGAGTTAGGAAGTGGTTAAGTAACGGAATCACCGTGTGTGTGTGTGTATTAACGGAACTAACAGAATCAATGCGTGTGTATGTTATCAGAATGAAAGTGTATAACTTGTTAAACTATTTCCCTTCCCCATTTTCGTTGTTAGTTTAAATACTTGCTTTCCTTAATTGCCCTTTTTTTTTTTTTTTTTCTTGCTTATTTTTTCTTCTGTCCCTTTTTTGGAACACTATAGAATTTTTTTCTTTTTCTTGAACTCGTAACACAAAAGAGAAAAATCTTTCGCATATTTCACATTTTTGCTCAGAGCATACCGATTTGAAAAAAAAAATCATTTATCTCCATGCTGAGTTGTGTTCAGAGGTTCAGAACCAACTAATCTTCATCTTTCTCTTTCTTGTATCTACATTCATTTGTTAAGTTTGCTAAATGGTATTATTCATTTTCGTTTTGGAAAAATAAATAATGTAGGTATATTGTTTTTGAGTTAATCCATCTACCGAACAATATTTCAACTCAGTAGACATAGACAATCTGGTTGAACCCGAGTTTTGGTGGATTTTTCATCTCAGTCTTTTTTTCTCTCTTTAATAGGAATGATGTTCACTGGATTTTGGCAACAAAGTGATATGTGTCGATAGAAACGCGCGAAACTTGTAACAAGCCAATTTCATCGTAATAATCTTTATGTTATTAGTAAGAGAAAATATTTTTGGTAAATTATTTACGTAAGCTATTTGACCCCAAAGATATTTGTATTGTTTACACTGAGTAACCCGGTGTAACTTGATGACTTTCATTAGAATTTTTCAAGCCCAAAACGTACATTTTAAAATTTTACCAACAATGAACTAATGAGCCGATTTCAATAAATTTTTCGGTATTTATCCATTTATGAATTAGGTTTTTATGATAAGTGTTAGGCTGGGTCATCAGAGATTTGGCTAGTGGGAGGTATAGAGACTGGGGTTAAAGAGGAAAAGGGTGTGTGGTACCTCTCTAACTGCTCCGTGTGAAACAAACACTGAACATGAGTGGTGAAGAGTAAACTTTTGAAAAAAAGGGATATTGGTATTTCATTTCTCATGAAAAACAAACATTTGTTATTCTTTTTTTCCCTTCATTTTTCTTTCTCTAAATTTCTTTTATTCTTTTTTTGATTCCCCTTTAGTCATTCTTCAGTTCTCTTCCCCATTTCTCTCACCATGATTATTTCTTTATCCTCCCCTTCCTTATCTAGAAAACTGTGATTGAATTTGGGGGTGGATCCATGCAAAATCACCTCCCCTACCCTTGTAGTTATATGTTCACACCAGATAATATCACCAAAAGTACATGTCTGTCCACACGATGTCTCCAGAAGTTTTCAATTAAATTTTGTGGAAGGGTGGGCTATGGAAAGAGTGATTGAATTTGTGCAATTACTTCCCCTGACAAAGGTGTTCGCAGAAGTATGCACTCTGGTCTTTTCATCCATTCTCAAAAAATGAAAATAGAAATAAAAATACACCAACAAAGAATTTGACAGTTCTCATAAATCAACTAATCCTTAATGAGCAAAAAGTATATGATTAATCACCGCATTCACTTGTACACTTCTGTTTACAAAAAGTCACATTGTTTTGTTTTTTTTTCAAATCAAAACACATGAACTCCTTAGTTCACAACTGATTTCAGTGTTAAATAACCCTTCAAAGGTTATAACCATTCAATTGACCAACAATCAATATAATGGATCAATTTATTGACAGTAAATCTATTTCATTGTATCTATAGTTAATAATAATTCACACATACAGTCAAAAGATGACAGGAGTATTCAAATAATTTTGTAATTATACTTAAAGAATATCAAAAACATCACTTTCCTCAGCATTTTCTTGTTTATGTTCAACCAGAGTGAATACAGATTTTTTTTTACGTATTTTCAAAAAATGTAAAGAAAAGAAAAAGGGAAACTTCTCTTTGAATAGAATTTAAAAGTTATCGCCCTTGACAAATGTTACAGATAAAAAATATAGACATGCATGTGCAAGGCTGTGGAGAGGGCCCTATTACCCTAACAGGTGTTTGGGGGCCATAATGAAAATAAGGTGAAAAATTTGAAAAAGTCATCATTTTATGTTAATGGTCTCCTGAAATAACTTGTAAGTTTTGGCATATTCCTTAGGGATGTAGAAGTGGAGTATTTGTTCTTTTTTTCCTGATGTACAATAAGGTAGGTCAAATTTGGAACTGTGGTTTGGACAAGAGTTGATAGTTAAGACTTGATATGATAAGAACTGACATTAAGTATTTAATTTTTAGTTTTTACCAACATTTGAGGGAACTATTTCAAAGACAGAAATATTCAAATTATAGGATCATTGGAATGGAGAGTGCAGATAACAAGGAAGAAATTGAATATGCCATGTACAAATAGTCGTAATTATTGACTGATTTGAAACTATGATTTCAATTTTGCTTTCTTTTATTTTTAGAAATATTATGTTTTCTTTATCTTTCTGTCTTTTTTCTTTTACATATATATATATAAAGTCATACTCCTAGAGAGTTGACTTGATGATCGCAATTATTCAGACGTGGAATTATAGAATTCTGAATTGAAGACATGAATAAGAGAGAGAGGAAAAAAGAAAGAGTGATTCCATTACTTCATGTTATGTCAAGTCACGTTTTTGAGTTCTCAGTATTTTTTTTTATATCATTTTTATATAATAACAAAACATATTTAATTTTTCTTTTTGGTGAAAATTACCTTTCAACTAAGGATGTCATTAAAAAAGTTGATATAATAATAGAACCATTAGATGATATAGAAACAGAAGAATTTAAAAAGGGCAGTATATGTCTGTGATTTGAGGTATTTGTTTAACCATCTTATTTATAATTATAAATAAATTATAACTTTTAGCAGTGTTTCTGTGGTGCAGTGGTCTAGGGCATTCTGCCAGACATCAGTAGATTTTTGGATCAAATCCAACTGGAAGCAAAACATTTTTTTTCTTTTTTCCGAGGTCAGTGGCGAATTGACTATTAGGCTGAGTGAGGCATTTTCTTTCTTCTTTTTGTCAAACTCTTACAGCTGAATTTTGATTTTATCTTTGTATGTTACAATGATGGATGTCAATGACTTGAAGAAAAACAAGTGGCCTCATGCATAAATCACAGTGGCATAGTGACATATGCAACAACTGATTAATTCATTCCTACTTCTAAAGCCCAACTTGGGTTGAATTGTTCTGCTGAAATTAGCAAATCCCATTTACAGGAACTATTGATAAAAGACTTGAAATGAGACACATAATTTTCTATCATTATTTCAATATTTTACTATTACCAAAAAGATGTAATTTTTGCTGATATGAACTCTCTTGAATGAAATAAACTAGAACCAGAAGTTAAAGAATGTGTCCACCATTCATGAAAGGAGGTTGAGGAAGAAGAGCAAGTAATCTTTCTTTGAGGTCAATTGATTCTCATACTTATTAAATATTGTGATATGGAAATATTCTGTGAATATTAAGGTTTGACCAAAGATGGGATGGGAGAAAGAAAAAAGTTTGGAATCAACAAATATCAAAAATAAAAATACTTTGTGAAAGCCCTTTCCCTGTAGATACCTAAAATATCAATTAAATAAAAAATAACTAATCTGAAATATGCTGAAAAAAATCCTGAAATTTATGAAAAAATGTCAAGATTTTGACATGAAATATTGTCACCAAAAGCATCTGTATAACTGAAAAAGTTATAAACAATAACAAAATTTACATCGATTTGTTGTTGGCTATCTATGCAGTAATAGACATTTAGTTTGGTTAAATGTCTGGAACTTGTAATCTATTAATTCAATCAATGATTTTTGGTATAATAATAATATCAGTGGGCCTATTTTGATGAGAAATTTTGGTCTGTATTTATCACAAGTGGTTCAAAATAAAGTGTAGCTACATTGTTACGTGAAAATGGGAAGTCTACAGTTAGATAACATATCATTTACTAATGGTCAATTATTCAAGTGAGAATGATTATATTAAATCACCAAATGCTAGCAAGTCAATGTTTTCCATGCTATTTTGTGTCTCTGCTACTGTAAGGTACCTCCCACCATTCACAAGGCCAAACACCCGTACGCAATTTGGACAAGAGGCATGCCAGAAGGAACTGTGTACAGCTACAGTGACTTAGGGTGGATGTTGGATGTAGGTTTTGGAAGCAGATTTTTGTAAGTGTTTATGAAGCTTGTTTGAATATATGATAAGCCAATTCTTCTCCTATTCAATGGGCATAAAGGCTGTATAACTATTCATACCATCAAGGCTGCCATGGAAAATAACATAATCATACTTTGTCTTCCACCAAATACATCGTATGCTCTTCAATCTCTGGATGTTGGAATATTTAGACCAGTTAAAGCGGCTTGGAGGAAAATCTTGAATTCATAAATTCATAATTCACAGAGTCCCAAAAGGAGACAGTACACAAGGCTGTATATCCAGATTTACCGTCACGACCCTGGCAACAACTACATTCTACTCATGTTATCAATTCTTTTGGAGACTCTAGCTTTCATCCTCCAAACATAAATGCTGTGATGTAAAGACTTGAAAATCCACATCAGACCCCATCTACTTCTGATGCAAATTCTACTTATGCAGAAAGTCCAAGGTATTTGCATAAGAAATCCATCCTAAATATTATCTATTCAGAACTTTTGGAATTAACCCTGGTTGCTAAATAGAAAGGCAAGAATTATACAAGAGTACTGTCAAAGATAGGACATGTTCACTCAGTTGAATCGAATGAGAGAGGAGGCAAAAGCTAGAGAGGAAAAGAAGAGAATATGTGTCAAAACCATACATGCTAAGAAAAAAGGAGTGAAGACAAGTTAACATCAATTAATATATGAAGAAAGCTCTGACAGAGTGTAAAAGTATTCCTGATGTTAATTCTTCTGACAGTGAGAGTGAAGTGGATGATAAAGGCCTACACAAAGACAATGTTAGATCAGAAGAACTACATGCGGATGTTAGATTTGTTATAGTGGAATACAAAGGGTCATATATCCCAGGCAAATTTCCACAGATGAGTAAAATACATCTTACTGTGACCTACATGTCAAGAAGTTGAGCAAAAACATGGAAATGGCCTGAGCATGAAGGAGCTTATGTATACCCAATGAATCTCCTGGAACATGTGGCAGTCATTGCCAGTGCTGTATACCTTTGGGGGAGAAGTACTGGTAAAAGATTCTAAACAGTAAATAAGTAGTGATAAGTTAAATGTAAAATAGTAAAATTACAACAAATAAAAAAAAAAACATGAAAATTGAACTTTATTCGTTATATAACAACAAAACTGAAAAAATTTACTTTAGATTTGTGATTTTCTATTCAAGGAACTATTGAAGATAATGTAATTTTCAAATAATACTTAGGAGATATAAGAGCAGAGTGTTCTAATACACTTATAAGCTTTAAAAATTCAAAAAAATTTTTTACCAATTCCATCCCAGTTGACCTTATTTTCAATAAAAATTGTAAATGGCCATTTTTGGCATTTTTTTAATAAAAAAAATTCAGACCTTATGTAATCTATACTGACATAACTACTGGTAAAAAAAAAAAAAATATTTCTCGGATAAGATATTCTTTTAATAATATCACATCTTTTCTTACATTGCTTTTTATGTTTTGTACCCTGAATACGTCTAAAACTTATCTTGGGTTAGAACAGTTTACCTTTCCCAACAAAGTTCAAAAGGGTATAAATATTGACTTATACCCACAGAATATCACAGGAAGTTCTGAATAAAATTTCAATGAAATTTGATGGGAGGGTAGGGCTTAGGCAACGGAAGAACTGCTTGAATTTTTGGGTTGATCAATGTAGAACTTCCTTCCCTACCAAAGTAGTTACAACACAATATCTCAAAAAATTTTCCATGTATTTCAATGAAATTTAAGCAACTGCCTTTAAGAAATAACTACTCTCTGGTACTTAGTCTAAACTATTGTTTATGATTTGAAAAGAAAAAATGCTGATATTTTTTGTTCTTAATTCTCATATTTTGCTTGAACCTGACGGAAACTAACTATAACATTTTAATATATTTAATATCTTATATCTCATATTTTGCTTCATCTCTTTTATTTTCCAAACTTAGAAATTCTTAAATTTTTTTTGCCTTTTTATCTAATATAAGATTTAAGGAGACAATCCTAGTTGTGAAATGCCAAGTATAAAAAGATAAGCCTCATTTTACACAGAAGAAAAGTGACAAAATAGACAAGGAACAAATTTTCACTGCCGCAAAATAAATTGGAGGGCCAAGACAGTACAGGTGACATATTACATAAGTTGATATTTTTGGCCATCAAAGTTTTTTTTTTTTTTTTCATAACCTGTTTACATCTAAAGTCAGTTCGTTTAAATTTTTGAATCAATTTGTAGTCAATCTTCTCTCATATATGAGGTGGTATCAGTAAATTTTTGGACTCTACATCTTGTCATTGTACAATTTAAGAGAAATGCACATGTAGCTGATGCTCATTGCTACCCAGCCAACTGAGTCAACTTATGTTTTTATATTATACAAAGTTTTGTGATATTGTGTGAGAATACCTCTATGATCTACATCAAATTTTGCATGAAGCTTAGCAAATCTGCTATGGGGACCTTCAAAATACTTAATCAGGCTTTCGGCAAACCTTCTTCAGGTTTTTGAGTGGCACACACATTTCAAGTCCGGGTTGAGTGTTGGTTCAAGATTTGATTCATCAAATACCTTTTTTGTCCATCTGTCAGTCATCACATAACTCAAAGATGGCTTGAGCTATGGCCACCAAAGTTTCTGAGGCTACCATTATGACCGTAAAGCATGTTTTATTATAAGTTTTTGAAAATTCCATTCTATTTCTTTGGCCTAGTCTGGGAACTTCCGATAGCACCTTATATGGTGGATGATGTATTTTTATATATGTATGATTAGTCAGAATCTTATGATGTACTGGTTTCTCAATCACTGAAATCAATTCAGAATATTTTACAATTGTAGAAGTTTGAAACTTTGCCTTTGTAAGAGTACAGACATTAATCTTTTATTCAGAATTACTTTGAAGTTGATTTTAAAATAAAAACAAACTTCCTGTAATGCATCTTCAACACTGCAGATGCAGGTCAATAAGAATTTTGTAAAAGCAAAATATGGATGGTGGTTGTGTGAAATATTTTTCCTATACAACAGTACCAAGAATGAAGGGTTGTTTTGTGCAGCATAGGAAGCTCAGTTAATTGAGAGACTTAATACTTGAGGAATCTGTAGTACCCCTCCCCCCCTCCCTCCAGTTCCAAAGATTTTAAAAAATGTGTAACAGTTTTTTTTTTTGTTTTTTTTTTTTAAAGTGATCAGTCTTGTGGTTTGTCCGCATGAACAATATCTGTCAGTTGATATCTGCTTATCAATGTTTTTTCCTAATATCTTCATCTTAAGGGGAAACTCATACCTAATAGATCCCTTCATCTAATGCAATTTTCACAGTTGATTTCATCATTTTTGATTACCTTAAAAACTAATTTTGGTTCAATTTCTTAGTTTAGAAAAACTGATTTTTGTATCTTTTAGTGAGCATATTTGGAAAAAGATAGAAATTTGAATGTATCATTCTGACATGTAGATTGTTTTTTGAATAGCAAAAACATGTTTTAGTTGGGGGCACTTTTTTGAAAATATAAAACAAACATCAAATTTTCTAATTTTTTCAGAAATATTCTTGAAGATTTTTAAAAAAAATGTACGTGTAGAAATGTCTTGAAATGTCAAAATGGCATTTGTTTCATTCATTCATTTTCTCTTCCTGTGGCAGAATGTGAACAAACATGGGATAGTCCTTTCTAATGACATAGGTCTTGTGAAGTTATGTTGATCAAGAGAAGGTCCAATACAGTTAGCAATGTTATCTTGTCAACAGCTTCACAATCTACTTATTGGTTCAAACACCAACTATCATTCCCTTGAGACATACTTTTGCAAGACCTGTCTTGATTTTTTTTTTAATGTGACAAAAAAGACTTGATGGTTTTGGTTATTAGGCATTGATCAGTGGTATGTTATAGCTCTTCTATTCTAATGTGATTTAGTTGATGGTTTCCTATAATAAATCTTAGGATATTATTCTGGAAAACTTCAATTTTGTTAAGATGTGTCCAGATTACACATTTTAAGCCCATATAGGATGATAGGTTATAAGTACATATTATATAACTTGGTTTTAACTGAAACTGGGATGCATTTGGATTTCAGGTGTTAATTTTTTTGAAAAAGAAACTGCCCAGCCTAGAGCAATATGGTGTTCTTTTTGGATGATGATATTCTATGTCAGAGATAAACAAATTCTAGAACTTGCTCTATTATTTTGCCGTGAATGGTTATGCTGAGTTTTGTTTATTTTGCATCAATTGGCATTTTCATTTTTCCAATGTTAATATGAATGCTTCCCTTGAGAGCATCATGGACTAGGTAGTCTAGGAAAATTTGTAGATGATTGTTACAGTTTTAGTGTGGTAGGACGATGTTATCAGTGTAACCCAGATCTGAGATTAGGTGACCACTGATGAAATATCTTGCCAGGCATTCTTCCCTAGTTTTCAAGATGATTGCTGAGATACTATGACAGAGAGGAGAGGTGCAAGAATGTCTTCTTGTTACACACTGATTAAAATATCCATGAATCTTGTAGTACCAATATCAGTTTTGATAGCAGACTATGACCCATTATAGGTGCTGTGGATTAGTTTTGTAAGCTTTGTCTATTGGTGTTTTTTATTCTCCATCATACAAAATATTTACAGTATTTATATTTTAAAGACAATATTTATATCATATTCATATAATATACAATATTTACATGATATAAGCAAATTTTTTATAAAGAATATTACTCACTATATGTTATACCCTATATATAAACAGCACCAGGCATGAGATATCTTTTTCATATGCCTTATTATTATATTAATTATTATCAAATACCATTTGAAAAGAAATAGATTTTTCAATAAGATATAAAAAAAACCCTCTGAAGCGAGTTTCCCCCTTGAGCAATTATAAAACACACAAGACAACTTGTTCTTTCCTCTGTCTATAATTAATGAATGTTGGTGAGGACATGCATGTGCGTACACATGCAAAAGTGAAATTAAAACTATTCTGACATTAGTACCAACACCAGACTGCTGGGTCTCAAATATATCATCAGTACAAATTAGAAAGACTGTCTGGATGTCAATTTTAGAGACCATGTTACAGTTACTACCATGGAAAATTGAATCTACAACCCGAGTTCAAATTCCAGCCAAGGCTGTTTGTATTCACTTTGCACTAATGTCCTTGGGAAAGGTAAAAATCAATCTCTTCTCCCTCCAGATATGGGTAAAATAACAAGGCAGACTGTGCTCTCTATCCTTGGTTAGCCACATATACAGACAACTGAGATTGAATGATTAAGAAACATTTAGGTAAACACTGATTTTTATTGAAAAATGAAAATTAGACTCACAGGTACTGCCAGGACACGCAAGTCTCAAATTGACAGTCAAAACATGTGGTACTTAAAAGTACCATTTATACATTAAGTGTTAAAATGAAGGATGTCACAAGCTCTTTGAGGGAGCTTCTTTTGTGAGAAGAGAACTGCTTTCAGCTGAATCCAAATTGAAACATGATTGGTGAATCTAACTGACAATGTTAACTACTGAGCCATGGAATCATGATAGCTAAATTGTGAAATTCTACTACTCTTTACTCAGCAAGTGATTGATTATGGTTTATAACATATGATATAAAAATGGTTCAAAATACTAGACATTAATACCCTTTAATATTGTAGATCTCAGAAATCTATGATCAGATTACAGTATAAGCTAGGGTGTCATTGACCAAGGCTTTGATATTTATGTATACTTTTGGATCAAGCAAATTTTTTAACAGTGTGAGGAGTTAGTGTACCAAACAAGACATGATACCTACATTGATTTCAGATTTCTCTTGTGAACAAAAATAGTTGAAATTATTTTATATTTGGTCATGAAAAATTAACAAAGCTTTTTGTTTTTTTTTTCTTTCTCTTTTCTTAAAGGTTTGGATGAAGGATGTGAATTGTTAGATTTAGTCCGACAGGAAATGAACACTTTGAGGATAAAGAAAATCATTGAAGTGTTGATGACTATGCAATGTTTCAAAACACTAAAGATCTTGCTGTGCCAACAATTTTGTTGTTTTTTGTATAAAAATTATTCCTATCTGGAACAAAAAAAGAATGAGTATCTGTATTATTCTACTATCATAGTATTCATAAAAAATGGAGTTATTCACACATAGATTAGCACTTCTGCCTAGGATCAGAGTAACCATAGACTGTGCCGACGATCAAAGTGTTGTTCTCCACCACTTCTGCCAGGGATCAGAATGTAGTACCTGAGTGCTTATTGCATACATGCAAAATATACGTGTATATATATATATATATATATATATATATATATATATATATATATATATATATATATGGATATTTTCAACATAAGTTGGGTTTTTTCTCTTTACTCCTTCAGCTCTCTTTATATATGTGTGTGTGTGTGTATAAATATACAATTATGAATGTGTTATATTACTTTGAAACACTATTACATGGTGAATGTATCATTTTGCTTAGACAGTGTAAATAGAATGAACAGAGAAAATGGGGCTGCTGCTGAAATCCAACCAGTAATCGATAAGGTAGTCGCTTCAATATAGTGTTGCTCAAGGTTTAAAGGTCTAATAAATTGAATGCATACGAAAAAAATAAAATTTTCCTCATTTCATCATCGCCGATTGTATTTACCTTGCTTCTAGATGTTGGTAAATTGTTTCTCTAACTGATTTCTTTGGCAATAAAATTGGGTTTTTGTGCTGTAATTTAAGACCTTCTGTTTTTCTTCTATGATGCATAGTTCTCAATTTATATGAGTACACACACACACACACAGAGCTACTTTATCATACATAGTGCCAAAGCTATATTAGCACTGAAAGAAAGATCACATTTACAGCTATCCTATGTCAAGTGAGAGTTCAGTTTAGCATTATAACTGCAGTACATGGTAAATAGAACCTCCTGCTAAAATCTGAAGATCTTCATTTTATCAAACCTAATAAATATCTGGGAAGTATTAATGTCAAATAGATTGAAAGTATATAAAATCGAACAAGAAACTTTCTCCATCTTAGTTTGAACTTGATCAGCAAATGACATTTTCTGAATCTCTAACCACTCTGCTATAGAGCAATCATGATTTTGAAGCCTACGAATTGGAGCTCAAAAAAGAATTTTGTACTGCAATGTATAGTTCTATACATCTTGAAGTACAAACACACTTTAGTACTTTGCTATATATATATATATATATATTTTACAAAGTACAAATCAGTTATTCAATATCCAATGTGTAATGGGTTTATTTCATGAATTGCTTGATATATTCAACATGAAGTTAAGTTAAAGTACAGCTTTAAATATGGTGAATTAATAGATAGGGTATTTATTTTCTGAACCAATATTCCCTACACAATCCAGAAGCTCTGGACAACCAAGATTCTGAATTGCTGAAAACACTATTACTGAAAATCCACCATGTTTGATAGTGGGCAATGAATGTTTCAAAAAAACAAACTCCACACCCTCACTCCTCCACTGTCCAAAAATTGAGTACAAGAACTCACCAGAAAAGATATTTATATGCTGAAACTCCAATGGTCTATCTACCATCTAAATAGCTCACTGTTTTCTCTACTAAAAGTGACTTTTTTAATCAAATTTCTTTTTATAGCTACTCTGTCATGATAACCAATGTGAAGAAGATACTATACTACCTTCTTGGAATGATTGGGACACACTGTAGTATCTGTTTTGCTTTGCAAATGGTCATTATTATATTTTGAAGTGTGGAGTAGCCAAACGGTCAACAGCACAGAGAATGGAATTGGTAAGTAGAGTTCAAACTCTGCACTAATACCCTTGGGGATGGCGTGAATCCATCCCCCTCCATAAAGCTAGAGGTAATTGGTAGGGTAGACTGGCCTTCCTAGCTATGGTGGGCCACCAGTCTAGGAATCAGATTACTCTGATTCCAAACAACCTGAAGAGAAATGAATTCCATCAGGCCATCTCAGCCATCTCATACCTGTGATGAAATCATCTGTGGAGACCCAATGTTCCTGCATTAGTTTATAGGATTAAAAAAAAAAAAATTCCATTCCATCACATATACATTTTTGATGGCTAAGGTCAACCCGTCCGAGATGTTAAGGTTTCCTTTTCTTCATGAGTGCATTATATGATCATGCAGTTTTCAGTGAGGTGGATTTTCCTATTTCAATGCTATTTGACACTACCTCATAGCATTTTCAGATTGACCACCAATATAATACTTGTTCAAAATTTGACAATTCTTGTACTCTTGGAGTATGAGACATCGTGAAGTAATTGTGAGATTATTTCCAGGGTTTAAAAAAAATAGTAAATTGTTCAATTGTTGATGGGTACAACTTTATTAGAATAAGTATGATAATAGTGGCCATGTACTTGTCATATCTCTATAGGTCAGGGCTGGATTACTGTCAGTTGATGCCGTAGGCCAATAATGGTGACCTCTTGACCCTCCTGTTGCTTAACTGACGAAATATCAAGACCATTATTAATATTTAACGAATACTCATGTTGGAATTTGAGATTAAAAAATTCAGGCTTCTTTGAGGCCATTTATTTTACACTAAGTAGCAGTAAGCAATAAAACCAAATTATCAATTAGGCTGTAGAGAAACGGATGAAATAAAAATTTTCAACACTTTTTATTATTTTTTGAAAATAAAATGCTATAGGAGTGTAAGAGAAGATGAGACATTTTATATATATATATATATATATATATATATATATATATCCACCAACTAACATCACACTTGAAAACCAGTCAGAAACTGCAAACCAGGAGCAGAAAAACTGTCCCTCATTGGTGTGTGTATTATAAAGTTTAGTTCTATTGATGTTATATCTGTCTTCATCATGCTTGACACGGAAGAATCTGTGGCACCCCTTCTCTTTTTCTGCCCTAAGCACATGCTTATTTTGGTTAATGGTTAGTCCAGCCCTGCTGTAGATGAATAATTGTCATTATCTTTGTATTCTAAAATCTTACATTAAAAACTGAGTTATCCAATAGTTTTCTCATTACTTGTCTTGTTCCTTATTGAAACAATTCATTCTGTGTTATCTAGTAAAATGCCAGACATAAACATCATTTTTTCTATTAACAGCACCAGGATGTCATGGTAGTTTATTACACGTCATATCCGGATGTTTTTTACAAGGTAAAATTTCCCGCAAAATATAGATATTAGTATCTTCTTACATGGTACACAGTGGCAAAGCAGTGAGAATACGAAGGGTTCATTCACACAAACACACTAAGCAGTATTTGTGCATTACTATCTTTGGAAGCACAAGTTGATTCATTGATCTGTTGATAATTAAATAGGCTTGTTTTTCACTCCCAATCTACGATGTTAGTAACGCTTACCACACTCCTACAAAACAAACTGATTCTTATGTTACAAGTTAACCATGGATTCATTCCAAATTCTACAGAGATAGAAAGACTACATCTATGACTTTCAACGTTCTGCATATATGAAACACAATGTATATTTATGTATACAGTACACCATAAAACTTCAACTCAGGCTAAAATTTCCATTTAATTGTTCTAATCTTTTAATTAATCTGCAAGCATTTAATCCTAAGCTACTATATAAAACCAAATAAAATCTTTATTTTGTCAAAATACATGAATTTGATCATGTTCTATTCCTATATTAAATTCATCAAGCTAATTGCTATTAAAGTTGGGATGTTGCTAGTTAATATTAGCTTTGATTTATTTTATAATGTTTTAAATGAACATTTTCTCTTTGAGACCTTGAGCAAAATCACTTTTGTAAAGTAGTTAAAATATAAACGGGATATATATATATATATATATATATATATATATATATATATATATATATATATATATATATAATTAAAATGTGTATGAGATGTGCATCTATCAAACATGTACAAATATATATTAAAAACGTTACAAGTGCATCTATCTATCTATCACACACATCACCTATAATGATGTAGTAATTAGCTAACTCCTCTCACAAGTCATTTTTAGAGTTCACTGTTCTCTGCTAACCTTTCAAAGTGAGTGTGTGCTACTGCTTAGGATCAACTCCATGTGGTTCCTAATTAGATGGCATACCATCTGAAGAAGGCAAGAGAATATCAATAAAAAGTGGTGGACATTGATTTAATTTTAGAATGAATTGAATGTATCTACTGAGCATTCATTCTGCAAATTTTGCTTGCTACTGACATCATTTCTCTCAGAAGTCTGTAGTAACTGCAGTGTTATGACATTTGAAGATTACCCTCTACAGCTGACAAGAGTGTGATGTATAGCTTATCACGTCACATCTGTAAATACCACAGCTTTTAGAACCTGTAGTAACAATAACAGAGAGGGTTTCCTGAACATTAACCCTTGAGTTGTCATTATTTTGTGTTACAGTGGTTCAAGCTTTGCTGCCGTGAGTAAAAGCATTCTGCCAGAAGTTCGAAGTTAGAAAACAAGAGTATTTGCATGCAGTTGATAAGCTGTCACTAAAGTGTACCTGTTGACGATTATGCCTTTTGTTTGAAAAGAGAAAGCAGTCAGTCTCCTAAGTCTTCAATAGTTGTGGAGAGGATAGCCATGATTTTCTTTGCTCAGCTATGTGAAGCTATGGACGATGGAGGGGAAAACTGATTGATAGGAAGCAGCCATAAAAGTAAAAACATTGGTGAGAAATTTTTTAAAAAGTGTTTGTGTTGGAGGGGTTTGTTGTTAAGAAGAAAAAAGTGAAGAAATGTATAGTAGGGTTCAAAATGAGGAGGAAGAAAGAAGAGGACGAATGAAAACATCTTTTAATTAAGGAAAATGAGTGAGATAGCATAGAGAAGATAAAGTATGAAAAACAAGAGAGAGAAATAGAGAAGAGAAAGAAAAAACAGGAGGAAGAGGAAGGAAAGAAAAAAAGAAATTAGTATGGAAAAGATAGAATAAATGGAGGTGAAAAAGAATGTAGAAAGAGAGTGAAAGAGAAAAGAAGAAAGGACATAGAAAAGTTGAATATTCATAGAAAAAGTGGAAGAGAGAGGAGACATTTTATACAGAAAAAAATATAACCTTTGTTGTTCAGCTTAACATTGGCCAGAATTTGAGGATGAATAAAAAAAAAAAAAAAAAGCATAGGTTATAAATTCAGGTAAATGCATTTTTATCCCACTGAAATAAGGGAAGTCTTTTTATGCCATCAAATACAGTAAGAGAAAATGATAAAGAAAGAGACAAGCAAAAAAAACAACAAAATATGTTGGATGAAGGTGTGAAAGAAAATATTGTTAGTCAAAATCTTATTCTCTTCATGAGACAATATTAATTAGTTTCTTGAACTATTACATTTTTTTTTTGCCTAATCTTTCACAGCACTCAAGACAAGTGACAAAATTATACTTGGAAGACTGAATATATCTACAGGAGAACGTGTGGTTTACATAACATTGACGAAAACCAAGTGCAGCATCTGTCCAGATAAAATGCTATAACCATCCCTAAGCAGTGCAACCAGAGATCACAGCAAGAAGCTACAAATTCAAACAGCCACTGGGGTCAGAAAACACTTCTTTTCAAGTAGATCCACTCCTATCTGGAATAAGCTATCAGATGTCATTATCTCTTCTCCAAATGTAAATATATTTAAATCAAATCTTGAAAAAGATCTCAGACACCAAATGTTTGATTACAGATTTTTGAACAAGAAGTATCAAAATAATATCAGACTAAAAAATATAGATAAAAAGGAACCAGGACATGAACTGAGAACCACATAGGGAATCTTTGTTGACTTTACTAACCTAATATTATCCTCTGTGAGATACATTGACTAATCTGTTAAAGGATGAACTTGTTTTTGTCACTAATAACATTTTCTCTATGCATTTTGGGGTAGGCAGAAATTGATGTCAGTGTGGTTAAGGAGTGGACAAGATTGCTGATTAATGCTTGGATTGAACAATTCTAATTCAGGATTCTGCTGTAGGCAAATCCTGAGATCTGGCAAATTTTTTATATTTATTATGTGAGTTGCAAACTCGGCATATGCATGTGAATATTCAAGGTTTTTTTAAAGTTGTCCTCGCCTCTCTATAAGAGGCTCTATCAGTTGGTCTGTCCCCATATTGTTTCTCAGCTATTTCTTGTCAGATTTACTTGAAACTTGACAGAAACGTGATAAGATGCTTTTCACCAAGAGAAATATTCCATTCATGGTCACATGATCTGGCAACAATGGGGTTTAAACTTTATTTTGAAATTGATTTCCTCGATTTCCTCAGCTGTGTCGAGACAGATTTCCTTCAAACTTAGTAGAAAGGTGTCCGTCGATAAAATGCTTCTTACCTAGAATTATCTATTGCTCAGAGTCACATTATCTGACGTTTAATGCCATTTAAACTTAGTAGTGGACACCTATCTAAACTTTTTGTTCTTGTTATTAATATAAATTCTTTTGACATATATATATATATATATATATATATAGACACGCAAATATGTGAAAGGTTAACCCAGTGATTCATTAGCTTTTTTTGCTCCAAGAGCTTAACAAATTTGATGTCTCCTTTACTATAAAAGCATTAGTTACTATGGAGTCAGTAGTTAAATTAGTGAGTAGTAGTATTGTATAATTTGGAATTAATAGTATGGTATAATTAAGAATTATTCTGTAAAGTCCTAACACAAATCAGTTTCCTACTCTCCACACCCAAATTCCACATTGTCCCCCAAATATCTTTAAATTGCTCCCTTCTTGTTTATAATCCATGATTTACAGAAAGCTGGAACACACACTTCAGATTGTGAACTTTCAATAGCGACCATTGTATGAAATAATTCACTTAAATTGACTTCCTGTTCCCATAACAAGCAGATTACCAAGTGACGACATACACACCATTCCACAAGGACACATTTCCTCTTCTTTTGTCTCCAGCTGCTGACTAAGATATTTATTCTATAGCCAACTGTGGATAGAAAGTTCCTTGAAAAAAATAATCAGAGGGAGGAAGGGATACAAACTACTAAAGAAGGGAATGCAGTTTACAATTTTCTCTCTTACTTTGGTTATTGTTGAACACCAGTCCAAGTCTGACACTAGAGTTGACTCTGTTCTTCCCATGTAACAAAAACAATCCTCAGCTAATTTAGGGAAGTAAATTCTTCAGTTTGTCTGTCCTGTCATGTTAGATCAAACCAATATATAAAATTAAGATTTGAAATCATGACCAGTGATTGGTAGGTTGCTCTCTCAATGACTGGGCCAAACTGACAAGTCTCACACATCTACTGAAATTCATTTTAGAAATCTATAAGGGCTTATTTCATTCAAATGAATGAACACATTTATGAATTCAACATTTCCCTTCTGTGATTTGAAATCATAACCTAGTGATCAGTGGACAGCTCTCTTACTGAAAGAGCCAAATTGACAAGTCTTACATATTTACAAAATATCATGTAAAAAATACACAAGGGTTCATTTAATTCTGATAAATAAATGAAATTTTGCTAAAAAAATATTTTTTTTATCACTTTTCGTTTATCATACATAAAATATAAGAGTTGCAGTAATCATCAGAAGTCTGAATAGAAGTAGGAGTGGTGTTTGACACTCCAACCAACAGCCAGTCTTATTCTTTTTAAATCTCAATTCATGTCATTTTGTGTACCTACAGAAATTCATTCATTCTTGATCATCATCCTCATCATCAATCTTTTATCGTTCTTCGTTTGACATAGTCCTTCCCCAGTATTCACCACATCTTTCTATCGTGGGCATTGCAGGGCCATTATTTCTTTAACCAGACTAGTTTGTCTTGCCATCTCATATTCTGTCACCCACAGTTCTGCATTTGATCACTGGGAATCCATACTATGAGTCGGGATGTCCATTGGTTCTCTACCATTCTTGCAACATGACCATCCCATTGCCATTTGAGTTTCGTAATGCTTTTGCTGATGTCTTGAACTCCTGTTTTTCCCCTAATTTACTGTGCTATCTTATGATCTCTCCATGTGATGTTGAGCATAATTTCTCAGTTTGTGGGTCAGTCTTTTGGTTAGATTCCATGTTTCAGCTCCATAGGTGACTACCAGGAAGATGCATTGGTTGTATACTCTTCTTTTTAGGTCTAATTGGATTTTCTTGTTCTTGAAAGTTGAGTTTGCTCAACTGAAGACTTGCCACCCTAGAGTGATTCTTTGCTTGATTTCTTCTTTAGAGGATGTCATGAAGACTCATTGTCTCAGGTAGATGTAGTGATCTACTTTGTCTAGCTTTACATTTTCTATTTTGATCGCTGTGCGTTCATTTCCGACATATTAGCTGAACATGATCTTTGTTTTGTTGAAGTTCATGATAAGGCCATCTTTCTTGCTTTCTTTGTTTAGTTCATCTAGCATTATTGGAAGGTTGTGTAGGTTCTCTGTGAAAAAGACGATGTCTTCTGCAAATCTGAAATTACTCAGGTATTTGTCGTCTATCCTGATTCCTTTGTTTTCCCAGGCTAGGTTTCAGGAGATCATCTCAAGGCAGGCTGTAAAGAGTTTGGATGAGCTGGTATCATCTTGTCTTACCCCTTTTTTGGAGCTAAAATAATAAACATCCAACTTGTTGAATGATCTGCTAATGCTTTTGACTTCTTTAAAGGTCTGTATCTTAAGATATATGATTATTAGTGTGAATAAGTTATGCACAGATACAGACATTTTCCATGCATTTAAATAATTATTTCTTTGTTTTTAATTCTTGAAATTCTAATATAATTTAATTCTTTATAGCCAGTCAAAATTTCATTGGTCAGTAAATAGACAAAACTGTTCTCATTCCTGTTCAGAACTATCCTCAAATTGGAGGAAGAACAAATTGCAGAAAAATGTACAAGTGACAGAATAGAACTTTTTGTAGTATGTTTCATGGTTATCTCCGATTAAATTCCGAATTTCATAGATCCAGAAATTGAAGAGAGACATATCTTTGCCAAGTTTTCCTTCATATACAACAGAAGTATTGTACAAAGCAATATCTAACATGGACAGATACGTTGATGAAAAGCATATCATTTCATCTGATGACTTGCTGAAACACGTTACCTCATTGGCAGATCAAAAGAAAAACTTTATAAGGGCATTTTTGGGGTGACTGTTCATTATAACTCATTAAAACACCCTTGTTGTACGGCTCAAGCCTTTAATGGTTGACCTCCTCTAATAGCGGGAACATTGGTCAGAATCTAATTTTTAATATTCAGAGTGCAAATCTAATGTACTATTTTTTTTCTGTGACAAAAGTATACATACAGCGTAGCAGTTTCAACTATTTTGTTGAACCATCCAACAAATTCAGTTCTTTTGCACTTTGTGCCCTTTACTTTTTTTAAATTTGACATTGAAAATCAATATTTTTTCAATAAAATCTTAGTAAATCATCTATAGAATTTGAAATAGATTTACTTGAACTCTGATATGAACATCAGTTGCCAAACATTGGTTGCAGCCATGCTATACAAACAGGAATATGAATATTTGAAAAACTAACTAACTAATCAACAAAAGCGGTTATTTGAGAGATCATGTTTAATAAGTATAATATGTTATCATAACTATAAATACAATATAAAACACTATGAATAGGTCTATGAGGATAATAAAGTCTTTAAAAACATATCCCAAATACATGTACATGGATATAAAAACAATGTATATGCTATCCCTCTATCCTCTGCCAGTCTCTGTTTTATTTTACATTGAATTCATAGAAATTCAAATTGAGAATATTTTTTATTTGGTACTATACTTTAAAGCTAGTATTCATTTCAAGGATTAGGAGCGGGGGTGGCATACACTCCCAAGCTCAAATGCAGCAACCCATTTGATAAGCATGACTGCTCAAAGAATTCATCTCCCACCTAATTGGATGTCACTCTTGGAGAATCTCCATTTACAACAGGATTCTGTCTACCCTTCAGGAATTTTATTTCTCTTGAGAACCAGCAGTAGTGGAATGGTTGGCATGTGTATCTCACATATGAAATGCTTGTGAGTCCAATACTTACTGGGGGGTGAATAAATCTGACCTTGTGCCAAAGTTTGCTTGGTCTAATAACTATTTTTTTCTTTCATATCTTGTCATTATCCTTGGGAAGTATTGTGTCCCAATCATCCATGTGGAAGGTATTTTACTGCATACCACTTACAACAAAATCAGTGAAGACCAACGATCTTCTACAATAAGAGTAGCATCTTTCAGCACTCTAACGTGCCCTGCCACGCTGCACAAGTTGTACAGAAATAGTTTCAGGAACATGAAGAGGTCTATTCTGTTGCCTTGGCCATCAAACTCCTCAGATCTCAATCCCATTAAGTACTTTTAGGGTGTGTTGGACCAATGGGTTTGCTCTACAGAATCTCCACAGCGTAACTTGTAACAATTAAGGAACTTGTTATTCAAATCTTGGCTCCAAATTCTCGAGGATATCTTCAGAGGTCTTGTAGAGTTCATCCTTGATTGGCTAAGAGCTATTTTATGGGCACATGGAAGAACATCACCTTATTAGGCAGGTGGTTATAAAGCTTTGGTTAATCTGTGTGTGTGTGTGTGTGTGTGTATTTTGAGAGAGAGAGACATACACTTACAGTTTCATTAATGGTTTAAAGAAAATATGATATTTAAGAACTATAACTATCTCTTTGTCTTGAATATATATCACTTTATTTTATATATATATATATATATATATATATATATACATTGGAATGTAGATATACTTCAGTGAGTAAAAAAAACTCAAATGTATTCTCTTATATCCTGATTTTTTTTATATATAATTCTTCTCAATAAAATATTTCATGAACATATATGTAGGATAACATTCCTACTTTATCTTCATTAATTAAGATATAATGTTTTTTTGTATTAACATAGCATGTAAAGAATTCTTTTCTCACAAGCGCAGTGTGTCTTTCTGAATATATTCAATGAATTATTTTTGAACCAATTTTCTGAATAAAGTAAACAAAAAATGCTAATTTATAAACAAATTATACGTTTTTTTAATGTTGCATTCTTACTTCAAGACAGGAGAAAGTGACAAATTGCAAAATAAAGAAAAACTCAGGTAAACCTGTTTCAGTTGGGGTGGCAGATACCTTCTTGTTACCTTACATCTGGCAACTCCCTTTACCCCCACCTCTACATACCATTCTAAGGCTA
Source organism: Thysanoteuthis rhombus (assembly GCA_963457665.1). Taxonomy (NCBI): domain Eukaryota; kingdom Metazoa; phylum Mollusca; class Cephalopoda; order Oegopsida; family Thysanoteuthidae; genus Thysanoteuthis; species Thysanoteuthis major. The sequence continues at coordinate 16,363,523 of OY735219.1, read as the reverse complement.
CCAGCAGAACACATTCTCATGGAATCAAATGATTCTGTCAATATTTAGTTTGGTTGAATGGAATTCATCACTAGGGGTGGGGTAAGGGGTTGAACAGATGAATGTAAAGTTTATTCTTTCTTTTTTTAAGAATATTCTCTCCGCATGAAGTTCTAAACTTTTGATGCATTTGATTGAAAATTCCAGTGAAGCAGACCAAAATAATTTTCTACATTTCTTCTTACCACATGCTATGAAGAAAACAACAACCAAAAACTCAACGTGGTTATGATCAACCTGTGGATGGAAGAGGCATGCCATTGACTGGCTGAGAAATTCATGACGTAGTAAATCACTGTTGTTCACTTAACACCCTACGTTGATCACCCACACACTAAGTTACTAACTTCCGTGCCTTGCCTCATAGCATTCTTCAATTTAGGACCATTTTCTTTATTTTCTTCTTCATCATCATATAGAACCTTTATTATTATCATCTCACATGTTTATTTTGTTAGAAAGAAACTGCAAACTGTTAACATAGGTTTCTTCAGTTTTCAAGTAGGTCTATCATGCATCCAAGCCACATCAATGGAGCTGGAGGGATAAAAATTTAAACATTTAACTCCTTATTATGTCCAGATAAGTTTCTTTAGCCTTTTTGGATATTCCTACCACAAATAGTTTTTTAGTGTGAGGTCCAATTTACCATGTCAGTTTATACTAAATTGATCTTTCAAGTAGTGTCTGGCAGCTTTGAGTCTTGTTGAAAATTTATTTCCAATTTGCAAACGGACATAGACTCAAAGTTTTTAGTTGTGATGAAAAGCAACTATAATTAAGAAGAAATACTAGTCAAAAATCAATAATTCTTTTATTATCATTTTTAAGTTACTTGGTTATTTTCTTAAATAATTTTTATAAATTCTCTTGAATGAGAAATGAGTTTGACAAGTTTCTTGATCTTTTTTACTTTTATCACAACATCTCACTACAATCAAAGAAATCTTTATGAGTTCATGTGTGTATGCACAGCGATTACTTGACAACTGGTGATTATACCAAGTTGATATCAGTTGGCACACAAGGTATTGCAGCATTAAGTTTGAAGTTGTTTGGATCATCAGTTTTTGAGAAATGTAATAAAAATAAATATTTCTCTAAAATGCTAGCTTCATGTCGACCATTCATTGAAAACAAGGGTGCTTTGCCTCTCTTGGAGTCATTGCTGTGACACGTCTCTAGAACACAAGCTTCATCTTGGCCATTAAAAGTAGTTTATAGTCTTTATAAATTACTCCCTTGATTTTCCCTCTCTACTTATCACCAATAATGGTTAAATACAAGTATTTCTTTCAAAATTATTTCACATGACTATTATAGTAGGCTGCTTCATACAGCATGAAATTCACTCCCTTCTAAACCTTTGGAATGGGCGTTACACAAGTTTTAAACTAACATTTCACGAATGGCTTGTCAGCTAACCAACCAAGAGCAGATAGAGTGGGTGCTAAGAGCCATCAGAGCTCTGAGGCCACTCCAAACAACAGCAGCAGTGACCAATCAAATAGACCCCACTCCAACACGTCATGGGCCAGCATAGCAGGGCATGGCCCAACACTCGCTATGATTTGCACAATGACAATGTTCCTGATGACCCATGTTGTAGGTGCTAATGTATAACATTGTTCTCTTGGTAAGGGTTTGGGTTTTGTTCGGGTAATAGCTGTTGGAGCACATCACACCCACCCAAGGCACGTGATGCCAGAACATTCTCAATGGATTCTCACCAAAACCATCTCAAAAACATCAGATGGGACATCATCTGTGTAAGTGAGATGAGAAGACCAGGAGAAGAACTAGTAAAACTGAAAGCAAACACCTTCTCTACAACTATGGAAGAGAAAAAGTAAAACAAAGTGGAGTAAGCTTTCTCATCAATAAAGACCTCAAAAACAACGTGGTGGGTATCAAAGCTGTCTCAGACCACATGGCCAGCGTCAGGATACAACTCTCAAAGAGGTACAAGCTGAATGTCATCCAAGTCTACACTCCCACTTTGCAATCAACCAAAGAACAAATAGACAACCTCTATGATGACTTCAACTCCCTACAGCAAGATACTAAGAAATACTTCAATGTCATTATGGGAGATTTCAACACACTGGTAAGACAAGGAAACGAACGATGCGTTGGCAAGTTTGAATACAAAATACAGAATGAGGGATGTGAAGATCGTGTAAACTTTGCAACTGCAAATGACTTCAAAATCATGGATACATTCTTCAAAAAAAATCCCAATAGAAAATGGACTTGGAAGAGCCCCAACCATGAAACAAAAAATGAAATAGACTACATCTTGTCAGACAAAAGCCACACCATCAAAGACATTCAAATTCTTAACCAAGTAAACATTGGAAGTGACCATAGAATGTTGAGATGTAAGATGCTAGTAAACACCAATAAAGATTGCAGAAAAATGTTCCACTCCAAACCATAACTGTTGAACTCACCCAATCCTTCAAGCTAGAATTGAAAAACAGATATGAAATCCTTACCAAAGAGAACGACACTAGTATAAATGAACTCCACTGCGAAATAACAACCTCTCTAATAGAAGCTCTTACTATGTTTAAACCAAGAAACACACAAACCATTAGTAAAATTTCAGATGGAATCAGGAAACTCATTAAAAAGCACAGAAACCTCAGATCACCAACAACAAGAGAAAAAAAAGTGGAGACCTTACTAAACGAAACAATCAAAAAGAAACTAGAAGACAAAAGAAGGTATATGACAAAAATCGTCGAAACCACTCTCAAAAAACATTGGGGCTTCAAAGCAGTAAACAAAGCTCTCAGTATAGGACAGAAACAAATAACAAAGAAAATGGAGACATAACAACACACAGAGACAGAATTGTCGAACGTGCGCAAGAATTCTACCAAGAACTCTTCTCATTAAGACATGGACACCAAAACAACAAACAGGATACACAAGATGCAGACAATCAGTTCAAGAACTTCACAGAAGTTACACGATGAGAGGTAAAACAAGCCTTCAAATGAACAAAAAAAAAGAAAAGCCCTTGGACCAGATAATATCGTCATCGATCTACTCAAAAAAGCTGGTAAGATCCTCAATAAAAAAACAGCTATTCTATTCAACTTGTGTCTAAAACAGAGTAAAGTCCCAAAAGACTGGAACACAACAACCATAATGCTTTTACATAAAAAAGGAAACCTAAGAGACCTCAACAACTACAGACCTATAAGCCTACTCAACTACATCCTTAAACATTTCACAAAAATCATCACCAACTGGATCTAAAACACTAGATGAAAACCAACCACTCGAACAGGCTTGATTTAGAAGAAGCTACTTGACTATGGACGATTTCCATTCAATAAATCAGCTGAAAAAGAAAGCAGCAGAATACAAAATGCCACTTGCTGTAGCATTTATAAACTTCAAGAAGGCATTTGACTCTGTAGAAATTCCCATGGACCTGAAAGCCATCACTCTGTATACGTCAAAGTACTACAACACGTATACAATCACAGTAACTCCTCCATCAGGCTACATAAAGACTCTGAACCCTTCCAGCTCCAAAAAAGAGTAAGACAAAGTGATACCAGCTCACCCAAACTCTTCATAGCCTGCCTCAAGATGATCTTTGAATCCTTAACTGGGAGAATAGAGGAATCAAAATAGACGGTGACTATCTAAGCAACCTCAGATTTGCAGACATCGTCTTTTTCACAGAGAACCTACACAACCTTCAAATAATGCTAGATGAACTAAACAAAGAAAGCAAAAAAGTTGCCTTACACATGAACTTCAGTAAAATGAAAGTCATGTGCAACAATCACATTGAGAATAAAGACATAACTGTCAAAATCGAAGATGCAAAACTGGGGAAAGTAGACAACTTAGGACAACGAATCTCTATGAAACCCACAAAAGAAGAGATCAAAGAATCGCTCTAAAGTGGCAAGCTTTTAGCAGAGCAAGCTCAACCTCCAGAAACAAGATAATCCCATTAATCCTAAAAAGAAGAGTATACAACCAATGCATCTTCCCAATAGTCACTTATAGAGCTGAAACATGGAACCTAATCAAGAAACAGACCCGCAAACTGAGAAGCATGCAATGCGCACAAGGGAATCATGCTCAACCTCACATGAAGAGATCACTAGACAGCATAGTATATGAAGGAGAAGACAGGAGTCCAAAACATCATAGAATCTACTAGAAAACATAAATGGCAATGGGCTGGTCATGTTGCAAGAATGGCTGTCGACCGATAGACATCACGACTCACAACATGGTCCCCAGAGATCATATATGAAACTGGCTGGCAGAATAATACTGGCTCTGCGATGCCCATGATAGAGAAATGTGGCTAATTCTGGGGAAGGTCTATGTCCAACAACAGACAATAAAAGACACATGATGATGATGATGCTGGCAGTTATCATAAGTATAAAACAACAGCCGAGAATGACGACTGCTATTGTTAATATGTGACAGACGGAGGAAGAAAGGAGAAAAAATTACTCCAATAAGAGGGTTGGAAAGGAGAGGAGTGAAAAAATAAGGTAGTTTGATATGAGAATAGGAAGGGAGAGGGGGATAAGAGGGTAGGAAGGGAGGTGGATTTATGGTGGCTACTGATGCTCATTATACCAATGATTTAAAAAGAATGAAAACAGTTGTAACCCTGGACTTTCATTAGAAGGGGAGGTGCTAAAAAAAATACTTCAATGATCATCCAATCTTGTTGACTTGTATGTGTGTTCGATCTTCATCGGATCTCCAAGTATAGATGATTTGATATCAATTTGTTCCAAATTACTATACTTATACAATGAAGAGTGTGATCTTCTTGGTTCACTCTCCTTAACATTTGACTCTCTCACTTGGGAGAGTAAAGATTTTGCTCATAAAAGCACTTCCTTCCTACCATTCAAAACTATGAACTCTTCAAATTGAATAAATTTGCAATTATTTTTTCTTAGAAAATAGTTTCATAGAAATTCAAATATATTCATGAATTTTTCCACAGGTATTCACTAATTGAAGATAATGCACAACTATTTACTTGCTAGCCACTGAAAGTGTCCCTTTCACTAAGCAATATTTGATAACAAGTAAATTCCGATGAAAAAATTCAGATATATTTGAATTTCTATGAATTGATTTTTTAGAAAAGGAACAGCAGAGGTTGTTTCAGATGATTGGTGGGAGATACTTTTAACAACAAAATTGATACTTTCAAGTTGAAGAATCCATTGTTAAGGTCAGCAATACAGAAAAAAATTCACACAGCTCATTACATAAGTAGATGAGATAGAGTACACTTGAGTTACAAAGATTTTTAGGTAAGCAAACCTTAGTCAAACAATGCATCACCTATAGTACAATCAAAACAATCTGTTGCTTTCAAATTACTCATGCTCATCTATCCATGCAAGTGGCTCATAAACAGAGAAAATGAAGGGGAGGGGGCAAAAGAAATGGTTCATAAAAAGAGAGGTGAATTGGAAAGAAAGTTCTTGATATACATCCAGAATATCTGTATATGTTTTTGTCTTGGAGCAAAAATATGGGTTTTTTTGTTTTTTTAAAATTCAACTGATACTACACCATGATTTTTAACAGAAAAAGAAAACAGGATGAACTAACTCAAGAATTACTTTTAATATTTTTTCCAGGAGGTTCGTAAAAGGAATGATACAGGAAATTTTAGCATATTTAGAACATTGCATATCCTTGTATAAATGAAATTTCACATTTTGTTAAAAAGATACAAAAAAAAAAATTCAAATCATATATGCCAGATTAAAAGATGAATAGTTTATAAGGGTATTTGCAGGACTACTGTTCACTGCAACTCACCCAAGTATCATAACTGTCCATATGGGCTTCTGTAGATGATCTCCTAGTCATGATACAGGTGCATAGGATGCAGTGTAATATTTGCATGTTTTAAAAAAAAAAAAATGGAATGACCTTTATATAGTGGCATATACAGCACTTTTGCATGAATAATGATAACTGTAGTAGCAGCAGTAATTTTCATCAGTCACTGAAAAATATTGATACAGTCAGTGCAATGGTTAAAAGACAATGTTATTTTTCTCATTCATCGCACAATTTTGTGATCCTTCCTCAAGTTCTGGCCCATGTGGGGCTGGATACTGAAGGTTACGTATACCTTTTGAGCCATTTGGGGGTAGGGTTATATGCTGGCTCATATGGTAAATTTTTCATATCCATTTTAGAATTCATGCTCTTGGTTTTTCTTCTGATCTTTTTTCCATGATACAAGCACACACACTGTATGAACACACATATACATATGTAGTATGGTTATGTTACCTCTATACAAATGGATATAACTATAAAAACCTACATTAAATTATAATAAGACCTTGAACAGTGGGATTATGATCAGTACAAAATATTTTTGAATGATTCATGGTAGACCGTTACACATGAAAACTACTGATACAATTAGTGTAGTAGTTAAAAGAAGGTATAACATAGAAGGTAACTACCAATATATGCAACTTACTATTATAATGGCTATTAATAGTTGCAGTTTTCATTGATAGTCCATTCTATTTTTGTACTTTCAGAATATGATACATTTTCCAGCTGGAAGTAGGATTTTTTTTTTACAGGTAAAATATGCATCATGAAAAACCAATGACTTTTCTGAGAAGAATTTTGGTCTCAGTTTTTCATATACCACTCTACCTGTTCAATGTCTGACGCAGGAAATACGAGATGGCTTTGATTACCTCCCTTGTATGTTATTGTAGAATACACTGACGTAAGTTTCACTTACAGATCTATTATTAATGCCATCAGCTTGTGTTTGAAATGAGTGCATACCATTCTCAATTGCAGCCCACCTTTTTCTTTCTGGTACACATTTTAAATAATTCATCAGGTATGCAACAAAAGCAGCTTTATATTTCTACATGTACTCTGCATGCCGTCTCTAAAAATCGTGGGCCATTTTACAAATACAAATGAGATAAAATGTAAGGTTTGTGCGTATACTATTTATACACATGGAAATATAAATACATGAAACCAAAACTGATAGATTTCAAATCGGTTACATGTATCAATAGGAATTTTCTCACATAAACATTACCTTACAAATGTAAATATTGAAATGCATTGTCACAAAATTAATTATAGACTAGTTTACCCATTACAAATTTAGAACCACTGACTGAATTATTGAAAATACTTAAATTTAAATTCTTCAAACATCATCAAAAGATCTAAAAAAGGACTGGTAAAAGTTTGCCTTGAAGGAAAAGTCCTACTTGAGAGCACGAGGAAGACCAAAAAGATGTTGAATGATCTTAAACTATGGTCGAAGTCTTATAAATGAAATGAGCTTAACTCAAAACACAATGAACCAGTAAAAATACTGTCATGGTATTACATATTCTGCTTCAAGCTGAGAAAAAATTTAATTCGTATACTTTACCCATGCTGTCAAAAATGACATTAACATTATGTTGCCCTGTAATTTCTTATCTTGGGCATTTGCAAAAAAATAAATAAAGAGACCATTCTATAAATAGTATTTAAGTTTCCTCCCTTGGCAAATATTACAGATGAAAAATATAGTCATACATGTGGTATATTATATATGTAAATATTTGAGGTTAGTCTACCCTGGGCTACATGGTGGTGGTTTTGGAGAGATTTGTGTTCCAGCTATCTTCTGAATTTCCTAGAAATTCTAGTGAATTTAACCTCTTACACATAAGATGATCTATTGTAAATTTTGTAGTTGAATATCATTGGGGAGAGGGGGGTATAACCAACAATCCTAAATTGTTCAATATAATTTTACTGCCTGAAAATACCTTCCCTCCTGGCAGTTATCCCAGCTATAAAGAGTCTACGGCCATAAAACCTCAAGTTGGATGATGATTTTAAGAGTTGTTACTCTTGTATGTATGATTTTTATCAAGTGCATATCAGAATCACCTCTTCTAAGAGCCACAAGCACTAAGGCCATGCTGCAAAAGACCCACCTGCATGAGCCAGCCATGTGGCAAGAATGCAAAGGATTCTCTTATTTTTGGAGAACTAGCCCTTGGCCAGCAAAGAAGTAGTTCCCCATAGTAGAGATACAGCGACTCCGTGTGAAGGACCCTCATCTCTTGCTATATCAACCCATATCAGTAGTCAAAAGGGGCAGCTGAAAGGGATGCGTGGCAACACAAGGTCTACCGAGCAACCATCCATGCTGTAACTAAACAATACAAAAGCAGAAGAAGGGTCTGCATCTCTTAGATAGATATGTTTGGTCTGCAATAGATGTAGTAAACCCACCCAAATCTCCATTCATGAAGCCAAGCCATAATGACATATATATATATATATATATATATATATATATATATATTCAGGTGAAGCTTCTATTTTGTACAAAATAGATCCTGAGAAAATGGGTAATCTGCGGAAAAATTATAGGTGAAGCTCATACTTTGTCAGCTCCTTCTTTAGAGTTGATAAAGTAGAAACTTCACCCGTATATATATATATATATATATATATATATACTTGGTTGGGCAGTAATCTTTCATTTATAAATGTCTTGTTGAAATTAACAGACTAGGAAGATCTTGCTAATTTTTTATTCATTTTTTTCCGCACAAGAAAATAAATGTACACATGCCTTTGGAAAACCCTATATGTAAGATACTAGTAAATAATACTCATTTATCAAACAAGATGAACTGCAGAGAAAGACTTATAATTTTGGAAGCCTTAGTTATTAAAAAGTAGAATCCAACACTATCTTCTTTGTTCAAGGTCAGAGAGTTTCAATGACTTTTGCAATTGAAATCCAACCCAATTTTCCGACCATATCACGTTAATGACTAAGCCAAGTGATAGAATTCAAATCGATGTGGTGTCCGATGCTCAACAGGAGCAAAGTATAGAAATCCTGGTCTAACAAAGAAAGAATTAATCATCAAGTCTTTGAATCTGGTGCTCCCCCCCCATCATGGTTTGTTATGGTTGGCATGTTAGTGATCATAATTTATTTTACTAATCAACAAGGACACAAGATGGAATTCATTGTTTAAAATGAAATAAGAAAACAGCTGAGAACATTTCCATGTTGAAAATCATGGAACTAGCTGTACTTCATGGGTTAATTTACAAGTATTGCTAATAATGTTTGAATTTTTTCTTTGATATCATTTTTTACTTTATTATGCTGGGGAATGAGACCAAGAAAAGAGGCTCACTTTCCTTACGGGAGCATATTACACCTGAAAAGGCAGGAGGGAAGGGGTGGAGGGCATTTCTGAATTGCCCCCACAGGCCAACAAAATTTTTACCAATTGTAGTTCATATATGGTATTTCTACAAACATTATACAATAACAAATATTACTTAATGTTGGAAGGGGCCCCTCAAGCAGCCAAGTCCCCTTGGCCTCCAAATTTCCAGCCACACCCCTGTAAAGAGGTTCAAGGAATGAATCGGCTGATTATTGAGAACAACATAAACAACAAGGAGGAGTTCAATTGTCTGAGAGACTCATTGGAAGTTTGTGGACTGTTTAGACATAACTACAACTATTTATCAGCCCTTGATTTTTCTGAATGCTCCCTGCTGGAATGAAAGTGGATCTTATATGGCTATATATCTTACATAAAATCAAGTATGGTATCCTGCAAAGAATAAAACAAAAACTCTAAAGTAAACTCGAATATAAACTTTATTTGTGTTTTTCTTGTTCTTTAACTCTTTGAACATTGGTGTCCCAGCTTTTGAAAGACCAAAAACATGAGCTGTCTGTTTAGCAGTTACTGACTGGTGCTTTTTGTTTAAAAACTTTGATACAGTCCCCAGGAATTATGACCCACTGACCCTTATCTGTACCTGAGGACATTGATCACACATATCTGCTGTTTGTTTGTCCGTGTGAGCTTTCGTGTTAGCAGTGTTGTGGGAGAGTTGCCCCCCCCCCCGGCTCCTGAGTATGAATGAGTTGTAGATTTGATAATCAAATATGGTTTTTTTGGACCAATGTTCAAATTTTCTGCTGGCGTTTTTGTGGAGATGATTGTAAATTCTAGATTGTTTTTCTAGATAATTAGTCCTGATACATTTGTGGGTGAACAAAAAATACAAGCAGAAAATTTGAGCATTTGTCCAAAATGACCATAGAGACCCAAAATGTATTTTTTTTCTTGAAAAAAAGAACAGAACGTTTCTAGATGTTGCTTAGTGATATGCCAGGTACGCGTATTTGATCAACTTGAAAAAAAGACAAACCCTGTTCCATTTGTACATGAGGTGTCGGTGGGAGTTACAGATGGTGGTCACATTATTTTGTCTGTCTGCTTCATTCTCCCTTATTTTCCTTGAACAGTTTATTATAATCCACTTCTGATTGGAGAACCCAGTTTGCTGGGGGTCAAGCCATAGCTGGGGGAGATAGATTCACACCTTTCCCAAAGGCATTCATGTGAAGCTAACGCTCACTGTTTGAATTTAACATTTTAAAGTTGTAAGTGTTCTTTTTAGTTATGTGTTTTTTTTCTTTTTTATTTTAATGACCTAAAGATTTTTTCAGATAACGTTGAATGGTTTCATGAAAATATAGAAAATCAGGACATGAGACTAGATAATTGATTAATTTATGGAATCAGAATGAAAGCAAATTACCCAATCAAGTAGCATTAAATATTCATTCAATCAAAATATAAAACCAAGTAAAAAGAATAGAATTAAAAATAAAACTAAAGTGACTTACCCAAGTAAGTACTGCAGATAAACTCAGCTATTTGGTTCCCTGATTTACTGGATTCTGCAAAATGACTCAGCTCTCTGTTAAGCATTCGTTTGAACTGAAAAATAAGAACAAAAATGTCATTTTTGATACAGTATGGAGAATAAGTAGGTTTTGTGCATTCTTCTGAGAATCAAAGAAATGAAGAATTCCATTTATCATCAAAATTACTGTCAATATCCAATTCAAGTCAGGAGTTGACTGTAACAACAAAACAAGAAATAAAGAATTTGGAGGGGGTGTCTAATTTTTACTGTTTGTCCTGTCAAATTGAACCAAACTTATATATGAAATTAACATTTTGATGCCATAATTTCAAACCACAACCAAGTGGCTTGTTTTCTATCTTGATTATTTCTTCTCAGAATCTGAAGTGTGTGAATAGATTACATTCTTATTGAAGAAGCCATTTTTAACAACTGATTTGTTTTCCTGGTTCAATGGGAGTTTGAATAGCCGATTTTGTTAAGGAGTACAATCAACTATAATTAATTAAATGGCAAAATTATTGTTTTTTAAATCTAATCTCTCCTCTTATTTACTTTTAGGAATAGACATTTATGCAAATAGAAAAGCTAGAAATCACGCATAACTCATACAAATATGATGAATTACTCTTGAATGTCTGCTTGGATAGTCTAATGGTTAGCACATCTGTCTCACACTTTGAAAGTCCTGGTATGAGTAGAGAGTGGGAACTCTTTATTAGGACAAATTTCCCTCTGTAATCAGTATCTAATTGAGTATACTTCAAGTTGTGTGATTAGGATACTCGCACCCTGTAAAGGGAGTGCTCATATGCCATATATATATATATATATATAGTGTGTGTGTGTATCTATATCAATAAATGATTCTTATAATCATATTTTTTATTGCAATAAGCTCATGTATATACTTATATACTCACACAGCATGAATGAATAAGTAATTTTCAACTCACTACAGTACCCTTATTGCATAATTTTCCTACTTGCATTGTCATAAATGTCCACATTCAGTTGGCAATTTAGTATTATTAATTACAGTAAAAGAATAAAGCAAATTGAAATAAGTGGGGTTAGTATAATAAGCTCTTTTGAAACATCAATAAGCTTATTTTCTTACTATTATCAAAATAAAACTGAAGTTGAAATAACTGAGAGTTGGAAAAATAATTCCTACCAATTCAACTAGTTGTGTATTTATATTTACATGAACGTTAATAGTTAAAGCTAGTTTATAAGTATTAGGTGCCCTTATGCCCGCTGCAGCATCAGCTGTTCCTGTCAAGGCTTCACATATCACAAGATTCTCCTTGTCTCAGATTTTTTAAAAGGATTTTCCAACATGTGAACTACATTTGGAGGTGACAAGCACAGTTAATGAGAACATTTTTAAAAGAAAGAAAGAAAGAAAAAAAGAAATTAAGCTTTACTTTCTGTAAGGTAACATTATTGAAGGGAGATTACTCTGGGCCTTACCAAGTTTTTCAAGGTTACTTCTAGACGGTAATTATAAGCACGTTGGTGATATACTATATGTCCAAACTAATACATAAATATATGTATTTAAACATGCATTTATTTGTCTATATTTTTGTTGTTTCTGAGAAAAAATACCAAGAAAAAAAGGTAGAACAAAAACAAGTAATGACTTACTTTGCTTGAAGCCATGTCACTGACTGATCGATGGGTTTGGATGGTTTCCAGTTGGTCCAAACACCAATCGAGTTCTTCAAGTGTTTCCAGCGCCATTTTGTAGTAAGCTTCATCTGGAAGACAAAAGAAAAACCCAAAGACATTGAATATACAGTAGTATCAAGTTAACGCTTTTGATAAAAAACATAAAATGCAGCACTCAATGATACGGCACTATTGCGGGTCATTATATCGTAGCATGCCCAGAATATCTCTCATTGCCTTGCTGCTGCACTCCCAGCCAGAGACATTCTCATTATTTTAAAATGATGTTATTGTTGAACCTAAACAAGATGAAATGGATTAGTACATTTTCTTCTGATAGCTACTTTCTGGAGAGGGTGAAATATCACTAGGTGTGGATGTATATCACTACATGATAAGTTAAGTACCAAGTGTATGTGTTTATTCCCAAACATATGGTACATCAGTGTGCATTTATTTCTGACACTGTCCACGATGTTGTCTTTTATCATTCATTTTGGAAATTCAACATTACAAAATGAAAAATATTTTATAGAGAGTACTATGACAAATCAGCACTAAGCAGAGTATTACTCTTCAAAATGGGCTTGTGCTGTGAACTATTGAAATTGCTATAGTTGTTTTTCCTGTTTCCTGATTAATTACCTGCTGTTTTGACTTGTGATTCCCAAACTTTTAGCTGGGATTATCCCTTTCCAGAATATTGAGCATATTAATGAAATATTTGGGTAAATAAATAATACACTTTCATTTGAAAGAACGTTTAAATACAGAAAAAGGTTGAGCAAAAACGTATACAAGTAATGGGAAAATCCTCAAATTATCTCTTTTGGGATAATTACCCCCACTTTGGGAATCACTGAGCTGAATAGTGAAGCATATTTTGTCATAAGTCAAAGAGTGCACAAAAGAGAAAAATAAAATAGATAACAATGTCTTGGTTAGACATTTCTGTTTAAATATCACATGATATTCTGAAAGTAAATAGTTTGTTGTTGTGCTAAACAGAAAACAATTTTTTTTTTTTTCAATGAAATTTTATATCTCTAATAATTTAATACATTTGGGATTTTGGTTCGCTTGGAGCCTAGCAACAGTCATAAGTTTGTTGTTTTATGTATTTATAATGATCTATTATGTTAAATAATGAGAGTAAATACATACTTTTTTTAAAAATTTTACAAATTAACTAATTTTTTTTATTCATCGGAACTTTTTAAATTTCTGATACTTAGAAGAAAACTTGTTTGACAGGTAATTTATTAAACAAAACAGGACGAATTCTATGCAAAAAGTTTTGAGGAGCACCTTACTAAAACTTAATAGTTTTCAGTAATGTATTGCAGTCCTTCCTAATTTGCTAAAAGTGGATCTAGATAAGTACAATTATCAATAGTCAATTATAATTGTTGGAACGGTTTTAAATGAGAAAAAGCTGAATGAAAAAAACAAACAAACTTGAAATAGTTTGTCATGTCTTCTTTAAATATAAGGGAGATAACTTGTTTTCCGACACTCCTCAATTGTAAGACATTTTTGTAAGACGACAGATGAAAAAAAAAAACAACACTCTCTCTCTCTCTCTGTACAAGGAGAAATCTGAATTTTGATAAAAAATGGAAACAGAATCGATTGATATTTTGAACATCAATCTGTTGTAAAAAAAAAAAATGAAAACAAAACAAATAAATAAAGTATATATTTCTTCATTTTATAAAATATATTGTATACGAATTTTTGATACTATTCACGAGATGCAGGAGGCTGGAAAATTGACCCGCTATGACGAAGGTAACAAAAATGAAGATGGTGAAGAAGTCTGAAAATATAGAATAATTACCCAATACTGTTTGTTAATAAGGAAAACACACTTTTTACTTTTCAATGTATCTTTATACTTTTGTTGCAGAGCTTGGAAAATTCAAACTATCCCATCCTTCACAGAGAATCTATCATTTTGAAGATTTTTTATATTTTTTTTTTTATCCCTATTCAAAATAAAGTCTGAGAGCATAATAGAAAAAGAAACGGGAATGAAACCCTTACAAAAAATCAAATGAAGTCTTTTTCATGCTAATAAATACAGAGATTCTATATTTTTGTAGGAGCAGAATATTTTATTAATGGCTTCATTATTCAATGTATGTTCACAAAAGATCCAGACCAACCCCCTCAGGTTAAGTGCAAATTAGGACCCCCCCTCCAAAAAGACCCCCTGATTGAATTGAAACATGAAAAAAATTCAAGTAATTGATGACTATTGTATTTTTTTTTACCTTCCTTATTATTCTTATTGAAGGGAGTCTTCATCTGACCTTCTATTCTAATCCCACATTTTTTGAGGCATGGTCTTAGGATTAGGCTTGTATCTAAACTGCACATAAAAAGAATAAAAATCAGGATTTAAAAATTCAGTATATCATTTTTCATAAATTTTTTTTTGTCCTTTACTCCCATGCACACAGACACATTGAATATGAAACATGATATAAGTTAGCAGCCTAATTATGTGATCTCCATCTATTTGTTACTTATTCCTTGCTGTAATTAGTAAGCTTAGAACAAGAATCCAAGAACTCATGCTACATCTTTGTCTTCATCATTGTGAATTTCTAAAGTAGTGTGATGATAAGGTGTCTTTAGCTAGATTTTTCAATGTTTCCTTCTGACAGTGTATTCATTCACGTATTTGGATCAGTGTGACTTTTTGGGTATTTGCCAATTCCAAGAGAATTATTGATGATTCATTGACCTTTCAGTTCTACACTATCATGTTCAAATGCCAATTATCACTTTTGATGGCATCTAGGATGCATAGGTATATAAGCTGCATTCACTATTTTGGCAGGGATATTCAGTATATATATATTGGTAGTCTACAATAGTCAAAGGTTAATATTGGCTGACAGGAAAGCCTCTTCACATTTCGGATAAAAGATAATTTTTTTTTCAAGTTATTTTGTTTGAGGGATGGGGGTGCTGCCAAATATAGTAAATGTTAGTGCTGAATCTTAACATCAGAGTCAGACTAATTGATTAGGTTCCATTTATTCTAGCCAGACCAAGTTGAGTATTAAAAGCTGAATTTTGAGTGAATTCCTTTGGTGATCTGTGTACTTATTCATTTTTTTTTTGCTGAATATTTGATTCTGTGATGTTTGCTGCATAGCAAAAAAATGGTCCCATTTTTTTTAATTTCTTTTTTTTTTGTATATCAAAATTCTTGGCATGTTGTATGGAAAGTGGTTCTGATTGTAACATCTAAAATCTATTCTTAATGTAAAAGAAAAGTATATAAATTGTAAATAAGAGCACACATCAAATAATCTCAGTCCCTTGCACTCCCTTTTGGTATGAAATATATCAAGATCTACTAATTCAATACCACACATAATCTTAAATGTTTCTATTAAGTTTCCCTGATTCATCCTTTTTTCTAACAATGACAACCCTAGTCCCTTTAATCTATCCTCATAACTCATACTTTTTAATTCTGGTATAAACTTAGTCGCTTACCTCCCAAATATTTTTATAAGATTTTTTATATTACTCTAAGTACACTGACCAAGCTTGTACATAGTTTTCAAGGTATGGGCAGACATAAGTCTTATATAATAGGAGGAATGATTCCTTACCTATATGTAAATCATAAAATTTCACACACTTGCTTACTCAATGTTAAAATAGTGCACAAATCAAAAGAAATATGAGAGCTAATGAAGAAAAAAGAAGTAAATACATAAAATATATTATCATTGCTTTGAATAATTTAAATTGTTGAATTAGTTTTATTTGAGCTCCGTTTTTATTTAGCTAGCATTTTGCTTGGAATTTGAGATATATACAAATGTTTACTGATAGCATAATTTTCATTTATCATAATATCACCATCATCCATTATAAGTCTGGATCTTTCCAGGGATGGAATAATAACAAACCTAGAAAATGCAAGAGAAATCTCATTGTAATATAATTTATATTTTATTAATTATATTTAATATACATATTGTTTTATTTTCCAGACTATTAGAAAAATCATTAAAAAATGGATAAACTGCAAAAATTTATTATGCAGTAATGAAGGTATACAACCAAAGCATCCTCCCATGGAACCTAGCCAAAAGAGAATCTTGCTCAACGTAAGATGGAGAGATTACAAGACAGCACAGTATGTAAGTAAACAAAAGAGGATTAAGAGATATCACAGAATCCATTAGAAAATGGCAATGAACTGGTCATGTTGCAAGAATGGCAGACAATTAGTTAACATCACGACTCACTATGTAGATCCTCAGAGATCATATGCAAAACTGTGTCAGGCAGAAAATGAGATGGGATGACAAACTACACAAAAGTTGAGAAATTACTGGCTTCATGAAGCCCATTATAGAGAGGTCTAGCAAATCGTTGGGATGGTCTATGTCCAATAATAGGTGCTAAAAGGCTGATAATGATGATGGAAGATTTTTCTTTTTGTTTTCCTGCATTTTCTATGGTTTAGCAATATTTAGCTCCCAAATTTGCCTGATTAAAGACGTACAACTGTCGTACATAGCTTATGCTTGGCTGTACATTCTCATGTAAACATTTACTTATTCATCTTAGAATGTACCTTCAAAAGAGGTTGTTGAGTTATATATAACTGTAGACCTTTCCGTTTCATTTTAAAAGGTACTCAAGTTTCAAATTAGAACTGAGTTGACAGATAACAGACATCAGCTGTGAACAAATGTATTCCTCACTATATTTTAAGTAAAAAGTAAGTAGTATTTTTTCAAAATCTAGTCAAGTAATTGATAAATCATCTAATTTTCATTGAATCCTATTTCTACAACAGCTACTTCATTTTTGAAAGAGTTTTAATTTTTCCGGCTTTGAGTATAAGTAAATCTTTTTTTTTCTTATTATTAAATCCAATATTAAAACTTGGAAGAAGATTTTTAAATTATTGTTATATGGTTTAAAATTTCCATGAAAATGTCAGATTATTGCAAAGTTTTTGGTGTCTACCTAATTAAGATGAGCAATATATAAATCATAACATTTTATGTGGACTTATTTTGGGATTATGTATGCAAAATATGAAAAGCGCATCTAGTCTACACACTTACATATGAACAAAAACATAGCATGACATGTTTTCTGCGTTACTAAGCAATGAATACTTTTTTTTATGAATGTACAATGGTGAAAGGAAGAAAAAATAGCTGTATACTTTCATAATTCAGGTGCAGCTACATTCATAGGAATTGTAATTAAGTTTTCAATTGAAAGGATCTCTACATTAATTGGGATTGTAATTACATTTTTTTTTTTTTTTTTTTAATAAAAGGAGAGGAAACCCTTTAAATTATGATGGTCTTATTGAAAAAGAACTGTCACTCTTAACAATGATGGCAAACTGCTAAAATCATACTAAAATAAATCTGAATGGTGTTTTTAATTTAATTAACATTAAACAAAAGAAATCATTGAACGATAAAAGCCATGCTCAAGACTGCATTTGTCTTGTATTTATGTTGAAAACAAAAACCAGTATGGATTGACAGGCAAATTGATAGCAAATAAGTGAAACTCAATGTTTTTTTCCTCATTAACTGTGTACAATACATGGAAGATTTTTCTTAAATTTACTCCAATCATATTTGTGTTTGTAAATGATGAAATTTACTATCACCCAATGCAGTTTATTAAAGAACTTACCAGTTTTGTCATATCACTAGTCACAAGCAATCATTACAGTATGAGTGTGTGTATGTATATATACATATCAGGGTGTTAGCCAGGGTTCTCATAGCCGCTTAACAGCTAATTCCCAATGGAAACCTAATTCCTAATTCCAATTTTCCAATTATGCTGAGTGTTTTTTTTTTAGCCGTAATTGGCATTTTGCACATTTTTTGGCCATTTCTAGCTTAAAAAACAAAGCAAAAATGCAGACCTCAGAAAACTTCCCAATCCTATGAAATTGGTGAGGAAATAAAATTCTTGGCTAACATCTTGTTATATATATTGCCTATAAATTTGTACGTCCCCCACCAATTTTTTATAAGTAGGTGATTTTCTTTCAAACCAAACATACTGTGATTTTATCATTTCTAATGGATATTATTAGGTATAATTTACTACCAAACTATACAGGATTGAAACTATATTACCAAAAATATGAATATGTAGCAGTCTAATTGAAGCCAATCGCAGAAGGTTCTCAAGACTATCATGCTTGAAGCCTTCCAGGGATGCATGAAATTGTTGAAAAATTGCTTGGACTGCTGTAAACATGCCGGGACTACTTCAAAAGTGACAGACACTGCAGGGAAGGTACTTGGAAAACTGCCTCAAACAGTTTAGGGAAGGTACTTGAAAGCTGTGAGCTCCTTAACTAGAGCTGTGACAAATTGTTTCATAAGGACTAGTTTGATATGCAGTGGTGGCATCAAACCCACCGGGGGTCAACCAGTGGCTCACACATGACATTGTTCATCCCCTGATAGAAAAATCAGGCAACTATGACTAATCCCATCTTTGATAGTGGGCAAGGGTGCCCTTGCTGTCATAAAGGCAAAGATAGCAGGGAAACTAAGAGGTCCATCAGGAATGCCACCATTTTAAAGTCTCTAATTACCTCCTAGCTGTACTGATTATACTCCAAGGTCTAATCTATCAAGGTTTTGATACTCTTGACCTGCAAATCAAATGAAATAATGCCCAGAATTTGTCTCGATCCTCGAAATATGTTTTGTAGGCCTTGCATATCTTAGCAGAGTACTTCATCAGACCACAGATAAAAAAGATACTTGAGTGCAAGATATTCTCCAAGAAGCTCACCAGGAAGAAGAAAGGAGGTTGGTACAGCTTTATCACAGTGGTTTAGGGCTTCCAGAATAATCACAAGGCCAAAAACTATGTGGAGCTTGAAATACTCGCTAATTGTGACAAATTCATTACAAACCAAAAATATTTGTTATTTTGGATACAGAAATGAGGTAATGTTTAACTTGAAACTCCTGTCACTGATATGAGGCTTAAAAGACACAGAGTTGTTCTTGGAAACATTTTAAAGAGAAAGAATGTATCTAATAAACTACAAAATATGGTACATGTTTTTGTATTTCAAGGATAGTCAATTAATATTATGATTTGTACCGAAGCATGATTGCATTAAATGAAAGATGGCATAATTTATGCATTTCATTTGATTAATATTTGTTACTGTGAAGGGAAGAATATTCCAATACAATTAATATTTCTTTACTATCCAATTTAAAGTTATAATGATGAAATTGAAGAAAAAAAAAAAAAAGAAAACAAAAAGCCAAATTCTGCTTGCATAGAGAGATATTTAATTAAATCAATAAAATTTTGTTTGATAAAATTAAACAACAACTCAAGTTACGATCATGGTTCTTCTTATATTGATGGGAATTTAAAAATTTTCACCTTGTTACATTTTCAGTTTTAAAAAATTATGTTTCTCATAGATGCTATGAAAAAAAATCCATCATGAAGCAATTAAGCTTTCACATATTTTAAATTTTATTTTAGATATGAGCAAAATTAAAAGTTATGTTAATGTTCAATGTTCAACTAAACTGCAAAAATCAATTCAACTAGCGTATGAAACAATATTCATGACCAACAAAATGAAATGAACCTTTCCAGCCATCTGTTCCCCTCAGATACAAGAAAACTTTTAAGAACTGCTGTTTACACCCAATAGTGACCACCCATGTCTTCATCAATAAAGTTCATTTGACGTATCTCGTCCTGGTGAGCGTCCGGAGTTGAGGAGCCAATCGATCTATGGCCTCTTTTGGCTACAGAAAGAAATTGGCTTTTTAAGGAAACAAATTACCAGCCAATGGCAGAAACACCAATTACCAACATTGGAGACTGGCAATGTGAATGTATTTACGGCAAAACAGACTGCTAACTGATGTTCCTGTCTGGACATGGTCAATATCATAGGGAATTGTAGAGAAAAGCCTTTGCCCATCAAAGAATTTCTGGATAACTTCCTGGCTTTAAACCATACAACCAATACAGATACTAATATGATCAATTATTTCTAAAAGGGGCATGGAGTATTTTGATAGGTTTATCTTAAATTAAAACAGGTCTGGTTAGTAACTCCATAGAAACTGTCATGTGATCACTGTCTTTTGGCTGGATGCCATGTTATGGTTTATCAGAAAAAAAAGTGATCAATGAATAAATCAATTTTCTCGCCTTTGGTTGAGTGGTGATCACTAAAATAGAATTTCAAAAAAAAAAAAAAAAAAGAGTGAATGCTACAGGACACAGACTACTAACTGATTTTGGATTTACATTGTAAATTGAACCCAACCAGAAATCAATTTTGGAAGGTGATTTAGAAAAAAACTACCAAAAAAAACAATTTATTCTAGACATAAGGAGTAAATGTTTAAATTTTCAGCCCACTAGCTCCATTAGAGTGGCCAGTACATACATAGCCAGACCCACTCAATAGGTTACTAAAGGTAGGTTCAATTTGCAATGTAAGCTTATGCGAAACTGATCTCTTACTTGGTGTCTGGCTGTATACTTGATTTTCGCCCAATAAAAGTGAGAACCTCAACTCATTCATTGATCACTCCTAACACAGCATGCTACCGGGCTGATAATGCTGGTCATAGGTTTCTACTGAGTGACTAAACAGACTCCAATTACACCACACCACAATTATGTGGATTAACTGATAAGGACAATGTTTGTTTACT
Organism: Thysanoteuthis rhombus; assembly: GCA_963457665.1. Taxonomy (NCBI): domain Eukaryota; kingdom Metazoa; phylum Mollusca; class Cephalopoda; order Oegopsida; family Thysanoteuthidae; genus Thysanoteuthis; species Thysanoteuthis major. The sequence goes on along the minus strand of OY735219.1, from coordinate 16,342,287 downwards.
TCCTGTCGGATATTTCCAACATTAACCCATTTACTGCAGATAGTGAGAATCTCAGCTATTGCTATTTTATGGTCAACTCTATTAAATTTCTGTTTTATTGTTATTGATGGCAACTCAGTTCTATTTGCCAGGTCTGATAACTTGCAATGGATAACTACTGCTCTTTGGCACCTGCAGTAATTAATGGGTTAATACTTCATTCTGATAAGCTTTTTAAGATAGATAGCAAAAAAATGCATGATCTTTGTAAACAGTCCAATACCATTATTTCAAGCAAAAAGTGATCAAGCTTGGAATGAAATTAGCTCTAGAGTTTGTGTACATCAGTGTTTGACAAACAAGAGCCACTTGTCTCCCAGGGGAGGAATTTCCAATAGGGATGGAGAATTTTAGCCTGGAGACGAATTTCAGTCAGGGCAGGAAAATATAATGGAAAGTATAATAGTGAAAAAATTATTAGATGCTTATAAAAATGCCACTGACAATCGCATTTATTAACTCCAAGGGAGGCTTTGACTCCCCCAAATTATTGATTGTATTATTCAACAAGGTAGACCCAGTATATGTCAGAGTATTGCAACATATCTACCAACACAGCAGCTCACCCAAACTATTCACAGCCTGCCTTGAGATGATCTCCAGGAATCTAGACTGGGAAAATAAAGGAATCAGAATAGATGGTGAATACCTAAGCAACCTCAGATTTGCGGATGAAATCGTCCTTTTTTGCTGAGAATCTCTATGACCTCCAGATGATGCTGAATAGACTGAGCGAAAAGAGCAAGAAAGTTGGTCTCCACATGAACTTTTGTAAAACAAATGTCATGTGCATCGGATATGCTGGGGACGGAGACAAAGACAACAACAATCAAAATCGAAGGTGCAAAACTGAAGAAAGTAGACCATTATATCTACAAAGGACAATTAATCTCCATGAAATCCTCAAAAGAAGGAGAAATCAAGTGAAGAACCACACTCGGTTGGCAAGCTCAACCTTCAAGAGCATGAAAATTCAGCTACTGCTAAAAAGATGCATCCTCCCGATAGGGCCCTATGGAGCTGGGACATGGAACCTAACCAAAAGATTAACCTTGAAACTGAGATGGAGAGTTCACAAGACAGCACAGTATATTAGAGAAAAAAGAGGATTGAGAGATATCATAGAATCCATAATAAGACTTTGATGGCAATGGGTTGATCATATTGCAAGAATGGCAGACAACCACTGGACCTCACAAGTCATAACGTAGATCTCCAGAGATCATATGCAAAACTGGGTCTGACAAAATATAAGATGGCATGACAAACTAGATTCAGTACATCCATGATAGAGAGGTCTAATAAATCTTTGGTCTATCTCCAACAATAGGCTGATGGTGATGATGATGAAAAAATGAGTGTGAACACTGCCGGACACAAACCAAAGGACCAATTTAGCATAAATTTAGGTTGCATATTGAACTCTCCACTAAAACCCATGGGATTGGATTTTCAAACAAAAAAATGTTTTTTCCCTAGGCATAATAAGGAGTAAATAATCCTTTAGGTCCATAGGTGTAGCCTGTATGCAGCCAGCCAGACCAACTTAAAAACTGAAAAAACAAGTGTTGATGGTTTCTAACATGATAAAGCACCAAGTTGAAACTGAATAAATTTTTGAATGTATTTCTGCATGATTCTGATTTAGTGAAATTAGGTCAAGTAGGGATGTGCTGATACTGATATTAACATTAGATTCAGGTATTCAAATCTCAGCTGATGTTTGAACAATGCTGGGAGAGGAATTTTGGGATCTATAGATAAACACATGTTCAAAATTAAAATCCCTTGATTAGTCACAGTTGCTTTTTTTTTTCTTTGCATATCTATTCTGTTCAGAAGTACTCTTTCCACTTTGATATTGTTTACTTAAGTATTTCCATGAGGTACATAGTGGCATAAGGGTTACTGGCACTGAAAATGTATTGAGTTTCAGATGAGGTTGCTCTTGGGAAAGGCATGGATTCACTTCTCCAAACAGCTATGGATAAACAGTTGGGCAGCTAGAGCCCTTTAGCCCAGGAAAGCAGTCAAGCTAAGAGAAGGTAACTCAGGAAAAACTTTGGGGTGGGGCTAGTAATTTTCGCTCATAAAACTTACATTCTACTGAAACTTCAAAGTGGCTCTATGCTCTACAAAGATTTTCAGAAATAAATTTAACTATAATTTTCATAAAAATTTCCTGTATTGAGGCCCGAAAGATTATTAGCAACTAAAATTATGAATGCTGGGGCAGATCCCACTCAGCAGGTTCATGTGGCTGGACTTCATGGTGTGTGAGGCAGCTTGCCATAATGGTCACATAGAATATATTTGATGTCCTTCGTACAAATCTACATCCTCAAAGTACTTTGGTTACTTCTGTTAAGTGTTGCCAATGTAGATATTTTTAAAGAGCAGAAGTCAAGGGAGATAATTCCAAGAAAATGTGAGCTAGAATCTTTAATTTTTTTCTTCATTTCTATAATATTTCTCGAGAACCACTGCCTCGTACATTGGCCAGTTGTCAAGGAATCACGGTACACACACTGTCCCATAATATTTGCTGCATGAATTACAAATTAAAGAATTTGAAACTTTACTATTACTTAATTTCTGGATATTGTTTATCTGACACCCCTTTATATATATAATGTGTGTGGATGCTCATGTAAACTTTGTTTTGTTAGTCAATATTTAAATGCTTACATAAATACATCTGTGAACTCTACTTAACTACTTTACAAAAACAAGTTGTTTTTTTTTAATTAGAGAACATAAAAAAGAAAAAAATGACATGTAATAAAATCTGTACATGTGTGTAGAGCAACTGGTTGTTTTAAGCTACCATCACCACCTTAACTTTCTTATCCTTCAATTACTTTCCTTTAGATGTTGGTGTCTATCTAGAAGAAATGGAAGAGGATTACCTGTATTATGCTATACACTCACCTATGAATTAAGTAGTTGTAACTTCTCTTGACACAGACAAACTTCCATACATATGTTATGCCTAATCAGCAAAGGTGCCTAATTGATGGAGTCTTAACTTTTTTAACAAAAAGAAGATTGAATATGTAGTTTTAATTTGATCAAAAGTTTATTTAATCAAAACAATGATATAAACAACTTTTTTATATTCAGAAGTTTATGAAATCAAAGTGAAATCAAACTTACAAAAAATAAGTAAATATGTTGTTTTAACTTTTTTTTTGTGAAAAATAAATATATAGTTTTGATTAGATCAAATTTTTTAAAAATAAAATCAAGGATGAAAACAACTATTTTTTGTTATCGAAAGTTTGTAATCAAAGTGTGATCAAACTTTTTTTTTTTTACAAAAAAAAAAAGTAAATTTTGCCGATCAGTTGTAACATATGTGGAACCAGTAGTTTTTCTGCATATTAGAAACTGTGAACCTCAACATCAACATAGTTTTTTTCAGTTTTCAAGTGGGTCTATTTTGTTGGCTATCAATGCATATATGGGTCACACATAGAGCTAGAGGGTTGAAATTTTAAACATTTACTACTCATTGAAACTAGAGAAAATGTTCTTTTCTATTTTTTAAAAACCTGGTAAAGGGGGGTTGAATTTGCAATCCAAGTCTATGCTATATTGATCCCTTAGTTTATGTCCAGCAGCATTCGTGCTCATTTTTTAGAAAATTCAAACTTGTCCAGTGATCAATGCTGAACAAAAAGCTAGAGAAGTAACTTATTCATTGATCACCCCCAACACAACATATTGCAAAAATTGCTGGTCGCATAACAGTTTCCATTGAGTGACTAACCAGACCTGTTTACAATTTAGAAAAAAAAATTATCCGTACCAGCATGGAATCAGTCAAATATGTCATGATCATTCATGTATGAATTGGTACTTCCTACCGAGGATCAGAGTGCACAATAATCATTATAGAACAGATTCTATAATATAATGATCTGATTTGTCTATGTTTATTCATTTTCTTGTTTGTATGCTTGTTAACATATCACAGAAAGACAAGCATATCATAGTGAGATTTTTTTTTTTTTTTTGGTGCTTTGCTGGTAAAATGCTCCAACTTGAAGTATAAAGCAATTTCCAGTCTAATTTGCAATTTAGTATGGGGTCTACATTTCTGCTCAGCCCAATAATATATTATGAAGATCTGATGAAGGGAGGTAACTTCAGGACTAGATGGTTATTCAGCATTCCAATCCAATTAGCAGCTCAGTAATAATAATAGTGTAGGGACAGCATTCAAGCTCACCCCTATAATCTATATAATGATGATCAAATTTCTCAAAGGAGATAACTCTAGGTATATCAAATGCTAATTATAGAGTAGTTTCTCTTAGTTATTTATAAATAATAATATGAGTTATTTTAATAGGAAACGGTTTGACCATGAGCTTAATTCAGAGGGTGGTCTTTAAGCAAGTATACTTCTTGAAAATGAAATGTATGCATACAAACATGCATAAAAGAAAATCTGATTAGAATAAGGTATCATTGCCACACCAATTATGATAATCTATAAAGCAACAAAAAGGTGCTACACAGTTGATTAATTAGTCAGCAAAACTCTTTAAAAAAAACAGCAGCATGGATGCTGCAATGCAATAAATTCTCATTGTAACAGCATTTATTCAATGACACATGCATTCTGATGGCATATTTGTTTTTATATTTTTGCATAATTGTCCAAGATTAGTTTGCAGCAATAGCACATGGAGATTTCAGTGCATTATTCAAAAGAAAAGTCGTATCAATTTATGATGAGCTTGAAATAATCAAGAAGATGGGAATGAGGTGTAAATAGAAGTGCATTAATTTCCAAGTATAACATTTTATTTTCAAATCTGTAACCTGTATAAGGGGGCATCGGACTAAAATCATAGCAAAAGGTCATTTTTGCCTGTAGGTTTTGGTTGCTCATTACAAATAAACTTGGTGTAAAATCCACTTGTTATAATGATACATTCGTTATAGCAGTACTCTCAAATCCCCCAGAGTGCTGTAATAATAGGAGTCTATTGTACATGGGTACGTGTAACAGATTCCAAATTGAGAAAACTGCCGTTTTGTTGCATTTTGTAAATCGGTGATCAAAACAGAAAATCCTAGGTTTCCCATGGCAACCACAGCCTTTCTGAGAACTAGTGTTAACACAAACATACACTCTATTTGAGGTTGAAGGATGAAACTATAACAAACTAAGTCAATCAACTGTAAAATGGATTTATTCATGTAATTTCTATTTTCATGGCAAAGTCTGTTCAGAAAGTATCCAGCCATTTTGAGTATTTTGAGGACCAGTTTCAAGGCCTAGATATCACTTGGCAATCAGTCAATGGGTACATTTCATGGGGTTCTTGTATTGTACAACCATCGCATTCATAATGATTAAGTCATTATTCACATCTTGAGCAGAGTGTTTGGGTGAAACATCACATGATCCAGGTTTGTCTACCAATATGCAGTCCAAATTTGACTCCCTGTAACTTCTTGGTTTCCCCAAAAATATTTCAGCAGCAGTTGATGGCAATCCTGAAAGAGGACTTTGCAGGCTGTTTTGAAAAGTGTAAGTCATGCTGGATTAATTGTATGAGGTCCCAAGGTGGCACTTTGAAGCAAGAATTGGTACCATTGCCCAAGTTGGTCTACTTTTCCACAAATACCAAATGGCTGGATACTTTCCAAACAGACTTTATGTATTAATAGTTAGGGAATTATAGATGGGAGGCTGATCACTCAAGGTTTAAACTGTCCAACTTTAGGGATGGAGCAAGCTGTTGTGAACAGTAGTCAAAAAATACCTTTGTAATGTATCTTTGAATCATCTGATGGTACTGATTTGAATTATGATTATATAAAATAATAAGAGAATTTTCTTACTGACCTTTATTTGTGCCACCAGATTGAGAATTCTGTGATGTCTGTGGTGGAGGCTGATGATGCTCTCTCTGGGAACTATGAGGACCTGTTGAGGAGCCCCTTCTAGTTCTGAAATGAAAAAACACAAAAGAAAATGAAGGCTACTTTTGCAAATTCTTCATTCTCAAATCATTTGAAGAACAAAAATAAAATCAATAGGATTAACTTGATTCCACAATAATATCTCATGACCAAAATTGTTTGCACAGTTTTCAATGTTCTTTTTTTTAATCAGTTTTAAAAAGAAATAAAAAGATATCTGAAAGCACAAAATATGGTACAAATCCAAGAAGGAGATGATATGGTGAAGGTCTTCACTACCCTATGACTTTTTGACTTAACTAGTCTCATTCACTGGCCCAAACAATCTTCAATATTCCTTTCACCAAAACATCATATTTATTCTGAACTCTCATGCCATAATCACTATAACATCTTAATCTCTCTATGAACCCCATTAATCATATACTTAAAATTTTTATGTTGGGATGTGGATAAAAAGAATGATTTTTATTTACAATTTTTTAAAAAGATTACCCTAATGCTGGCACATTGAATGCAATATAACATTTGGATACATTTTTTTTCATAGGAAGGAAGTAAATGTTACAAATCAGAAAAATATAGCCAGAGAAACATTTTATTGGTGTTGTTTATATCCATCTGTCAAAGAGAAAGGAATTGGGACAAGTATACTGAGAAAAAATAATTCATTAAAATTTTAGATAAAATCTAGGGTTACCATATCTGACCATTTGAAAGAGGGGATATTAACACATATACATGATATAGCTACAGTGGCTAGATTATGGCTGCAAATTGCTAAAATGCCTTGGAGCCAGGGCAAGATAAACAAAAGCTTCAGTGCGGAAAAAAAATGGTATACTTTCAACATTTCATTCATGGCTGTAATAACTATGCAAAAAACATTAATGCTATTGACACTACCATATAAGTGTCCTTCCCTCTCTATTTCTAACCACACACATCTATATAATATGATACCCACTTTACTATTAGTTAAGATTTAGTTTGAAACTACTCTTAGCTAAATATCTCAAACATCACTTCCTAGGACTCTCCCTGTAAAAGCCCTGGACACACAGTTTCAATCGCCCCAACCTTCTTGCCGGATACCTTCTGCCTTTCCTTCTTGCAAAACTCATGGCCGGTGTAGTTTCTATTCTTTGACTATGACTCTATATATTCTTTTGTCACTTATCTTTCTCAGTGTGAGAATTTGCAAGAACTTTATAGCTACTAAATATATGTACTGCAACTACTTCACTTGACATATTTTTAGCAACAAAGTGAATGCTGCACTAATCATTTTGCCCCTTTTAGCTCCTTCTGGCACCTAACTTGAACTGACAGCCTTTTGATAATCTAGTTTGATTAGTAGTGCCTGTTGTGATGTATTTGACCAGTCTCCATTTGATAGAAAAACAAACAACATTAACCCATTATGTCACGTGTACCCTAAATACTTAGGTATGCATACTGAAACCTATTCTCCATAACCATTCCTTGGTACACTCCAAGTCTCATGGATTCATAGCAGTTCAGTCACCTCCACTTCAAAAGCACAAAATTGCTGCCTTTATCACTTGGCATGAAGTTCCCATCTTTCACTTAGAAGCTATCTCCCATCTTCTCTCCTCTTCTCATTTGAATCAATGTTGTATCTGTATTCTATTTCAGTACTGTATTGTTATAAATGTTTGCGTATTAAATATATGTTTAATTTGTTCATCTAAATAATTGTATGTGTCGTCTTTACTCTGTTTAATCTCTGCATCCACAATCGTACTCTCCATGATGTCATGGCAACCATACATCTCCCTTCCTCTTTCAACATTTCCAGTGACATTGTCATGTGGAGCTAGCAAACAAACCACGTGGAGGCAAATTCTTTTGTCCACTACTACATCTCACTAAACACAACCAACAGCCATTACTACTTCCCATCAAACTAATGAGAACCATCAAACCTATAACTGGTGAATTTCTAAATTATGTAGATGCAATAGTATCTACGATAGATTTCTTTTGTGTGTAATACTTTTCATTGAGATCTCAGATGTTACACTCTGATCCTATGAAGAAATTCCAAACCATACATAAATAATCCTGTCATTTTTCAGTGTTACTATGTTAGTATATACAGAGAACATTTTCAATGATAAAGCATCTTTGAAAGATTTATTACAAGAAAAATAAATGACTTTATAATATAAACTATCAAAACATGTTGAGTATATTAAAGGTTGGAGTGTGCTGGTATGTGTGTACATGCACATACACTTGGATTTAGTCTTGCTTTGTTAAAGAACTAAAAATGAGTGCAAATCAACTGTCCTTCTGCTGCTTGTTTCTGACCTGTTGATTAAACTGAATGTACCATTCTCCATGTTCTCATTGAGTAAGATGATGAAACGAATAATAGACGAAAAAAACAAACAACAGTTTTCACTTGATGATTTGTAAGGAAATCCACAAAATAAATACTGGCAACTTTCTGCTTCCTGAGAAAGAACTGAGGAAGCTGTATATGTTGTTCAGGGAGTTCATGTAAAAGTATTAGGAAATGATTGTCTGATTAGAGATAAATGATAAAAACTTGATCTGAATGTGCTGTCGGAACTTATTTGGATTTCTCGAAATAATCACTGGGCTTTCAGATATAAAAACTGGAGGAATTGTTTACACTTGGCAATTGTCAACATAATAATGAAAATGAAATAGAATTACTTATTCCAGTCACGTTCTGGACTTGGCATCTAATGGAGTTTCTTCTGGCAATAACAACTGATGAACTGTGAGAAAATTTAGTAAGAAGACCTGTTGAGAGTGTACCAGAGGATGATTTTCCAAAAGGTGCAAGTGGCCAAGTGGTTATGATATGGAGAATGGGATCCGCAAGATAAAGTCAAACTTCTGCAGTGACAGTTTGCATTCTCTTCATACTAATGCTCTCGGGAAAGGCATGTATCTATCTGTTCTTCCCCTTCCCATACATCATGAGCTAGCATGCCAAGATAAGGCCTTTCACCCCTCAGGCCTTCCCCAAATAAATGTAAAAAATATGTCCAGTAAGAGACCTTGAAAGCTGAGAAAGGAAAAAAAGGATGTGAAATGAGGGACATTCACTTACGTGAGTATTTATTTGGCTGAAGGTATTACATAATTTAGAGTTGTCATTCTCAATTAGGGCAATAGTACCCCCCTCCCAGCGGTGAAAGTTTAAAAAATAACCAAAAGGACTGATTTAGGGTGACCAAAATGAAGTAATATATATTTCTTTCCTTATACTTACTATGAACTGAAACTTATTCCTAGACATTTACATGTAAACTGCAATATATTAGAATTGCTCACTAAAAAGGAAAGTAAAAATAGCCCAGTTTGACATCAATATAAAACTAAATAGTTTTATCAGATAGTTACATATGAAATTTCATTTTCGAATAGTAAGATGAAGGGTAATATAAACAACAAGATGATAAATATTTCATCAAAATACAATCCATTTTGAGCAATAACCACTTTCAATAATTCTCTAATGATAATATACTATCTCTATAAAATTCTTAATGATCACTAATTCAGTAAAAGCAGGAATCATGGCTTGCTTATTATTGAATTTTCAAAATGCATGAAAAGATGATAATAGGAGAAAGGCCAGGTGATTATGGAGGATGCTACAAGACTCCATATTCCAATTTTAGATACATTCACTTGAGAGATGTGTGACCTGGCACTGTCACAGAGCATTTCATTCAGTTTATATGAGACCCATTTTCAACTTTTAATCTTTCTTATGGCCTCAAGATGATGTGATATGGTCACAGTTGAAGTCCCAAAATCTCCAGAAAGTGTTTGAACCATTGTTCATTAATCACTGCTGAGATAAATTTATACTTAGACAAATAAACATAAGCAGCATCCTATTTCAATTGCCCCCAAGAAAGAAATTTTAAAACAACCCAGATTGATATCTATACACAATTAAATAGTTTTATTTGTCATTTAAGCACTTGCTTTGGTTTTTATATTGCTGGTGACTAAGATGGTTGATAATTACCCAATAATGCTAATGACTTATTATTACCCACCATTTTCTCTTAACTTGCTTTGTACCAGACTAAACTATGCCTAGCAAATATCTTTAAAATCAATTATATAGTTGTTCTTCATCTCTCAAGAATGATAATGTACGTAGAAGCTATTTTGCTACCACTGACTGGATAGGTATGATAATAATGGGAGAGTGAATTTCTCACTCACACTTTTATCATTGTGACATCTCAGTGACAAAACCATGGTCAAGAAGCATATTGTATCCCAATTTTTAAATAGGATATACCAATTAAGAAATGACAGGTGAGGAGGGTTTCTATACCACATACTGAACAACCATGATATAAAATCAGCAGGTGTCTCATTTTCATACATTGAGCCAAAATCTGTGGATAAGAATAATCTAAGACTTTCTAGAAGTTCTATTCTTGTCATTAGTATTGATAATCCTGACATTTCTTAATGCTAGTTAGGTGAAAAAAGACACTAAAAAGCTCTAATATTAGAAGGTTATATATACCTAACCTTGAACAATTATTTCAGCAATAGCCACAACCTACATTGGTAACGCCTTAATGAGATTAGGTAATTTAAAGAGAGACTGAATATGTCTGATTGCTGAGATGGAGAAAAAGGAGGAGAGACTAGAGAAAGAAAGTTGGGAGGAGAAAGTGGTTGGAAAGAGCCGTTGGTGGAAGATGAAATTTTTTTCATTTTGTAACAACTTTTGAAGTTATTAAATTCTTTACTTATAAATACAATTTCAAATTGTTTATTCCACATTTCTCTATAAACATCCAAAATCTTGTAGTTCTTGAAATAACCATAGAATTTTCAGGGATACTGTGAGTCATAAATAATATGAAAATATCAGTTCTATAAATTTCTTAATGCTGATCTAAAGTGATATTTCCTTTCTCACATTATATCAATTTCAATAAGTAAGAGCAAAAAAGTAAATAACAAATATTTACAGTTGAGAATGTACATGGCTTATCTTGCTGAGATTTGTTTTTTAAACTAGGAGATTTGGGAGATTCACAATAATGTCTAATCTTTTCAGTCATTTTGCCAATTGTATTGTCTTATAGAATATGTGATACTCTAGTGATAAATCTCCATCTGTCATTCAGCTAAAGGGAAAAATGGTTCCAAAGAAGATCAATGATAATCCTATTAACATGAAGAAAAAATGTTGGTTGACAATCAGTGAATGGAATAAGGCTGTATGGTCAATTGGGAATACAAAGAATAATAATGAATCATCATCATGTGACCATTTTCAGCCAATCAGAGTTTTTGTTATGCTGCAACATGTGATTCTCCACAGACACTCATTTTGTGACTCAGATTTTGCATTAAGTTCCTAAACTGTCGAGGCAAAATAATTGAGTGTTTGTCTGAATGTAGAAAGGTTTGTGAGGAAGGAAATCTAATAGTTCAGCAGACCAGAGGCAAATCGGCACGGTGCCATTCTTGCCTGGCCCTTTCCTTTTCTTTTTCAGCCTTGGATTTTGAAATGGAGACAAGGCTGGACATTAAAATATTGCCAAATATGCCAATTTAATGGTCCCCTGGGCAACAGGGCTATTTTTGGTTCTGGTGCCTCGGAGGAAATCAGCTTAAAACTGGCAACAGAATATGTGAATGAATAAATACCTCAATATGAATGTTGAAAATAGGAAATCAAAAAATAAATCTGGAGGATGAAGAGAGACTTGAAAGGTAAGGGGTCAAAATAAAATAGTTCAATGACTTTATTACTCAGTTGGTAAATGTTGACAGCTTCGGTGACAGTTTCGATTGACATTTTCAAGCACTTTCAATGATATGTTTTTCAGATATCCTCCCTACTGTGCTACCTGTTTCCTTGAGACCACTGAAGAGACACAAAACTGGGTCACACAGTCACATATAGTTAAATCAGGTAAGTGTAGGAAGTTAGTTACAGCTAGAAACACAAAGATCTTATCTAGTATTTAAATAATAGAATAATGAAAAATGAGAACATTAATTCAACTAAGCTTTATTTGGCACATGGCCACAGTGGTGGAGCACCAAGAGAGGACAGAACTCATTTGCAATAGCTTGTGAGATAAACGGGGTAACTTATGTGGTATACTTTTGAATTAACTGATTTGTTTCCTGGGGCTTTTTTTCTTTTGTTGGCAAACACATTTGGCAATTGTCAGGATGGCTAAAAAAAAACAAAAAAAAAACAAAAACAAGTGCGAGCATCAATTTTTGTTTTGTTTTGTTTTGGGAAAACTTGCAGCTGAAATGTAATGCTTTGAGAAGATTTTGAGGAAGATACTTTGTATAAAACACTAGTGTACAAGTGACATTCATTTTTCAAATGTAATGAAATGTCTCTTGACAACCATACATGATATGGCAGACCTACAAGAGGGAAAAATGACAAAGTTCACCACACAATGAAGATTCTCGTCTGACTTTTGATGAGATATCTTGTATGACTGGTTTGTTTTGGAGTTCATACTAACTGGTGTTAATAGAAGATTTGAATTTGAAATGTGTTTCTACGAAATTTGTTGCTCATTCAGTCATAGTGGATCAAGAAACAATCATTTAAATGTGTGCTATGATTTGAAGGAACACAATGGTGTACAGTTTCTTTCCAAAGTTGTGACCAGGGATGAGTCTCTAATTGTGGTTATTTTTGGGTAGCCTCTCATATTTTAGTGATTAAACAACATCTATGTCAGGATGGAATAGAAGAGACCAATTACTAGAAAGAGAGCCTTACTGGGAACATAAAAAAAACATGAAATCTTCTTTCCTAACAAATGAAGAGTTGTATTCTTGCCAGTTACGTGGAAAAGAATCTTTTCTTTTTTTTCTCATTAAAAAGTCTCTGTGAGTCTCTGATGAAAATTTTACATTTTAGAAATATAGCAAGAAAGGCATTCATTGCTTTTCCTTTACATGGATTTTTTTCAATGTTTCCTAAGAGTTGATATGCTGGCTATGACTTAATCCGTCCCTGCTTTGTCTCCACATATCACTTTACAACTTACTCAACCCGTTTACTATACGTGAAATAGACTTACAGGCCTAACTTATTTCATCCTGTGCTATAGCTAGGGGGAAAGATGGATTCTTACCTTTCTTAAAGGTATAAGTGAAAACTGAACACAAACTCCGAGTTTGAACTCTTGCTTGCCAAGTCTATTCTTCATGATGTTACCTGTTCAGCCACCCAACACCTCCAATAAAAGTCAATAGAGGCTTTAATCCCATAATTTACCAAAAAGAGAAAAAGATATAAGGAAGATTAGATCTCATCTTTTGTTTGAATTTAACTAGTTTATTATATCTGGAATCAGAGCCTTCTTCTTGAACTACTATTTGCAATTGGTTAAGAGAGGCTTCATTTTAGCAGTTGAAAAAGTTTGAATTTTTCATTGTTCGTTGCTAAATATTTCATGCCTGTCTCCCAGCAAGAATTTACTACTTAGATTAGACAGAGCACCGACCCATCCAACACTACATTCGTTTGTTTTTTTTTTAAGGCAAGTCAAAGTTAGGTCGAAGTAGTGGGGTGGGTATGGGGTTGTTTTGTTTTTAGAGTTTTAGTTTTTTGCTTTTTTGGGGGTTTTATTTTGGGTTTTTTTTTTTTTTTCAAATTTTTGGTTAATTTAGGGGCGGGGTTTTTTAGGGGTTCATTGGAAAATACGGAATTGGTGCACATTCAGAGATTTTTTAGCTATTTTGACCAACGGTTCGAGGCAAAGGACACAACAGAAATTTTGAGAGAGCCTTTTTAAAAATTGAATATGATGACAGGCTGACCAGAGAGGCTATTTTTTATTCTTTTCTTTTCATTCTTCTTTATATTCTTAATTCTCTTATGTTGTCTTCTTTTTTTAAAATTTATTTCTAAATTTCCCTCCCAACCTCTGTATTATCTTGATTTTTGCTTATTTTTTTTTTTAATTTTTCTTCACTAGATATTCACTTTCTTCTTTCTCCCTTTCTTTTCATTCATTTGAGGAATTTCTTCAATAAACAAAAATACACCATTGATTACCATATACTAAAAGCTGTAAAAGGGGAGATATCAAATTTTGTTTCTTTAAAATGCTTTTAAATTGACTCAATAACACATCTTTTATACTCTACACTTCTTTCAGCCTGACAATTAGAATTACAAACTCAAATAAACAATATTCAATATCAAAAGATAAATAGAAAAACTTTTGCCTTTATCAGATGAACTGTGACATTGCAAAGTATTCAAAGCTCTCATGAACTGTGAGACAAGATTCTTCTGAGTTGTGTTAAAAAAAATGAAAATAAATAGCCTTTCATAACTTTGGGGAGAAATTGATTGCTGTAAAGCAAGGTTTAGCATGTTATCACACAAACTATAGTTAGTGAATTTAATTTTCACAGTGTGTTTCGTGATTTTGACTTAAAGTCAAAGTTATTTGAATCCGACCCCAAAAGGCCTGTTTATTGCCTCAAGGGGTCAGTATTTCTATATAAGTCTGATTCCCCAAACCAAATTTGGTATGCATGGTCATATCCAGCTAGTCAAAATAAAATCCAAGATTTTGATTGCTAGTTTTTGAAGGCAAGCAAGTACTCTCATCTTTCAAAATGACACAACACTATCTTTCTATACTTCCTAGTGGTTAGTACATTTGTGTACAAGTGAAATCTGCAACTCATAGTATATCTATTTGCACATATGCAAGAGTTACACAATATCTCCATCAGGTACTTGACTATGGAGTGGTGGTCAACAAGCTAGTCCTGCAGACAATTACTTCTGTAGTGAGTTTGAGCCTCACTATTAAGCCTTTGTGCTGTACTAATTATTACCCATCACCTCTATCCCATAATAATTGTTATATTTAGTAGTTATTTTTTTATATGCAAATGTAACAACTCTTATGGGACAGAAGTAGTATAATAGACCACCACGTTCCTTATGGACAAAAGCTCAAAAATATTTTCATTTCTCATCTAGTAACTATCTTTTATGTGTATGAATAAATAAAAGAAAAATGCAGATATCTGTGCATGAATGTAGAAAATAAAAAAGTAGTATGTCACAATTACAAATCTAATCATGTTTTCACCTCTCATTATTTCAAGTTACAATACCAAAATACATAGTCGTCGTAATTGAAGTAGAAGAAGGAGTTGATTTTGAATGAAAGTGAATTTTTGGATTGGGAATTGGTGCTAAATAATCTTTGACTCTCAAGTGGTAAAAGATGTTATGAACATGTAATCAACCCTTTTCACTGAACATCTTCAATAAATATATTGCGTAGAGGTAGAAATAGATTTTAGGTTGGGCTTTTATAATACTGGCATAAATCTTTTTTGTCAAACTCCAATCCATGTCTGAAGCTGGAGTTAACTTTGTTTCCCCAGTGTAACAAGAACAATCTTTAGGAGATCAAAATTCCACTGATTGCATTTCAAATGTTAAATCATAAAATCATCTACTCCCTATGTCATCTAAAGTCACTTTTTTGCTTGTCACCTTTCCCTTTGAAAGAATGATGTAATTTATAAACAGGCCCTTATGTCTGGCATTGATATACAAAGGTCCTTAGTAGTTCATGAACATATGTAATGTTGAGCACATCTATGACATGAAAGTTGCAGTAATCATCTTCAGTCAGAATAGGAGTGAAGTTTGACCCTGCAGCAGTCAGACTTGTTTATTCTGATGTTGTTTGCTAGCCAGTTATGAAGTAGTTGGTTTGACCTTGCAAAGCATTGATGGTGCATTTTACCCTTACAAGTGCTTTCAAAAAAATCATCTTATATGTATTGATGTGTAACCTCAGAATTCCAAGTTGGTAGATTGGAACTGACATTTGATGTTTTGTTGTTTATTCCTGTAGACTCCTTGTGGGACATAGCACTACACTCATTCTGCAGGTTTTTATGGGTTAGAACTGCTAGTCACACACCCAATCCATCTCCTTTACCTGGGCTCAACCTTCTTTTTGATTGAGTGCCTTATTAGGCTGAAGGGCTCCAACTATAGCTGAGGGGAGAAGTGGATCCATAACTTTCCCAAGGTTACTAGCACAAAATTAATGCAAGCCGTCTTGGCCAAAACTTAAACATGGTTTGTTGATTCCATTTTTGATGATGGTTACAAATTTGATAAAACAGAAGTTATTATTTTAATGCATGTACCTCCAAGGTAATAATACATTTTAATTACAAACTCATAATACACATACATACTCCTGCAAATGTTCTTTTTACACAGAAGACAAACACTACTAACCAAAATCTTACACATACATAAAAACTTATACCACTTTCATGAAAATATGAAAGATGTACACAAAATATCTATACTGTCTATGAAGTATATTCTACAAATTCAACTACTTTGAAGTGGCATGGGAAATAATAAATTAAGTTTTAGAAGAAAATGCTGATTATTATTGATGTAAATGTGTTTTGGGGGTAAGGTGTATGGTAGGCAGGAATTTGGGAAGAAGGCATATGTCTTCATTAGCAGACATTAGATATAGAAAAAAATGGGAAATGGAGAAGTAGGTATACACTGTAGCTGTGCATACCCCATCATTTTTACTACTGACAATAATTAGATTAGAACCCAACCTCTTTAAAACAGAACAATGCTTCTGTCCAAATGTTGACTATAAAATAAACTGAATGATTCTTATTAAAGGCATTTACAGATAAGGAAAATAACTGCTTGTAGCCAAAGGCATCTTCTGTGTCATTTTATCTTCATATGTTTGTTGGTTTCTATTCCACGATAGCAGAAAGAGAGAAAGAGAGTAAAGCAAGTCTCAACTGTGCCTGTGTGTTTGTCTTCTGTGTCGTCTTCTACTACTGATAAAATGATGTCTTACAAGTACCATGAAAAGCAATTCCACTTGAAATGGGCATCTATGATTAATCATTAATAAAAATGATGTTTTGTCATAATAAAGAAAAAATTTGTTTTCTACCCAATTCAGAGTTGGAGAAAATTGATAGGTAAATACATTTCATTCAAGGTATGTGTTTTTTGTTTGCTATAAATACATTTAGAGTGAAATACAAATTTCCATAATTTATTCATTTGTAAATAATTCCATCATTTTTGACACGCTCTATGCTACTGTAATAAAGGACATGTCTGCAACAAGGAAAAACCTTATAATATATATATGAATGTATGCATAAAATATCTTACGATTTACAATCATAGGAAAGCATAGAAAAAAACTGTTTAAAAAAGGAATGTCATTTCAAACCAAGTTTTTCTCCAATTGTATATGTTTCAAGTATAATAATCAAAATCTATGGACCACAAGTGCTCATAAAAGATATATGCAAAATACTGTGCAAATATCTGATCCAAAGTTTCAACTGGTCAGTTTGTCTTGAGTGCACAAGTCTGAAGGACTATTCAATTGTATTACCTACTTGCTGAAAACCTGCCAGTAGGCTGGGATTTTCAGATAGTTCTTGTGGGAGGCTTGATATTTTGACTGGATAGACTCTATAGTATTCTGTTTATTCTTACTCCGAGCTGAAAGATCATGAATTTGAACTATATGTATTTATTGGATCATACCTAATTTTTAAAAAAAGTGGTGGGGGGATAAAAAGATTGTTTTGCTTTTTTTCTTCTTTTTTTTTCTACAAAATTCTGAATACCTTTTATTCTAAAACATCCCCCTAGGATTGAGTATGCATGCCAAGTTTGGTAGGATGAGTCAGACTTTTAGAATTATATAGAAATAAACGGAAAGTGGAACATGTAATAAAACTAGAAACTGAAGCGAGTAAGGAAATCTAGGTATTTGTAAGTTTCAATGATTAAAAAAAAAAAAATTGCAGAGATGATCATACGAATCAGAGCTTCTGACTTGTTAAGGGTCAAGATTTGGCTCAAGTCATAGGGCCACTTTTTTGGCTCACAATGATGATGTCATTTACTGTCATGCTGAATAATTAGAATATCTTGGTCCAAAACAAATCAGAAGTGCCAAAATGGTGTTCAGTAAGACAATAACAATATAAATCAATTACCTCTACTCATTTTTATTACACATGTATTTACTTTGAGTATATTTTTTTAATTGTTCATTCATAAAGTATAAAAGTCATTAAATGTGAATGTGTATAAATGAAACTTCCTAATTTTATTGAAGAACAATGAAATTCCAGTTTTTATTTTAGTTTTTTTCATTTATACAGCCTATCATAGTGAAGGGCACTTATAATGAAATTTCATTAAGCGAGAGGTACCAATAGTAAAAAGAAAATCTCCTAGCAAAATATTTCCAGTTTGCAAGAAAAAAAAACAAAAAACAAAAAAATTCAATATTATCAATAATCATCTAAATTTATATCTAACATTAAAGCACTTAGGTGAATTATTATAAGATTATTTATTACATTATTTGCATGTATATTTATACTTATACATTACTTAAGAAGTAATTAGTACATTATATCATACTTATAAGGTTATTATAAAGGTTTTATGGGTGATATTTTCGTTTAAAACAAATTATTGAAATCCCATTGGCTTATTTATTCACCTAACAAATTTTCATCAAATAGTCGTTTTGTAGAATGTGTTGTCCTTATTAATCTACTTACTAATCTAATATTGATTTGTAATTTTGTCTTTTATAAACTGTAATTTTGTGAGTTCTAATAATCAGAATTTACTTTAAGGATTTCAACATTATATATAAACAATTCTAAAATTGATTCTACATTTTGATATTCTGCTCAATTTTATCAGGTAATTTACAAATCAACCCCTAAGGATAACTTGTTCAATGCTTTAGATCTTTTATGTCAAGAATTAGATAACAGAACTACTATTAAGCAAAAAAACAGAAAATGTATAAACATCAAACCTTCCAAAATCTCTCTATATGATGTCCATTTGTTTGTCAAGTTATATAAACCACCTAAGCATGGCACAGCCCAACCAGCTTTGGCATGCATACTCAATGGACCAAAGAAAAGGTTTTAAAGTGAAAAGTTTTAGTATCTTTGGTATAAATAAATAACATTGTAGGGTCTGCATTTGTGCTTGAACCAATAATAATGATCTGATTCCCATCTATCTCAGGAGGAATGTACCTATCTATCTTGTCATAATTAAAGTATCTCTTGTGAAATTCCATCAGATAAATAAACTAAATGAAATCCAAGAGTTCATGAGGATGACAATTTTGAAATGAGGTATGATTCAATAAATACAATTCAAATCCATGAACTCTATTGCCTTCAACCTTTATGAATTACTGGATGTTTTAGGTTAATATTTTTAACCAAACATTGCCTTTAATTTGGGTTATTATTTTGATACAGATACATACCTAACTCCAATTAATTACTATGTGATTTAGGACACATAAATATGAAGGTAATAGACACTGAAGTCATAACCATTACATTAAGATCAAAACAACAACGATTACTGTTACTGGAATGTCAAATTTGTCATACTATCTGGTAGTGTAGTGAATGAAGGAATTTAATTACTTTACTATGCAAATGAAAAATTATGCATTTAATATTTATGTGCATTTTTTTTAAATTTAAGGCCCCCTTATGGCATGTTACAAGCATCTGCACAGAAAATATATATTTGTCAGTATAACAACAACAATGATAAATGCTAGGTACATGGAACATTGCCCTTTTTTCTTTCAATCAAGATATCTAAATGCTTTAAAATTGAAAACATTATCTTTTAAATACAATGTAAGAGACAGTTGATGAATTTCAAGGAATTAGACAAATTTGAACTTTCTCATTACAAATGATGAATTGAATTTGGACGGACTGTTTTTGCTGCCTCAATAAAAAGACAGATTACGACTCCACTAACAGCTATGTGAGGAAACATTTGTCAGCTTGACAAATATTTTCAGAGAGAATGTTGAAGACATGGTATGGGTTGCGATAAAGATGGAGAAGGGATATACTCTGTCAATAGGTTGCATATACAGATCGCCAAGTAACTCAGAAGACAAATATACGAGTCTATATCAATTGATGAGAAATCCTACAAAGGGTAGGAGTCACATACTCATTGCAAAGTCCTTTGCCCTAATCTAATCTGATATTGTATATTATGATAAAAACCTTGATAAGAAAAATAAAGAAAGTCAATATTAACCCACAACTAATTAAATAATCTGATCTCTCACAGAGATGTTCAAATACCAATTTGATGCTCACCAAATAATATAGAGGATGCCACTTACTAGGATTTCTTTGAGACAATGTTTTAGATAACAATAAACGACTGATAACATTAAGCAAAAGATACAAAAATTTGAACAATTTACATTCATTGTTATAAACGACTTTATATAACAAAAAATTGATATTAAATTTAATGACTTTTTTCAATGAATTATTACTTCATTTCAAAAAATGTATTGGGGGCTGACTGATTTTAATAACAATAACCTTTTGATAACATTATCCAGGATCATGATAAATGGCTCCCTCTGTACCTAGGGAATATAGCTACCCTTTGTTAACACTTGACTGTTCGATAACATTATCCGTGATTATAACTAACTGCTTCCTCTGTACTTAAGGAATATATCTGTCCATTCACCTCTTACCAACTTGCTAACCATGAAGAATGCATTTTTATCAAACCATGATTGGAGGAAGTTTTTGAAGCCGTTTTTTGTTATAATTTGCAGAGCGACTGGAATGTGGAAAGATGTGTATTTCTGTGTTCCTGACTATCAAGATCTCTGTTCTACTCAAAATAGATTCAAATGGTGACAAATTTAATACGTGACATTCTTGAATAAATCTCAAACAGCACTCTTTTTTCCCCTTAAATTGTGAAGCGTTGGGCTGAGGGCTGGGGTTTGTGTTTGTGATTAATCAGATTCACGAAAGGAACGAATAGAAAGAATTTTATTGCTACGCCTAGCATATTCAGTTGTAATAAACAAGGATGGACAAGCATATGAATTATATGTTACCTAAGCTTGGAAAAAACTGATTTGATGCATTGAACAGATAAAAGTAATCCTTGATCTACAATTTCCCAGGAGAAATTAAGTATATCATGAAAATACAGAATCTATCAAGAAGATATGTATATAAACAAGCCTGGCTGATGCAGGATCAAACTCTACTCTTTTATTTCAACTGAGGATGATTACTGCAACTTCTGTATTGTATATATGAATAAATAAAAAATAATTAGAAATACATTTTATCTTAATATAAACATTTATTTATTAGGATGAAATAAGTCCTTGAGTATTTCTGTCATAAATTTTTGGGGATTTGTGAAATTTGTCAGTTTAGTTCAGCTGGTAAGATAGCCGCCACCTACTGCTCACTTGGTCTTGATTCCAAATCACAGTAAGAGATTGTTAATTTTATATATTAGTTTGGTTTAGGTGTCTGGACAGACGAACAGTGGAGAGTTTGCTCCCCTTGATTAGGTGAGGATTGTTTTTGTTATGGTAGAAAAACAAAGTGAGCTTGGATAGGAGTTGGAAAAAAAAAAAAAAAAATCAAACAGGTCTGGTTAGTCACTCAATAGAAACCATCAAGTTACCAATGTGTTTTAGCAGCATGCTGTGGTTAGGATGATCAATTAAAAAAGTTGAAAAAGGGATGATCATTGAATAAGTCACCTGTCATCTATTCAATCACCAAAAAATCTGAATTTTCAAAAAAAAACAAGAATGAATGCAAACTGGGTACGTTGCTGAGTCAATACTTTCCAAACTAGTCTAGTTTTTTATGTCATCTTATATTTTGTCAGCCAGTTTCACAATTGATCTTTGAGGATCAACTTTGTGAGTTGTGATGTCCATTAGTTGTCTGACATTCTTGTAACATGACCAGCCCATTGCATATGAGTTTTCTAATGGATTCTATGATATCCCTAACTCCTGTTTTTTCTCTAATATATTGTGCTGTTTTGTGATCCCTCCATGTGATGTTGAGCAGGATCCTTTTATCTGTACATTGCATGGTTCTTAGTTCGAGGGTCAATCTTTTGGTTAGGTTCCATGTTCCAGCTCCATAGGCGACTATTGGGAGGATGCATTGGTTATCTAACGAAATTTTCTTGTTTTGAAAGGTTGAGGTTGCTTTATTGAAAGCTTTCCATCCTAGAGTGATTCTTCGTCCTAGGTAGATGTGTTGTCTACTTTTTTCAACTCTGTGTTTTCAATTTGGATTTTCGTATCTTTGTCCTCAAGATATTTGTTGTACATGACATTTGTTTCACTGAAGTTCAAGTGAAGTCCAACTTTCTTGCTCTCTTTGTTCAGTTTGTCTAAATCTAGTTCATCTTAAGGCAGGCTGTGAATAGTTTGGGTGAGCTGGTATCACCTTGTCTCACTCCCTTTTCAAGCTGAAAGTTTCAGAGTCTTTACGTAGCTTGATAAATAAACTGTTATGTTGGTATATATGTTACAAGACTGTTATATATACAAGGTCTATGTCTTGTTGAGATTGTCAATGGTTGAGTCTAGCCTGTTCTCTTCAGACGCTAGATTTTTTAGCTCTTTAGCTTCACTGATGTGGACTGTATGTATGATGCATATAAAGCCAGTCAGCCAGCCAGACAACTTTGAACCTGAAGAAACAGTTTTGGTTGATAGTTTCTAAGAAAGATTGACTATGTGTGTGTCAAATCTATGATGATGGTTCTTTTAACAAGACACAGAAATCTTCTACTGAACATATAAAGACACCAAATAATGGTGATTATATTTATAAAAGACCACAAAAAATACATAATACACATACAGAAACTATTGCTTGTGGTAAATATCAAATTAGTCACAGTTTATATTTGATAAAGCCTCAGATAAAAACTGTTATTCAACTTGTTAGATGTAAATTCCCAACTTTTTCAGCTACGTACACAGGAGGTGACGAGTGATTTGATTATGCAACAAACTTATGTGATGACTTAATTGAATTTAATGAAAAGGTGACATAGCTGTTAATTTTCATCTACTTTTCAGTTTTAGAAACTGTCAACATGGGTTCCTACAGTTTTCAAGTGAGTTTGGCTATGTGTGTGTCGCACATGCAGGCTGCCGCAATGGAGTTATTGGGCTGAAAATTTAAACTTTTACTCATTATGTCAACAAAAAATTCTTTTTTTGTTTAAAAAAAAAAGTTTTCTTCAAAATTCCCCCCAAAATTGGTTTTTAAGCAGGGGGTCAATTTAAAAAAGTAAGTTTATGCTAAATTGATCCCTTAGTCAGCTGCATTCACACTTGTCTTTTGAAGATTCAAACTTTCTTAATGATCACAGCCCACAAAGGGGAGAAAAGTAAATTATTGATAACCTTATTTTTAAATTCATTAATTGATCACCAAAACACTGCATGCTGCCAAAAGACATTGTTCATGTGACAGTTTTTATTGAATGACTAAGCAGACCAGTCTGTTCTTTAGAATTTGGGATGGGCAAAGTTTTAATGCTACAGTTGATGGACACCACTGCAATGCTTTTTTTAGTGGTGAGCTGGAGTCATTTAGGAACAAACATTATCTTTGTTGTCCTCATAGCAGTTATAATTAGCAAAGATATTTGTAGAGTGCATGAAAGAGCAGAAAAAACAAAAACAGCAAACATTGCTCCTTGGTGATTTGAATGAGAAGAAATGTTGATCCCTTTTCCAAGCATTGTACACAACACTATCTGTAAAAATATAAGAAGCTAAAAATGCTCCCCTTTCCAGTAGCATCAGAATAAAAATGGCTAGAATTATTTTAGAGAACTAGCTTACCCATGCTATCAAAAATGACAGCATATTTGAATAATTTCACGATTGCACTTTTAAAAATAAACAAGAAAATGCAGGGTAACAGAATGTTTTTATGTTCAACCAGAATGAATTTACAGATTACTCTATAATTAGCATTCAGTAGTTATCTCCTTTGGCAAATATTACAGACAAAGAATAGAATTAGAGGCATCACTCACTTCACCATATGCTATTTTACTCATAGCTGGTGGGAGGAGTTGGGTTCAAGCCTTTTTTAAGTCAAATTTTGAACACGGCCTGCTCAGTACATTTTCGATGCTCCTAACTGAATGTGTTCTCCTCAACCCCCTCTGATTGGTTGCTTAGTTACTATAGACATTCAAAATGGCTGGATACTTTCAGGATAGATGTCGTACTTATAACCTGTTACCTATAGACAACTCTGTGATATAAGATGACGTATTGGAGAAATAGATTTTTCTTGAAGATTACCTCTATCCTTCCTTTTTTTTCCTTCTGAACCTTTTCAAATTTGGTTTCAATTAAAAAGTTTTTGATATTCAGAGAGCTGTTAACTTTTGTTGCAGTTAAAAATCAGAAAAAAATCTATAATAAGAATATAATATTTCATTAGCGACTGACAGTTTTTACTTTTCGTGTATCAGTAACTCTTGTAATACAAAGTAATCCTGTTGAATTTATTGAAAAAATGAAATTTAGTTAAACATTACTTTGGTAGATGATTAAGAATACTAACAAAATGTTCTTTCAGGTAATCTTCCTGGTCCCAAGCATAGGTAAAGGAAAAGGGTTCAGCATGGGGCTAGTAACTATCCTTAAAATGTACTTGCTACTGAAACCCCAGCAGGACTTTGGTTGGAAAAATTCCTTTTCAGAAGGGCTCAAAATGAATGCTGGTAAAAACTTATGGAAAGTCAGTCTGCCAAATAACCCTCTGGTGACAAGGAGTAAAAATCTGGATGGTTCCCTGTTTGAGCAGGGAATCAGCTAGAGTGGTAGGCAGGAATCTGTAGAGAAAGAAATATTGGGAGGCTAAAGTGGACCTGCCAAGCCGGAGGTAGTTGCCTGGATCTGAGTCTGCTAGCATGGTGCTGTTACAGCCCAATGCTCAACCAAGATACTAATTTTTATTAGTAACATTTGTAAAATTAGTTCAGCTGCAAGCTATGGTTGAATTGTTCTGTATAGCTTCCTCCACAAAGCCTTGTATTTTTGTCAAACAGTAGTCCAAGTCAGAGGCTTGAGTAGATTGTTATTCTACCATGAGGCCGACAACAATCCTCGCCTAAATTAGGGGAGTAAACTCTTGATTATTTGTCTGTCCCATCACATTAAACCAAACCGATATATAAAAGTAAGATTTCCCTACCTTGAAATCATGACAAAGTGATAAGTAGGTGGCTCTCTTACCAAGTGAACCAAACATATCTACGAAAATTTATGTTGAAATACGCAAGAAAGTAGATGTAGGCACAGAGTTTCGTTCAATGAAATGTTGATTAAGTGAGTCTCAAAAAGCACAGAGACTTAGTAATTTTTAAAAAAGAAAAAAAAAGAAAATTATTTCCCATAATGTATACTAGTTCAGATGTTGGCTTAGGATATACAATAGCCTGCAAGACAAGCTTGTTAACCCTCACTTCACAGTAGGCACCTAGATGTGTACTGTAACTCTATTACAACAATACACATTTGGATGCTGTGGGGGGCTTGCTAAGAAATGGCACAGCAGACATTCAAATATGCATAGTAATGTTGCTGGTAGGTTGAATACATTTGGCACAAAAATGCTATTCTAAAATTTAATGTACAAGTACTATATATGCCTGACGGAGACATTGCTCATTGCAACTGATTTAAGACCCATAACTGTTGATATTGAGCTTCAGTAGTTGGTCCCCATATCGTTATATTATTGCATTAGACACAGTGTAATATTTGCAAAGTACATATTAAGAAATGCTTTCTGTCTTGATACCATTTGATTACATTTTACTTCTACTGAAATATGGATTTGTGAACATTTTTATTAGTACTAGAGTTGATTTCAGTGAAGCACTGCTCATGTTTCTTGAACTAAAACAAAATTTTATCCTTCATAAGTTTATGGTTCCTATTCTGCTATCCTCCATTAAAAAAAAAAAATTAACGCAAGGAATACAACTTTTAAAAAACTTTTTAGGTTAGACAATACAGTTATACAAATGAAGGCAGAAAATACATTCAATAGATTAGATACTAATAATTGCATTTGGCTTTAAAATAATGTTAGTTATCAGCTCTAATAAGGAAACAGTTATAAATCCGTCTACACTTCAACCATTTAATACCAATGTGTATCAAGCGTTCTCAATATATAGTAAACTCTCATTCTAATGGCACTTTTCAATGACACTAACAGCAGGTTTTCAAATTCTTGTAAGACAATTGTCAGAGATTGGTTTCGAGCAACAGCACATGATTTCAGAGCATTATTTTAAAAACTAATAACCTTATACGGAGATTTAGACTCTAAAAGGGTAATAAAAAGTAATTTTTGTAATTATTTATTATGATTATTATTAATTACCTTGTATATAAAGCCCAATTATCCAAGCAAATTTGTTTTAGCAGCACTTTTAAATCCTGTGGGAGTTATAATGATGGGAGTCTACTGTAAAATAATGGCATCATCTGCCAGACTGTGTTAGTCTCTCAGTTTCAAAATAATAAACGTTTTGTATCTTAACTTCCAAATTCATAAGCCGCTTGAAACCATTTGTAAATGACAATGGAACTCTTCAATGAATAGCATAAGAAGTAGTGAAAAATCTCTGTAAAGTGAACTTAACATTAAAAAAAAAAATCATTAAATGGTGAAAGGGAGATGATTTTAATAAATAGTTATTTCGTTGATATTGACATTCTATTTTCTTTCTATGAATTTAAATGTTAAATAAGAAAATCAATATTTTAGTTGAACTAACTTTATGATTTTGAATTTCAAGATTTAGAAATCAAGGTTTTGAACTACATTTGGTGAAAAGAATTAAGTCTTTGGTTCAGATGCTAATATCTTATGTCAAGAACACCAAAGTAAAAGATTTTCTTTTTCTTAATTTAGTGATACAAGGAAGTAGGGAAAGACAATCGTTCTAAGTTAACTAGGTTGTTTTAATGTCCAGTAATATCTTGGTCAGTACTCAAGCTACGTTCTTAAAAAAATGTAGCCCTATGCAAAACAGCATTATACAGGGTTATCATAGTATAGCATAGATACAGATTGTGCCAGTATCTCAAAATATATGATAGTGGTCAACATGGTGGAATGGATGAATGTTGTGTATCTCATCTGGTAGCTTCTTTCTAGAGTTGATGAAATATCTCTACATAAATTTTGATGTATGTTCATATGTTTATTCTCCTGCACATGGCACATTAACCACAGTGTACTGTTATTCAAGGGATTATCCATGATGCTGTCTTTTATTAGAAATTTAAAATTACTAAATTCATCAGAAAAATATTTGAAAGAGAGCACTAAAGGGAATCAACACTGGACAGTACTAAGCAGGCTATCTATTTACATATATGCAATATAAGCCAAGATAATTTGCTGATCTTGAATTCATGGACCTCTTCAGTGAATTGATTAGAGAATTTTAAAAAAAAATCCATCCAATGGTCAGAAGGGGATAATTTCAATCAAGAGTTATTTTCTTTGATAACTTACCCTTCATAAATTTCATGAATTGAGAGAATTAGATATTCCTATGGGAATAAATTCACATGATCAGAAAGTTTCCTCTTTCTTTTGAAGCATTCCTGCTCTTCATGAGAATTCATTAATAGACCACAAGGAAAATTATTTCATACATCTAATAATTTATACATCTAATAGAAAAGTACTCAATTTATAAACTGAAAAATATCACAAGAAAACATCATCTTGAGATTGTGAGGATTAGGAGGGTTGACAGACCTCTCCAATATTTAGTGAGATTTATAAATAGAAATGTTGTAGGTTAATTACTATTTATTTTCAAAACTCCTCCTTGCTGCTCCAATGAGGGGCGGGGTTCAAATAGCCCTCTCCCCCCTCAGGTACACCCCTGGATTGTGATCAGCAGTTGAAAATGCTTTTAGATCAAATCCATAAAACGCTTATTTTTCCCCCCACATTTTTGCATAGACCCCATATATTCTCATCACATGACTCAAAGCATGCACATGCAATTTTAAATAACAGAATATACGGGTCAAAGACAAAATTAATTTTTAGTGGTTTTATAGTATCTTATCTAAAATTGTAAAATTTCATTCGCATACATGGGTGACAAGAATTCAATAATACAACCGTCATAAGGAGTCAACTTAATATACAAATTCAACAGATCTGGGAAGAGGTACTTGCATGAAGGCAGGAAAGATGTGGATTTTAATCTCCATAACCGCTAGTTAATGCTTGACTGTATTATTCATTGTGTTTTTGTTTTGCTACTGAATAGTCTGGGGCTTAACAAGGGTTAAAGTTGGTACTAATCATTCATGTCTATTCATTTAGTTATTTTGTAAGTATTTATCTTCATTGTATTTTCCGTGAGGTTAGTTAGCATTCAAACAAATAGGAAAAAAATGTTCAAAAAAGTATCATAGCAGAAGCAGCAAGTTTCACCTCTTTTTGTATTGTTTCATTTGTTTCTTAGTCTGTCAATCAGTAATCAATATTGGCCGTGAAATCAATATACACTCTTTTGTTTTTCAATACCAATAAGAATTCCAATAATGCTGAAGGTTATTTGGGTTAACTAAGCAGCCACCTTCACAATCAATATTATTGAGCTAATGTTATTGAGCTGAAAAGTTAATACAGGCTTCTTCATTATAATGTGTGTGTTAGAGTCCAAGAAAACCAACCACCTGATAACCAAGCTGCGATAACTGCTGGTTGGGTAAAGACAATATCCAAATTAGATCAATCAGCCTTGTAGTCGTAATAGTGGCATGAATGAACAAACATAAGGCTCCAATATTTATGTAGATATACACCATTTATATGAGAGAGGTAATGATACCTTTGTCAGAAAAACAGAGTGAAATATCTAATTTTAGATAGAATCTTCAACATGCATATCAATAAAACCACAATGCTCTTGAGTATGCATAATTGGCATTTGAAAATGCCAGTCTTACAAACTGGTTCAGCTGATTTGATGAAACCTTGAGCAGATGGTAGATGGCTTAGAGGGTTCAAATAATGGTCAATTTCAATTACTTCCAGATGAACCCAGATCTTGAGCATTATTTTGGTCAAATATAAAGTAAATACATACTCAGTTTATAAGCAAATGGAGATAGAATTCACCTAATTTTGATTTGCTAATTTTTATAAGCTTTTCAAAGGGGTGAAAGTTCAACTGGTGGGTTATAGACTGTTACGAAATTAAGAGATATACTCTCAAGCTACCTGATATGAGTTCTTATTCGGCTTAAGGCATAAGCAATGTAGTCATTTTGACGGGGGCAATATTGTCCCAAGAGGGCAAAAGGAAGAGATAGATTAAAAAACAAAAAAACAAAATGGGGCGATAAGGACAAAAAAAGTTGGGAAACCCTGGCCTGAAGTAATGCTTATTTTTGCTTGTTTTGAAATAACTTTAGATCAAAAAATATATCCTAGAACTTATCACTTATGTTGTCTACATCATTCCAAACTTTTTTGTGGCTACAGGCCCACTTGACAGTTCTTCTCAAGAACTGATAATCAGAAATTCATTCATTATTATTTCATGGTTCTCTTTTGAATTTGCCGAAGGCCCCCAAAGAGTCAATATGCCGACATCATGGACTTGGAGGAAGGAATGATGTTACGTAAGTCCTTGTGGTCTCCAGTACAGTTATTCCACTTGTCTAAGCTTAGAGAATTGTGATATAAAATCTTCCACCATCATCCATACCCACCTGACATTCCTCCAACAGAATATCATCTTTTCAAGCATTTTGAAGTTCATATCTGCATATTTGAAGCAGTCAGCCTTTTCTGATACTGCTCTAATGATGACATGCCATCTCTATAAAATTATTCAGGTTTAGTGGTTACAAATTCTGGCTTCCATATTACTGAACATTTTATAATGGAAGTTCAAGATGCTTGAAAAGATGATAATCAGTAGGAGGGATGACGGATGGATAATTAAGATGTGGCAAGACTTCAGATACCGATTCCGTAAGCTTAAACACAGATGAGAAGTATGAGGTCATGTTTTCTTTAATTGTTTACCCATTCTGTTGTTTTTTTCATCCTACATCTTACTATTAAAAAAACGCATTTCATATGTAGCAAATCTAAAAAGAAATGTGCAAATGCATATAAGAGATGAGCACGAGTATTTTGTGAAAATTTTATTTGATTCTCTATTTTGATATCTTTGATAGAATGGATAAAGTAATCTTGAAGGTTTTTACAAGACACACACACACACACACACACACATATATATATAGAGAGAGAGAGAGAGAAAGAGAGAGAGAAAGACCTATCTGTATTGATAGTATGCATGCATATTGTACAGGAATACATATGCTTAACTCTCTCTCTCTACATATATATATATATATATATATATATATATATATATATATATATATATTTATTACTATAAAGATGAAGAATGTTTGTTTCTGACTATTTTTTACAGACACCTAAACAGTTGCATCCTACAAGCTAAAAAATTGTGTATAATGGTAACTTGACCCCAAGATTAACATAAGATAGGTGGCAACGACCTATGGTGACCTCTACTGATCAATTTGGGTATCATCGAATATAAGAAGCCCTAAAGACTGAAAAATTATGTACAAGGATAACTTGACCATAGGATTAACAGAAAACAGGTGGTGTTGTTGATCTAATTTGAGGTTAGGACAGGTTAATTTTGGCATTTTCAAATCTTAAGTATTTTGAAATCTAATGGACTCTAAATGCATTCTAAAGGCTGCAAATTTGTATATCAGAGTAATTTGAGCCCAGGATTAACATAGAATAGGTGGTACTAACCTATGGGGACCTAAGGTCAGGTCACTTTTGGCATTTTCTGAGAAGGTTAACGTGAACATTTTTTTACTTCAATATCTGTTTTCTAATAGCAGAATTGTCTTATTTTCTTTCTTTAAAATCATATTCTATTATTACCTATCAGCCAATATTCTTACATGTAACTTTTTTAAGTTATACCTCTAATGAAGCCTGAATATTTTATTAAACAATTTTTTCGTTTCAGTGACACTATGTTCCTACCCCTAAAATTGAAATATATTACCTTTCATTCATCAATACCATTTATATGCATTTATAAAGAAATTTATTGATTCTTTTTAAAAAATGTCAGTGTTTTTTTTTCTAAATCCGAAAAACTCAAAGTTACGTTCACAGAAAATCCATTCTTTTATATTTTGATTTGTGTCCGAAAACTATACAGATCGCTACATTTGGGTTTAGATTGCTATTACAGGGAGACTTTCCCTAAGTTTCATTTTTGCTATTCCATCAAAAAAAATGACATACTATAGTAAAAAATAACAGTCCATGGTTCAAATTCTTGGACAATGATAATGATTAAAGGAACCAAGAGACAAAGGAAAATTAGGACAATAAGTATAATGAATGAAAATGGCATATTTGATAAACAACAGGTCAAAATGAAGATAGCTATAGAACATTCTTCCATGACAAACAGCTGACCATAATTCAGCCAATAGACAGTGGTCAGTTAGCTGATATAAATTCCCCAGATATTACATGCGATTAAACCTGCATCACCATAGGATGGCAAGCCTTTGGCAGAGCAAGCTCAACCTTCAAAAACAACAAGATCCCAATAAACCTAAAAATAAGAGTATGCAGCCAATGCATCCTCCCAATAGTCACTTACAGAGCTGAAACATAGAACCTAACCAAGAGACAGACCCGCAAACTGAGAACCATGCAACGTGCACATGAGAGAATCATGCTCTACCTCACACGGAGAGATCACAAGACAGCACAGTATATCAGGGAGAAAACAGGAGTACAAGACCTCATAGAATTTATCAGAAAACTCAAATGGCAATGATAATCATCATCATCATCAGTCTTTAATAGTTTAAGATAGTTGTGTTCTTATTCTTGACATGGTTGTTGCATACTAAACATAGAAACAAATTGTGAATAGCATCAAGCCATTCTACAATATGCACATGAATGAGTATATTTTGGAATAGATATTAATGACAAACAGTACTTACATAATTTGTCGCAAAAATATATTCAAATAGTTTCTGGACCTTGACTGGACCCACTGGAAGGGTGGTGATCCTCATTTTGAGAAGCTCTGTGCTATAATTTACTACATGACCTTTCAGCTTTGCTGACATTTTTTCCCAGATGATGCCGGGTACCTCCAGCTAGTGTGTGTGTGTGCATTTATATATATATAATATATATATATACTCACAAATTTGACAGGGATAAAAAGAAAGAAGATATAACCTTGGTTTGGAGAAAAATGAAGAATGAAAAATAATTTCTTGAAATTGAAAAAGCTCATTCATTTTCTGGCAACTGACAATTTCACTGATTTCTCACATTTTTTTCAATGCAATATTTTGTAAACTGCCATTTTGGATTTAGATATCTCTTGACCTGATCTCGTCATATGTCAACAATATTCATTCAAATAAGTTCATTTTATTCAATTTCAAAATTCTAGAATGATGATATTATTGTTAGAGAAACAAAAAATTAAAAGTACAGGTATACCTTGATTAGTGGTGTTATTTGTTTTCTGTACTGTTCAAAACTGCACTGTTTGAGGTATAATTTGATGGGATTTTCTTCTAGCTTTGTACAGCAACACATCGACCATACTACAGTACAATACACATTAATCAGAAAAGTTGATTGAATTTGGGGATAGATCCAAGTGTTTCTTTTCAATAGAGAACTATTTTTATTATTCTTCAGGAAAAGAATTTAAAAACAAACGACTGATGAAAAAGGTAGATTCAAATTTTAGGTTAAGTAACTCAATATTTGTGCATTTAAAGTTCTCTCATTTGTTTTCAATATTTTATTTTCATTCAGTTTTTAATTAGTGTACAGTGTTAGCAGAGGTATGTGCTCCCTGTATGCATTCCAGTTTTTACCCCCAATGAACATAGGTCTATGAATGCAAAAACTATTTTTCTTGTACCAAATTTGAATAGACAGAGTGGGTAAAGAGAGAGGAATAATTTTTTTTTCTTCACATTATACTACGTGATGTTATTCCTCTTTTAAAATCAATACTTTAAATACAAGAAGGAAAGTGAAAGACAGAAAACTGACTATTCTGTGGTAATAACCTATGTATACATTTCTCATATATATTGTAACTTTTTCATTTCCAAATGTATCATATTGCATTTCTGGGGATATTCCTTATTTTTGATACAACAATTATTTATTTTTGTTTCAGAAGTTTCAACGAGGATCAATCGGATTATTTTGAGACAAATACTTTTGTTACAGAAACCAATGTTGACAGATATTGCCAAAAATAGTATAAACAACATCGCCGGTCTTAAACAGGATCTGCTCTTTTCGTTTGTGTAATGTGAATTTGTGGTGTCCTCTTTACTTTTAGTTAAGATCTCTAGCCAGAGATCAAAGATGTCACCTCCAACGATTCTCAAAAAAAGCTCTGAAGGCATGTCTTCAATTGCTCTTTTGCCTCCCCTGAGTTCTTAACCTGTTATTCTCTCTCTTCCTGGCCTCTCGGCTGATCCGAACTTTACCATTTTTTCCACCGTAACCAATCACTGCACTAAATGTTGCCCATTTCATTTTACCATTGTTGAAGTATCTCTCATATGCGCAGCCAATCAACCGTATCCTCACCACTACCTCCAAACACACATATACCTCCATCTCTCGTGAATGAAATGGCAATGCTTTTGCTGCAGAATAGTCATGATGATCTATCTTCTAATTCTCTTTACTTTGGGAAGTGCACATGGGTTGAATTAAGTGTTTTCTTTCTTAAATAGTCTGTCTATTGTGTGCTTTTCAGCGTCTTAGAATCTCCCACAAGTTGCTCACACACGCTTCCAAATACATCACCCACAACTTGGTAGTTAGAGGTACATGCAGATATCCAGTCTCCATAACCATTCCTTGGTACGCTCCAAGTCTTATGGATTCATAGCAGTTCAGTCACCTCCACTTCAAAAGCATACAATTGCTACTACTATCACTTGGCATAAAGCTCCCATCTTTTGCTTAGAAGTTATCTTCCCTTCATAATTGTATCAATGTTCTATATGTATTCAATTTTAGACCTGTATCGTTATAAAAGTTTATATATTAAATGTACATTCAATTTGTTCATCTGAATACTTCTGTGTGTTGTCTTCACGGTTCATCTCCGCATCTACAATCATACTTGGCACACATACTCTTCATGCTGTCCTAGCAACCATACATATCTCTTCCTCCAACTGACGTTGGCATGTGGCGCTAACAACCTGACCATGTGGAGGCAAAATCCTTTGTCTTTACCAACATCTTATTACAGACAATCAACAGCCATTTTTTCCCTCTCCCTACACAATACAGGAATCATAAATCCTATAAATAAAGAAGGAAATCGCCTTTATCCTGTTGTAGCTTTCCTAAATTGCTGAGAACTTAAATAGTCTTTGATGCATTCATAGAGGAGATAACCAAGGTTTGTTGGGTTGACTGAAAAGTTGGGGCCTTAATATTCAAGGGTTAGTCAGAGGCAGTAAAATGAAACAAACTTATTATACAAGAAAAAGCAGTAATGATATTTGAAAGGCACAAATGATAAAATAGCTCATCTACTTATGCAATGTGTTGTGTCTATATTCTTTGTCTGTAACAACCAAAAGGGATGGAACCTACTATACAGACGAGTTGCATTCCTTGCATATTTTTTTTTGTTATTCATGTTTATGAAATGTAATGTGTGTAACACTTTCCAATATTTATACAAAAAAAAAATCAAATTGAATAAAAATAACAATGACTCTTGGCGATTTGCCTATCTCTATGTAACAGACTCTTCCAAAATTTTGGTTAGGTATTTTTAGTTGATTTTGCCTTTAGTTTAATATTCAGGAAGTATTGAAAGTAAATGAAAAAATGCTGAGCAGCACAATGTTTTTGATAAATTCAATGCAATTGCAAAATTACTTGACATTTTTTGAAGGCAAGAATGAACTAGTAATTCCATGAATAGTACAATGACTACCACTACAATAGTAGTTTTTATATTTGTCTTTGATCTGTAACAATGAACTTCACTCATCCATCAGTTAGGATGATACCTGAGTCCTTCCCAGTATCATCCTACTTCTCTAATCATAGAGCTAAACATGCAAGTGCTAGACCCATTGGCAGGATTCTCCTTAGGCCTGAGGCTATAGTAATAACAATGCCATAAGAGATAAAGATGTGACTGTATAGAGGTGAGCCCTAAATCTGAAGGTAATCATGATACATACAAATAGAACTTCTTGGGGAAAAACAAGCCCTCCCAGAAATTGCAAAAAATTGCGTGTACAAAGATGATGGACCAAAAGTTGGTCATGCTTGAGGCATATAAGCAAAAAACGTAACTAGTTAATCTCAGTGAAAAATTCAGACATATTTTTATTTCCTTTAGAAAGAAACTACTGACCTCAAATTGAAGCATGCACTGTTTCAAATGGTTGATAAGAGATGTTTTTATCATATAGATTGTTACCTTCAAATGGAAGAATCTCATGTTATTGATCGAAAAAAAAAAATCACACTGTTCATCATATAAGTAGATAGCACAGATAGGTGGGATGAGATGAGAGTGCATAGTGATTTGCCAGTGATTGAAAATGAAGATGATAAAAAAAATGTTCTTTGGTGATAGCTGGTTGTCTCCTAGATTATTGGCTTGCTTAACATCTAGTTTTCATTTTTCTTCCTTTCTTTCTGAAGACAGTCATCATAAAAAATAATTATCATAATCTAAAGTGAATTTCAATCAACATTAATTTATTTCAATTATGTACTCATTAGCGATTATTATGGAAATGTTTCATAGGAAAAACAATTCCCAGAAGCAATAAGTCTAGCAGATTTAGTTGATTGATGACAGCAAGTAATGGAATTGTTACTATGTAAAATCCCCTAAGTGCTGGGATTAGAGTGTGAGGGGAGTACTTGGAAGGAGATTGAAGCACCATTACTCTAGGTATGCTATTTTTCTGTTAATATCTGATGGCCGGATACTTCCCGGATAGACTTTGTATACTTGTTCTACATGTATTTGTATACACAACAAAAAGGAATATACTGGTAACTCTCCTTAGCCTGTTATCTCTCTTTTGCCTGTGAAAAGCAATCAATTGATTTTGACTGATCAATTGTAAAGCAGAATAGAAGCAATCAAACAAATTAATGACATTTTAATTGATCTCTGATGGCTCTGGGCATATCGGTACAGAATAACTATCTCCGTTCTGACACTGCTGATAAAATCAGTGCCATTCGCTCTAAAGGCCGACTTAACTGAGTTATAATGCACAGAACCTGGCTGTGCGCTGATTCAGTTACTAATATCGATATCAATTCTGCCATGTGCAATTTAACTGCAATAAAACATCATAAAAACAGAGGCTGGATCAATGGCTGATTTACACTGCATTGTTAAAAGACTTTTGGAAAACCTTTTCACAGCATTACAGATGCCCAACTCAAACTCACATTTTGATAGAAGAGGCAATTCTCACTTCTCTGTTGGTTTCTTTGATGTGGGGCAAAGGTAAGTTTGACAAAAGGCTATTGTTGAAGAGCATCAAATAAGATATGAGCTTGCTATTACCAGGCCACTATGAGCGCTTTGATTTGGTAGTTAGATATTTGGCATCAGTTACTTTTATAGAACAGAAGTGAAGATTGAACTCCTCAACAATAGTGCAAGAGACTATCACACTAATTGCTCTATTAAAACTTCCTTTATTAGCTGTCCTTCGAGTCACAAATACTTTCTTTTCTAACAATGTTGAGCTCAGTTTGAGGCATGTAATGGATAATGGTTTATATTAAGTTGATTTAACAGTATCAAGTACAGTAAACCTTTCCAATCATGAACCTCGATACAACAAATTCTGGCTTTAATGAACTTGTAGTTCCATTTGAACTGACTTCAGATTTACAGAATGAAATCTGATAAAAGCAGCAAACATATGGATCATAACAAACTTTCTCCTTATCAACCAAATAAAGTTTGATGATTCTGGTGGACACGTGAATCATATAAATGTGGCAAACACGAGGACCAAAACAAACTTTTTTCTTATTTACAAAGCAAAGTTCAAAGTGTGTATGGTTATGGCATAGTTTCCTTGGATATTTGTTTGCGTCAAGACATTTTTTTCATTCTTTGCTTACCACATTGTGTGTCATGGGCGGATGGTAATGGACAAAACAAAAATCAGATGAAATAGTTATTATGCCAAAGGATTGTCTTTCATAAGATCTGGTTTACATTGACTACAAACATATTCTATTTCAAAAATGTATAGTTAATGGGGCTCTGCTGAAGCTTCAATGGGCCTAGCAAGCCTGAGGTGGATTATGATAAATTGCTGAAGTGAAGGAGGATAAAACCCAGCTGGATAAAATAAGGAGAACACCATCTCTATCTCTGCATAACGCCTTTAGTACAACTGGAAGATTTGAAAAAAAAACAAAATCAGATGAAATAGTTATTATGCCAAAGAATCATCTTTTATAAGATCTGGTTTACATTTGCTGTGAACATATTTAAAAAAAAAAGTAATTTAATCCTTTTATATACAATGTGGTATTTGGGGGCAGAAGCCCAAGCATACATAATGTTGCCAAATAAAGTTCAGAATGGGTTTATCACCTTAGAGTAAGAATAAACTGAAATTTAAAATTGTTAGCGATTTTCATATCACAGAAGGTTCTTTAATAGTAAATAAAGAGAAAAACAAAAAAAACTTATCTTATATAGATGCCAAACTGAAGTGTTATCATCAGCTGAAATGTTTTCTCTAGCCATTCTCTATTCTTGAAAAAACTTTTTGCTAAATAGCAATTTAGAATCTATATTGCACCATTTTTAACTCTTCAATTTGTCTTTTGCAATCATTGAAGGTAGCTCTTAATTAGACATTCAAATGCTGCCATTAGTACTCTTTATTTAATTACTTTTTCCTCAGCCCATGGCCCACCCTTCCACATAAACTCATTGAAGAATTTTGGAGATATCATATGAGCAAACAGGAGCAAATGTATAAATGTATCAAAAAAATAGAAAATATCACAATTGAAGTGATATTCCTGGATCAGCCTCAAAATTTGATCACTTTTTTCTTAACCAATGGCCCAACCTTCCATACCACGGATATGTAGTAGTAGACACTTCCAGGCTTAGCAGAAAATAGCTAACCAGGCATGTAATCTGTGTTTATTTGAATTTATCTTTTTGCGATTGAAAAAAAAAAACAACTCTAAATACAGTGTAATTTTTGAGTTTCATATCAATGGAAATTATATCAAATCTTGTTTTTATTTGATATAAACTGGGTAAAGAGTTTAACGAACATAAAATTTAACCACTATATAGACAAGAGACTGAGTGATTTCTGGTGCTTCTTCCTAACATATATTCAGGAAGGTACTAAAAACTTCTTGCTGCTAATTTATAAATTATTCCCAAATTAATTTTAATAGGATGTTCAAACACCCCCATCCCACAGTACTATTGCAGGGTTGAGCAACATCAAACCTGGTCAGTACCTAGATAGGTGACTGCTTGGAAATACCAGGTACCATGAGAGAATGGTAAAATGAGCAATGCCACTTTGGGCGCTTTTTACCTCTAAATCTATTATGATATGTGAAATTGATACCATGGCCAGTGCAATGGCACTAGCTAGCTAATCTATCTTTTCAATCTATAAGAGTATATTGAAAACAGATTTGTTATCTCAGAACAGGTTGAAATTTGAAAGGATAAACTGGTTTAGGACCAATTAATCTTCCCAATGCACTCAGCATGTACTTAGCCCTGAATTTGGGCCAGTGGAATTTAACTGCCTCAAGATGTAACACTATGAAATAAAAACTGCCACACCATTTTTTTCAGCTCCTGCATTGAAGAATTCCAATTCAGCTTCTCTCTATTCAAGCATAATGAGAGCAGATGTAATAATAATAAAACCAAATAGCAGAAAGGAGGAGGATGGGAAAGACGGGAAGAGTAGGGGAGGGATAAAGAGGTTATCAGAGAAGTAAGACAGAAAAGAAAGAAGATAGATGAGATTAAAATATCTGAAGAAATAGAAAAATGAGGGAGTTGAAGAGGGAATAAGAAAACCGAGAACTCCAGATAGAGGAAGATAAACATGAAGGTCTAAATGGAGCAGGTGAGAGAAAAAGGAAAATGAAACTGACAAAGTGAAAAGATAACTGAAAAGGGAGGAGGAAGATGGTAATAAAATCAAGAAAAAGAGGGAAAAATGTGTTTGGGGTAGAGAAAAAACTAAACAAAAAGAACTACAATCTCTATCATTTTCCTTGTTTGTTTTCTACCTGGCACTGTGTGCTTAATCAGTTCTCTACCAGCAATGCAGCGACTGCCCACAAAGCAATAACAAGCAGAAGCCTTTTGAGATGACCTCTGCAGTCATTCATTGATATAATAAAGCAATTTTATCTAGGGGAAAAAGCGATTCAGTACACACACAAACGTACCATTCAGTGATAAATGCAGTAAATGTATGCAACTCAATCAGCCAGTAGTTTATCTGAATGCGTCACACAGCATCTATATTCGTTCAATTCTAAACTGAAGAGAAAGCCTATTCCACTTGAATAATCATAATAAAAATATATATACATAAGTACCAAATATTTTAGCAGATAAGACAGCTCGTGGAGCATAAAAAAAAATACCCCCAAAATGGGATCATCCAACAGGCTAGATACAAAACCAGATTAAATATGAGCTAAAACCATAAAATTCAGATTGAAATCGGGGTCTCATTTTATCTGAAGGTCACCTTATTTGCCAAAATACATAGTACATCTTCCTATAATAGCAAATGACCACTATAATTTTGTAATCTTGCATATTACATCATCCTCATTCAATTTATACCACCATATCATCATTATGGCTTTGCTTAGTGAATGAAAATTCATAAGTTATCCCACGTCTGTCACACGCCCTCAGATTGGCCCACAAGGTAGGAATAGCCCTCAGACTGTCACATAAGAGTCAAGTGAACAAATCAACATTTGTCGGTCAAGATAGATTATTACCTAAGATGTGAATGTTATGAGGAAGGGAATTATTGAACACACTATAATTAGAATAGTACAAAGAATCAGTATATTCCACGATTGGTTCTTGTGTGTGCTATACTTATATGCGCTTTGATAATGTGTACTTGGGCAATAATCTTTCATTGATACATGATTGATAAAAACAACAGACAAGGAATGTTATTTTAATTTTTTAGCAAACTTTTCTTGTTTATGCACAAGAGAATGTGTGTTTGGATCTAATGAATGTAAATATTGTCCAAAACTGTGCAATGTTCTTGGGAAAAACTGGGTGTTGACAGTTTTTCTAATTTGGCATTTGCCATTGGTGTATTGTCGTGACGTCAGGCACAAGGTGTCAAGCAAAGAAAATTCTTCACTTGGATGAGGTATGTCAGTTGTTGAATACATTCAAAATTCCAGTGCCTAAACTGAATAAAATCTTGTTTAGATTTGGGTTTCTTGATTTTATGAGTGCTTCAAGGATTTCATGATTTGTTTTTGTGCTCAGTAATATGTATTTGTTCACATGTATTTGTTTGCAGAAATAACATTATCTATTAATATGGTTACTGATAGTACTATGATTAGATGGATAACAGGTTATCCTACGAGATAATGTGGTGGTTGTATGTGCATATTGTACTGTTTTTTTATCACTATGTATCTAAATAGATATATACATTTATAGGGGCATACCAAGTAAGTCTGGAGTTATAAAGGAGACTGGGGAGCAGATCACTGTGTGTGATTATATTGATGCAAGTGTATTCCTTTGTGGAGTGTCAGTTAATCCCAACCAAACTTGGATCTTTGCATTGTCCACATTTCCTGAATAAGGTGTATGAGGAAAAATAAATTAATTGAAAAGAAAAAGATTGCTAGGTACTAATATTTCCACTAGTATATAAAAAATACTTGTGAAGAATTATCATATGCTATACATCAATTATAGAAAAAAAACCCAGTAATTTCTTGATACAATCTGCTTTAATTTGAAAATATTCCATGATGAGCTCTGAACATTACCTACTAGCCATTAGACATGTACCAACAGCCAAATGGATTTCAAGACCAAACTTGAACTGATATGTGGACCTCTTTTGTTCATGCTAAAGGGAACACTGAAGGAAGAGTGACAGATGAAGTGTTAACCACTTCATCTTTTCATGCACAGCTGCTGTCATTATCTGCTGAGGATCTGACAGCATTTTTTAACTGCTTGTTTTGGTAGTCATGTCTTACTAAGAACATGCAGAATTGGAATGAACAAATGTTCAATTTTGAGAAAACAACTTAAAATTTACAATAAGCCTATTTGTACCATGAGAAAAGGCACAGAATCATCATTTAAAGTGAAAATCCTATGAAATGCCAAGAAATGAACAGGCCCTACATTTTTATTAAAAAGAAAAAAAAAAATTTTTGTAAGGTGGATTCTTTAATTATCTAGAAAGCACTCAGAGTGCATACCTTCATTGTAACAAAAAACTGAATGAAAATCAGTTTATATATAGCTTTGACTCAGAGGTAACAGTAGGAAATTCCTTGATCCACCTCCAAATTTAAACAATTTTCTGTATATCCATGGATATTCACTGTAAACTTCCAGATATATTGTGTGGACAATCATAATAAAAATATATATACATAAGTACCAAATATTTTAGCAGATAAGACAGCTCGTGGAGTATAAAAAAAAATACCCCCAAAATGGGATCATCCAACAGGCCAGATACAAAACCAGGTTAAATACTGAGCTAAAACCATAAAATTCAGATTGAAATCGGGGTCACATCTTTTCTGAAGGTCACCTTATTTGCCAAAATACATAGTACATCTTCCTATAATACTGACACAAGTGAATAAATGAATCAATTATTTCTCTTTTTAATTGAAGTTTTGAATGAAGTGGTTACTTGTTATGAGAGAGAGAAACTGTACGTGGCAAAGCTGATCACCTTGTCTGAAGAAGCCAGCATAGAGGTCAGTGGTAGTCAAACCCCAAAAACGCAAGTACATAAAAAACAGCTGTGACATTCATTTCAGAACCAGATTCGTCATTCAAAAACCCAACAAACACCTGAGGAAGGTTTGAGTGTACACAACCCAAACACTGTTAAATAAAGTTAGTCTGACTAAATAATGTACAATGAAAGTTGAATATCTTCTAATGCAGCAATCACCAACTTTTTAGACCATCAACCTCTTATGGAATCCTTATTACCTCATAAACCCTCAAATTGGGCTGCCAAAAGAAGGATATCAAACGTACCAATACTACATCTTAAAATGTACCAAAC
This sequence comes from Thysanoteuthis rhombus, assembly GCA_963457665.1. Classification (NCBI taxonomy): domain Eukaryota; kingdom Metazoa; phylum Mollusca; class Cephalopoda; order Oegopsida; family Thysanoteuthidae; genus Thysanoteuthis; species Thysanoteuthis major. Next base: position 16,299,823 of record OY735219.1, on the reverse strand, counting down.
CTTTAAAAAATAAAAAAAACATATTGAATTCCTAGCATATGATTATACATAAGCTAATACAATAATTATGATGTCACTGTATCACTTTTATAGCAATACCCTTTTGATTTAAGACTTACTTCCTCCACTTCTTCATTATTGTACCATTTCTTTTCTTTCATCTCGCACGGATGTCAGCTTTTGACAAAAAAATTTCTGAAGAACCCCTCGTAGTGTTTATCAACCCACTTTTGACTACCCTGGCATTTATCGACTCTTTGGATAGTCCCATTGACCTCTGGGGGTCAATATCAACCACTTTGTCGATCACTGATCCAATATAATTTCTTGCATTCAATTATAAGCAGGAGCCTCAGGATTTATACTCATTATGTAAAATAATAATCCATTGTACTTGAGAAGTTTTTTGAAAGCACATATGAACAGAATTAATTGGTATTTAGAAAAAAATACTGTTAATTGAAATAGCTTCACTCAAACTCAATCAAATATTTTGTTTAAATGAATCTGAATGGGAAAAGACCCTTACTTAGAAGAGAGAATAAATACCCCGATTTCATTTTAAATATTTTCTGTGAACCAGACATAGTGAACTGGAAATAAAAATGTCATGATACTTAGTTCTCACATATGTAGTGTAGTGAAATCTTAAATTTCTTCTATTATCCTATCTCAACCATCATTTGCAGATGGTGCTGGTAGGGCATGTCTTGATGCTCCTCACAAGACCTGCAAATCAAGCCATCAAATGAATGTCGATTGGCCTAAGGAAGAGAGGACAGCCAAATCAGAGTCTGAAATGATCAATGGTATTCACATACGATAAACTTATTTGATTGCTCCAATTTTAATCAAATATCTAATCTACATGCATAAACCACAAAATCATATATGTTGGAGTTGGGGTAAAAGGCTATATTTGAAGTATATCTACCAAAAATGACCCACTGTATGATTCACTTGAACACTGACAGAAAAGCATGATCCAACTGAAGTTACAGAATGGAGTAAGTACCAGCAAATGATAATACAGTCTTTTTATATGGGGTCATTAAATTGGGGTTACATTAAACATTTGTACTGCAATATTATTAGATTAGATCATATCCTAATCAGAAGGGAGGGCACTTGCCCCACGTCAGCAGACACCCATAACTGAGACCCAAGTGTAAGATGTTTTGTTTATTAGTGTTGTAGTTGGCAATGAAAGAAGGGTGGAAATTTTAGTAAAATTATTCTGTATTTCCATTTAAGTCCATTAGGATAGTTTCCCACTGCAAACAAAATTGGAGAGGTGTATGTATTATTCCATTTCTGTCTGTCCACAGGATATCTTTATAAGTTGAATTTTGCGGCTGAACCAGGGATTTTCATTTCAGTTAAGTTGCAGACAGCATTGGTTGGGAAATGCACTGTCTGAGTGCTTTCTACTCTATCATTGTAATATAACAGTTATTTTTTGAATTGGTGAAAATTTTTCATGTCTTAAGCACAGAGTTGCTCCTTATACATTCCATAGTTTTCAGTGGACCAAAACTATTATCCATGCATCAGATGACTACAAATTTGATCTTGAAATACCACTTTTTCATAAGTTATTTACTCTTGAATTCAAAGAAAGAAAATAGAATGACAATTTTGAGGGAAAAAACTTCTGATTAAAATTATCTCTCTTTGACCATTGGGTGAATTTTTTAAATTCCAATTTACAAGGGATCCGATATTTTTTTAAGCTATTAATCAAAGAGTTCCACTGTCAATTACAAGCAGCTTATGAATCTAAAAGTTGAAAAAATAGAAAGCAACTGAACAAGAGAGAAAGAGAATGGAAGAGAAATATCACTGAGCCCAGCAAAAAAATTGTATGTATGAAAATCCTCCTTTTCATATTTCACTGATTATATTTTAAAAATTGATTTAAAGAGAGCATGTAAGTTTCATGTTGAGAATTTTCTGTGTGAAAAATCCTTGTACTGATACCAATTAGCAATTTGTTTTGTTCTTTACAAGAACAAAACATTGATGGTTGCTGAAGAATGTATCTGGCTCTAAATGTTGACATCCACTGGGTAGATATCCTCCTAAATCTTATTTTTTACATTAATAGCTATATTTACTTTGATGAGCACTGTAATTGAATATTATCAATAATGGAAAAAAATCTATTTTCTATTTTTTTTTAGCAGTCTTACAAATGGGAAAGGCATTATGAATTATATATATATGTGTATATGTGTGTAAATTTTAACAAATCAAAAAATAAGAAAATATATGCCAACTCGACAGGCAATAATATAATCATTCACATAATTCAAAAATTTGTTGACACTGATTTTAAGCCTTCATATTGTTCCAATAATTTTCAGCTGTCAAAGTCCAAAAAATTATTTTATGTTTTAATATGATCGAAATTGGTTTTGTCATTTGAAGATATACCATCAAAAGTGATTTTTTTGCAAGTGTAAAGACTTTTATTGCAATATATAAATGAATGAAGAGGAAAATGAAAGATACCTGATAGATGGCTGATTAAATTTGTAGACATTACAGGTAAATTTAGAAGATAGATGAATAATAGTTGTACTATGACAGAAAATATAGGTATTTTATAAGTGGAACCCCCGAGAAGAATTCTATAAGGCAGTAGGAAGCTATTTTCATCACCTCATCCAATACATACTGCACCAATATCTTGGTCCTTTAGCCATCCTACTTCCACCTGCTTTAATCCTTTTCCGATGTTGTTTTTGCTCACTAGTGAATGATTGTTAACCTATTTTATTAATGAACATACACAGCTCTACCCAAGAAACTTCCAGGTCCTCTTCAGCCCTTGGGCCCCAGGACAATGCACCGACTGCACCCCTTTCTCAGAGGCACAGAATATATGATAAAATGGAATGATAGTTAGTCAACCAACTAGATAAATGATTGGATCTGAAGATGGAGAGATATACAGATATTTTGTAAGAGAAACACAGAAACTTTCATGAAGTAGATTGACAGATAAATAATCTGATAGGTAATGCAAAAGGAAACAGAAGATTAGAAGAGAAAGAGTATAAGCGCATATGCAAGCATATGCGTCCGTAAGAACAACACTAGTTGATGAAGATGGAGAAGTGAAATGGAGTAGACGAGGGAGCACTCATCTTCTCTTCTTATCTGTGTTCAGGAATGCCACGCAAGACTAAGCCTGATTCCCTGTTTTGCCAGTTGGTTTGTATTAAATCAATATGCCAGCAGAGGGCGCTGACGTCAAAACCAAGATCTATCCAGAAGAGAAGGAAGAATGGAGTGCGTCATTCAGAGAAAAGAAAGAAATGAAAATAATAAAAGGAAAAAAAAGAGTGAATGGATGTAAGGATGGGTGGAAGATCCATTTCCAACTAAGTATCAACGTCATCATCCACGTCATCATCCAATATTTCAACGTTCAAGTCTACCAGGCTGGCTGCACAGCCAACAGAATCTATAAGTAAAGAAAGTGATTTGAAGACTAACACCGTATCCTGAATTTACCTCCCCTCTCTCATCTTCGATTATTCTTTCTTTTTAATCCTTTTTTCACCTTTTCTTCTCTTTCTCTTTATTATTTTTTCATTTATTACTTTCTTACTCCTTCATTTTTTAAATTTTACTTTAAACCTTTTTAGTTTTTCACCTGTACTTCTTCCATTCCCCAAGTATTTCCACCTCCTTTTCTTTGATAAAAAAGACATTGTCTTCTCACAGCTTATTCATCTTTTTTTTCTCTCTGTCTCTCTTTCTCTTTTCACCAATTTCAGATTTATTTTATTTTTTACTATCCATGCCTTCTCTCCACTCTTTCATCTTCATAACTCTATTTGTACATTCCCTCTCTTCTTCTTTCTCATCATCCATCGTCTTTCTCTCATTTTTTTCATATCTGCCTCTCAAAACTATTTTCTTCTTTTCCATCATCCATTGGCTGTCTGTCTGTCTCACTTTTATCTCTCTCTTTCTCACTCTTGAAACTCTTTCCTACCTCATCATCATCTATCGGATCTCTCTGTCTTTCTCATTCTTTCCTTACCTCCCTCTCTATCTTTCTCTAACCCCCCACCTCAAAACATTGGTGTTCTTTGCTTGAGTGACTTTCTTGTTGCAATTTACAATGGCATTTTGATGTTTGGCAGATGAAGCCATAAATGTTTGGCTAATTCTTTCCCCACCTCCAAAACTCCTCCGCTTTGTGTGTGTGTTTGAGTTCTCTTCATTTCTCTTTCTCATTCACAGCATTAACTGAGAAGGGGTTTGTTGGTTTATCAATGACACAAAACCTCCCCTCTTTGATCCTGCACCTCTACAATGTGCAAAGAGGGGTAGGTCAGAGCACACTCTGATGCCTATCACATGTGAAGGGACCTACATCAAACACAACTGGGTGGCATATTTTTCCCCAATATGAGGCAAATGTATCTTCATACTTGAAGAGGTTAATTGTAAATATGAATGAATCCTGACATGTTCATCAGTTTTGATTTGAGGACACATTTGCAATCTTGACTCATAAATTTCTAAACCGCTTGTAATTGACGGTGGAACTCTTCAATGAATAGCATAAAAAATGGTAAAACTCCTCTGTGATTTGAATAAAAATTTTTTTCCTTAATTCACCAAATGGTCAAAGGGGTATAATTTTAATCGGATGTTATTCCCATTGAAATTGACATTATATTTTCTTTATTAATATCCCTGGTTTTCTTGAGGGCAATGTATTGCCTCTATATACAATCAGTAACGGTACCATGACAATTAATGGGACATCCTTTCATCAAAAATGTAAAATATACACATACATACCAAAAACAAGCACATAAATGCATGGACATATATACCACACATGTATAACTATACTCATCTAGTGCATCCACACACTTACGTAAACATACCACATACATACAGATAAATACACATACCACATGCACATGTGTGCATGGATGCATAAGTATTTTGCATTTATGATGAAATGTTATTCTAAGATCAGTAACACAAATTATTTTGGGGACAATCGTGCTCAGTTAATGGATATCTGATAAAGATCAATAAGAAAAAAAAATATTTGCAATTTCCTCTTTTAGAATGCAGTGTTTTCTTTGCGTGAAACTACCATTCCGTCAAAGTAGATTAACTTGATTTGTTTATGAGTATTTGAAAATTACAAGATTTAATTCAAGGATTATGGGGTTATATACCTAAAAAAAAACCCTGGTATCTCAAAAGATACAAAGACATTTATTGCTCTATAATTTTTAGGAAATTACATTAAATCTGAAACTGATTGTTGTTTCTTATGCACAAGGTTTATAATTTTCTGGAAAACAATTTTTTTTGCTAGTGATCATGACAATCTTTCTCATAACAGTTCTAAAACTTATCATTGCTACTCAAAATAGAAAATCTGTACAGAACCCAAAAATTCATAGTAATTCAATGGGAAACAGGTACCAAAAAAGTGCTGCCTTTGTATCTTTGGAGGTAGAAAACTTGTCTATATAAAATCATAACTTTCAATATTATATATATACATATATGAATCATAAATTACATTATATCATATAGAAACTTATTTGAGATGATCTTCTGTCTTTATATGGTTAATACATCACTCGCCCTGAAGAGTGAATCAAATAGATGAAAAATGTAAATCATACAAAAATGTGTGTCTCTATCGCTTTGCATATATATGAGAGAGAGAGAGAGAGTGAGAAAGGACAAATTTCATCTAATAGAATGAATTCCAATTCACATTATTTTATATAGAAACTTACTTGAGATGATCTCCCATCGTTACACAGTTAATATATCACTCACCCTCAACAACATAGATAGAATAAACAATTAAAGAAAATGGGGCTGCTGCAGGAATCAATAGGATAGGCAGGTCAACATGGCAATGCTCTTACCATTGAGCTAAACAGTTGCAGGTAATGCAAAGGCCCGAAGTTGAAGTGGCTACCCTATTGTTGGCAGGTTTGATTCCTGCAGCAGCCCCATTTTCTTTAATTGTTTATTTTATTTACATAGCTTACGGCAAGTGATATATTAACCATGTAACAATGGGAAATAATCTTAAATAAGATTCTATACAATATAATGCGATTTGTAATTCATTCTGTTGGATGAAATATATCTGTTCTCTCTCTCTCTCTCCCTCTCTATAAGCGATAGAGACACGCGCCCACACACACACACACACACACAAGAATACAAAATCCTGAAGAGTGAATCAAATAAATAAAAAATTCAAATCAAGGAAAGAGCTGATATTTTTTGTTTTATCTTAAGACAAATTTAGATTAAACTAAAATGAATGTTATTCAATGTATAAGTTATCAAGAAGTGAAAGATAAGTGTACTTTTAAGATCAACAAGCTTATCATATATGAAACTTTATTCTAGCTAAAAAAATAATGCTTGAAAACTTTTTTTTCACTAACGTGATATTTGGAGGTGTTAGAATTGATTTAGTTTTGTATACATTCAGTAATAAAAGACATTAAGACATTAAATCATAACTGGATATTTATCAATTTCATATACGCAACTACAACTACTAACACGCACACACATTATAGTCTAGAAAGCTTTACAGCTTTAAACACTGAAAAACTTTTTCAAATTTACTTTGTGTCACTTCAGTCACTTATTTCCCAATATCTGTCAGCGCAATTTCCTTCAGTGTTTTTCTCCCCTGTAATACATATGCTTTGTTATAATGGTACTATGTGTAAATTTTCTGTTGTTGGGATCATCAATTGTTTACCATGTAACTGTTATGGGGATTTTAAAAACAAAACAGTTATATTTATATGGCACCTCAGCAGTGTTGATCAAGTACTAACTCCCTTTATGCTAAGGTTATAATATACATATACACACACATATATTTATATATATATATATATATATATATATATATATATATATATATATATATATATATATATATATACAAGGAAGATTATGTCTACAGTTATAAGTGTATACACACTTCTTAAGGTCATTTAATGAGCACACATACACATGGATATAGCTGGAAAATGTCAAGCAAGAATGTTAAAATATTAATAAAGTTTCCTTAATAAGAATTTTGTTGCTCTGTGATGGATACAAACAGACACATACACAATCAGCATCCTAGAAATCTCGATTGAATCTGATTATTTTTTATCAATTTTTAAATGAAATTTTCAAAGTTGGTATAAATTTTCATTAGGTATGAAAAAGAAAATGGATTATACAAAGCAACTTCTGAAAAATAATAAGCATTATTTTCTGATTGATTATGTCTAAAAAGTTTAGAAAAATGTCATTATTCCCTTCAAACTTTGCTTTTGTAATCAGGGCACTGAAATTTCTTGCCTCAGCTAGCAATAGCTGTGACAAATTGTTACATAAGGGCTAATTTTATGAGCTGTGGTGGCATTAATACCTTCCAGGGATCAACCAATGGCTGCAATGTGACAGTATTTATCCCCCAGATATATAGAAAAGATCCTGGAATGTAAGGGATTCCCCTAGAAGCTCACTAAAAAGGAAAGAGCGATATGGTACAGCTTTGTTATAGTGGTTTCATGGATTTACACTGCAATTATGAGGCCGAAAGCTATGTGGTGGAGAACTATAGTAAAATGGGCTGCAGGCTGCCCTTCCAAGTCAGTATCTTTGACATTCATCTCGATAAATATAAGAAGAACATGGGTGCATATTTGGAGAAGCAAGGTGAATTCTTCCAGCAAGATATACTGGACTTTCAACAACACTACCAAGGAACTCATAACAAGAATATAATGAGAGATTATATATTGGGGTCTAGTTTGTGGAGGTACAACTGAAAACTACTCACTTCTAAATATTTTGTGATTGATTTGTTCAACATTATTGTACATATATGTCAATTTACATTTATATGTTGCTATTTTTCTCGAAATAAAATAGGCAAACTCACCTGTTTTACAATAGCAAATGGGTAAATTTCAAATCAACCTTGTTCTCATCACAAAAGCTTGAAGGGAATGATAGATATTTTTATTCTTTTTACACAAAAGCAATTAGAAAATAACACTCACTATCAACAAATGAAAATCATGTTTTTCAATGTCATTAGCTAAAAAGTTCAAATTCTGTGATTATGGGACACATTTTGCGTATATAAACAGACACACGCATTCATATTTATACATACATATACAGTGGCAAGCAAAAGTATTCAACCCTCTGGGAATTTTTCATATTTTGTTGCATTACAACATGTAATCTAAATGGTTTTAAAAAAATCATGTGATGGACCTACACAAATAGTCCAAATTCATGTGGTCAAATTTTACAAAAATTTGTTTTGACCCCTTTGCTATAGACCCTTTGAGTAAGATTAGGTGCAACCATTGCTATTATATATATATATATATATATATATATATATAAGACAAGAAAACTTGGGAAAAAAAAAAATGATATAATTTTTCTATGCATATCTAACATATCTCATCAGGGGAGTGGGTTGATCTGTCTCTGTTTTTGGTCGATTGAAAAACAGTTTTCTAAGCTGAAATGGAATCGGTATAATGTTTTCTTTGTGTTTCGTTTTCCATTTTGGTTATTGTTTTAATGTGGTAATGGTGCGGTAGTGAAGATCACATGGAGCATGGTGGTTTATAAGCATATATTGTTGCATGGATCATAAGGGGAAGGGGTTATGTTACTGTAGTATAAGATATAAGGTACATGGGTGTTCGGTTTGATTGTCTTCTGACTTAGATTATGATTATTTTTAGATATTTTTGGTATCTCAATGTTCAACTTGAATTAGTTTTTGATTATAATAATAGTTAATTATTTTATCATTATATATATCTTGGTGCATACCCTCCCCCATTATGATCGTTTTATTAAGCAAATATTCTGAATAAAGATTTCAGTTGCATTGGAACTTACGTCAATGTGCAGTCTGTTTTTTCAATCTATTGTCGCTCTCTTAAACTCTTGTAAGTTTTTACAATGGGGAATTTATCCTTTACAAGCAGAAGTACCTGGCCATGTCTGGGTTTCCAAACATGTGAAATGAATATAGTTTTGTTCTGAATTTGATTCAGCTAAATATAGAATAGTTTGTGTCACAGGGTGATTCTGATTCTGCAAATGAGTAATCCTCTGCCCAAAATGGTTATTGACAGTCAGATGAAGGCAGGTGTATGGTAGGAACATATGAAGCCTGTGACAGATACATAAGAGCTGGGCTTTCATAGGTTAAAGGTATCAGAATTGTCTTTTAAGCCGTCCTTTGAGTAATCCTTTTACCATTAACAAACAGATTGGTCTGTCAAATGCAGTTTGGCTGGTAATTCACCATTCAAGAAAATAGGTCCTTTGTGCTGGTTTTTTCCCCTTCAAGATAATGTCTGAGTTACTAAATCAATATAAAAAGATTTCACTACTGATTTATTTATCAAGGTGTATCAAAATATTTTCAATTTTTGCAGACCTTTACTGCAAAGCTTATTTTAAGTATACATCCAAAAATAATCCATGACTACACTATCAATACTAATCAGCTATACCTTTTGATTAAGATGTTAATAATGATAAATACAAGTATTGAGAGTCAGGCAATAATGTAGCATTATTTCAAACTGAGGGTTTAAGCCGCAAAGCTGCTTGCAGAATTTTGGAAGTAGAAAGAAATTAAATACATGACTGCACTCCAGAAAACTAGTTTAGTCTATTTAGAAGTGGTAACATATCCCTTGAAATAAATGGCTGTACAGAAAAAAACTGGTTTAAGCATTTTTAAAGTGGTAATATACCCTTTAAATAAACCCCAGAAGTGGATGATCATTAGTAGTCAATTATGATGGTTTAAAATGCAATGTAGTGGAGATCCTGACCAATAGCACTTAAAAACTTACACAATTTCATGGATATTTGAAAAATACCAAATGGGCTTAAAAAACATGAATGAGCTCTCTAGAGATGATTTTGATACACCCTTGATTTTCAATCTACTCTAAAATTATGAGAATATCATGGATTCCTGATGAAAAAAATCAGACACTATTTTCCCTCATTACAATTTTTCATGTCTTAGAGTTCAATACAACTTGGCCAGATGGTTTGTATCTTCAAAGAATGAAGCAAAGAATAAAGTTCCAATTCTGATATTTCTGTTAGTGATTTGTGATTTTTACATAATTAAGATATTCCTTTTTGTGAGTGATAGGCCTTGAAAAGTGGACTCATAACAACAGCATGGAATGCAAGAGATGGTGTAGCAAGTGAAATGAACAACCACTCACTTCATCCTAAGAAATTGATGTGTATATGGTGGGATTGGAAGTGGATTCTCCTCAATGAGCTCCTTCTTGAGAACCAAATGATTGATTCAAACAAGTATTATTCCTAATTAGACCAATTAAATGTAGTAATCAATGAAAATCTCCAGAATTAGTTAATAGGAAAGGCATAAAATCTCATCAGGTTAATGCAATACTGCAAGTTTCTTTGGTGACCAGGTAAAACTTTTTACAGCTTGGTTTGAAAATTTTCACTTATCTGCCACATTCACCAGATATTATCGCTTTGGATTACTGTTTATTCTGATCATTACAGCATTGTTTTGGATAAAAAAACAAATTCTTTTTCCCACAAAGACCACTTAGAGCAGTTCTTTACTGAAAAAGTAGAAATGTTCTTGGAGAATCAGATTACGAAGTTACCGGAAAGATGGTAGAAAATGGTGGAACAAAATGATAAATATGTTGTTCATTAAACTTGATGGCGAATTTCGAAAGAATATTGTTTTATTTTTTCAGACTGGAATTAGAAAAGCATTTTCGGATACCTGATATGTTATTGGCTGTGTCAGTGGCTGAGTAGTAAGTAGCATAGAAAATAGACTGAGCGAGGTGAGTTCAAACATTGACTACAATTAATGCCCTTGGGAAAGTCACAAATCCAACTCCTTTCCCCCACACAATGGGTAAAATAACGTATAGAGAAGTGAGTAACACCACTAAGGGTGCTTGTCACGTAACACAAACCTCAAAAAAACTATTGAGATTCAGTTGGTTGATAAAGATGCCAAGTCTGACATAAAAGAACTATTTTCATATTTTCTTCTATTTCACATAGCAAAGACATTAACTGAGTGTAGATCACCTTGTATTCATCAGATGATGACAAGCAACATCAGGAAAGTTTTTGAAATACAGTAAACTAATCCAACTTATAATATCCAAGGGAATATTAGCAAAGATATGAAAACTGTCCAAATAGCTACTCTGTCAAATATTATTCTCTTCGGAATTTGAATTTCTCTTCAGAACCTCCATGTGTTTTTCTGTATGAGTGAAAAGTAACTTGGGCTCTGATTCTGGAATCAGAACTTAGTTTCTGATATGCAAAACTAACACTGCTTAAATCATTGTCTGTTGAAGAATTGTATAAGATTTCAACATTTCAAGGTGGTGAAGGAGGCAGCCTAAATGATATTCCAGTCCTGGTGCCAAGTTGAGAATTTTCCCATTTTTCCTGACCAAATGAGGTTAAATAAATATTACTTCAGAGAAAATAGAAACAAAAAAAAAGAATCCTTCCCATACCATTTCATTATCTATTCTATCATTCCTCCCAAGTAGAATGTTTGTCAATGGTTGAACTACTGCAATTGTTGACATGAAAGACCCAACCCTTTGTTTCATCAGGAGTATTAATGAAAAAAATACATTTCCCTGAATTCTTTTCATTCATCTTAAACCTTCATACAACTCTTCCTGGAGTTTTCACCAATGTGGGTCTGGACAAAAAGAGATATGATTACCTTTCAGAGACATTTTGGGGAGAAAAAGAGACATTTTGGCATCATATAAAAATAAGAAATGCTTACTGATGTTCTATATAATGGAACAGCAAACAGAACAAAGTAGTTCAAAGCATAGAATAAATCTCAACTAAATATGTCAATTCATAGAATGCACTCATACTTACATCATTAAAACATGACGATACAATTTTATTAGCCATAAGTGATTGTCTGGGCCGAAATTTTCTTGAAACAATTTTTAGTTTACATTAGTGCTCAAGCATTCAGTATGCACATAATTTTGTCACTGGAAAAATGCATGTATTGATTACTAAAAATTCAAAGGAATATCTTTTATATATATGCATGTATTTATGTTTGATCTCATTTTTCTATTCCAGTGCTCCTGACCAGACTGTTTTTTTCTACAGACTTGAAAATTGGCATCAGTACTCCAACTGACCCCTTCTGAAAATTTTTTTCTTTGTTGTTTTTTGGAAAAAGAGCTCTTAGTTTACATTCACACAAGCATTCAGTGTGCATACATTTTTGTCACAGGAATAAAAATTTGCACTGGATAATATTTTTGTACACTCTGGTTACTAAAAATTAGAAGGAATATTGATCAACAGTGACACAAGTGAACCCCTATGTAAAGTAGTCTAATTCAAGTTCCCTTTTGTAATTTTGTCCATACTAAAAGGAAGTGTCAGACTACCAGTAGCTGAAATATTGATTACTGGGGCACAATGAGACATGGGGACACAGTAACAAACCCCATTTTCTCAAAAACTGTAGATTTGAAAACACTATCATTTCTTGTGGATATGTACCATTATACACCATAATAAAAGGTGAGTTTATCATAGTTTGGTCATTTATTTCACTCCAAAGTGAAATTTTTCTCTCATGTGTTGAATCCCATATACAATTAATCACAGGATCTAGGTAGAAACCCTTGATTAATAATTTAAGGGGATAGGCTACTGTACCTAGGCTTGATAAGATATCAATGTTGTTGGTCTGCATTATGGTATATAACAATTATGTTTGTATAAAGATGTTGTAAGGCACAATGGAGAAAGGATGTCAGGATGGATGAACTCAGATCTGTTATTGCTCATTCTTGATAACCATGAAAGCCAAATTTCAATTTGTAACATTCAAATCAGTCTCAAGAACCATGCACATCAGCTACATTTTGTTCTCCATAAGAATTTAGGTGATTTCCCAAATCCCCAACAGGAAAGGAGAGTGTTCCAGGCCAGCAGTGTCATGAAAAGCAGAAAAGCATCATTGCCAGTGCAAGAGAAGCGCTGCTGTCAAGAAAGACTGAAGCGACAATGAGCCTGAAGTAGAATTCCAAGTCTTCAATCCTATACATCAATTTCTTGAGGGTAATTATGACTTTACTGATTTTAAGACTAAGAAAATCTATAACATTAGAAAGATGCATCACAGGATTATGATATTTGCTTTCTCCCGCCAACCATCCCAAAAATAGAAATTGTTTGTTTTATAGTTTTCCCATGTGGCATGTATATTGTGTCTACGCGCCCCAAAACAAGGGGTACATTGAGACATTTTGATACTCCTTTAAAAATTGTACCCAGTTCTACCAGGTTTTGAGTTTCATAATCATTCATACATTAATATATGAGAGATGGAACATCATATTCTATGATACCATTAAGGGATAGAATATTCCATCTTCTACTGATTCAGAAAAGTTACAAATTTTATAGTCTCATGATGCCCTGGACTCCGCTACTGTTTATGAGTTGATAACATGTGTGTTATCTGATTTATGTGGTTATTTCCTCTTCAAACAATATAAAAAAAACAAACTTGGAGAACAAATCTGTACTCTAGGTTCAAACAACAAGAGAAAAATAGAAAATAATAAAAACAAAAATCTGAAAATAATAATATCCATTTGTGATCAACAGACTGCTCTTCCCAAGATCACTGCAATATATATCTCAATAAAAAAATGCAATGTGTATCCATATATGTCGTCATTTTTGACAGCATGGGTAAACTAGTATTAAATAACTAACGCCACATTTAGAGAACAGCAACTGAGCTACTCCTGCCACAGTAAATGGGCAAATACAATTGAATTGGTACATCATTGGATGATTTGCCCCAACCCATGAATAAACAATTTATTGTAGGAAAAATGTGAAGGTTCCTCTAGACTATTTCTGATACGATTCATTTAAATTCATGCATGTATTTAATGATGATCATCATCCGTTATAAGTTCACTGCTGGTCAAAGGCCTTTCCCATTTCCTTCAATGGCAACCGTGATTATGCTAACCTCTGCCATGTTTGACCACTAAATCCATTGATCTTGTATCTTGTCTTTTCCTACTGTACTTCCTGTACCATGGCTATCAATCAGGTAGCCTTTTGCTCCATCTGTTATCATTCTGTCTTGCAGAGGCCCACCCATCTCCATTTTAGTTGCTTAATCAATTGCATAATATCCTTCACTACCAGTCTTTCTGCTGATCCATGTTGATCTTTTTCTATCTTTTGAAGTTATCCCTAGCATGACTCTTTCTATAATTTTAAGTTGGTTCGCATTTTGTTTTACATGTTTTTGTCATAGCACGTATTATTCATTCATTGTATACCTACTTTACACTTTGAGCACATTGGCTGTGTGCCCTATGTTAAGAATTTCTCCAGCATGATTTTATTTTATTGTCACTCATATTTCTATTCGATGAAGATGTTTGATTCACTGATCTGAAACAATGAGAATACACACTTATTGTTTGCACCAACATACACTGTATAACTATACTGTAATATCAGATAGTTTCTATCCTTTAACTGTAGAAATGTAATTGCCTGGTTTCCACTCATATTGCTAATGTTAGTCAAGTATCAAGAGAAAAGGAAGTCCTATATATTCACTCAAGTCAGATGCTTAAATGAAAGTTATTTTATTCTGTATTGAATTATAAATGAAAGAAAATCCCTGCTTTTAATATCAAGCTTATCTTGCAGTTTTGATATAAGCTCAATTGTAAATAGAAGTTCAAATTAAGGTCAGAAGACCCAATCATAGAAAGTAATATTATACCATTGTTTATACTAATAACAATCAAAAACAAAAGTTATTCTTTTACACACCTATATGAAATAAAAGAACTGATCACTCTCGCCCAGTAGTGCAGTGCTCACCCTTAGTTTGGTAGGCTGTAGTTCAATCCACCGCTGAATCATACTAAAGACTTTAAAAATGGTACTTGATGCCTCTAAGCTAAGCACTAATACAAGGATATGGATCAGGGAACATCACCTTGAGGCTAAAGGGTTATGGCTAAGTAATATTGAATACACTTGTTCTAGTTATATCAACAAAGTTAAGCAACATCAAACCTAGTCAGTACTTAGATTGGTGACCATTGAGGAATACCAGGGAGGATAAACAGTATGAGGCTTTCACAAGCCTGGCAAGCTGGAAGTGAGTTTACTGCATCATCTTCCATGAGGATATAAGCAAAGAAAGATGATACATGCATATGAAACAAAAGTTTTTATAAGATTAGTATTCATTTGAATAGGAGAACTTAATATGATGTTATTCTGTTGATTCGAAAAAGAAAAAAAAATCAAAAATATCTAGAGGAAATTTTATACTGGTATTGCACTTATCAAAATTAAAACTAGTAAACAAAGTTTCTGTTATTAGTGATCTGAAAATGGCTACCAAAAGTATTTTAGCTATTTCATTCTATCTACTCTCCTTTTAACATATGACTTTATATTGAACATAGAACAAAGAGTAGATGTAAATTCTAAATGAATTTCAATGATATTGTGTTAAAGGGCAGATAATCGGCTAAGGATGAATTGATTAAATTTTGAGATGTATTCAGGGATATTTTTCATTCACCTCCCCTGAATCGTAAGTAGTTGTGAACTGATTTTCTTTCAGTTATAATAATGTTGATGAATTTGGAGGAGGCATGTGCCCTTTTAGTGTTTTTTAGTTGTTTCTGACAGAAAAACTCTACAGCTTGGCAATTGCTATAACTAGTCTGAAGAAGAGGGTGGGAATAGGGGCTTGCAACTTCACCCAATAAAAACCTATATGCTACTGGAACCACAGCAATGTGGCTGTAGCACTCTGCTCCATAAAGAGTCTAAGGGAATAAAACAAAAACTTCCCATTTTAGTGCAATGGAGAGGGACTGTCTGAGAAATCATCATTTCTGATGAGGCTTCCTTGCTTGAAGGCTTGAAACATGTGATCTTTTCATTCTTGTAAGTATGCTACATATGGAACAATCATAAAAAGAAAAAAGAAATATAAATAAAATGAGGCAGAGTTTTCCGCCAAAAAATAGGCACCTCCCAATAATGTCCTAAAAGGGCAGAAACATGAACGTGTTTGTGTAGCAATTCCATTAGGTTATTATGTATATATATATATATATATATATATATATATATATATAGAGAGAGAGAGAGAGAGAGAGAAATAGAGATATAAGAATTGGTATTGATATATATCTATACGAGAATAGTACCTGTCAAGAATGACGAGATGATTTAAATATGGACTGGTACTTTTGCCTAAGATCAGAGCATTTCCGCACTCTGACTAGGGTCAAAGTGTTGCTGTCTGACACTTTTACTTAGGATTAGGGTGTAATAACATTATGTTCATGGAAATAGGTTACACAGAAAAAAAAATGTATTGTTGTTTGCATTCTTAAATGATTATTGCCAGGATACGATAGATGTGAAAATATATATGGATACACATTGCATTTCATACATGCATATATATATATATATGATGTGAAAAACAGTGGACTTATAGCTGATTTTATATATATATATATATATATATATATATATATACTCTCTACCAAATGATTTTGCTTTCTACCACTATCTATCTGACAATTATAATTGAGCTACTGCTGCTGATATGACCCATTTTTCTATGGGGATGGTGGGCCTGTTGTTCTAATAACTGCGCATTCATTTCTGCTTCAGTAATTGATTCTTTTTAAATCAATAAAATTTCACGAGTCGGATGTCGGCACTGCCTTCATGTGCGTTTATTAATAAATTTTACACGTGGATACCATACCATTGAATTTTTACACATACCACTTCTTTGCATCTGACTACTTGAGGGAGAGTCTCAAGGTTGATTAAATGAAAAGTGAAGACAAGCAAGAGAGAACAAAGAAAAACCAATGTGTTTTTATTTGTTTTCTGTCACACTTTCTTACTTCATTGGCGGTAACATTTTTCTATATCATCAGTGACATCTAGTGACATAACATCATAGAAATAGAATTTTCTATTATGTTAAACATTTTTTATCTGAGAAGCAGATATCCATATGTATAACCACATATATCCACCCATATAATATTCAGCAATGTGCATTTGTTGTCTGTCACGCTTACGTCATCAGTGATGTATGGTGATATGACTTCATATGATCAGAATTTTATGTTATGTTAATTTGATAAATTGTGTCTGTACTTGATTTTACCTTTACATTATTCAGGATATATATTGGTCATAAATAAAAAATGACAGAGCAACCTTATGTTTATGATATTTTATGAGTACAATGCAATAGCAAAATTGCTTGATAATTACCATCATTTTTTTACAGCAAAGGTAAACTAATATATATATATATATTGTGTGTGTGTATGTGTGTGTGTGTGTGTGTGTGTGTGTGTGTGTGTGTAACACTTTTCAATATTCATGCAATGGAATTGCAAAATTACCTGAATAATACCATCATTTTTTGAAAGCAAGCTTAAACTAGTTAGATGAGATAAAAACTGAGATAAAGATTATAAGTAACTAAAATGTAGGATAGGTAGTGGGGATGAAATTAAAAGATTTCAAGAATTAAACTCTATTGGTCTGTGAATACATAACTATGTATAATCCTTGTTCATTTTCTTGACCAGTATTTCATTTTTCTTTCATCCGAATTCTTAGTTGCTTTTCATTGCAACTTACTCAAGCCTTCAGTCTATGTCAATGAGTAAACTGGGTAGATAAAAATATAGGATGAGCTCTTGGTGAGACTCACACTTGCATCCCTTTTGCCTCAAGGAAGCTTGGTTAAACGTACCAGCTGCTCTACCAATTGAGCCATGAGAACCCTACAGTTGGCAGAAGATCAAATCTAACCATTAAACTTCTTCTTCATTTTCCCCCAATCTCTCTAGTGTCACCAATACACACAACAAAGAGGTTTAATCACTGTCACTGGTTATTCATGTGTTCTAAAATTTATATGTATCTATCTATCCGGTCTTCGCCTAGCCCTAAACTTTCATAGTAGAATTCTTTTTTTTTTCAAATTACCCCACTAAATGGGGTTTTATTGGTAGATTCAATTTACAATGAAATTTTAAACCAAAATTGGTTCCTTTAGCTTGTGTCCATGCTTTTAAAAAACTAATCACAAATTTATGCTTCCAACAATACTTATTGTGTTTTCATTCAGGTAGCTTGATTTTACTACCACCACTGCTTAATTCATGCGGTAAAAAGCAGCATATACATGTGGCAGTGATTCATGATTTCCTGTAGAATTCTAGCATTTATTATTGTTTTTAGACTAGAAGTACAAGTCACAGCAATATCATTTTCATTTTATATTTGATTGAGCATTGTCAACTATCATTATTATTAATTTTTCACTAGTATTTTTCTTTCGTCTCAATTTTCAGTTGAAAAGATGAAAGGAAAGTAAAAAGAGTTATAATAATGATGATAGTTGATAAATTGAAAGTAAAAAAAATAACTTAATGTAATAAATACATATCAAAAAGTTCTTTTTCTTGACTTCATTTGTCAACCCTGCCAACTTTGGAAGTTATCAAATAGGGAGACATGATAATTTTACAAGAAAAAATACGGAAAAATGAACCAAAATGGGGAGATTTCCAAGAAAATGTATACAGTACTAAAAACGTAAAATAGCATGTTTTCTCTAAATAAATCTTCAAAAAATCTGAAAATGAAAATTTTGCCTATTACAATAGTTCTTCCTCTGGTTGCTTCTAGTGACAGGGTGTATTTGACACAAGATATTTTGATTTCATTACTGGAATTGAAGATAATGAACAATTTAGTTGAAAACTTGAACGGCTATCAGTTTTGTTTTTACATATAGGAGAATATATTCATATTTTGAAATACAGGTAGATAGCAACCAAAAAATTGGGGGGGAGAGCAGAAGAAGATGTTTGAAATTGGGGGAGTTAGCAGGTCTGTAAATGTAACTGCTTTGCTACGAAATCTATTTTACAACCTCAGCCGCTAAAACAAAAAATAAAGTACAGGTCTGGTAACTAAATTGAAACCGTTATGTGACCAACATCTTTTGGCAGCATGCCGTGTTGAGCTTGTTCAATTGAAAAATTGTTAAAAAGGATGATCAATGATGAAAAGATTTTACTGTGCTAAACAAGTAAAAAAAAATTATACCAATTTTGATATATATGTGTATTCTCTATATCAGGGACCTTTTATAACAAAAGCAACTGGCATTTCCGAAAGGCATTGCAAAATGAACATGTTTGAACTCTATATCAGGGACCTTTTATAACATAAGCAACTGGCATTTCCATTGCAAAATGAACATATTTGAACTCGATTGACTGATTCCATTCACCGGAAGAATGAACCATTTGGCCACTCTGCACCTTGTTATAATCATATCATTTAGGAAAAGGCAGACAATTAATTAACTCTGGATTGAACATCATTTCATCTACTGTAAGACTTGTATTTATTTATAACTCTTGTGGACAAATGCATTCCAATGAAATCTTTGCCAATCTCTAAACCAACGAATGCTGCCAACAGATCTTATTTGACGGTATTTGGAATGAACAAAATTGTCATTATTAACAATTAATGCGCTCACTGCACAACTGTAATAATCTTGCAAGGCGTTAATCACAGAAATGTTGTTGTTTCAGGAGTGAAACAGAAGGGAAGAGATTTCATTCACATGGAAAGCATTATTTATGTCGGTTTCTATGCAGGCAGAAGTTTTAATTATTTCTCTTTGTAGCTCATTCTTTCACAGAGGAATAAAATGTTTTGATTGTCACCCAGATGATTACCAGAACGGATATATTTAGATGGTTAATAAATAGGTTTTAAAACATTATAGACCCAGGAAATTATTTTGTAACAATTTAACCATGATGATGGTATTATTAGAAAACAGCATGAACAACTGACATAGACTGAATATTTCATAGTTTCTATAGATTCCTTCACTACTGATGTTATTATGATGAATGAAATTAACCAATCATAATAAAATAATGTAATTGACAAAACACATGGTCATTATATCAAATCAAGAATATACGAGCCCTAAATGATGGGGTTATTTATGTATGGATTGGCACTAGCAAGTCTAAAGCTTATCTTATTTCATGATTTATTTTTAACAATCCAAGTGTCCTAATTTTAAGTCTAAACTCATCTCAAGCTATTCTAAAGTGTGGTTATCAGACATGAAGTCTTGAAAGTTTCTATGACATGATTTTTATTATGTCATGTCATGTCTTAATAAGAAAGGTGAATAAAATAATGAGATCATCTGAAAAATGATTTTGGCTTGTGACACCATTTTCAACGTACAGTTAACTGATTCTATGTTTTAGATTCCTTTTCTTCGAATTTACTTATGAAATCTATGAAAAAAAAGTCTTTGTGACCACAGTCTTTCAAGATAGCAGTTCCACTATTGGATAAGTGGCTAAGAAATATCTTGAACTTTTCTAACTACATTGTGAGCATAGAGGACAAATTTGGTGCTTAAACAGTAGCATTTTAATGTTGATGTGATAGATTAACAATAAATATCATAAATTGATCACTCCTATATAGGTAGATGTAAAAGTTCATCTGCATATAAATATAAAGTTCATCAGTGACAAGTCAAGACTAAATTCTGTTACTAATATTGCAATCAGAGCCCAAGTGAAGGTTAAATAGTGGCAACAGAAATATGGAATATTTCTGTATCTAATTCTCCACCGCAAAACAATTTAACTCTCAAGTTCATTTACAAATACATAAATATTTTTATCAAGAGAAATAATCAATGATTGAAGTTACCTCCCTTCAAGCTTTAGGAGAAAGTGCAGACTTTTACTGCTACTTTTCATGAGCCTGCTCAAGCGGACAACTGCAAAGGAAATAGAGGAGACCAAGCCTTGTGTAATTTTTCAATGATCAAATTCTCCAGATTTTGGGTTTGGAATCTCTCTCTATCTCTCTCATATATATATATATATATATATATATATATATATATATATATATATATATATATATATATATATGTATACTTTCCCCCAATATACACAGTACATATCATGAGTATTTGAACAAACAGACATTTTGCTTCAAATTGCTTTGACTTGAGAGTTAAAAACAAAAATGATATGCAAAAAGAATAAAATTTTTTGCAATCAGCATAACAAGACATGCATTTAGTCATGCTTCATGATTCTGAATAGTGAATTTCTGAAAATCTTTCTAACTCAAGAATTAAATTGTTAAATGAAAAGAGAGCAAGTTTTGTTTTTCTACTCTGCTAAAATATTATTCAGTATCAATCAAGGAGATTGGAAAAGTGAAATCACATTGATACATGGAAGAGTTGCTGATTCACATCATTGAATCATTGGAGATCTATTTTGAACTATTCATGAAAATCAGTTTTTTTTTACTCCTCCCCATGAAATTGTAAATATTGGATTAGTTAGAATTTTAGCAATGGTTCTCTAATGATTGTGAAATGAAAGAGATGCTCAGAATGAATGTGATGTTGTGGTAGAAAAAAACAATTAGGAATACTTGGGTTGGTGAATCTTACTAGCTATGGTAAAGTTAGGATAGTGAAAACCAGCACCTTCCTTACACATTACAATTTTGACCTTGTGTCATATTTCTTTATGATATGCTTGCGGATATATCAATGTAGACTTTGAGCTGGTGGCAAGGTGGATCCAAGAAACCTTACTAGTTTGGCAACTCTTCCACAGCAATGTGAGATGATTTTTTTCAATCACTTTGATCAATTCAGAACAAGATTTTAGAAAGATAAAAAATAAGACTTGATTTCTTTTCATTTAAAATTTTTTTCCAGAAATTTACCATTCAGAATCATAAACCATGTCTTGTTAATGCGGACCGCAAAAAATCTGGTTTGTTCAAATACTTATGACAAGTGCTGTATCTATAATACATTTTCTTGGTCACTCTCTCTCTCTCTATATATATATATATAGAGAGAGATAGATAGATAGATAGATAGATAGATAAAGAGAGGGGGAGAGAAAGTGTGTTCTCTCTCTCTCTCTCTCTGAAAGTTAATGGTAACAGAGACATGGAAATACTTTTTATACTTAAACCCTCAAGACAATGAAATTTCAAATAATGTTTGCTAATCACCCTAATGTCTGAATCTTTTTCCCCCCAGGTGAACAATAATTAGTAAAATGATTCCAACTCACAAATTCTACTGATATATTCAAAAACTTCCCTTTTTTTGAACCCCTGATTTTAGAATTGGCCTTTTTATACACATGTTTATTCCAATAACTGTATTTCATAGCATCAAAGACATTCTAATGTTGAAAATACATCCCAGTTCTGATTTTTTTAAAAAAAGAGGAAAAGACTCCAGTATGAACCTCTCCCTTCAGAGATGTAACTGAGAAGGAAAGAGAGGATATTTGAGAAAGACCCTGACCCCTGGCCCCTAAATCTCTAGTTACATCACTGGTTCCCTTACCAAGAGACTTTGGGATTTCCTTGATGACATTTACAGATCTTCATGCTCTTTCATTCCTATCAAAAACGTACCCTTTCATCTGGGCTAAGGTATCTACCATCAAATTGCACCTGCTGATCTGATACTCAACTTCTGCAATTCAACATATACTAGTGATCAAGTGGAAGTCTATATAAAAACATTATTATATGTTTCTTTAGTTCTCACGTTGGTCTGGCTATGTATGTATGGGACATACAGGCTGCACCAATGAAGGTAATGGGCTGAAAATTTAATCAGTTACTTATTGTTTCTGGAAAATTTTTTTTTGTTTTTTTAACCCCTTCCCCATAGGCCTTTAGAGGGAATATTCAATTTGCAATGTAAGTGTATGATAAATTGATCCTTTAGTTTGTGTTCAGCAGCATTGAGAAAGAAGCACCGTAAAACGCCATGTATAATCCTACCATAGATAATCAGCATCCTGCTTCTCATTAGGCTCCAATTTTAAATAAAAAATGCATGATGTGTACCCCGCATCACTTTTCTTTAATCTGATCAGCATATACAAAATGTTTGTCATGGGGTGGGAAGTCTGAATTTTAACCTAAGCCTAGCTAAGTAATAAATACTATTCATCTTCAAATATATGCTAGTTATGAATGATAGAGTGTAGCAAAGTACAGTCATTATGGAAACAAGAAACAGTCATTGTCAGCAGTGTGACTGACTGAACAGGGAGTAGAAAAAGGAGAAGTCAATAAGTTAGTGTAGTATAACTACATGGAACAAGTTTCCATTATGGCACAAAAATTCAATGAGAAGCTATTGTGGATTAAACAGTTTGTTGAAATCACTAGAACCACTTCTAAAAAAACAAATATCATGTGAAACAAAAAGTCAGACGATGAATTGAGAGGGGAAAAAATAAGGAGATCAAACTCAGAAGAAGTACATTAACTTTGAAAGGAAAATTTTTTCAACTAAATTCTCACCCTGACCTGCTGGTGACAGATGTGTTCTCTTATGTTTTTTCTCCAACTGACCACTACAGTTCAAACTCTCGGCTGCTGGAGCTGTTGCTCAGGCATCTTTGTTTCGAGAGTCAACCGATGGGAAGTTAGAGCTACTTTCAAGTTTGTTTAATGTGTTTTACAACATTAGTACATTTGTTTCTTTGAAATTGTGAAAACTCAATGACCTCTCTTGTGAATTAAATATTCAATGAACTGCAATAATAAACAATTTTGACCAATTATATTCATTCTAAATTAATTATATTAATTTGAATTTTAATATATGGTACAGGTCAGGCTACGATATCATTTTTTTCAATAGCTCTGCAATAGATGATCATATTTCTCAGTTACAAGATTTGTAATGTCAGGTTTAGATGGAACATTCTTGCAGACCCCTGTGGATTATTAGTCAAATCCACAGGGGTTCATGGACTCCAGTTTAAAAACCACTGTGTTGAATGAATGAAGAGAAATTTTTTTAACTTATGAAAAGTTGGTGTACTTCCCTTATTCTAAATTTGTGTGTTATGTTGAGTGTTGATGGTATGTATTTGGAAAAAAAATTCATTGTGCCTCATTAACATGTTGATTGCATATCATCATGAATTTTTAAATAAGTCGATTTTAGCCTAATTATATTTTCATAGTTCAATTATTTAATTATATGAAAAAAGTGTGACTGAAAGTATATTTTCATTGTACATTACTGCCATGTCTGCCATCAGGCGAGTACGTTTTTGTTTTTTTATATTATTAATCCTCATCATAACAATAGTAGCAATCAAACGACCTTCTACATTCAATGAACAGCACGAGGAAAATTTCCAACAATTATGTTTTCATTAGATAATATGCACCTAGATTTTTCAGCTCAAGATTTTCAAAATGATACATACATTTAAATGGATACACACTGCATTTTATATGTGTAGATTAGCATTATTCTTAAAAAAAAATTTTTTTTTCATTTTTTGAATAATATAAAAAAAATCATTCTATGCAAGAGCTTGTATTACTGTCTACTAATGAAACTCTTCTTCTAAGCTTAGATTTCGGGCTATGAGCAATGTAACCTTTGCTTCTAAGATGCAGGTTAGATTTCCAAGACTTATTTTGGGAAAAAAACATATCTTCCTGGAAGTCAAGAAAAATAGTATGTCAAAGTTCTTACTGATTAAAAACTGATTCCAGAAACTTCAAACTGATCTGAATGAACAGGATGCTTCTAATTTAACTAAACAGCTAGGTTTCTCAAATTTTTTCATTTGCAACCCCTTATTGATGAGGAATTTTTTTCATATTCCCTCAGTGTGATAAAACCAATGAGTACTAAGACTAGATATTTGCCTTTAGTTGTAATTTATGAGTAACTGAAAACAAAAACAAATAAAGACCAAAACATTGTCAAAAATGCCAGCGTATTTATAATCTATAAGTTTCATACTGTTTAATACAAAAATGTTACAAAAAACCCCAACAAAAACACAAAAAAAACAGCACCGAGCCATCACCAGTTACGTAATCATATAAATACTTAAAAAATGATTTTGAAATATTTCTGTGACTCCCCAATTATCTTTATGGAGGGGTCCTGACCTCTACTTTGAGAGGGCCTGTTCTTCAACTCTACAACAATTCCATGTCAAAAGAAGATTCAAATTTTGTCAAATATACTGGGGGTTTAAAAAACATTTGACACTTTTTAAACTTATCTCTGGATATGAGTTTAAATTTTATAACTATAATTCTATCGTCTTCCATCTTGAGGACATGGAATTCCTGTTTTATGAGATGTATACAGGATGTTTCAGAAACATTTGACACTTTTTAAAAATCTATCTCTGGATGACTACAAATATTGGCAACATGAAACTTGAACCACATGGGATATGCTTGAGTGTTTTGGAAGAAATGAATTATCCATTTTTGACCAATGGTGCACATATTGATTCATTGTAAATGCTGCAAAAATAACTTTAATAGTTTTACTTTTTATCTTTTTTATCAAAAAATTGCTATAAGAGCCTTTTTCATCTCTTCCATGGAATTGAAAGTTTTTTTTCATTAAGCCAATGTTGTATTGACCAAAATAAATGGAAATTCAAAAGTGAAAAACTTATTGAATAAATTGAATGAAAACTTTCCAGCTGAAATAGTAACAAGTTTAACCTGATCATCAAGAAAATAAGCAGTTTTATATTATCTTGATGTAAAGTTATAACTCTTTCTGTCGACTTATTCCAGACACTTTTTGTTGATTTTTGCCTTCAATTGGTCTAATTGGGAGCAATACTTACTCAAATCAATCATTTGATTGTCCTGGAGGAGTTTATAGCAGAGGAATCCCAATGTAATGTTCACCTACTTTTTAAGACTAGCCTTTGGTATGGTTTGTGGTATGTTTATTTGATATGCCTGATGATCTCTTGTATTCAATGTTGTGAAAAAAAAAAAAAAAAATGGGATAATCTTTTATCTGTAATTTACGTTTCTAAAACAAATTCCTATAAAAGACTAACATGCAAATTAGTCTACCGTTGAAAGAGAGTATTGCAGACCTTAATGAGCAGTTGGACTGAGTTAATTGAAAGGAAAGATGGTTTCAATAAGAGAGTTTTCAATTGAAATGATCGAAAAGATCATAAAACTTTTATGAAGAGGATAGAAAACTCAAATCAATATGACTAGGAAATACACAAAAAGGAAAACCAAATGGGCAAAAACAGCAGAATGTCTGTGATAGAACTGTAATAAATATTCTGAATGAAATGGAAGTTTCAAATACAAAATTCAAACACTAGACTCAATATATATATATATATATGAATATATATATATATATATATATATATATATATATGAATATATATATGAATATATATATATATATATATATATATATATGCATAACACACAGTGTATTATATATTATTAACTGGAAATCCAGCCCGTATGGATGGTAGGTATTCAGCTAGTATCATTTATTAACATAACAGTTATGTATCTGACCATGAATAATGGGAGATCCAATGAGGATCACATCCACAAATAATAGCCAGCACACATATTGTTTTATGATGCGTGCCCTAATATGAACACCTTGTTAATCTTAATGGAAGAAAATTCCCAGGTATATTTGGATTGAGATAGGTTGGGGGGGGGTTCTGAAAAAAAAAATATTGAATTTGTTTAAAAGGAAGATTGCATAGTTTAGAAAAGCATATAGCAAGTATTTTTATCAGCAAAATTTTAAATGCCTCCATTGGAAAAAAAAATCTCAGTTTATTATTAGAGTAGATCCATACGGATATACTTAGATCAATAACAAATATTCTTGCTGATACGACAGCTGTCTTGATACAATAAAAACAATTTTTCCGAACATTCCTAATGCCATCTAACAACAAATACAGAATTAATTTTTTGGCCAACCCAATATACAGACTTTAATGAGATTAAAATCACATTCTGAGAGAATACAGTTTTCCTGTCCTATAGAACAAAAGCCTGCCTCTTGATACTACCCAATGTCAATTCACTTCACAAGATTTGATCAAATATTCATTGGCTTTCCTAAGCTAAACTTTCAAATGAAAATATTCTGTTATAAACTGTCAAGCAGAACTGAGAACATAGGTTTTTTCAGTTTTCAAGTTTGGCTGGCTATGTATGTATATATTTATGCATGATGCATACGGGCTGCACCAAATGAGAGAGCTTAGAATTTGAGCATTTAATTCCTGTTCAAGTCTAGAAAAATCTAAAATTGGTTTTTAGAGGGGTGAGTTCAATTTGCAATCTAAATTCATGCTAAATTGATCCCTTAATTTGTGTTCGGCAGCATTCATACAAGTTTTTTCAGAAAAATTCAGACATTTCAGTGATCACTGTCCAACGAAAGGCCAAAGTAGCATTCATTGATCACCCCTTTTTCAAATTTTTTAATTGATCACCCCCAACATGACATGCTGCCAAAAGACAATGATCACATGATGGTTTCCATTGAGTGACTAGCTAGACCTGTTTCTTCATGTTGTCAATCATATCAGTAAATCAGGAGAGAACTAAGCAGCATTTAAATGAATTATGGCATTACTTTAAAGAAGTATCACTTTTATCCAATTGATTATCATTTCAAAAACAGTATTCTTCATAGAATATTAAACATAGATATGTCACTTTATACTTTCAGCAATCACAAGAATCACTGAAATTTTTGTCATGTAATTGAAATGCCTATACGTGTTTATGGCAATCCTTCAAAGAATGTCATCGTTGGCTAATCTTATTTTAGAGTACAGTGGTAACTCTCCTAGTGGAGGTGTCTTAAAACAAAATTTCACCAAATGAGACATCCCAATTGCCAACATTACATCTCTATAAAGACAAATATTTTGAGAACATGAGAAGATGGGCGTGATGGACACTGAGTGTTGCCACTTTTTTCCTAGTTTATATCTAGAATTGCCTCAAATTATACCTAGATTTATCCACATTTTCATGCAATTTATCTCGTGAATTATCTAAATACTGCTTTAGATTTTAATAATGTTAAATAGATCTTAACAAAAACAATTATAATTAGAACAATACTAAACCTACAACATAGTAAACAAATAGTTTATCTAAGCTTGAAGTTGAATTTTTTTGAAAAAGTCACTACTCTTCAATATGAAATTTCACTTTGTATGAATATCAACTAACTCTTTAGACTTCATTCAATTTTTTATACTTTTTTGGATAATACTTTGCAATACTATCAGTAGAAATGATACCCCTCTTTGTCTAAGAGCATTCCTTTTGTAGCCACTCCTTATGGAACT
Source organism: Thysanoteuthis rhombus (assembly GCA_963457665.1). NCBI lineage: Eukaryota > Metazoa > Mollusca > Cephalopoda > Oegopsida > Thysanoteuthidae > Thysanoteuthis > Thysanoteuthis major. The sequence continues at coordinate 16,271,339 of OY735219.1, read as the reverse complement.
TCTGTTTGTAATGTTTACATTTTAAGGAGCTACATAACAAGAATATAATTAATAGAAGGAGATTTAAAACAATATTTTTACAGTTAAAAATTAGGCAAACATAGAGATGATGTCTGTGTTTTCGAGTAGATAAGTTTGGGATTAGTTTTTTTTTTTTAAATTTTCGATACCTGCTTTAATTGTAAATAACTCTACCTCCACCCAGAAAACTTGGAATGAATTTCATAATATCATCAAATTATCTTGATTTTATGTATAGTACCAATTTCCATAATCTAGTTACAGCCTGAAATATCTAAATCAGATGGACATCTGGTAAATTACAATAAAAATTTTTGCTTGTTACATTATTGACATGTTTATTTTGATTTTTACATCATTTAGAAAGTATTTAGTACATAATTTACAAGGTTATTACCAAGGTTTTTAGGTGTCCAATATTTTCATTTTGAACAAATTACTGAAATCCCATACAATTAAATATTCACACAAAGAATTTTCCTTTAGCGAGTCATTTTGAGGAATGGATTGTCTCCATCAAGAGGAGTACCATAGTATTTTGCTTCTTCTTAAGATAAGGAAAGAACAGCTAGAAGTGCCAATGTTATGAATTAGTTAAAGGTGGATCCCAATATGCTTAGGAGAGACCACACACTTTGATTTTAGGACTATCCTCTGTGGCATATTAAGAGAATAAAATCATGACTAAGCATGAATATCTTTTCTACGTACAATTATTACATTTGTACAATCTACCCTTAAAGCAGAGCTATTTCAAACTTGTAACAAACAGATGGACATAAACAGTGATTATTTGACAAGTGTCTTGACACCAGAATATTATTATAATTGTGATCTGTCAATCATGTATCCTCAAGTCCAGCTACCAATGTCCATCTGTCAATCACTTGGTCAATAGAACATCTGTCTGTAAGTCTATTAGTTCAGCTGTCAGAGAAGCAGAGTTAACATTGTCTATCTGTTCCAGTCTACTTCAGTCTGTTTATATCTATAAGAAACCATCAACTAAAACTGTCAACATCAACATAGGTTTCTTCAGTTTTCATGTTATTCTGGCTGGCTATGCACGTACTGAACATACAGACTACACCAATGGAGCTAGAAGACTGAAAATGTAAACATTTACTCCATATGTCTAGAGAGTTTTTCATTCTACCTTTTTGGGGTTTTTGTCTGAAAAGTTTATTGATAAAATCTAGATTTTCCAGACTCTAGATATTTCTGTATATTTTTCCTTTTTTGTTTTCTCTTTTCTAGATGTTCTCCAGTGGAAAATACCAATGATGCCATGTATATAATTTTTTCTGACCATATTTATTCTTTCATGGAATTTTTTCTACATGACTCTACATTACAAATTTTGACATTATGGTTGTTCAATTATTTACTTTGACGAGGAGTCTATTTCACAGTTGATTTAATTCACTCCATCTGTTCAGGCTCTCAGTGTTGACTTTATTATCACAATTAGTCAGATGTTGAATTCAAAATGTGTGAATTCAGACATGAATAACAGAGAGTGGAAAAGAAAGAACGATTCCGTGACATCATGTTGTGTCAGCCATGTTTCTGAGTTTTTGGTATCTTTTTCCTTGTAAACATTGAATTTCTGTTATGAAGAATATTCTTTTTATATAATTACAAGAATATAAATTATCTATTTTTCTTTTTGGTAAATATTACCTTGCTACAAAGGATGGTGTTAAAAAAGTTGATATAATGATAGAACCATTAAACAATATAATAACAAGAGAATTCTAAAAAGGTAGATATTTGTCAGTAATTTTGAGGTAATCATCCAACTGTGTTATTTATAATTACAAATAAATTACAATTTTCAACAGTGTTTCTGTGGCACAGCGATCTGGGGTGTTCTGCCAGACATTAGTGGAATCAAATCCAACTGATTCAACTTGATTTCAAGTGCATGAACTATTAGGCTGAATAGTCGCTTCCTTTCTTCATTGTATTCAATGCTAGTGGCAGAGTAACCATTATGTCAAGTAGGCTTTTTCTTACTTTTGTCCAACTCTTACTATTGGACATTTTGAAATATTCATTTGGTGTCATGAATGAAATAATAATTATTGAACTATACATAGATGATGGAATAATATTCACCATTTCATATTGACACTTAATATATCTTCAATCAAAACTTCCAAACATAGCTTCGTGTAATCAGTAATCTGTTGCATGTAGATATAAATGTTTTTTAAAAAGGGATGAAATACTACACGACAATCTTCCATGTCTTGACTGCTGCATCTCTTGTCCATCCCTCTCTAACAACCATCACTATCTCGATCATATACAAAGAACAAAATAGTTTTGTTACAACATTTTAAGCAAAAATCTGCAGCTTACAATTTACAGCCTTAAGATGTTCTGTTGTTTATTGACATTTGCCCTAGGGGCAATTGTCAATAATTTCATTTTGAAATCATGTGAACTTCACCAGTGGTTTTAAAATGAAATTGCATGTTATTTTTCTTCAGACGAAAAAGCACAGATTGAGAATTTAAAAAAGAAAACCAATACAAAACTAATCAACTCAAAAATACGGACATCATCTCTATGTTTGCCTATTTTTTTATCATAAAAATTACGTTTTAACTGTAAAAATATTGTTATAAATCTCCTTCTATTGATTATATTCTTGTTATATGGTTTCTTAAAACGTAAACAATACGAACAGAAGTTCCATAAGGAGTTATTACAAAAGGAATGCTCTTAGATAAAGAACGGTATAATTTCCAGGGATGGTATCGCAATGTATTATTGCAAAAAGTATAAAAAATTAAATGAGGTCTCAAGAGTTAGTATATATTCATACAAAGCAAAATTTCATATCGAAGAGTGGTGACTTTCTCCAAAAAATTCTATTTTCATAATAAATAGATAGTTCAAGTTTTGTTTTAATTATAGTTGTTTTTATAAAGATTAATTTTAACATTATTAAAATCTAAACCAGTATCTACATAATTCTAGAAACATGGTCAATGGGTTAAAGAAGCGGTATTCAAATTTGGGATGGGATCCAAGAATTTTCTAGTCACATCCCCTGCATCATAACTATCTGTACAAAGCACAGTATCTCCAAAAGTTCTTATTGAACTTTGGTGAAATTTTGAGGAAGGCTGGATAAAGAAAAAGAAAATGTTTAAATCTAGGGGAGGATCTAGGAATTCTTCATAGTTACTTCCCCTGCATCGTAGCTATATGTTCATAATACAATATCTCCAAAATCCCTCAATGAATTAAATGACATTTTGTGGAAGAGTTGGCAGTGGCTAAAAAATGGTGCTTACATTTTGGGGTGGATCTGGGAGTTTTTCAAAGTTACTTAGTAAGTATTTTGATTGAAGTGAACTACATGGAAGAAATCCTCCCTCTGAAATATGAAATTTAAAAAAATTTTTTTTGATGAGGATTCGATTTACGATGAATAAATAAGGTTCAACAGCACCCACTCTTTCTGTTCATAGTACAGAACTACATCTTTGTAGTACTGTAATTACTTCCTTTGACTTCATTGAGAAATTATAACTCCAAATGAGGGAATTCTATACAAGATGCAAGTATGATGCAAAATTTGACCCTCTCCTTCTGTCCATCATGCTGAACTTTTATTACTTATTTTTATTTTGTTTTGGGTGAGAGGTTTTATTTCTGATGTATACAAACTGCATATATATATATATATATATATATATATATATTGTCGTTCATTATAACATGGTTCACATCCCATGATATATAGCACGGTTATACAAAGGAAATAACTTTACATGAAGCTCCATTATTGTAACATTTCATGAATTTATTTTAAAAAGAAATTTTCTTTTTTACAGAAACTCTGTAAAATTCAATTTTTAAAAAAAAATCTTTAAAGAGTAAGCATGCCTAAGCTCTGACAAGGGAGAAAACTTCAAAGACACTTTAAAAATTTCAACATTGTGGATCATGTGTTGTCAGGCTCTTTCTCTCTCTCTCTCTATATATATATAAAATGCATTAATATATGAGCATACCAAAATTCAGAAAAAGAGAGAAATAAATTGATTGCACATACATAGGCATACCAGGAAAGACAGGAACTTCTCCGGAAGGCATTACCCAATGTTCTGTTCCATAAAAACCTAATATTGTTCTATTATTATCATACCATGACCAAAAGGAAAAGAGCATTTTCTTCCGGTATATTTCCCTTCCTGTAACATTTGGCAGACTCAGACTTCCCAGCATTCCAGTTTTAACTCACACAACATCTGAGTTGAATGCCACTTATAAGGTTTATTTCTTTATACCACTCAATCAGGGAACCATCTATTGTACATGGTACATTCTCAGTTATTGGAAACAAAAGGAAAATATCTGGAGACAAAAAAATCAAAGTTCTCAAATACTATCCTTGTTGATGATTTACCTTTACTGATGACCTAATGCACCTAAATTCAAAATGATACAAACATATGTCAAGGTTTACTAAGAATATCAACATCACAAATGTAGAGGCCAGTGTCTCCTGATACTTACATTACTTTGAATGAATATCTCATTGTGTTACATTACAGTGTAAAGTGGGCTTTACAAAATGGTGCAAATGAAACATACTGGTTATCCTGTTCTTTTAAGGAGATCGGAGCGAAGTCATTGATATATCATATCCAAGATCAAGATTTCATATCCTAGCAAAGTTGAAGTCAGATCAGAATTCAGCTAATATGTACATGTCAGGCGTCATTTTCATATACAGGAGAATCTGCAACGTAAGAATCAATGCAGCACCCCAACGTTAATTTCTCTAAATGGGGGATAATACCTCAAGCATTTGTAGTTAATGGGACACTATACTCCCCGACTAACTCAGAGTTTTACTAAATGAAGATAGTGTTAGTATCTACATTTTTACAATCTTGCGACCACGGTCAAAACTTGGACACCTAATTTCAATTCACAATTTGTAATCTTGAAATTTTACATCTGTGAAGTAGATATTTTTGTAGCAAATAAATTGACACTATGGGGTTGTTTGTGCACTCAGCGGTAATGAGATGTCATGCATTTACATAAGAGTAATGTAATTATTGTAGACCAGATAACCGATTATAATTTGTACTCATTCAACATAGGCATTTGCCACCAACACCAAGCTGAACAAAGTTGGATTATCATACATTTGGACTATAGAATCATGGATAGTGACAACAAAAAATGTGTTAAATGTTCAACAATAATGTAAGTATTGTCTCATGTTCTTGCTGAACACAGAGCATACAATATTGACACCATTCGTGGATTCATTGTATTTTCCATCCAGCAACACAACCTTAGAAATTGATAAGTTTTCAAATGAATAGGTTTAGTGAATGTGGTCTCCACCAGAGAAGAGCTCAGCAGTAGTTTACAGTGGTGTATGATTTTGAGTGTTAAAAGGAATGACCACTTTTAGGGAACAAAATTTGCTGTCCCAATGTGTTCTGCCCAAGTGAGGTCCATTGAACTGAACAACCAGTGGAGGTGTCAGATTTTGACTTATCACATTAGAAGCTAGTAGCCATTACCAAACATTTTTCTCCAGTCTACCATTCGTCACCAAATGTACCATCTACACATACAGAGCTACTCAGTACCATCTACTCATATGGAGTGAGAGAATGTTGCCCAGCTCCTTGTGGGCATCCCTCAAAAATTGAGTGAAATTTGCTATAGTATAATGCTAGTAGAAATGAAATGTAATGAACTACTATTGGGGGGACAATTTTAAATTACCCCCACCCCCTTGCTCAGTTACTCTCCAGTACTTAAACAGTGTGATTTTCTTGGTTCTTAGTCTGTAACCATGGACTTTTTTTCTTGAAAGTAACAATAAAATTTGAAAAAAAAAATCATACATGAAGTCTGCCATTTTCAAAAGTTTGATTTATGTCACATTTAAAAAAAAAAAAGAAGCATATCTCAGCATATGAAAGGGTTTTATAAGAATGCTAGAAACAATGCTGAGTTGTACATATCATGAAAAGAATTACAAAAACTCAAATGGTAATGGGCAGGCCATGTTGTGAAATAGTCAGACAACCGCAGGACATCATGGCTGTGAAATAATGATCGGCAAAAAATAAGATGGCGTGACTATTTGGACAATTCAGAAGATATAAACGCTACAACGTCCATGATTGAGAGGTTTAGAGAATCTTGGGGAAAGTCTATGTCCAATGATGGCTGATGATGGAAAATGGAATCTACAAACTAATTGAGGCTGCTTGTGTTCTCTTAGGATTAATACCCTTGTGAGAGGTCTTCAATCAGACTTCATAAGTTATGTTCCTTTATCAGATATATTGAAGAACAGGTCTTATATCAACCTGGGAAGCCAGTGGATTATTGATATATACAAGCAAATCTTGGGCATTAGCTATTACAGGTCAATTTTCTTAGAATTTGATACCTAACTAGAATTAAACAACAATTTTATAGTAGAAACTTGAAATTGTACGCATACACCTCCCTCAATGAGTAGATAAAATGATTTTTAGTTTTTTTTACCCCCCATTCCCACCCCAATACCTAACTATGATCCCTCCCTAGTTACAATACTTAACTAGGAACTCCTTGCCCACAATACCTATATAGGTTTGAACAACTTGGTTCATACAGGGTTTCTTAAACTACTTTACCTGTCATTCATTCTCAAGTCTTTATTACCAAATCTCATTCACCCATAACTGAATTTCCTCATGTTTTTGATCATTTTCTCATTTACCTATGTGTATAATTTTATGCATAATTTATACTTTTTGCTCATGATGCAAATAAATTATCTTATTTCTTAAGTTTTCATTTTATTCAAGTTTTTCGAACATCCTAATAATATTTAAAGCAAATAAACGACTGACAAAACATTAGCACAGACAAATTATTAGAATTTTTCTAGTTTCCTTAAAGTTAGCAAAAAACAGACTTAAAAACAGAGACACTGGTTTCTTATTAATCATTGCTACCCTAAACAGACCGGTTTGAACACTTTTCCTAATAATTCATAATTGAAATTTTACACACACATACCTTTTTAAAATCCTCCTCATTTCGGTAGTTTTTGGGGGGGAGGGCAATTTGCATTATAAGTTTATCCTAAATCAATCCTTTAGTTTGTGTCTGGTAGCATTAATGCTTTTTTTTTTCGATAATTCAGATTTCTTTTTAGCAATCACTGCCCACCAAAATGCAAGAGAAATATCTCATCCATTGTTTATTTCTCTTTAAATCATGAACTTGTGGTTTAATTATCATCATCATCATCATCATCAGCCCTTTAACGTCTGTCGTTGGACATAGACCTTCCCCAGGATCTGCCACACTTCTCTATCATGGGCGTTGTGGAGCCAGTACTTCCTGAACCTGTCTAGCTCATCTATCCATCTAATATTCTGCTGGCCTTGGTTGCACATGTGATCTCGGGGGATTCATGTCGTGAGTCGTGATGTCCATCGGTTGTCTGCCATTCTTGCAACATGGCCAGCCCACCGCCATTTGAGATTTTTAATGGATTCTGTGATGTCCCTGACTTTTGTTTTTTCTCGGTTGTACTGTGCTGTCTTGTGGTCTCTCCATGCGAGGCCCAGCATATTTCTTTCATGTGCACATCGCATGGTTTTCAATTTACGGGTCTGTCTCTTGGACAGGTTCCATGTTTCAGCTCCATAAGTGACTATTGGGAGGATGCATTGGTTATACGCCCTTCTCTTTAGGATTAATGGGATCTTCTTATTTTTGAAGGTTGAGCTAGCTTTGCCAAAGGCTTGCCATCCTAGTGTGATTCTTCGCTTGATTTCTACTTCTTTTGAGGGTCTCATGGAGATTCGTTGTCCTCGGTAGATGTAGTGGTCTACTTCCTCCAGTTCTGTGTCCTCAATCAAGGTAACAAAATTTTACAACCAACACTGCTAAATTTATAAGGTAAAAAGGACCTGGTGGTGGTGATTCATAAATTGCAAATGAAAAAAGATATAATTTTCTTGATGGTCTTTTGAACACATTAGCAACTCAGTAATTATCAGATCACAAGGTATTCCTTTTTAGTATAAAAAAAAAAGCACTTGTATAGCTTGAAGAAATTTTGTGAGAGAACTCAATAAAATTTACTTTTTATTGTGATCTGTGAGTCAGGACTTTTATCTCACAATGGATAACTTGCAATGGAAAAGGGTTCCCATCTTGCAATGGATAACTATTACTCTCCACCACCTGCCATAGTTAATGAGTTGAGATGCAGGGAACCACCAGTAATCTTAAATTTTGATTTCCTAGTTATTTTGTCGAATGTGTACATACCCTGTGATTCTTCACTTCTATTTTCATGTTCAATGCTGCTAACTGTTAAAAATGTCCAATTTATTCAAGAAGATCTAGAATATTCATCTTCATAGTAAACATTACCACCAAGGTTGACACTTACAGTGAGAGGGGAGAGGTAGTTAAATAAGAGGGTTGGAAGGAAGAGGGGTTGATAGCTGTTACTGATACTATAAGTGTGGTAGACAATATATATATATATATATATATATATATATATATACACACACACACAGAGTCAAGAAATATTTACATGTTCATATACTAAAGGTGTAAAAGAATTTTTCAAAATTTCATTTCAGTGTATTATTTCTGAATATCTGTTCATGCAATTTATATAAGCTTTTAAAAGAGTTTCATGTTTCACACAGAATTAGATATTTTGTACTGCATATGAATTTTTGTTGTTGGGGTCATCAGTTGTTTACCATGTAACTGTTTCAGGAACTTAGAAACAAAGCTGTTACATTAGCATGGTTCCCCAGCAATGCTGATCAAACACCAGCTCCCCTTGAAATATGATTTTAATATTTAGTTTTGTTTTATTATTTTTGTGGCTGTGTCATAAGACATGTTTTTTACATTGAGGATTATCATAATGTATTATATATAGATGTTATTTTATACTACACATATTTTTTGGAAATGAACGGCTCACTCATTTAGGTTACACAAAATACGTATTTTACGAAGTATAAGTACAAATGTGATGCATTCATGCCACTCCTATTGCTTATACACCTAAGTGAATATTAAACCCTTGATGTCAGATTTAATCTTGGACTGCATTCAAACCAACATCTTCAAAAATACCATTTAATCAGAAAAAAAAAACTCTCTGAGTCAGTTCTGTACCAATATATTCAAGTGAAGATCACTAACCTTAGACTGAATTATCCATGTCTTGCACCATCTCACTTCTATCAATATTTTATTCATTATAATGATTTTGATTTGAAATTTATTGAAGGTGAGTCAGATAAGGCATTCAGTTGTCTAGTCTTCATCAGAAAATTTCATTCACCAGCAACTAAATTTCCTTTTGTTTGTTTAGTTGTATTGTCCATTGCATATAATATACATAATTCATTTTGTAACATGAGCTTGTCTAGTCCACCTTGAAAGCTTCTACTACAGAAAATTTGGACAATATCAGACAGCTTTGAAATTGGAAAACCAAAGGAAGAGAGAAAAAAGAAAACATGAAATGACCAGATCCACTGCCAGTAAAAAGAAATAGGAGCATACAACTACTTTATAGTGATGCCTGAATAGAAAAAATACAATTTATAAGTAATAGTAATCATCACATGGCCAACATCTTTTGACAGCATGCCATATTAGAGGTGATCAATTAAAAAATTGGAAAAAGGGATGATCAATGCTACTTCTCTTGTCTTTTGTTGGGCGGTTTATGACAAAAAATGTCCGAATTTTAAAAAAAATAAGCATGAATGCAACCAAACACAAACAGAAGAACTTAAACTGTAAATTGAAACCCCACTAAAAGCCTATTTTGGGAGGGTGGATCTAAAAAAAAAATTTAAAAAAAAAATGTTTTTTCTAGGAAGAGGTAAATGTTCAAATTATCAGCCCTCTAGCTCCATCAGTATGCACAAAACATGATTAGCTAGCCGGGAAATCTCGTAGGAACTGAAAGAACCTATATTGATCCTGACCGTTGTTGTTGACAGTTTTGGTTGATGGTTTCTAATATCTGACTAAATTACATCATTCACTCTTCATTCAGCTCATTGGATTTATTCACTCACAAAATAATTTCATTCTGCCTAGGGTGAATCATTCACCTGTTTAACAGCTCAAAAATTGGTGGTTTTATACTAAAATTCTATATTCCCCCAGTAACAACGTGAAAGATTAATAAAAAGCCATACCTCTACAAATGACCTCAATCTTACTCCAGACATATTACTGCTTTATGAATTGATAGATCATTCTAACTCTTCAATTCATAAGAGATTTTACAAGACAATATCAAGGGAAATAAGTACTGATTAAAGTTAGCTCCCTTCTAGCTTTAGATGAAATTCTTTATTCATTTTCTTTTCATATGACATGATAAATTTAACAAAATTTGTTTCCTTCACTGAAGAGCTCCATTGTCAATAAGGAGTGATATCAAGTGTTTTTTTAATTTTTGAGTCAATTCAGGCAGAGGTTTAGTAGAGTAGCAGAGTTTATGTATCATTACTTACTGATGTGTTCTCACTTATATGATGGAAGCTTTGTAAAGCCTTATAAAGTAGACATGTTTGTATTTGTGGGTATAAACATACATGCAAAAATTCAATTATATGAAATTTATTTTGTTGAAATTATTCAAAATCTTTTTTTTTTCATTTTGACTTGAATAGTGATTGCATCGGTCTTTAAATATAAGCTCATACATCTGCAGCTGAGCTTTCACCATATGATAACACCAAGATTGAGCATAATTTTGGGCTTAAATATGATTATCACTAACTCAAGAAATAACTCACAATATCACTAAACTTTGGTTTTTGTCACAACGGAAGGTCAGATCCAAGCAGTTGCCTCTATCTTGGAGACTTTCATATATTTTCTCAAAAGATTTAAAAACAAAGTCATAATAAGGCTTTTAATGTTAGCTACATTCCAAAGAATTCAAATCCCTGAATTTCTGCAAGTTTTAAAGATATATTACTTTCTAAGCCAAACTGTGTAGGGTTTTGGGAAAATAGAACAAAGCCATTTTGGATTAAACTTTTGACTTGTACAGATGTCTCCCAATATAACACAGTTTGTTATTGTTTGGTTCTTAATATAAAAAGGGGACGTGGTGGAACCAAACCTATATTATTGCTCACATGTCAAAAAAAGACAAAACCAAATGATGTTGCCTTCTTTCATCTATAATGATTATCACAGCTCATAGTTCAGTTAGCTTTCTTGGATCCCAACAACTGTATAATGATGGCAAATGCCTGTGTTTGGATTTAGGAGGAAATTATTAAAATATCCATGTCTCACTAAAATGAATCACCATAGCCTGTGCATATACCAGGACTTGAGATCTTTCATCTAAGATTATCTAAAAAATATTACCAGCACAAAATTTGGGCATTGTTGATCGAAAATGACCATAGAGACCCACAAAAGCAAATTTTTGTAAAAACAAAAACGTTTTATATGGAGCCTACTGGTATACTCATATAAATTTTCAAGGTTGTAGCCCCAAAAATGTGACCAGGAGTGACTCTCACACACAAACAAAGAGAGAAGAATCTGTAGTGGGGCTTCAGCAATTCAGAAGCTAATTGCCATTTGTTCTATTTTACTTCGTTAAACATAAGTCTGAAAATTTGGACTTTTGAAGACATGTGTAGCTATATATGGAGACCGGTTCAATTACCTGAAAACACGAGGGAATGCTGAAGTTTTTTTAGATGAGAAATTTAGGAAAATTTGTACAAGAACTTTGACATAAATTGATTTATTTATTTCAGATCTGAAATTAGTTCATTGCATACATACTTGAAACATGAGAATTTTGACTGTTCTGAGAGATGAAATGTTGAAACCAACAGGTCTTTATATCTCTATCACATGTTTATTTGCTGTAACAAAAATAGCAACTGGCAACTCTTTCTATATGTCTGATATTTATAATTTTAGAAATACATCGAAAAGTTTGAAGTCTTAATCCCTAATCTTCCTTTATCGTAATGGAGTTAAGGTGAGTATATGTAACAATAACTGCTAAAGCAATGTGATGTCTGCTGTTGATGTATAATGAAATAGTGTCTGGACATTTTGCCAATGTAAATGTACATTTTTAAAAAAAATTTTTAGATTTTTCAAAATTACTAATGTTATGTTGAGCCATTACATGGGTTTCACTTATGAATCAGAAAAAAGGGTGGCAACAAAAAGTTTAACAATTTTGACTAGTTCTGGAGATATTGGCGCTGCAACACCCATGATAGAGAGGTTTGATGAATCTTGAGGAAGGTCTTTGTCCCATGATGGACATTAAAAGGCTGCAGCTGCTGATGTCTCAAATGATGAAGCATTTATTGTCATCTGTACATACAAGTAAACAAAGCCAATAATGGAAGTCTAACACAACAAATAAAACCGACATGACAGATGGTATCATCTAATTTTGTCATGAAGTCTTTTCATTGATCTGAGCCTCGACTACACTAATGTAAGTAAGTTTCCCAAATCCTACCCTAGTCAACTGAGATAAACAACTTAGTACAAAAACTGTTTCATAAAGAGCTATCTACTAGTGGGCAGAGGAGAAATAAAACCAGCTTAAGTCACCACCTGATAGCAATCTGTCCACCAATATACAGTAAAGGTGGAGATAGTGCCAGCATTCATTTTAAAAATACATGATGATATGCTGAGCCTTAACAAGATAGAATAAATTAGTGCAGTGTATCTCATCTAGTAGCTACTTTCTAAGCAAATGAAATATCACTAGGAGTCAATGTATATCATGATTTGACAAATTATTGAGTATGTATATGTGTTTATTCTCATACATATGGCATATGAACAAAAGCATACATCTATTTGGTAATTGGCTATGGAGTCGTTTTTTTATCATTATTCAACACGGAAATTTACCATTACTAAATTTATTACAAAAAATATTTGAAAAAAAAGTGAATCAATGCTAAGTGGGTACTATAAATACACGTATATTAAAAAGAATCAAGTCAGCTTGGTCCAACACTTCAGAGCAACTGCCATCAACTTTCTAAGGCAGAAAACATAAACAGAAGCTATTCAACAGAACAAAATTCTACCTCAGAATGAAAATTATTTCCAAATCATATCACAAAATAAATACCTAACTGGACATGAGCCACCAGGATGGCCAGATGTGGCTAGGAAGGGTAATGATCTGGACTATATCTCAAAGGCATAGGTTCAACATCTGCCTCTGTTTTCAACACTATTCTAATGCCTGTGTTGGGGAAGTCTTTGAGATAAATCTGAGATCATCTCCCTTTCTAGCCAAATCTGGCAACCCTGCTAGTGCTACTTTGGAAGCACTTATTTGAATATTGCTGACTTGTGTCTATTAGAATAAATTTCTCACATCCATATACTTGGAATACTTTAGAAAGACAATTTAACTTTTTATCCTATAAATGTCAATTACAATATTATTTTTCAACAGATGCTTTATTATATAAATTATTTGTGAAATGATAATGAAATTAACATGAATTGTCACTGGAAAATAAATAAGGATAATTGATCTAAAAAATAAAATGATAAATAAAAGCATATTTCAATTACAAAATTCAATAATTATCCCTTTTTATCAACTATATTAAATAAGAGCAAAGATTTATTGAATAGTGAGAAAATTAGAGCTTCTTTTTAAACCATTATTTGCTGTCAAAACCACTTGTCAGGCTTGGGTAATTTAATCTAGTGTATGGCCCAAGGGAAACTAACTACATAAAAGATCTCTACCCTGATTGAATGCAAAGCCATACAGATGTCAAGATAGGAGGACCACAGATTTTGATTTGGAAAATTGATGAATATATGCTAGAATAGAGATTTGCAGACAAAATCACAAACTTTGGAGTTTGAATCCGGGTATACCAGGACAAAAAAGAAATTATCAACTAGACTTAAAGATGAGTTTAATTTTAGAAAACCATTTCATCAAATCTTTGAATTCTATTAAAAACAGAAAAGTTCTCAATTTTTTTCGGAATGAGTCCATAATTAGAGCACATGTGGCTCATGTCCAGACTCACTCAATGGAATTATCTCCATTTTTGCCAAATCTAGCAACCCAGAGGTAGATGTGCACTTAGGTAAAACATTATACTACTTATGAGTCATCAAATCAAATATCCAATAACACTGGTCAATTTTTGAACTGATTTTCATCAGGCATGTGTTGTAATGTACTCTGGTTTTTGATGCTGATTTTGAAAATGTAATCTTTTTTCTTGTATCACGTCTAGGTTTTCATGAAGATACGTAAGCTGTATTTTTGCATATAACCTTCAGAGCTCCGTAGGGAGTCCAAAGCTGACGGTTTTTAGCTTGCCTTTCTGCATAGTAATCTTCTTCGTATGTTTAATACATAGTAGTTTTGATGTTCTGACTGATCTAAATGTTGTTTCAATTTAACTTTGCCTATATTGTCTAAAATATAGTAGAACTGAAAACAGAATGTGCCTACAGCAAAAGGCTATATTGAAATGGACACAAAATTCATAATCTGCATAAAAAATTGGTCACAAAAAGGATCATCCAATGATATCGAACTAACCAATTGTTTTTATATTTATTGAACGTCACCAATGCTTGATTTCAGAAGATGTAGATAGTTCAGTGGTTAGCAGCACAGAGAATGGCATTGGTGTATTGTTCAAACTCCAGCTACGACAGTTTGATTTCACTTTGCACTATTACCCTTAGGAAAGACATGAATTCACTTCTCTCCCTAGCTATAGACAAACAGCTGGGTAGTGTGAGCCTTTTAGCTCTGTAAAGCTCTCCATCTTGGAAGTTGGGCTAGAATCCCGGCTCCATGAAAACCTGAAATTACAACAATGATTTGGGTGTCCATGGATAATTTGAGAAATGGAGACAAAATCATTACTTCATGCATTGAGTGACACAGGAGCATCTGCATCTCAATTTCAAACAGGAAAGAATGTGAACATGATCTCAGTTGTGTTCTGAAGGGTATGTTTATAGATGTACTATTGGTAGATCTGAGCTTTGAAAGTAAAGATGTACAAAACTGTGACTCTATTATGCAGTCAGGTCATTTTATAAAAGGAAGAAACAAAGTAAGGAAATAAAACATAATAACCTAGACAGAAAAAAATTGGAAGCTTACACATGATGAATACAGTTGCATAAAAATATATTTTTTCTTCTACTATAGCAGTACCCATTCCAAAAGTGTATGTTTGGAACTTTATGTAGTGTGGAGTAGCTAACACAATGCTAACATCTTCATGCTATTTCGGAGAAACCCACATATACCTGGAATTATACAATGATTGCATCTTCTACATTAGATACATAGATGATTTTTTTTAGATGAAACCAAAGGAGAGAATTTCTTTGCACATGTAAACTCTGCAAATGATTCGATTAAATTTGATTTTGTGACGTCTACTGACTCCATAGCTTTCCAAGACACTCACATATACGTAGATAGTTATAGAAACCAGTGTATCATCGCCTACTGCAGACCCCAAAACATCAAAGATATCATTAGCAGCAACACTATAATAAACAATAAAGTCTCACATAACATCCCTAAAACCACTTAACTCTGTCAACCGTGCGATAAAAGAAATAGTCAATGTTGCAACCATCTTAAGTACACTAACACCATCACTAGCTCAACCACTTACAAAAGTTTCTAGATATACCATAGTGCTGTTGTAGCAAAAATATTACATACCTCTGAAAATGTAATGGATGCAATTTACAATACATAAGCAAGTCCGAGTGGCAATTCAACATTAGACTTAATTACTATAGATACAGAATTAAATCACAAAACCATCCGATTCCACTACCTGTAGAACTACACTTCCGCACCCCTAGACACAATTTTGCCACAGATGCTAGATTCACAATCATTAAAAAATATTGAAAAATACACTAACTGACATAACTAAAATTCTAGAAAGAAATGAAGATATGTGGATCAACAAACTTAAAACTCTCTCCCCGAATGTAATTAACACCAGACTTAACAACCCTAACCATGAAGATCTCTTAATCATAATCTTCCCATTAATAACAACCTCATACCATACTCTACCCTCCTTCATGTATATCTCATAAACTTTTGTATTGTATTCTACTTGTACAAATCAGAGCCAACAAACTTTCAATGACCTGTTTGGATAATACATATGAAGTTCCTTGACCTCATCA
>OY735219.1:16060031-16250031 GCA_963457665.1 Thysanoteuthis rhombus | reverse complement strand
AGTCAATCTCCATCTGCACAAATGTTTTTTTTTCTGTATAGGTAAATAAATGAATCAATCTACACTAGTATAAGATTATTAGCATACCTATCCTGTGTAAAGCTGGGAATAAGCCTAAGCCAGATCTGAAATGTAGGCCCCATTTCAATCTGCTCAATAGGTATTTTTGTAATCGGTACTGAATGTATGTTTTTTGTATTGGTATATACTTGTTGTATACATGATGCACTTACAAGTAACAGAGCAGAATAAAAGCACTGCACAACTTATAAAAAAGGTAATGGTAAGTAATTTTATTTAAAAATAGTATATTAAAAAAAAAAACAGTCTATATTCAGTACTATTATGAGAAGTAGTTAATACCATAGTTTTTTGCTTCTACCAAGGGGAGCAGGCCCCCTTCAAAATTGTAGGCCTATGCCAACTGCCCACCCCACTCTAGCCTAGCACAAACAATTATAGATATTTATCAATG
Organism: Thysanoteuthis rhombus; assembly: GCA_963457665.1. Taxonomy (NCBI): domain Eukaryota; kingdom Metazoa; phylum Mollusca; class Cephalopoda; order Oegopsida; family Thysanoteuthidae; genus Thysanoteuthis; species Thysanoteuthis major. The sequence goes on along the minus strand of OY735219.1, from coordinate 16,249,556 downwards.
TAGACATAGATATCACTGCATATATATATATATATATATATATATATATATATATATATATACACACACACACACACAAAACTAGTTTTGTATTGACCTATTCATCAATCATAGTCTATTGGGGAAATCCAGGGTAGGAAAGATGTTAGATAAATAATGAAAGAGGTATCAACCAACTCTCCATCCAGTTTATGCAGACAGTGGTGTGGCTACAGACTTGGGGGCCCTGAGGTCTTGGCTCATTTAAGTGACCCCTCAAACATTTGGAGAGATTTGTCAGTAAAAATGTAGTAAGTGAACTACTATTTAGAAAGCATTTGGCAGCCCCCTTCAATAGGGCTCCCAAATTGTGGGAACATTTTCAAATAGGCCACACCCCCACTCTGGTACACCTCTGTACAGGAAATTGGTTTCATTCTATGTAACACGAAGATTTTTTTGATGGCAGCAATCCTGCTCCTCTCACATCATCTGACAGGTCACTAAAGGTCATAATTAAGGCAGTAATGTTTCGAAGATATATATATGTGTATGTGTGGGAAATAAATCTGTTTGATGGCATACATGCTTATCAGGTATTGTACCTTTGTATATATTTGTGCATGTCTACAATTATCTCTGCTATATAAAAGTAATGAGAGAGAAATATTTTTATATGTATTTCACCTCTGCTAACGTAGTAGGAATGGTATATATATATATTCAATCGCGTCCATCATTCTGTCCATCATTCAATCAGTCTGTGTGTCTATTCTTTTGCTTGTCCACATGATATCTTGAAATTTTCAAATTGAATTTTTAATTATATTTTGTGGAAGGATGTATTATAGGCTATAGAAGAAGGATCTGTTCTTGTTTGAGAGATTTATTATTATGCATGAAAAGATGTTAAAAACAGTTGACTAAATTCAAATTTCAAAGGAAGTAAATCAGTATCTATACATATCGAGAGAATTGCAATCTTTCATCAGTCCTCAATATTTTGTTTTCATTCAGTTTCTAGTTTTTGTGTGCCATTGGCATAGGTATGCACTCTCTAAGTGCTTTCTTGTTCTTATCTGTTAAGAGACAAATTTCACTTCATGAAAGACCTATGAAGATTTGTGAGGTTAGCTGGTAAGTGTTTGTAAAATGCAAAAATGTCACAATTTACATGACTTTAATAAGATTAAATGTTTAAAAATACCTCCTCCCTATTGTATGTGTGCGCATGTGTAAAAGATTTAGATATTGTATAAATGCTAATGTTTATACCCTCATTGTGGCATCGAGATATTTTTTATTATAATATACAAATTATATGTATTAATTGATATAGGTATAAATATCACTGGTAGTGATCTATGGTTACATTGAATTTCAATATATTCATCGTCAAATATCTGCTTGTATATTCTGTGAGAGAGACAGACAGACAGACACTAGATCTGTCTATCAGACAATTGTAAAACATAGGACAGGTCTGGTTAGTCACTCAATAGACACTGTCATATGGCCAATGTCTTTTGGCAACATACCAATTTGAGGATGATCAATTAAAAGATTACAAAAAAAATGATGAGTGAATAAGTTATACCTCTCACTTTTCATTGGAAGGTATTCACTAAATAGTATGAATTTTCAAGAAACAAGCATGAACACTGCTGGATATGAACTAATAGACCAATTTAGCATAAACTTACGTTAAAAATTAAACCTGCCACTAAAAACTAAAAGACATGTTCTTTCTATGGACTGAATTTAGAAATTTTCAACCTTTTAACTTCATTGGTGTGGCTTGCATGTGTGACAAATACATAGCCAGCTAGAATCACTTTAAAACTGAAGAAACCTTCATTGTCTATGTTGACAGTTCAGGTTGATAGTTTCAAATTATATTCCACAAAATATGCTTGATTAACTAATTAGTCATTGTTGACTTTGTCAGTATTTCAATGTTAATTCATACTATTATCAGAACATTTGTTTCTCAAATATTGATTGCCAAAGAGCATGTTCTCTCAAAAGTACCTTCCACCTATACGTACATATATGTAGATAGATATTGTATTTACTTGTCTATAAGATGCATTGTTATTTGACTACAATTGCAATTCATCCTAACCTCCCAGCTGTTAGTGATTTGTCTTCCATCCATAATACCAGTGCACTAGACACAGAATGATATTTTGGGGGAAAATAGTGTGTCTTATGAGCTGGCAAAAATGATGTATATGTGAGTATGAATAAGCATATAAGTATGTTGGCATTTTGGGTCTGGATTTCTTAAATGAGGAATTATCATTATTATACAATGATATACTTGGACTACTTTGATCATCTTAATTGTTATAATCACAACAATTCAGCAGTTATACCTTCTGGCCTCCTTCAGGTGTCTGCCATAGCTGCTAAAATCCTGGGAATTTCGAACTGAACCCTTTATTCAATCCACAGGGATAGATTGCTCTCATTCCATTGTCCATACCAGAGGATATCTTATATCAGTTAATTCTTGAGAGAATACTAGTAAATCAGTGAATATATAATAAATATGTTGGCAGTCCCAGATATTGTCGAACATCTCTAAATTTATCTGTATTCATATGAGTCCAATGATTTATTTATTTACAGACACACATAATTATAATATTGACCTTGATGATTCCTAAAACCCTGCCCTACACATATAGAAGAATATATATTCTAAATATTTATACTTACATATTTCTAAAATACATCCATACTATACTTTATCACATTTATATTTAAGAAGCTTGACACAAATATACTAAAGATAAGCAATATAAAAATATCTTGAAAGTCAAATATTTCTTACCCCCCTGCAAAAAAAAAAAATACTGACATTATGCACCTAATTTCTTTGTGTATTTTATTGCTAGTATATAATGATATTCAGAGAAACATTGTTTTATCTATAAATGCAAACATTAATCTTATGGGTAGGATGTCACATAAATATATAATCATATAAATGCTATGTAAGTATTTTATTAATTGAGTACTGCTACAATCAACAGTGGTGTTAATGGTGATTGACATATGTACACTGCTTACACAGGTGCATACAAAAATATACGAATAAGTGTTTTAAGGTAGGTAGACATATGCACAAGGTGTTTTACGTATAATTCAATTTGTTATGCGTAGTTAAAATAGACATGCAAGGGTGCATTAATTTATATACACAGGAAGCTGTTTATTATAATCACAGATGTTATCTAACGGTTATTGTTATCAAAAACAGTCACAACACTTCATTCGAAATGGATTGAAAATTGATATTAAATTCATAGCAATTTTTCATAATGTAAAGTTGACTGTAACAATGAATTTAACAACGTGAAAATTTATAACAATAAATGTGAATTGTTTCAATTTTCATATCATTTGCTCAATCAGTGATAAGATTGAGCAAAGAATGATATGAACCAGCTGATAGCTGGTTATTGTTATCTAGAAGACTGTCTCCAAGTGATCACAATAAGTGGTTTCCTATATGTATAATTGGGGATTGGAGAAAATACTGAGTGCATATATATATATATATATATATATATATATATATATATATATGTATGTATATATATATATCACAGAAAATGCATGAATTCATGTATATGAATAAAATATCTATGCATATATGTACATAAAAAATAATTATAGAACCAATCCTGTTTATAAAGATGCAGACTAAAAGTGGGGCATCTGGTTTGCTTAGTTGTGAGCATTTACAAGTCAATTCTCCAACATATATTTTGTTAAATACATGATACATGCCTCTTTGAACAATGCATGCAAGAGACACAGGGGTACATGGATATCTTATTGCAGGTTTAGTTAAGGAGTAGTCCAAACACCTATATAAGGCCTTCATGTTATATCTTCTCTTGCATATGCACTGTCTTTAGATACACTAGCATCAATATATATTGGCAACAATCATTTAGTATTTATTTACCATGTATGTAAGAAATATGTCATTAAACCTCAATGTACTAACAGCACTTTTAAGCTCGATTTCAATTTTTTGATTATCTTGGGACCTGGGTGTCCTGGCAATACTTTTGAGTCAATTTTATTTTTTTCAATAAAGATTATTGCATACCTGAATGTTTTCTTTTCATGGCCTTTTAATATTTAAAAAAAAAAAAATGACAAAAACTTTTGAAATTTAAAAAAAAACGATACAATAATGATAAAAATCTGTAGTTGACTTATTACATACCTGTAATAAAAGAAGATATGTATATATATATATATATATATATATAAATAAAGAAAACGAAAAAAATCAGTTACTTACCTTTCTTTTGGCAAGTTGACATTGGTAAGATTAAGGTAATTATTCCGTACACTGCGTAAACTGGCCAAAATTTGGGCGAACGGTGTTACGATCAAGTCCTCCGAGTGTCTGGAAGAAGAAAGAGAATTTTTGCTTTTATTTCGAGGTTCTCTTCGCAGTTTGGACAGCCAGTTGCGCGCTTTGCCCTGGCTGCCCGATGATGTTGATGATGATGACGAGGTATTATGGTTAGGTGACAAGTACTGCATGTTATTCACAGTAATCACAGGAACTGTAAGTGTGTCCAGGTCGCTGCTACCGCTTGGGTGGCGCCGGCGGAACAGACTTCTACTCCTGTGGCCACTCATCCATGCACAAGGAAGAAAACCAATTTAGATAAGTGGAACGGTTGTGCACTGGACACGCCCCGATGGTTTTCTCTCAAAAGAGACCAGGTACTCCGGGTCATTAGTAACAAATTGTGTCTCAAGTTACTGAGTTGAAATGAGACCAAGATGTTATGCTGTAAAGACCAGTGATTTGCAACATGTTGATAATAGGGATTCTGTATGATTTAACCACAGGAGATGTTATTGTTCGTCTTTTTATCATGTGATTATGATACTAATAAAACAAAGATACTGCCAGTTGAGGCATGCACTGAGTTACTTCTAAGTCATTCTGGTGTGGTTGGTAATAAGATTTCAACAGCTATCCAATGACAGGCCCATTAGTAGCTGACCAGGAATGGAAGTTGGATACAATTGATGAAATACAGAATTCTTTTATAAAAATCAGATTTTTTTCTTTTAGTTTTTTTTTTTCTTCCCAAAAAATTGAAGAAGCAGCAAATGTGGGCAGAAGTAATTTTTTTTTTTTAAGCCAACAAGTGAAGAAAATAACAGATAAGATATTTTTTTCAAATTAGGAAACAAAAATCTTTTGCAAGATATGTTTACCAAATGTTTGAATAACTAGCAGACGATACAAAAAAAACTTGGAAAAAAACTATTTGCAAATGAAACGAATAAAACTATATAAAAGAAAATGCAGTAGAAGGAGAGTAATTAGATAAGAAGCTGCCGATAGAGATGACAGTGATGACAACACGAACAACAAGGATAAAAGTGAAGAGGAGTGAGGTTTTTTGGCAATAAGTTTGCTCTTCTTGAAATATCAACCACTCATAGGTTCTAAGTAAGCAACATTCCTAAACAATGACATCTTGGAAGATGGTATGTTTGCTATGGTTGAATCCAAACTGTGAATTCGTTTCTTGTGGAGCCAAGCGACTGAAATAATTTCCTCAAATGACATTTTAGTACTACTGCAATATCACAAGTCATTTCACAGGTGATAGAAACCATTTTTTAAAACAAAAACAATAATGATAATAATAGTAATAGTAACAGTATTAATAGTAGCAGTGATGGTGATGATGATAATAATAACAGGATAACGGTTGTTGAAGGGTCAGGAATAATGATAACAATAAAGGGTGATAGTGATAATAGTTGGAATCAAAATGGTAGTCAGTCTTGAAGAGATTGGTAAATCCAGGAAGTAATGCGTGTGCGTGTGTTTGTGTTTTTTCTTCCTTCTTTTTTCTTCAAGGCTTTTATAAAGTCAAGCAGCATGTGTAGGACAGAGCCCTATGCTTCTACTTCAAGTCTCTTCAAGAAGACTGAGAGGGGAGGCAGAAAGAGGGGGTGAGAGAAGAAGAAGAGGAGTTGGGTGGGGGTGCTGAGACAGATAGATAGTGAGAGTGACATAGAGAAGATAGTGTGAGAGGTGGAGAGTAATGATAAGATACTGAGAGAGGTGGAGAATAAGGACAGAGAAGATAGTGTGAGAGGTGGAGAGTAAACCAATAGTCAACAAGAGAGAGAATGAGTGATAGGAGAGAGTAGTAGGTTTGTAGTTGTTTTATCAAATCTTTCTGACGAGGAAGAGCATTATGCTCTCGCTCTTCCTTCTCATGTATTTCTTGCTTTGCTTGTAGTTGCTTCTATAGCTAAGCCGATTCTTCTACTTCTCATTCTTCCCTGTGTTTGTGGTGATGATGGTAATGGTAGTGGCAAATACAACACATAAAAAAAGACAGAGTCAATAATTTCTTTTAATATGTGAAGACCCAGTTTTCTCATTTATTATTTAATCATCACTATATTTTTTACTATTTGTTCTTAGCTATTGGTTATTTGTGTTTGTTTTTCTTTTGGGGAGAAGGCAGCAAGGAAGAGAGGGGGCCCTAGCAGCAGTCTGTCATCTTAGTCGTACAACATGACTGTGGAAAGTGGTGAGTGTGATCACACCCCAACCACGATGACAGCAACACCAAACTGTGGCTAGATCTTCTTTCCTTGATGTTTGTAATGCAGTGGCATCATGTCAGAGTACACACTCAGAGATAGGGGGGGGAGTATTTGAAAATGCATCCCAGTCCCCCAAAAGCTTTATAAATAGAAGTTCACCTAGTGGATTTCTGCTGAAAAATCTCACAATTAATCAGAGGGTGCCCCTCAAAGAGACAAGCCCCCTTCCCGCTCCCTGGGTCCAAAATCTTTAGTTACGCTTCTGCACACACACACACACACAGAGTATCCACAAGAAACACTACTTAGAGGAGTCATGTACTGTATGAAACTATGATAAACATACGCACACTTGCTCTACTCATTGACTGAATGAATGTAGTCTGCTACCATATGCCAAAGCAAGGTGGGGAAAAAGAGCCATCGCTTACTGACAAAGGAGGAAACTCAAGTTGGGGGATGTGAGGGAGAGGACCAGGAGAAGGGGGGGAGAAAGTCTCGGCATTGACTAAAGGTGAGGTAAAGAAGAAACAGATAAGGTGTGTATATAAGTGTAAGTGAGAGAGTGTATGTGTCAGTGAAAATGCAACTATGCATATGCATAATGTAATGTGTGGGTGTAAATCATGCTTCTTAATGTAAATTTTTAAATGTAATGAGTACATAAGCATACGAGTAAAATTCTGGCAATTAAACCCCCTGCCTCCTTTAACAAAAGAGTCCTCATAGGCCCATGAGTCCGTACTGTATACTCAATTGTTTCTCCTAAACAACTGGCAAGGAGTTTAAAGTTACCGTGTTATCTTCCAGAAGAGTTGGTGGGTAATAATGTCTTTTTTATCACTTGAAAAAAATAAATAAATAAGAAAAAACAATGAAAGAACCAACCATTTAGTCTGCTTATTGTTGTTCTTTTGCGCAGGCATGAAACTAGACTTTTTTCTTCTTATTGAGTAATGAACCAATGTCATATCTATAGTATCATAACATTTTATCAAATGGTATTTCATCGAAAAATGCATAATACTTTTATACACAGCACAAGTATGTACTTACTATATATATATATATATATATATATATATATATATGCTGCATACTATATACTCATCCATCCACATGTGCACACAGAGGTTAATATGTATATCCATACACCTATGCACACTTGCCATAGACACACTTGTGTGCATTTGTGGCCTATATATGTGTGTATACATTTTTGATGAAAGGTCATTCAATGAAAAGTTGTGCCATGCAATCTACAGACTAGACCTCTTCTCCAGAACAGCTATTTTCAAATCACAGCGTAACACAACAACAACTATGCTAGGTGGATTAATCATGTATATGATGATGTAAAGTAAAATAAATAAAGTATGTATATATGTTTGCATGTATTGTATGCACAGCTGTATGGGTGTGTTGGGAGTCTATGTTTTTTTTTCTATGTCTGTGTATACACAGATATAGAACAAACACATACCCACACATACAGCCATGCACACAATACATACAGATAGACGTGAGTGAGCGTATTGTTCGATTGATTAAATGTCATGTTTTTATTTTGTCTTTATGATGTGGACAAATCTTAATTCAGTCGGTGTTACAAGCAAATACATTTATGTGAATAATTATAGAAAGCGAAGTAAGTTTCATGTATATACGTTTATGTGTGATTGGATGTGTGTGTTATCTGCACGTGAGTAAATGATTTTCATTGTTCATCTTTACAAAAAGAGCGTATCAATTATTCATTCAACCAAGAAGTGTTACGTGCATCATGAAACTGAAGAAGAGTCAGTGTTGTCAGGTATTACATGTTATTTATCGCTAAAACTGTCATTAAAAACAGCTTGAATTGGAGAGATTTTTCATTCCCAGCTAATTTTAAGCCCCATTATCAAATATGATAATTCTATACCAAGACTCCAGAACGATATATTAATAAAGGTTATGCATTTACTTTTCTCAAATTTACCAGAAATCTTATATTTTTACTGGCTAAATTGGAAATATATCAGCCAGATCTAGCCAAAAAATGGCCAAGTCGGTAACCCTCAGAAGAGTCAAAACAGTGGTAGGAGCACGTGTGTCTGAAAAATGTGTTTATGCGTGCACGCGTTCTTTTGCATATTCACTTCACTCCAGACTTTAATCTGCACGTGACAACATCTACATACTTATTTAGACTGGCATATAAGTGTTTAAAAAATCTGAGATAAAAAACAAAGTGCTTTTTGTAAAAAAAAGAGACTGTCCCCATATGGGTTAAGGAGATGTTAGTTCTATGGAACATGAGTGAATCAACTGATTTTTTCTTTAGTACTGGATTAATTACCCCTGCCAATGAAGTTGGAGATATATTTACTCATGTCTATCCTTCTATCTGCTTGTTCACACAATATATCCACAAGTTCTCAATAAATTTCAATTAAATTTTGTTATAAGTTGGGCAACAGGCTATGGAAAAAGTGATTGGATTTGGGGGTAGGATCTATGAAATTATTTCAGATTGAGAGATGTTTCTATTATTCTACATGAAAAAAGGTCAAAAACAAACAGTGGATAAAATTCAAATTTCAAGGGAAGCAATTACATTCACTCTCGTGTTTTTTAGTATTCTATTTTCATTCAGGTTTTGGTTGGTGTATGCACCCTTGGAAGTGCTTTCTAGTTACTTTAGTTTTAGCAAAGTACCTTTTGAGCCCATGATTCTGAGAAAGAAAGATAAAGTAAACTTATAAGTAAGTGTAACCAAGAGTCAAGATTAGATTGATGTAACTGACCCTCATCCCAACAATATCAAATTATTCCTCAACATTTAAACAGAAAAACATTAATGCTTTTTGTCACACAGCACCACAGATGGTTTTAAACAAACAAACTCCTCAATTACTCTCAAGAAGAAGATTTTAGGATGTATATATATATATATATATATATATATATATCTTTTAGAACCTGTCATTTCATAATTATTGGTTATTGAAGATAAAGTTTATTTGAATATGTGGGCTGCAAATTTGCAAACATGGGCAAATGGGTAAATTGACCCCGAAAACATAGGATAGGTGGCACTGTGAGTGCATTTGTCAAAATCCATCCGTCTAAATTTGGTCTTTAAATAAAAGATTCAAGAAAATGTATATTTATATGGGAAACAACTATTTCCCTCCTTTCTTTTCAGAAAATATATCTTTCCTTTTAAGAAAAGGGTTTCTTTATAATAAAATGATTATATTAGAATATAAATATCCTTATTTTTATTTCTTTTTTTTCTTAAAGGTTAAAGAAAAATTCTTCAATTCCCTCCCGGACTTTAAATCCAAACAAAGGAAGTATTTTCTTTTCTTTTTTAAATAAGAAAATTATAAATTATGAAATCCAATTTATTAACTGTTTGCATTTCTATTATTTTTGGTAAGCTTTCAAAATAAATCTATCTTTTCTTAAGAAAAATTTCACATGGTAACCTTAACTGATACCTTTCTTTCTTTTCAGAAAAGATTTCCTTTATAATTAAATGAATATATTTTTAGGTGTATATACGTGAGTCCAATAGATTTAAAATTAGGTGTAGGTCATGTGAGCGCACTCTCATCCTATTTAATTGTATGAAATCTCTATAAAATGTAATTTGCTTTCCTGTTTTGCTATATTTGAAGTTTTTTTTCCAAAACACTGGGTACACCAGCTAGTATGTATATATATATATATATATATATATATATATATATATATGTATTTGTGCATGTGTGTAACGCTTTTGTTGAGAACACAGCACATTTTGATTCTAGGCAAAAGTCCCAAGGAGAGACACTTTGGTCCTATGCAGAGAGCATAGATACTACTTTCTGATCTGTATTTACTTGCTTCCCTACAAGAGCAAAATGTGACACAAGGTTGTTTTCCATGTGGGATTTCAGTTACAGGAAAGCTGTGAAAATTACACCAGTCCATGCAACTAGTGTTGCTCAGACATTAGGGCAAGCCCAACTCATCCTTTTTAGTGCAATGACACAGTGCTGCCCTAGGGTGAACTACTCCACCAAGACTGGGCTGAATTATTCCTGAGGCCACAGAATGAATCCTAGGCCTCTTGTGCTCAGAAAAACTGAGCCTCTGTAAGTAATCATCGACCACGTCATTGCACCAGTGCAAAGCCAAACCATGTACTGCAAACAGAAACTGCACTTGGATCCTAGGCAAAGGGTCAGGGAGTAACATTTTGATCTTAGGTAGAGAGCACAGATATTCTGATCATAGTTCCAATCTGTACATAAATAATCTTGCCATTTTCGACTACTACTACATTAGAATATACATATCTTAGAACAGTCAGCTAGAAAAACAGTAATGAGTTCTCTTGACTTTTATAATTTCAACTCAGTCAAAGTTTCTAGGAGTAAGATTTATATATTTTCATTTTATAAAATTAGCATATTCCATTCAACTAAAGATGAATAGCTTAGGGTTGCCAGATTTCTTTTGTGACAGAGTAAATTTTTATGGTCTTGGGATCAAAATAAGTTGTTTTTTTTTCAAATCTATTGTTCATAAACAGGAGAGAATCATGCTTAACATCACATGGAGAGATTGCTCGATAGCGCAATATAGTAGAGGAAAAACAGGTGTCAGAGATACCATCAAATCTATTATAAAAATCAAATGGCAATGGGCTAGTCATGTAGATGCAGACAACTGTTCGAAATCACAGCTCACATTGTGGATCCCCAGAGATCATATGCAAAACTGTGGCCAGCAGAAAATAAGATGATGTGACCAACTAGATAAGATTAGAAAATACTTGCTCCATGATGCCCATGATAGAAAGGTCTGGTGAATTTCGGGGAACATCTTTGTCCAGCAATGGATGCTAAAAGGCTGATGATGATGATGTGATTTTTATCTTCTGTAAATTTTTTCTTCAATCCTTTAGTGCCAAATTTGGAACCAAATAACTTTGTTCAGTACCAAATTTGGTCTTGAAAAACACCAAATGACAACCCTAGATAGCTACGATACATTGGACTTTGTTCAACAGAAGAAAATATATTCTTGATGGAGAAGATGAGCAGTATTGTAAAATTAATCTAACTGCATATTCATGTTATTTATATAAACTAAAATTCATTGTGAAAACCGTAAAGAGTGCTGAGCTATACCATTCCAAGCTCCCTCCAGATAATCACCTACAGAGCTGAAACATGTAATCTAACCAAAAGATTGATTCTCAAACTAAAAACACAACAGCGCAATTTATTAAAGAGAAAACAGCATTCAGAGTCATCATAAAAATCCATTTGAAAACTCAAATGGCAATGAGCAGACTATATTGAAAGACATCCACAATCGAGAGGTCTGGCAAATCTTAGGGAAAGTCCATGTCCAATGATAGATGTTGAAAAGATGATGGTGAAATTGAATTGAAATTATGGAAAGTAAATTCATAAGAATAAAAGTTAAAATACTTTTGACCTATGATCAATAATATGTGTGTGTGAGAGAGTTTGACAGAGAATATCAATGTCTTCTCACAAGAATGGCGATGGGGGGGGGGAGATCACCCAGGCATTCACCTACATAGAAGTTAAGACACTTTACAAGGCCAATTATTCTGCCAAATAAAATTGGCAAAAATCGCTTCTTGATGTATCAATTGCTGTCAGGAACCAGACATAAGGATCACAAAAAGAAGACAAGATCTATTTTTTTTTAATTGATGTGAGAAATATTTCTATACTTGCGAAATATGTGTGCTATTTTCTACTTTTAAACAGGACTAGCTGAAAACCTGCCCAATGCATGGGATTTCAGCTAGATGTCTACTTCATAAAAAGATGAAGATTCAGTCTGGCAAACTTATGGACATGAACTAAGGGTCGAGTTTAGCATTATACTTACATTGTAAATGGAACCCCTAGCTAAAAATTTGTATAGTTTTGGAGTTCAAAACTTATATGCTTAAACATGCTCTTAGGTCCCGATAGTAACCAGAGAGAATTTGATGGCTATAACTAACTGTCTTCAAGTTAATGCAATGACAGACAGACACACATTTGGTGAATAATTGTATCACTCCAAATGACAGTGAGTCTGCTTCCTGCATCAGAAATTTGTTTATTAGTCCAGACAAATGGAAAAATTCATCTAGCAAATTCAATATCAAGATCCAAAGGAAATAATTTTTTTTTTTTATTTCACAAAGGAATATTGCCAAATAATAATGTTTCTCATGGCCCAATAGGATATACTGTGCAGCCCAGTACTGGTTTGCGGTTAGGTACTACTAAACTAGTCTATGATACTGAAGTATATATCCTTATCTGCATCACTATAACATACCTGAGTACAAAATAGTGATGTGTGACTGTGTATAAGTTCAATCTTGTGCATCTACTCATGAATCTAGATAATATATACCTGTAAGTAATTATAAGCTTGGACATTTGCTTCTAGATAAATTCTAGTAAGTGGTTTCAAATGTGAGTTGGAGTGTGCAGTTAAGGAGTATGAAAGTGTTCATCTAAGTTTGAGTATGAACCTTGTTAAGAGTTGGCATGTATACCATAATCTTGTACCTGTGTACAAGTTCGTTTGTGTGTAATAGTTGTACAACAATGCATCTTTAGTCTCAAATTCATGAAATGCTTTTAATTTTCAGAGGAGGTTGTCTGTTCATTGAATAGAAGAAAAAAAGTTCACCAAATAGTCAAAGTGAGAATGATTTCTCTTGAAAATGACATTCAAGCTTTTTTCCTGAATTTAAGAGTTAATGCAAAGTGCAACAGAGGAAATACCAATAAGCAGAGATTTTGATACAGTTTCCATAATGTGTTTCATAAATTTTTATTCTAATTTCCTGGATCATCTACTTATATAATGCACAGAGGTCCTAGGGATACACCGAAAAAAAATACTTTCATCTTACTTTTTATCACAATTTTCAGATTGTTTTTACATTTTACGACCATTAAGCAAAAGTATGGATTGATTTCCCAGTCACGATAAAATAACTAGATTGCAATCAGAGAGCACATACCAAAGCCGTTGTACAAAAACTAAATGAAAATCAATTCTTATGTAGCTAGTTCTTCTATGCAGGGATGGTAACTGAAAAATCCCTGGATCTTCCCCCAAATTTAATCAGTTTTCCCTTGGCCTATTGCCTACCCTTCTACAAAATGTCAATCAAATTCATTGAGAACTTTTGGAGATATTATGTGGACAAACATGACTGAATACATAAATGCATGGAAAAAAATGTCTAATGAATCTTTCTCATAATTTAACCATTCTCTCTAACCCTAGTGTCTACCTTTCCAGATGATTTAATTGAAATTCATAGAGAACTTAAGTATTGTATGGACATATAACTGATGAAGGGTAAGTAACTGCTCTAAAATTTAATATATTCTCTCTTAGTCCATGGCCAATCATTCCACAAAATGACACTTAAATTGATTCAGAACTTTTGGAGATATTGTATGCACAAATTGACCGACAGACACGAGTAAATATATATACCTATTCCAACTTCATAGTCAGAGGTAAACTTATGAATTTACAGACTGACTTAAGAGATAAAACAACAGATTTATACTATGGGTGGCAAACCTATTTCAAGGTACATGTCCATATTGGTGATGATCTAAAAACATTCCCTCACATAGGAATTTTTGAGCAGCTTATTATCATTTTTTTAATGTTTATATTTTACAAAATATCTTATCGAAAAAAAGAACAAAATGTTTGAAAGTGTTCTTGAAGAAGTCTGTTTAGACAATCAATAACTGAGATAACAGTCAATAAATCAAAGGTTCCAGATTTAAAAGAAAATGAGACAACAAAACAAAAATTATCTCTCCTGCATGCCAATAAAATATTTTTGCATGCCACCTTGGGCATACGTACCACAGGTTTGCTACCCATGCCCTATACAGATTTCCATAGTTGTATAATCAAAAGTCTCCATTATCAGTATATGTTATAAAGATGATGATATATGAGCACATTTCAAACATGGGTGAATGTGGGAGTAATTAGATCAGTGCCACCAAACAAGTATGAGGTTAAGTGCAAATACAGGTGAAACTATGTTTGAGTGTATGGGTGAGATTGCATACTCAGGTGCATTGTGAAACTGGCAACCAAAACTGTCAATATCAACATAGGTTTCTTCAGTTTGTCAGAGGGTCTGGCTATCTATATATGTGTTATGCATATAGCTCACACCAATGGAGCTAGAGGACTGAATATTTAAACATTTACTCTTTATTATGTCTAAAAAAAATAAACAGCTTTAAAAAAAGAAAAGGTTTTCATTGGGGGACCAATTTACAATGTGATTTTATGCTTAATTATCATATTAGTTCATGTTTTGCAGTGTTCACATGTTTTTTTTAATTCAGACATTTTTTAGTCATCATCACCCAACAAAAGGTAGAAGTAACTTAGTTATGCCTAACACGTCATGCTGCCAAAAAATGTTGATCACATGACGGTTCCTATTGAGTGACTAACCAGATCTTTTTTTGCATGAGAAAGTTGCAGAAATAAAATTGTTTTTGTTTTTTTTTTCCTACGTAATAAGTGTTATTTTTTAAGTGATCATGTGTAAAAAGTATGAAATATGTCAATTACGTTCACAATATATTCTATTGTCTATTGGTTGATGAGCAAGCTTCCCAAGTCCTTCATTGTAAATTTGATCAACATGTTTGCACCATAATATATAACCAGATGAAGCTAAGCTCAGCAGATCTTTACAGTCTGCCAATCTTTCATTATGCACACCTTCCTGATGTGCATGTCCCCCCCTCCCCCTGGCTGAATCAGGGTCGCCAGCTGGGAATATAATCAGAGCTTCACCTCAGAGACTTACCCAAAACAGGTATTGAAATAGTGTTGAATTTCCAATTTCAATCCTATTCCAATACATGTGTAGGTTAAGTCTTTGAGATAAAGCTCAGATTACCCCCCCCCGTGGGTAACCCGGCCACATATCTATTTCAATTGGTTTTTATCTACCTCAGGATCCATTCGGTGGTTGAATCAAATCTCTGGTACCTGTTCAAGTTGTTCAAGCCCAGGAGAAAAAAACCAAAGAACAGCCCCACTGCATTTAATATTAGCACATTACAACCTTCCGACTCCATAAGAGCTAATAGGTTAGAGTACTTGCAAAATGCACAATACCTATATGGTATAATTATCTATTAGACTAAAGATACTTATTTCAATCCATCATTATCTGGGAAGAGTGAAATATAGAAAGAGACACACCTCCCTCAAGAAGAATGTGATAGAAAGGTGAATGGAAAATGAAAATGTGGTTGGCAAGGTCCAAAACAAAAAAAATAAAAAGGTTAGTGAAAATAAGGATGAATTAAAAAGACAATGCGACAACTCAGACATGCAATGAGGGTCTAAGAAAAGTTGATGTTTTTTTTTCTTTTTGAAATCTTCTTCTCAGAGGAAAGAGATTGACAGTGACACCATCAGGTAGTCATGTACCAGGTGAACAGCAATGTACATGTTTTTACTAGTCTAATACAGATATACCTTGGTTAGTGTGATTAGCTTGTTCCAAAATTTTCCACTACTGTCTAAAGTCTTATTATAATTTAATGTGATTTTTTTCAGCTTATACTTGGTTACAATAATGTGCATAGTAATACTTTAATCATACTATATCGAAACCCATGCTCTTCAAGGTATTCCTGTAGTTTTTGGTTTGAACTGGAACTACTCAAAAGAATGTCATAACAGGGCATTGAACAATAAAAGAGTAGAGAAGTAGGAAATCTTTGATATGAAGAAAGAGGGGGGAGAAGAGAGAGGATAAAAAGAGACAGAAGAAGAGGAGGAGGGAGAGGAAGAGAAGAGAAGGAAGGAGAGGAAGAGAAGAGAAGGAAGGAGAGGAAGAGAAGAGAAGGAAGGAGAGGAAGAGAAGAGAAGGAAGGAGAGGAAGAGAAGAGAAGGAAGGAGAGGAAGAGAAGAGAAGGAAGGAGAGGAAGAGAAGAGAAGGAAGGAGAGGAAGAGAAGAGAAGGAAGGAGAGGAAGAGAAGAGAAGGAAGGAGAGGATAAGAAGAGAAGGAAGGAGAGGATAAGAAGAGAAGGAAGAGGAGGAGGAGAAGAAGAGAAAGGATATGACAAAAAAGTGTAAAAATAACTATGTATATATAGATTACTGATTTTAGCTACAAAAAGTGGGGGATGAATTATATTTGAGATTGTATGGTATCCTTGTTCGAAGATATATCAAGAGACGTTACTTTCATTTCAGTATGTCAGTCAGTCAGTGACAGCAATCAGTAGTAGAGATTCTAGCACATTTAAAATAATTAGGGAGAGAAAGAAGAATGGAAAATGGAAAATAGAAAAAGAATTGAGATGGAAAAAGACAAGAAAAGGAGATGTTGGAATAGGAGAAGATGGTAGAAAAGAGATAACAGGAGAAAGAAAAGATAGTGTTCAGTGCGTGGGGAAGGTTGCACCTAATTCTTCACTTTCTGCAACTAGCAGTATGCTTCCCCCTCGTTGTCATTTTACACAAGCAATGGTAGCAGCAGCAGGAATAGTAGAGGCTGTAGTTTGAGTTTTGTAAGGATTTGTTCCATATTTCGGTGCTGCCACTGCCAGCACTGCTTGTTTCAACCTTGTATTGTAAAAGACTAAAGATGAAGACGTTATGCTGCTGATTAAATAGGAGCTCAACTACACACGTGTCAGCGCGTGAGTGAATGTAAATAAACAAGAGGAACATTTGCATAAACCCATGCAGTGGCATAACTAGAGATTTGGGGGCCGGGTTGCCTAGCTCCATGGAGGGCCTCCTCTCCACTATTTAGAGAAATCTAAAAAAATGAAAATTTGCATCATCACTACATTTGTGAAAAACAATCACAAAGTCTAAGATATTACATATGTAATACATGTATGTACAAATATATGATTGTTATTATACAATTATAAAGCTTTTAGGAGTCTCCTTCAATTGAGGGGGCTAGGAGATGTTTTCAAATAGCCCCCCTTCAGATACACCTCTGCATAAATCCATATATGAAAATACAGGTGCACTTTTGTAAATAATGCAACAAAAACATTCCATAATCTCTCCAGATAATCAGAAAAATTGAAGATTAATAAGTACAGAAAATGCAATCAGGCTTTTTTCAACAAACATGTTTAGAAGCAGAACTGCTATTAAACATTCACACACATGCGCTACTAATATCAATAATATGTCGATATTTGTATCTTTCCGTACAAGTAGGCTTCTATCAATCTATACCTTCATCTATCTATATATGCACACACATGATGATCTGATGAAAAGAGAAAATTTGTACTTAATAGATGCGCTATCACTTGATTGGAAAACAACCCCAAAGACTGAATTATTATTTGCGTAATTTGTGTATGTACAAATATGTCCTTGTTATTGTATATTGTCAGTAGCTTTGGGGTCTTTGGGAAGCACATTTTCAAATAACCCCAAACTCACCTGCACCCACTCACTCAGTTTCTATCCACAATCTGAATATTTGAACATCAGTTATGGTGGATTGGTTACCAAGTTTGCACAAAACATCTTTGCACATATCGATGAATAAATACCATAGGTATGCACATTAACATACACATGTGGGAACAGGAATAACAGTTGTGGATATATCATAAGATGCACAAAGTAATGCATGTAGTTCAACAGAAACAGTCCATAATCTCTCTTTGAACACCACTTGTGCTTTGGTTAGCAAATATGCTTCACAAGACACTGATGGTAAATTTAATCTTCAGTGAGTGCTTCAAGTACGTGACAAGCTAAACTAAGATTGGTGACTATCTAAGACCCACTTCTCTCTCTTTCATACATACACACACTATATATATTTGCAGAGAGAGACATAGTTGTAATATATACACATTCATACAAACACATGATGCTTCTATGCATTCAACACGATAGGAATACACTCACACATACAGCTATGTTCACTCATCCACAACTGTATAAATACCAAAACATGTGCCCAAATAGATGCAGGCCTGAATGCAGAAGCATAACTGGGGATTTGGGGGCCTCTGGAGGTTGGCTCCTTGAAGGACCCCTCATTTAGTCAGTAAAAATATAGTAGGTGAACTACTATTTATAATGCTTTTGTGAGCATCCCTCCATTGGGGGCCACTCTGTTAGGCCACTGCTTGACTGAATGCATAATGAAAGGCAATGTAAGAATACGTGCACACATACACACACCTGTACGTACATAAACCTGCACATAAACACAATTACACACAAACACCCAATTTGGTATACGTTATAGAATCTCAGGCCTCTCAGATTTCAGATTTTTACACTAACTACTGGCCTCCTTTGTAGTTCACATTATAATGTGGGTGAATGGTGGACCTCAAAATTCTAATTTGGCACCAAAATAGCTAGATTTAGCTCCCAAATAGCTACATTGATCTTAGCCCAGTTAAAATGCAGTTGGCTTTCTTGGATCCCAAGTTATAATGGGATATGTCAGTACTAACATCTAGCTGCCCATGCTATGCTAAAAAAAAAAGGAAATATCTCTAATGGAAATAGTAACATGTATACATAGATACAGTTTTAAAAAAGATAAGTCAAATGCATTTGCAGTTATACAAGCACAAAATGGCAATCACTCCCACATTTGTTATTAATATATAATTTTAGTTTTTTGTATTTAAGCTTGCTAGACTAATGCATAAAAAAATGTTATAACAAAACAGCAAATACAAAAACAGCTAGTTATTTTTCCAAAACTTTCTCCAAGTAGGATTGCCAAATTCAAAGGCATAGCTGAGGAGGAAGGGGGTATTTGAAAACGTTCCTGGGACCCCAACGGAGGGGTGCCCCAAAAAGTTTCATAATTAGTAGTTCACTTATTGCATTTTGACTGACAAATGTCACTAAACATTAAATGGTACTCTCCAAGTTGCCAAGCCTAAGTGACCATTGAATCCCCCCCCGAATCTCTCGCTACGCCCCTGGCTCAGATCATTTTTTTCCTACTTGCATATGTATTAATATACAGTTGCATATATGATTATCATTTCTTGATACTTTAGTCTGAAGGATGCATTCCGATTTTGACTTGCAGAATTTTTAAAAAAAGAATCAATATAAACAGTCAAGTCAATCAATTGAAACTGTCATGTGACTAACATATTTTCACAGCTGTGTGATAAATTAAAAAAAGAGGATCAATGAATAAGTCATTTCTTTTGCCTTATGTTGGACAGTAATCCCTAAAAAGTTTTAATTCAAAAAAAAATAAAAAACAAGTGTGAATGCAACAAAGGAAAAACAAAAAAAAACTAAGGGACAATTCAGCATTAACTTATGTTTCAAACTGGAATTTTTTTCTAGATATAATACCAGGTAAACATTGAAATTTTCAACTCTACTGGTGTAGCCTGTACTTACCTGGCACAGGTTTCTGGCCCTATCTTCGGGATCAAAGTGTAGTATCTGTTCCACGGCATAGACCGAGGAGTTGGTACTGACACTTGCCCATTGAATGGGCCAGAGACTGTGTGCAGGGTATCAAAGACCGAGTGCGCCGGTGCAAACGTTGGCCAATGAGGTTACACTAAGGCTGCGTTTGCTAAGCGCATCGTCCTTAGGCTCTCCCATCATTACTCGGCCCAGCTTTCGCAGGCAACTGCGTCGGCTGGAGCCATTTTTTGACGGTAAGGTACTGTTTCTTCCCACGTTAAGCCCGACCTTGTGTCAGATATTGCTGCGGTGGGACAGTGATTAAATAGATACTGGTGTAGCCTGTACATGTGGTACATATTTAGTCAGCCAAAACAACTTGAAAACTGAAACTTTTGTTGACAGTTTTTAATTAAAATAACCTTCGGCCTGTCGGTTTCAGGACAAATTTTCGAGATTTACTTTGAGAAAAATTAGCATCTTTGATATGTGGGAATAGTACTTTGCTCACTTTGTAAACTAACTTATGTACATACTTTCACACCTATATCTATAAGAGCATACAAACATGAGTATAAGTACCATTATAAAATAATAACTGTGTTTATTCTCTCATTTATTGAACACAATAAAGAATTAAAGACTTAATAAACAGGTTTGGTTAGTCACTCAATAGAAGCTGTCACACGACAAATATCTTTTGGCAGCATACCATGTTGTGCGTGATCAATGAAAAAAATTGAAAAAAAAAGAAAGGATGATCAACAAATAAATTGCTGGTCACCTCTTGTTGGGCTGTGATCCCTAAAAATGTCTAAAAGATCTTTTTCGAAAAATCAGCATGAACAATGCTAGGCACAAACTAATTTATCATGAACTTACATGATGAATTGAAGCCCACACTAAAAACCTACCTTCAAAACTGAAGACACCTATGTTGATTTTGACAGTTTTGGTTGATGGTTTCTGATAGAGACTTGTACAAATTAAACTTATTTTAGAAGTACAGCAAAAAAAATTTAAGCAATCTAAAAACTCTTTTCACGTCTCAAAATGTCTTTATAAGGAAACAAATTAGTCCTTAAAACATCCTTGTAAGTATGTGTATGAAATTTCACAATAAAATGACCTGTACTTTTCAGTGGTGTAGAGTCAAACAAATGCAGGTATACACATATAAAATATACACTAGTATATAAGATAGACATTTAATTAAAAAAACATACTAATATTCCACTGTATCAGATGCACTGGTATTATGACTAAGAGACCATCTACCAAAGCTCGAAATAGAAAGTTATAAAGTTTGGATGAGTTGCAGTTAGCATCAGTCCTCCAAATATTATAAACCATTCATTTTATAGTCCAACAAGTATAGTATACTGTGTAGATTTTTCAAAGCATGCATAAACATCCATGCTGATATGTGAATCGTGAACATTGTACATTACAGTATGGATCAATAATGTCCTCAAAACTGACAAATGAATGCCAATTTGTCTGACTGAGTTGAAAACCAAGGCAGAGGTATGCTTGGGGCTATTTGAAAATACCTCCAGGCCTCCAAAAGTTTCATAAATAGTAGTTCACCTACTGCATTTCTACTGGCAAATCTCACTACAGAAGATTGTATCTGCCCAAACCCTAGACCTTCTGAGCTACAATCAGTTATGTTTTCCGACTGAGAAACCTACTTAAAAATATTTAGCAGTAAGAAATTGGGAGTAGTAGAGGAGAGGAAGGAAGTAAGACAGAAAAAACTGATACAAAAACTGATGAGAGGAAAACATAAATCTACATACATAAACAGAGAGGAGGAAAAGATGGAAATGAAAGAAAGACAGAGAGAGACAGGCTTGCTGGCTGGATACCAAAAGACAATGAATGAAAGATGGAAAGGGGTAAGAAAGACAAAAGAGAGGATGTGGTATGGAATATTTGTGCATTCCTTTTTCCTTTTTTCACGTAGAGAACTAATCCATGTTTGCACAACATTTAGATAAAAACATGGATGGGCATTAAGATTGGAATGGATAAGGGAGAGAATGAAAAGATATAGGAAAAGGTCAAAATAAGAGCAAATCTTCGTTGTCAAAACCTGTGGTATTTTACACGTGTCCAGCTAGTGTTTATAAATGAATGAATCTAAAACAGGCCTGCTCCATACACCTTTAAGTCTGGCCCCTTCTAAACATGCACTTTTGGAATGGGTACTGCCCCAGCTAATGATAATTATTAAAAAGAAAGAAAAATAGATGATCATAATGTTCCAATAAATATTCCATTGAATCTTGGGCTGAGGCCGAAGTATGACTAGTTGGAATAATGATCTATAGAAACCTCTTCATAGCAGTTGGCAAAACAGCAAACAGGGAAGAATTTGGTAAAAGTTCTTCCAATCTAGATCAAGACAAAAGTCTGGAAAGCAATGCTAGTTGCCAGTTGACTGCTGTGAGGTTGGAGGGCAGTAGGGGTTGAGGATAAGAAAAATGTTAATAATTTTTTCAACAAGAGTTGGAAGGTAGAATACTGGGGTGGAGAGGAGATCAAGATGTTGGAGAAGAGAATAGTGGAAATTAAAAAGAATGGCCACACTCCAGTTTCAACCCATCCCCAACTATGCTTAAAGCAGGGTTGCCAAATTAAACATTTTTCGGATAGGTCTTTTTAGATAAAAATCTAAGATTACATATTAAATCTAGACTGTTTAATGGGAGTAAATGCTCAATTTTTATTAATAATTTGTTCTGGAGTCTTAGTATGTAGTTATTCTCTGTAATTAAGCTTTAAATAAGTATACATCTATACATAACACTTAGAATATATAAAATTTAGCTGATTTTAGCCATTTCTAAAGACAGATTTAGTCTTAGATAAGTGTATACTTGACAACACTGGCTTCAGGATACTTCACAGCTGACTTCCTCCCAGTGGCCAACCAGATAGTATCTTGGATTTCTTTTTAGCCTGGTCTGGGTATACAGGAGAGGAGAGTGGATCTGCAAGATATCCATCCACCCTAATTGTTGACTAATCAGTTTTCATTGAATTATTTTCCTACTCTTCTTTCCACTAAATTAACTCTTGAATTCATTTAAGGGAATTTAGATGTTAAATCAAGATGCACAACCTCTGAATGAATTGCTTCCTTGTTGGTAATTGAAAAAATCTTCCTCCAATTAAATCTACAAAAGAGTTCCACTTTTCTATTCTATTCATTGAAGAGTTTAACAGCATTTTCAAGCGGTTTGTGAATCTGAAAGGATAAGTTGGAATTGATACCTTTACTGAGAGATGGCTGAATTAGTTATAAGGAAACAACAAAACATTCAGAGAACACACCCTTGCAAGTTAAAATAGTTGTGTTGCAGGGGAAGTAACTGTAAAACAAATCCTGCAGCCAACCCAAAATATAATAAATTCTTCCTTAGCCTATAGCCTACTCTTTGGCAAATTATCATTAGAATTCTCTGAGAACTTTGGAAATATTTCATGGTGTGAACATATAACTTCCATACAAATCTGCCCCCAAAATGAATCACTTCTTCTGTTGTCCGTTACCCACCCATCCATAAAATTTCATTGAGATCTTTTGTACAGACAGATAGATATGAGATAGATATGAGTGAATACATATACCTTTCCCAACTTCAAGAGGTAAATAAAGGTTTTTCTTGTGAACCTGTAAGTATTCTATTATAAGAAGCTGTCACAGCTTCTTATAATTGACAAAAAATAAATGAATAAATATTAGATATTGCTTCTTGAATTAAAAGGTCTCAAGATCTGATGTTCAATCCTTATTAAGATTACCATACTGTTTGATAAAGTAGGTATATACTTCTATGATGAAAAACAAAAGTAACTGAAAAACCAAGCTGTTGCCATAGACTTGTATGATCATTTAATTTTTGATTTGGTCTGTAATTGTAATACAGCCTGCTTCCCAAAAAGTTGGCTGACCCCTGCTCCAAGAAAACAACAGTTTTTAATGGATGTAATTATGTTTATTTATCTATTATTCATCTGCAGTCGGACTATCAAAGACAACAGACAACATTATTTTTTAAGCTTTGACAGTTTTTTTCTTATGGATGTTATCATAAAAGCTTATGTGTAGTGAAGAAGTCTAGAACTGTACCAAGCATGTTTTACTTCACGGTTGAGAAGGCCAATACTGAGGTGCCAGACTAAGATAACTCTACCTCTGTCAACAAGTCATGGGCTACCATGGCAGAGTTAGGTCCATGCCTTACATTTACAACAACACAACTTGGAAAATGCTTATGTCCAATTGCAAACTTTAAAGGCTGAGTATGATGAAGAAAAATATCATCTTCAAAATGCAGTGACTGTTGTAAATATTCAATAAGCCTAATCTGAAAAGATTTAATAATAAAGGAACTCTTCTATGAATTGAACAGAATTTTTTCTAAATCCACCTAATGGTCAAAGGGGAATAATTTCAATCAAGTCTTATCTCCCTTGATAATGACATTTTTAATGAATTTAACAGTCAATGAACTAGAAAAATAATCAACTTTTGACATTAAAAAGGTTTATTATTTGACCTATAAATTTTCATGTTGAATATTCAGTTACTTTCATTGTTTTTTTTTATATAGAGCAACATGGCAAGAGCTCACTCACAAAGGTAAGTTGAACAAAGAGAGCCCAGTTATTTTAACATCAAGTTCATGATAAATTTTCAACTGTGGATGCCCCATTATCTGACAGACCTCCAGTTGTCTGAGGACTATGGTTTCAAAACCACTACTCAAGCAAATGGTCTGCAATTCAAGTCTTTTAAGTATTGCTCTACAGTAGGTGCTTTTAAGTTGGTGTTCTGAAAACAACAATTTCAGAATGTCTGGGTCAGGCTGATAACAACTAAAATTGGTACCAATGCTACAATTAGCCTGACTATAAGTTTCTTGGAAATTCTTTTCCACTCGAAATTCTGAATACTGAAAACAAATTTATAGCATAATGGTGGGTAACTGCAGACCACGAGAATTTGGGTTCAATTTCTAGCTGAAGCTTATCACTCATCCTTAACACAGAAAAAATTACAGTCAGATCAGTTTGAGACACCAGTTCCCATATGATCACTGAAGTTGAACAACATCAAACTAGTTCAGTATCTGGATCAGAGACTGTCTGGGAATACCATGTGTTGTAATCAGCTGTGGATCATGTTGAGAGCCTCCCCGGTCTCTACACAACACCAAATAATGTGGGCCAAAGCCACCCACTCTTTACCAACCATCTGACTTGCCTAGCTGTGAGCAAAAAAAAAAAAAAAAAAGAAGTGTAGCAGAAGCACTTTAGCTGGGTTATCATTTGTCTAGAATTTGGCAAAGACATCCTGATGTTTACGTTCCAGTCACAGATTTTATACGTACATAAATCTACCTGAATGGGCAAGAAGGGTTTAAAAGACTTGTCTATTGTTTAGAACCTTGAAATTGCTCCAATTACACTTTTGCAAATATGAGAGCTTGAGAACCAAAAATTAAGTTACTATACTTCTCCAATAGCATTTTATATGCACAAATATGAATATCAGTCCCGGTCACAAAAGCAAAGTTTGGAGGGAATAATTCTATATTTTTTATACTTTTTAGACAAAATCACTTAGAAAATAACACTTATTACCTAAGAACAAGTCACTCAGTTTCATCTCATGAAAGTGTGGCAGGCTATGAATGTATGTGTCAGGCATACAGGCTGCATTAATGGAGCCAAAGGCCAAAAATTTGAATTTTATTCTTTATTATGTCTAGAAAGAACATTTTTCTGTTTTTTGGAAAGTTTTTTTAAGGGGCATTCAATTTACAATGTAAGTTTTATGCATCCCTTAGTTTGTGTTTAAATATGTTCATACTTGTTTTTAGAAAATTCAGACTTTTTTCCAGAAACAACCAACGAAAAGGTAAGAGAAGTAACATTCATTGATCAATCCATTTTTTAAATCAATTTTTAAAAATGACAACTTCCAATATGGCGTACTGCCAAAAGACATTGGTTATGTGACAATTTCTATTGAGTGACTAACCAGACCTGTTTTCTTTTCAAGTTCCAAAAATTTGATTAAAGGTATAAGATTTCAAACAAATAAAAGAATTGACCCCATTTAAAAAATTGGAAGAACGATATGAAAAACTAAAAAAGACTTGTTTCCAAAATAATATATCTCTCATCTGTCATGGGATAGAGGAATAGATTTGTAGATAAGACAAAATTGATATTTTTTAGTTAACATAGGGATTACAATCAACCTTTTTGCTTTTCTAGCCAAATTGCAAAAGGGATTTTTCTTTGTATTCCAATGTTGCCGCAAACAAGTTGATTCAAGAATCAGATTTTGAACTATACAAGCACATGAAAGTATTAAATAAATAGTGTCCTTATGCTGGATTCGGCTTCAGCTGCACTTGCTCAGGAAACACATCACATTATTACTTACTCTGCCCTTTTGCAACATGTGAATTAGACTTGGAGCTGACAAGCACCCAAAATGGCATCATTCACTTCACCCTGTACTATTTTACCCAATCCTATGGGGAGAGATAGGTCCAAGGGCATTAGTGAGTAGTGAACACTAACTATTCCAGCCAAAGTTTGAACTGGTTTTGCTAAGCCCGTTCTGAAACATTTTTCCACTAGGCCATCCTGCAATTCACTGTAAACATATGAAAACTGGAAGTACCCGATTTCTCCAAGTGCTCTTTCTGATCACCCAGCATGGATATAAAAATCAATGATTTACTCAAGTGTCGAGAGAAACCCAGGAAATGCAAACAGAGTTGAGAAAAATTTGCAAGCAAGTTTGATTCTCCTAAAGTCTGTTTCTTGAGCTGCTTGATCCAGTTTGTTGTTTTCTTGTTCTAATCTTGAGTAAATTCAGTTCGAGAAGTCAAAAAGATCTATATTATAATGATCCGAATTCTGGATGTTTTTTTGCAGCTTTGTTACCGTAACACAGCAGAAACAGCATGTGGTGTAATTGTTAGTACAATACTCTTAAAATGCTCCAACTTGGACAATAAAATGATCTTCAGTTCAATCAGGCCACTAGTTTTCAAGTGATTAATTTACCTAAGTATAAATCAACAGAAAAGAGATCCGGCAGTCAAGTGTCTCCCATTTGAGAATCACTATTCCAAGCATAAAATATCTTAAACAAGTTGGTTATATGCCAAAATGATAATATTCCATTGAGTCAAAATGTTATTCCTTGCATATCTAGATAACTCTTGCATAAGTTATAGCAGTTATCATATATACTGTTGATTTCCATCAGAAACCATCAACCAAAGCTGTCAACATAGTCTTCTCCAGTTTTCAAGTTGGTCTGACTGTAGGCTGGCTATGCATGTATAATGAATGGAGCTAAAGGGCAGAAAATCTAAACATTCACTCATTATTATGTTCAGAAAAATATTTGGGTTTTTTAGTGAAAATTCCTCCCCATAATAAGTTTTCTTTTGGGGGGGGGGAAGAGTCAATTTACAAATTTATGCTAAATTGATTCCTAAGTAAGTTTATGTCTGGCAGCATTGTTTCTTGAAAATTCAGACTTTTTTCTTATGATCAACACCTCACAAAAGTTGAGAGAAATTACTTTCTCCAATTTTTTAATTGATAACCCCAACATGGTATGCTGCCAAGAGACATTGGTTGCATGACAGTTTCTTTTGAGGGACTAACCAGAACTTTTTTATTTTTATGTGTGTATTTTCAAGAATGGCAATCGTCAAGATTCATGCCTTTTTAGAATCTGTTAAATAAGAAATTAATCAGATGGTTTGCAATGAAAATTAACGGCTTCATAGATATCTTATCAATTAGGCCAGAAATTATTCTAAAGTAGACATCTAGATCAAGGTTACCAGATTTTACCGGAAGGGGATATAGTCTAAGCATCATTTCAGAGACCTACCCAACACTGGCATTTGAATAACACTGAATTTGGAAATCAAGGCTAGTATTTAACCTCTGCCTCCAGACTAACTCAATTTTCAAATTTGATGCTATTCTAATACCTCTGTTTGGTAAATCTCATATAGAGCTTGTATTATCTCACCTACTGGCCAAATCTGGCAACCCTGCTCTGGAGTCATGAATTTGGAGTAAGAGAGAATGAAAGAGAAACATGCATTTTCCCAGTACAGAAGTCATAATGATGAACTACAAAGCACTCAGCCATAGTCACTCACTAAAAACCGAATGTGTATGGGAGGCAACTGAGCACGGATCCACTCCAAAGTTTAAACACTTCTTCTGTAGCCCATTGTCCACCTTTCTACAAAATTTCATTGAAATGAGAACTTTCAGAGACATCGTGTGGGTAGACATGTAAATTGATGGCCGGACTGACACGGGGTTATATTCATACTTTTCTGACTTGGTTGGCAGAGGTAAAAATATTCTTGGCAGCCAACAGGTTAAAAACAAAAAAAAGAGGT
Source organism: Thysanoteuthis rhombus (assembly GCA_963457665.1). Classification (NCBI taxonomy): domain Eukaryota; kingdom Metazoa; phylum Mollusca; class Cephalopoda; order Oegopsida; family Thysanoteuthidae; genus Thysanoteuthis; species Thysanoteuthis major. The sequence goes on along the minus strand of OY735219.1, from coordinate 16,221,005 downwards.
GTAGCAGGAAAATGGGATGAAAGAGTGTTCAAGTCTCTCTAAGGAAGGAATAACATTATCGAAGTTCTCAGGGTGTGCCTTTATCATTATGTATATCGTTACTTTCCATCTCTTACAGCTATCTTTGAGGTAGGATCATGTGAATGTGGGCACATTAAAGTAAGGCTGGGCATCATGGGTCAAAGGGCATAGGTGTCCATTGAATGGGGTGGCATTTGTAGTAGGACATACAGGTGAGTGGGAGAGAGAGAAAAGGTTAAAGAGAAGAAGAATAAACAGCAAAGGAAAGAAAATGCAGCAAAGTGAAATTTAGACAGTGAAGGGGAAAAGAGAGGAGGAAGACTGAGAATATGTGGCAATAGGAAATACAAAATGAAACCAAACCTCATTTGAAAGTCTATCAGGCTAAATTCATTAACAACACTAGTTTTCACCCTTTTTATTGTTATTCACTGCATTGTTTATCTACCTATGAGAGAAAACCTTAATTGCCAATAAATATAGCCCCCTTCCAACTGATGAAAAAAGCTGATTTAAGTATGAGAGAGAGTAGGTAAATTATACATTTAGTTGTTAATCATGGCCTTAAAATGAAGATAATTACACAAGCAAAAACAAACAAAGCAATAAAAGTTGATTGTGTGTGTAATTATGCATGGAAGTATTTTTATATGTATATTTTGTCCACCCTATCAACTTATAGAGGTATATGCGTGTGTGTGTGTATATATATTACTTGAACATACACTTGCATGTCCACTCCATGTAGCCCAGAAAAAATGCCAACCGGACTAAACAAGAGACTGTATTACCTACAAAACCTAACTGGACATGAAGATACAGGACTTCAAAAGTTCATTTTTAATAAACACCATAAAAGTAAAGCTTATCAGAGATTATGAATACATTGCAACCTTGACAATTTGAGGGATCTTTATTTGTTTTTACAGGTACTCATACAAAAGCGGGGTCTAGTAATTGAGAAAGAAGGTCTTTCCCCTTTTTTTAATTTTAATTCATACACAAAAATAATCTCTTGAAAAATTTTCATTTTGAAATAAAATTTAGACACAGGGAAACATGATGGTACATATTGAAGAAATGTACCCTACACCTTAATATTTTGTTTCAAAATTAAATCAAAATGAAATAAAAACTATCATTTTACAAAAATATTACATGTATAGCTGAAGTTTTTGTTTGAGAAGTCTGATGTTAGTTACTATTAGCTATGTTGTATCAAAATAAACTATTAAATAACTTAATCTAAAATTATGTATTATCATTATTTAATCATCTTATATTGAAATAATTTTAGGATAATCAGTCACATGACAGAAAACTGTAGAACAACCATGTTGGTGACAATTTTGTCTGAAAATTATGTTTACTCCACGAATTTACTTAGTTTTCTCTTAGATAAAGAGAAATTTATTTTCAATCAGCTACATTAATTTTTTTTTTATTTGATATAAACTTTAATCTCTCTCTTTTTGTTTTCTTCAAACGTCATCTTGCGCAATCAAACATTGCTGTTTTGGGGCAATTTATGTTAGTGTAGGGCAGTATACTTGAACATAACTGATTTCAACTTCAAAAACATGCTTCAAGCTTCATTTTATTCACAAGTGCTTCTCATTCCAGTGTTTGTATCCAATTATCATCTTTTTCAAGCAGATGAAAAAAATTTTATTTGGAAGCATTAGCTATTTTTGAAATCCTTGACCCTCATTTGCCCCAAATGATCCACAGAGTTTTCTGGCAGAGCAGAATTTCCATATGAATTTTGCATAAAATTATGGTTTTTTAATTAAATCATTATGTCTCATAAGAGGTTATACTTTTTGGATACCTTTTATGCCCTAATGGGCTGAACGATATAATTGGGTGTCAAATAAAGATGGGGGGGGGTCCTTGAATAAAACTTTTTAAATATTACAACACCTCTGCAAAATTTGTATACATTCTACACACTAAAAAATTACTGGTTTATTTACATATGGATTGACACTTCTACATTAGAGCAAAGTATCTGGACACTTTTCTTAGGATCAGAGTGTCGCTTGCTGGACCTAGGATTAGAGTGTGATAAGTACAGTCATTGAAAAGTGTTAAACACAATATATATATATATATATATGGTCCACATTGCATTTTTTATCCATTTTATAATTTTTTTCATGAATTGTAAATCTTTTTTCATGATGATTAGAAATAGTAACTTGATAAAATACTACCTGAATTATCAACAAGAAAAAATTGAGTCAAATCTCAAACTGGCATCATTGTCAAAAAGCATAACCCACACTGACATAAAATCAGGACAGTTTGTACCAGTCAAAAGTTATTAATGGATGATCACATTAAATAGTCAAATGAGAAAGATGCATGATAGATTTAAATCTATACATAAACAATACATTCTTGTTTCATTTTCATTTTATATATATATATATATATATATATATATATATATATACATATACATAACGAGTATTTAAACATACAACTTCACATTTGAATTTCAATCTCTATATATCTATGTATATATGCACACTAAGTTCTTACAATCACTTTAGACCATTTTAAATCTCCCGAACAGTTACATAGTGTTTTACATCCGTAAAATATTTCTCCCAGAAGGAAGGTTTTTTTTCCTCCAATTTTAGGTGCTTTCAATCAATTATTACAACTTTGAACCATCCAATAATTTGTTAGTTTTGAGAGGAAACAATTTTTCAACGTTTCACAAGGTTGGCTGTGCTTATAATGTAACTATAATGCTAAACTGGGCACTTCATACCATCTTTATGGAAGTACAGACAAGAGAGTGAAAGTTTCAAACCTACTCTAACCCCATGTTAAAAAAATTGTAGAAATCACATAATGCTTAATGAATAAAAAATAAATAAGAGAATACACACAAAATAAAATCAAACCAAAGGAAAGATAATTCAAGTAAGCCGTATTTCCACGAAAATGGCAGAAAGTAAGTGCGAACTTTAACATTATAGTTACATTGTAAATAGACCCCACACACATACACACAAAACCTTAAAGAACCTTTCCCTCTAGAAAGTAAGAAATTTCTGGATGATTCTGGGATCTAATGGATTGAAAGCACCTGAAATTGAAAGAAAAAAAAAAGATGTTCTAGAACTATTTCATGAACGTAAAACAACATTACCTTCCAAACAATAACATCAAGATCCCAAATGACAACTTAGCAAAGGCCAAAGCAACTCACATCACAAAAGGACCCAACCAATACCTGACAGTCTGACAATAAACATTATTTCACCTTTTTGAAATCCATAGGCCATTCTTCCAAGCCTTCATCTTCTAAGACACTTCTGGGAGATGTGATTTCCTTATCTAAACTTGGGTGCGGCAACTCATTTATTCCCACCTGTCCATAACAGAGACAGGTATTTTGTTGAGCGCATTTATTTGAATATGTTATATCATATGCATGTATTTCTTGTGTGTACACACAGTTGTGTGTCAGCTTTTGTGATTGTACTTTGTTTATTTTCACATGTATCTCTTGTGTTACAAGAGTAACTCACACGTGGACAGTTACCACATCCTTCTGTAAAAATGTATATTGATGTACTTTCACTAGAGTGTGTTTGTGATATGAATATTGAGATATAAAAACTTATTCATATCTCCCGTAAGTGTTTCTAATGTATATGGAATTATATATACATGTGTGAGAGAATACAAATGTCTATGTATTAAATGAACATGTACTCAAATGTGTGTGTCTTTTGGATAAATATCTGATAATATACATATGTGTATGATTGTAAGTAAATGTATTTAGCTTATAAGTGTATGTTTGGTATGTAAGAATGTAGGTAAGTAGGTTGTTAATATTTTGATGTAATATATATTTATCTTGATTCAAATTAATGTTGTACTTGTTGTACAAAGGTGTATACATGTACTGCACTCATAAGTTCTTGTTTTTAATGTTGATGAACAATTTTTTTTTTGGTTTGAATTTGTACATTTACATGGACAGACATGTGTATATTCCATTGGTATATATCTATATCAATGATTTCTTTCTGGAGTATATTTGAATTTATGTGGCATTATATCTGCATATGTATATTTACATGTGTAGACATATGCATGTGTGTTAATTCACAAGTTCATATTCACGTGTTGTATATATGCAGTATGCTGCTGCAGCAGCATTATCCAACTGATGCTTTTACTTTCCCTTTCAGAGCATGTCTGGCATCGACTCTTGGAAGCCTCTGTCTGAGGAAAGTGATTTAATTTTGCACCTCAGCTATGAAGACAGACGGTAGAGCTATCAGCAATCAAATGCCAGTAGCACAGGTCATAAAGAAAAAGGAGAAGGAAAAAAAAAAGCACAAAAATTTCAAAACCTTCTTGAAGTCGCAGGAACCATTAAAGACACTCTTGCAGGAAATTGAATATTCCAATGCTGGTCAAATTTTTTTTCTCTCTCTCTCTCTTGGTGATTAAATTGCATGAAATGTCCAGTTCATTCGAAAAGTATCAATCTCAACAGCAGAAATATGCTGAACTTAGGAGAAACACATAAAAAAAATGGAGAAAAAACATGAAACAACCTATAAAAACATGTCTGACATCTCAGACAGCGTTGGCTTTTCTGTAAGGGTCTTGAAAATCTGTTCGACCATGAAAAAGAATCGGTGAAAAATAGCAATGTATTGATTCTTCTCTCCTTAAAGAGTGACCAATCAGAATGTTAAAGGTAACAACAGGGATGTTTATCAATAATAGCAAGGAGTTGGGTGCCTCACTATATGAGGGATGCATTATGATGCCACAGTGATATATTTCTTATAGATTCTTCTGCTACTTTCTTTCTCTGTCTATTGTCTTCTCTCTTCCTTTGTCTATTCATTTCTTTCTCTCTTCCTTTGTCTGTCTTCCTGTTTTCTTTCCTGTTCATTCTTTACCTTTGCCTCTGAAATTGGTAGATATGGAGATATTCCTCTGTGTCTGTTTTTCCGTCTGTCTGTCTGTCCACCTATCTATACACACAATATCTAAAAAAATTCTAATGAATTTTTGTGAAGGGTGGGCTAATAGACAACTAAAGAAGTGAGTAAACTTTGGATCAGATTCATACACAGTTACCTCCCCTGTATTGTAGCTATTCTTACACAACATGATATCTCCAAAAGTTCCCAAAGAAATGACATGGGCAGTCACTCTCTGAATGCTTTCTAGTTCTCAATCTATTTTTTGCTATCATCTTCCTCCTTAATCCTCTCTTTTTGACTCACACCTCTCTCTCTTTTCCCTTACACTTTCTATCTCTTTCCTTTCTTTATTCATCTTTTTCTTGCTCTCTATGTTTTATGCCTAATTACTTGCGTAGCATATCACGTCAGCCACATTTATGTCCACTTGTGGTGATATTTTCTTTTCCCACTTGAACATGTAAAGCCTTGATGCCATATTAAAAATGCTGCATTGAGTAATTGTGAAAGGTAGTGTGAAAAGTATTGGTGGCTTACAACAGCAAAATTATTGTCAACTGGATGAAAATGCCAACCCCATCTGCCTATACAAAAGACTTTCCCTAATCTCACACCATTGGTACCTGAGGAGTGCCGGACTGGTGAAAAGCCAATTCACAGAAGGATTACCTTGAAATAATACCTAACCTAATCAACCATCCTACCTTCAAAATATCAAACTAAATAAGTGCAAGTTAGATAATAAGGGAAGTGACACATTAAAAGAAAAACAAGTGAAATTTTTATGAAGTGATGAACTGCATAGATGAAGTTGAGATTAGGGGTAAATGAACAGGAATTAGCTAACAAAAGAAAGTTGAGCAACTCTGAATTGAATACTAATTTACATTCAGGCAAAGTTGCATGTCTGCAAAGGTGGGGGCTGCCAGGATCATAAACATCTTTAAACGTGTCTGTTCATAAAAGTGCGTTAACAGGTGAATAGATTTAGTGCCACCAAGAAAGATGCAGCAGGTTGTCGTTGTACCTGAGGAAATTTGAAATTACTATAACCTGGAAAATTTGGAATCTGTGCCGAATTAGTGAAGGAACCAGATTACAAAAATTCTTCTCATTCTTCCACATGATTTTCTGTATTTTCTTTGCTTATCTGACAATGGTTTTGTAACTCTGTTAGAAACCATCAACCAAAACTGTCAACATAAGCTTCTTCAGTGGGTTTGGCTGGCTATCTATATATATTTTTTTCACACGAATGGAGCTATAAGGTTGAAAATGTAAACATTCAATTATTACTATGTCTAGAAAAACCTTCTTTTGTTTTTCAAAATCCCCCCAATAGGTTTTCAGCAGCTGAGGTGGGGGTGGGTGCTCAATTTGTGATGTAAGTTTTTGCTAAGGTCACTCAGACTGTGTCCAGCAGCATTCATGTAGTTTTTTTGAAAATTTAGACCTTAGAAGTGATCACTGCCCAATAAAAGGCAAGAGATAACTTATCCATTGATCACCCATTTTTCCAATATTTTAATTGATCACCCCCAATACAGCATGCTACAAATAGACATTAGTAAAGTGACAATTTCTATTGTGTGACTGACCAGACCTGTTTATGTTTTCCTGTTATTATGTTGGTATAAAAGATTTACACTGACATTTTTTTTTAAAGATCTTTCCTCCTATAGACTACTTGGACAATTATTTTGTCATTCTTAATGTTTTTATTTCTGCCTTAACAACTCAGATAACAAAAAAATGTCAAGGGATAGTGCAAGGAGACTCTATAATAACATATGCAAAAGGAGAATACAAGATCTGTCCAGAAAGTATCCTGCCAACCTAGGGTAATGGTATTTTAGTTCACTTCAAAGTATTTTCCTCTGAGCCTCACATACTTTCCACATTTCACACAGTTTGCAAAGTCCTCTTTCAGGATTACCAACAGATGTTTTGTTGCATTCACTTGATCTGGTCCATAGTCTGATAACTCCTTTTCAATGAGAAAAGGTAAGAAGTTGCAGGAAGATAAATCTGAATAGTAGAGGGAGAGATAGATTTGGCTGACGCAATGTTTCGCACAAAAAAACTTGCAAAACACACAAAGAATTGGAATGTGACTGTTACACAGTACCAAGCTCATTTACTGCTGACGGTTTAACCTCATAGGAGAGTGAGTGTTCAAACATGGTTGCCAAGTTATATCATATATAAAATGGCTTGATACTTTTTGCACAGACATCGTAGAGATCAAATCTTCTACTAATTGTGTACCAATGCCTGGAGCACACACACACACACACATTTTTCTTTGCTTATACATATCTCCTTACGGGAGTAATAGCATCAACTTCCTTAACTCCCAAGTTCAAGCTAGGAATTCAAAAAATAATTTGAAGGGAAGGAATTTTGATTAAATTCCCATATAATTTTTGATAATTTTTCAAATTTTCCTCAATTCAAATTACAACAGAGTGCCATTCTTTTTAATCAAAGAGTTCCACAGTAGTCACTAGGAGATAAATGTACAAGCAGATACTAAGATGCAGGCAGGCAGGCATGAAATATCATCCTTCAAACTTGAGATACCAATGTATTTTTCATTTTTCAAATCATTGTTTCTCAGCAACCAATCTTCTCACAAATAACCTGCATTCAACTCTATTAAATGGTAACTATTCAAAAGTATGGAAACACAAGGTATTGAAATTGTTAATACCCACTATGTATAAAGACAATAATTAACAATCTTAAAAGGCTATTTTCTACTCTTATAATATTAAACGCCTTGTCACTTTGCTTTGACAGAAAACCAACAAACAAACAGAAAGAGAGGAAGGGGTAATGCAAACATAGACATAAAATGGACCAAAGCTCTGTTTTGTGTTAGTGTGTTCACTGGAATTGGGCTGCTAGTAATATAACTACTGCTGCTAATGATATGTCTGTTTCATTTTTCACCTCATCCTGTTGCCTTTTTTAAAATTATCAAAAGACAGAAAATATGAAAAATTGAGAGTACAATACATTTTTTCAAGGTATGTTTTTTTGTTTGCAATAAATACATTTACACTAGAAAATATACTAGTGTAATTCATCCTTACATAAATGATTTTTTCATTTTTGACCAGTATTATGCTAGAAATTATTACATATTTGCCAGCTCTTTCAGTCAGTGACTATGAACAGAAAGAGAGGAAGGAGATAAAGCCAACACACAAACACTAATTCAGCTGTTCTGTTGTGTGTGTGTGTGTGTGTGCAGGTTTTCATTCTACTGATAGCATCATCATCATCAGTCTTTAAATGTCCGTCATTGGACATAGACCTTCCCCAGAATTTGCCACAATTCTCTACCATCGGCGTCGCGGAGCCAGTATTTCCTGAATCTGTCCAGATCATCTCTCCATCTTGTGTTCTGTCGGCCTCGGTTTCTTATGTGATCTCTGGGGATCATAAGTACAACTAATACAGCTGCTATTGTTACTAATGTATCAATTTTTTTTTTTACCAAAATAAATACGAGTATTTTTGTTAACAATACAGTGTATTAAACTTTCAAATTACTGTGTAAACATACTGACACAGACCACTGAAAGTAATGGGCATTTACTTGCACTAGCCAAAAATCTGCCCAAAATTTCAGCAATTTTCTGTGGAAGGCTTAATTTTTTGACCAGATAGAAATTATAATAATATTCTGCTCATTCCTATCTGAGATAAAAGATTACAGATTTGAATTATGTATTCATTGGATTGCACCTTATTTAAAAATCATCACCATCATGAACTCTTGGATCACATTTAGTTTAAATTATCAGGGAGGATGGAAGAAAAAAAAATTAATTTCCAAAACTCAGAAAAGTTTTCACTTCAAAAAAATCTCCTGGGTCCAATAAGTACACATCCTTAATCAAGTGGATATAGATGGAAGTCAGAGTATCATTAGAGTGAGTGCAAACAAAAAATGCCACAAAAGGTTTTTTCTTGAAAATCAGAAAACTTTTTACTTAAAATTTTCCTTAGGGTCCATTGAGTATACACGCCAAATTTGGTTGGGCTGCACCCTTGTTTTGGTGGTTTCTACTGCATGACAGACAAACAGACGGTTCACAATTTATATAAATGGATAACATAACATTAGGGAAGACAGGAGTATGAGTAATATAACAGTGAAAAGGGTTGAAATAATGCTATTTGACTTTTCTCTCAGAATAGTTTATTTTTCTATTAGTCATGTCTATCCAATCCAATTACCTTCAGGTTATCATGGTCATCTATTTGTAAATTAATACTAGAAACTGTCAACATAGCCAGGCAGACCAACAAGAAAACTGAAGATACCTATGTATACATGTTAGTACAGGCCGCGCAAATGAAGCTAGTGGGCTGAAAATTTATACATTTATACATTTACTTCATATATATTTTTTTTTTCTTAAATTCCCCTTAAGTAGGTTTTTAGTGGAGGGGTCGATTTACAATGAAATTTTATGCTAAATCGGCAATGTTCATGCTTGTTTTTTGAAATTCCAGACTGTCAGTGATCACTGCCCAGCAAAAGTAGCCTATTCATTGATCATCTCAACATGGTATGCTATCAAAAGATATTGGTCATGTGACAGTTTCTATTGAATGACTAACCAGACCTGTTTTCTTCTATTTTAGAAAATAACCATATAGCCAATTGGGATCAAAAGAGCAGAGTGAAATTTCATGAAAATATTTCTACTTTAAAAATTTAACTAAGTTCTTGTAGTTTATTTATTTGCTCCCTTTCATCGGTGCTGCTTATCTCTTCCCAAAAAGCCATTTGGTCTGAAAAATTCAAGCATTTCAGTAAATTCCATGACCATCAACATGAGTAGTGGGTGGCAAACTATGGTCCACGGGCAAAATCTAATCTGTGACCTCATTTCATCAGGCCGATCAACTTCATTGAAAATGCAACGTTTTCTTAATCTTTCTTTTGTAAGCAAACAATAAAATTTGAAATGGAAAAATAGAGAAAAAGTCTCATCTTTGCTGTGGCTTCAAACAAATCAATGTTTTACTTATCTGAAAATATTTTTAGCTACTCATTCCTACTGACTGTTCAAGTGATATACAACCACAATTTGACAATATTTTGTACTAAAAATAGAATTTGACAATTCTCATTTATTGAGATTACATGGAAGTGTACGCGGTATATGCTAAACATAATGAAAAATACCAAAGTAATTAAAACCCAAGCTGTTTCCGTTGTCTTGTGCAATCGCCAGACATCTCTGTCATTGGCATTGCAGAGCCAATACTTTCTTAACTTATCTAGTTTGTCACGTCATCCTATATTTTGCCTGCCATATTTTTGCATATGATCTCTGGGGATCCATTTTGAGTCATGATGTCTATCCGTTGTCTACCATTCAATCAGCCCATAACCATTTGAGTTTTCTAATGGATTCTATGATATCCCTGTCTCTTCTCTTTTTCGTGATCTCCCCATGTGATGTTAAACATGATTCTCTTGTGCGCGTTGCATGGTTTTCAGTTTGATAGTCACTTTTTTGATTAGGTTCAATGTTTCAGTTTCATAGGTGACTATCAGGATATGTTAGTTTTACACCTTTCTTTTTCAGACTAATGTAATTTTCTTGTTCTTAAAGGTTTAGCTTGCTCTACCAAAAATTTGCCATCCTAGAGTGATTCTTACATGTCATAGATATGTATAATTACAGTGTAATTCTTTCATGTATGCTTATGCATGTTTTTATAAATGCATAAATTTCTAAGATATGTTTATATATATATATATATATATACACACACACAAACATATTAGTTGGTAGTGTTTTTCAAGTCATTTCAGGTCCTAAGTCAGCAGGGGCTGTATGTGATGATTAGTTGGATTACAATGTATCCAAAGGTATGAATTTGGTTTAAAATGAGGGATGAACAAAAAAAACAAAAAAAACGATGATTGCATGTAAATCATTATATATATATAAGATTATTCTACTGACATTTGTTACATTTCACCTCTATCAAAGTGGTAACTTTAAATGAGACAATATTCAAAATATCTATTCATTTTAAGCAATAATGTTATGTTATGACAACACATGAGTGGCAAATGCTAAGCATTTCAAAATTGTATAGAAACTGTAATGCTTAATTGGATTTCTATTCAAAAAATTAGGAGGCATGAACAAAGGTTACAGACATTTTGTAAACATTTGTTCAGAAATAGTGGACTTTTTAGGGGTGATGTTTTTGTTTTACTTAATGGCTAATTATTGTGTATGTGTGTGGTTCCTTTTTGGGTGAGGGAATTAAGAAGCGTTTAGCTTGCTTCAAATTGTATATGATTTTGTTCATAGATTGATATTTTACATTGCTTCAGTATTAATATGGATAAGTGAGGGAATATGTTGAAAAATCCTGGTCTTTGTTCAATCGATCTACATTCTAATATTAAAGCTGATATTCTGCATTTACTCCAAAATCTCTAAAGAAAAAAAAAGCACAAAACAAACAAAAACAAACTTAATTACAAACATCGGAGAGCATTAACATTAGATGACAGCCTCAATGCCCTCTTCAACCATTGTAACAGAATGGGTGATAATTTTAACCTGCGAAAAAGCAGACAATCAAAAGAAAACAAATAAAAGGGGTCTATACAAGTGAAAGAGTTGGGAACTTCTTTCCATACAAGTAGAATGTATATTCCAGAGCATCCAGTAAAAATGGTTGCTCAATAAAATACAGGGACTGGATGAAAAACATAATAGTTGAGGTAAGAATGGCTGACAGTGGAGTTTTTGTCCAGTTTGACAAAGCAATTAGCTTAGAAACCGATATTCAACAAAATCTATATGGAACATCTGTAAATGTGTAAATTGTAAAGAACAAGCCCACATTTGCCTATATTCTTTTTAACCTGAATAAATGCACAAATACATACACCAATGGTTCCTAACCTTATCATGACCAAGAACCCTTTTTATTTAAATGAATTTGTCCAAAAAACTCAATGAATGTTCAAAACTCTTCCCAAAATTATAGACAAGAAAGACTTGCATCTCATGTTGCTAATAGCTTTTTTTATGCAAGCGAAGAAATTTACATTGCAAAGAATAACATTACCAGTAGTAAAATACCTACATTAGACTGAATTATAAGCACCATTTTTTACAACTTATTTAATGATGAAGTTCTTGTGTGAGAAAAAAAAAGGAGAAAACAAGAAACTTATTGGAAATGCTTCCTTATCAAGGGAGAAAAAAAAGGTGATTGTCTACAGTTTGTTTGTTTGCTTGTTTCGCTCTCTCATGCACAACATATTTTTGCCCACAATTTTCAACTTTTCTCTCAATAGAGCAGTGAATTGCCATATATCCTGGCATCAAGAATGCTCCAGCGTCAAGGACACATCCCAATTTTGACTTACAACATTTCAGAGTAAAAGAATGAAAATCGGATAAGCCTATGGAAATAATAACATTTTGGCCTGTAGCACACAGTAAATTTGAGATTTATTTCTGGAAACAAGTAGCGTCTTCAACATTTTAGTTCTCCAAATGGCCTTTAGGATAGAAGCTGAAATAAATGTACATCAGTTTTTGTCAAACCACTCAAAGACTGGAGTTGACTTTGTTTTACCACTATAACAAGAAAAATCCTCACCTAATTAATTGTTCTTAGAAACCTGTTTTGGGGAGTGATTTTTATCTTGGGTTTTAAAATTATTTTCTGGACAAGTTGGGTGTGAAAAAGAGAGAGAAACAAAAGGTCCATAGTAGTTTATGCTCACAATCTTTGAAATTTATTCAATACAAAAGTTGCAATAATCATCCTCAGTTGGGATAGAAATAGGGGTGGAGATTGACTGCAGCAGCCAGGCTTATATATTGGATATATAGTTCTGTGTAAGAACTGAAATAGTAAAATTAGTATAATTTCATGAAATAGAACTTGTCATACAGTTTAATCCTGGTTACAAATCATTAAAGTTTTCATCTTAAGACATAAAAGCGCTTATAAATTTCTCTAGGCTGGCTGGTTCGTTTGCTCAGTCACAAGAAAATTGGAGAATGATTTTATGTATTCATCATGCATTTTTTCTACAAACTAAAAAAAACAGGAAAGAAAGACAATATGTCTGCCTTCTGACCTTCTCTACCAATACCTCACCATCTCTTTCCTTAGACTTTACTCTCCTACTGCCACTATGCAAAATATTTAGGAAACATTTTTTATAGCAATAAAAAGATTTAAAAAATGAAAGCATAAATCTGTTTTTCTCGACAACCTAAGCTAAATTCACCAATTTTCTCTCTGTTTTAATTTTAATAACATTTTTTTTAAATTAAAAGAAAAAATCCTCATTTTGTTTGAAATTTATGCTAAAATATATATTGGTCTAATTTATCCATACATAAATAATCCAGTCATTTTTAATGGGTACAATGCTAGTTTTATGGTAACACTTTCTGGAAAACAGAAAAAGGACATATCAAAGCTCTATCTTTCTCATAGCCAATAGCGTTAAGGAAACCGTTACTGGCATACAAAAATGAAAGAGTGCTGGTGATGCTGTACAAGTTTCCTTTCTCATTGTCCCTTTCCAAGCATCAATCCCCAAACAGGATGATTGTCCTTTTAAAACCAAGTAAAGAAAAGCTTTTGATTTTTGTTACATCCTCATTCCAGGATATTTTTAAAGCATAAATTTAATTTGGCCATGTCTCAGCTAGCTTGTTAAATTGAAAATGCTATCTACTTGTTAATCAAATTCATCTCTTTTTAGGTATGCATATATGAGATAAAAGCATGGAGTTAATAGGATCATTCCACCATTAAGCCAAGGGAGGGGGCTATTCGAAAACATCACCCGGGAACCCTCTATACAATGGATGAGTGAAAACATTCCAGCCAAGCTGTACCTATTTGTCTGGTCACCTCAGATACATGCCATGTAGTATAATCCTGAGAGAAAGGATGTAGTATTCTAATTCCAGACACTTTCTGTCAATTGCTGCCTTTTGTTGGTCTAATTGGAAGTAATACTCATTCAAATCAATAATTTGGATATTTTGAGTATGTTGGCTATCTTTCATATTGTATGATGTTGATGATTCTCAAGTAATGTCTTCATTTGATTGCTATCAACCTTAATCGGTCTACCTAACCCTGGAGCATCATTCAGCAAGAAATCTTTAGCAAAGAACTTTTGAAACCACTTCTGACCATTTTCAATCATTCACAGCATATTTGCCATAGACTGCATAAATTGTTTTTTTTGGATGTTTGAGTTGCATTTTTACCTTTCTTAAAATAAAAAAGCATAATATGCTGAAAATACCGCTCATTTTCTTCCATCCTCAATATTAGAATCAATAAATAAAAATATGCAATTTTTTGAAAATACATTGATATGAATGCTATCACAGCAATAAAAAGCAATCTTTTTGAATGAATTTAGTTGAGGCTGATCACTACTAATGCCATCTAACAGCAAAAGAAGGGAACCTTTAGGTCAATTTAACATTATGTTTGGGTATTGGATCATTACTTGTTTGTTCAACTGGAATTAAGCAATGTATATTTTCCTCTCAATGAATTTTACTCTAAAAAATTCCCTACAAGTAATGAGCAATGCTATACAGTAGACCTCTACTAATCTGGCATCGTCGGGACTGGAGGAGTGAAAATGTCAAATCACAGAAGTATTGCTCCCAAACAATAATTGATCACCTCATCATACCTTCAAAATATTACGCAAATGAGAACAAGTTAGATAAAAGAACAGAAACAATAGAAGAAAAGCAGGTAAAAATTTAATGAAGAAATGTGCTAAAGAGGCCCAGATGAACCTTGTCTTTAATCAATAATGTACAATGTTTTCATTTCACAGCATGAAATGCACTTCCTTCATTCACAGGAGTCATAACTGGGGTTAAATGAGAGCAAATGATATTAATAAATGCTAGGAAACAAGTAGGAATCACTTGCCTGTGTTTACAAAAGCTTGTTAAAAGGTAAAGAGATTCAGAGCAACCAAATAAATGAGCAGCAGATTCGTGCATTACTTTGGCAAATTTGAAATCAGTGCTGAATTAATGAGGGTTTACTGTAATTCTTGAATTTTATTGATAAGAAATAAATAATCTTATAATTTAAAACATTTGTAAACTATTTCCTGGTAGATTTATGTTCCATCAAATCAATAAGGTTTCTGCCAAGTTATACACATTGCCCTTTTATTTGAAGTTTCAAAATAAAACAGTTTTCAGTTATTTTAAAGCTATGTAATACTACAGAAGATCTATATCCTATCAAATATTGAAGGACATTACCATATTATAGGCATTGTTTCTCATTTATCCAAACAATTAAAAAAACATTGTGCAAGGTATGGTTGGACTATTTTC
The DNA here is from genome assembly GCA_963457665.1 of Thysanoteuthis rhombus. Taxonomy (NCBI): domain Eukaryota; kingdom Metazoa; phylum Mollusca; class Cephalopoda; order Oegopsida; family Thysanoteuthidae; genus Thysanoteuthis; species Thysanoteuthis major. Next base: position 16,205,599 of record OY735219.1, on the reverse strand, counting down.
CTTGTCATTTTTATCCATTTATTCATGTTTTGGTTGTGTACTCTTCAGCCTTCATCAGGTGTTCTTAGTTCATTGAAAGTACATGGCCAAAATGTTGTGAATGAATGAATATGTAGACGAGGAAAATAGTATGACTATATCATTGTTACTGATTAATACACCCTGTCTAACAAAATTCGGACAAGAATAATCAAAAAACAATTTCAAATTATGAGTTTGTTCCTCAACATCACTTACTCAAATTGGAAACTATGAAGACGGAGACATAATTGGATTTTCATACATAATTCAATATTTGTAAGATGAGATGTCATTTGACATTCATTTCAACTAATATTCTTGTCTTTGAGTACAGGCTGAAGTGATGCATACTATTCAATTCTATGATGACAATTGAAGAAGAATTACTTTTTGATGAAAATATCAACTGTCAAGAGAGTTTTTTTCAGTTTTTAAGTGAGTGCGGCTGGCTGGCATATATGTACCATATAGATAGGCCACACCAATAGAGCTAGTTGGTTAAATATTCAAACATTTACTCCTTTATTGTCTAGAAAAATAAATCTTTTTGTTTTTTGAAAATCTCAAAAACTTTTCAGAAGTGGTCCTATTTGCAATGTAAATTCATGCTAAATTCATGTCAGGCAGCATTCATACTTGTCTTAAAATTAGGACTTTTTCCCTAGCAAGAGAAGAAGCTCACTTATTAATTACCTCTTCTCCAATTTTTCCATTTGATCACCTCCAAAAACAGCGTGTTGGTTACAATTGAGTCACTAGCTAACTTTTACTGTGATATGGGGAAAGTGTGGAACAGTTGATAGTAACAGTAGGTGACATTTTAGTAAGTTCAGAAGTGAAAGATACAGGGTTGCAAGATTTGTCTGGATAGAGAGCTAATTTGGGCTTTATCTCCAAGACTTACCCAACACAGGCATTAGAGTAGCATCAAATTTTGAAATTAAGTGAGTCTGGATGAGTCTCGGAAATAAAGCTTGGATTATCTTTCCCTCTGGCCAAATCTGACAACCCTGTTAATTAATACTCGAACTTTGTCTTCGATGCAGCTGGGAAGAAATAGTAACATCAAGTCTAGCTTCCTTGATCTTCTTTTCCCTTTTTATTGAGATCTCAAAGTAGCCACACCTTGTTTCGAATTCCAGAGATGATATGCGTAGGTATACAAATATAGAGTAGATAGTTGTCTTTCATTGTTCAATCTACTTTGTTTACAGCATTGCAATGACTAATAAGCAAGACAAATTGACAACAATTACCGAATATTGATCTTTTTCTGCCTTGTAAGTCAAACAGTTCTTAGAATAGCAAAAATTTGATGTTGAAACCGAATCAAATAGGTCAAAAGAATTTGTAAGAAATTAACTGACCCAAAGAAAGAGTGATTAAAGAGAGACATAGAAAGAAACCTGTTATCTCAATAAGAAGGAGGTAATACAAGAGAGAAAGTATTGATAAGATAGAAAGATATGATATACAGAGTGGGCAAAGAAAGAAGAACATATCTTTTTTTTCATAGTCACAGTACGTCATATTATTCCATTTTAAAAATTCAAATCTCGAGATGAAAAATTAAAAATTACAAAAAAGAAAGAAAGCAGATTATAGCGTTTATAACTAATGTATACACCTCATATATATTTTGATCTTTTTCATTTTCCAATGAATTATGTTGCATTTTGGATGATATTTTTTGTTTTAAGCAATGATTGTTCATTTTTATTTCAGATGGATTAACTTGAAAAGTCTATTGGAAGCAAATAGTTTTGTTACAGGTACAAATGTTGCCAAATGCTGTCAAAAACTGTACATGCATCACATTTTTTAACAGTCTGTTCTTTTTCTTTCTAACCTTAGCTGCAATTTGTATATACTGGGGCAGTGCCCATTCTAAAGGTGCATGTTTGGATGGACCAGACTTTATGGTGTGTGGAGCAGCCCATTATAAATAAATAAATGAAAAATAATTTTCTATCTGGTGTACAAAACAATGGCTTCAAAGTATTTTAGTTACTTCTCTTCAGTGTTGCCAATTTAGATATTTTTTATCTAAATTCAGATAATTTTTAAAGTTTAATTAATTTCATTACAAAACTGCAATCTATCTCTTCAAGAGTCAGATTCGACACAAAATGGAACACTGCTTGCACATCTGGGCAGGCTCCACCAAGTAGGCGTTATCTAGCCTTGATAGGAAGCAGAATTGAGAGTGTGGATTCGTTGCAATACTTATTTCTCAAACCACTCTCCCATCGACACGATGTAGCAAACCTGGCACATCTCTATTGCTATTTTCATAGAAAGTGTTCAGAGGAGTTTCATCACCTGGTTTTACCAGTAAAAAATTTTTTAGTCAGAACACGATTTGCTCTCTCAAGTGAATTCCATCCACACTTTCTAACCATTCAACACATCACTTAAACAGCTTCCTCTCCTGAACAGCTGTTTTGTAGAAAAAACTCACAAATGTGCTTTCCAACTGGATATAAAATCCATTTTCTCAAATTCAGGGTCAGTAAATATCTTATGAACCTGTAATTAGAGTTGAGAAGAAAAAACTGCTGATTCCAAAAACTTTAAACTAGACACTATATTGCCCTATGTTCTGACAAGTATATCTGGTGGATATCAACTTTGTACAATGGCCAGTTGTCAAGTGATCACAGCGCACACGTACACAGATTTCTTTAATTGCAGTCAGATGTTGTATATAATAATTTCAACCAAGGGCGTGTGGGCTCAACAAGAGGTCAAAACAATTTATTTTTGTTCAGGGGTACCTTAATTCTCTCCATGAAATCCTCAAAAGAAGAAGAAATCAAGCAAAGAATCACTCTAGGATTGCAAGCCTTTGGTAGAGCAAGCTTAACCTTCAAAAACAAGAAGATCCTATTAGTCCTAAAAAGAAGGGTTTACAACCACTGCATCCTCCTGATTATTACTTATAGAGCAGAAATATTGAACCTAACCAAGAGACAGACCCACAGACTAAGAAGCATCCAGCATGCACAGCAATGCCAGCAAAAGAGAGTTGTGGCAAATCCTGGAGAAGGTCTATGTCCAACAATGGATATTACAAAACTGATGATGATAATGACCTTAATTCAATATCTCTGGCCACAATGCACTGTTTCAGCTACCTAGGTCACAAAAATAAACAGAATCAAGTTATAATATCTTATATATATATATAGAGAGAGAGAGAAAGTGAGATAGATGGAGATCAGATCATTATTATCAGGGTAAGAATGGATACAGACCCCACACTATATTTTTTTTGTTGTAATTCCCAAAACTAACTCGCTAAAAACATGTCTCGAGGTCCTATTAAAAAAATTAATGTCTTCCGATGAATTAGGGATCTTGGTCGAAAATCATTTCATTTTCTTCTTGAGGCACCTTTTGTTTTCTTTTTCAAATGTCAAAAAAATATACTTAACTGTAACAGGGTTGCCAGATTTAACAAGAAAGGGAGATAATCAAAGCTTAATATCTGAGGCTTGGCAAACACAGGCATTTGAATCATGCAAATTTAGAAATCAGGTGAGTCTGGAGGCAGAGATTCAATATCAGCCCTTTGAGACTGGTTTGCTATTCCAATATGTACATTGAGAAAGTTTCTGGGATGAAGCTTGTATTATCCTCCTTTCAGGCCTAATCTGGCAACCCTGTCTGTAATCTTCTTTTCTATAATCTAACTACATTTGAAACTAGAAGTAAAAAGGTTGTGCAGTGCCAATTTCAAAGTGTGAAGAATCTGCTAATCTTCAAAATGAACATTCAAAATAATGGCTTTCATCTTGACTCATACAGACTACTGCTACCAGTGGTAAATATGCAACTGACTCAGCTACTAAGCAGGTTGGTGTGCGTGTATGAGAATATACAATTATGAGTATCATTGTATCTTCAAGACACTTGATATTATTAACTGCATACAAGCTAAAGTTGGCTGCAATACTCTGGTATCTATCTGGTATGCAAGAAGTTTCTTTGATATTCACATAATCTGCTTGTATAAGTATCCACAAATGATTCTTGAATGCCAGTGAGCAGAGGAAGAATGTACCAAACGTCAGAGTGTGAAATCCTCCCAGAACACCTGCTGTAACATTTTACGATATTTAGGTCACTTGCTTCAGTGTCATTTATCTTGTTAATCTTTCAATGTTTACTGCCTATAATTGTATCTTTAAACTATGACAAGGCTTGGGGTACTCATGACTGGTTGGGTTAAAATAGCTTTTACAATAATATTGGAATCTTAAAAAATCTGGAGTCACAGCGAGGTTACACTATATGTGTTTGTTTCTATGTACCAACCACTACTGATGTTTATGCATTAGGATGAAAAGTATTTCCATTTTTCCACAAATGTAACTTGTTTTTCTCATATTACAAAAAGATTTTGTTTTTCTACCCGGTTCTGTTGCCTCATTGTTTTAAAATTATTAAAAAAATGGAAAATATGGAGAGTTGTTAAAAATTGATAGAAAAATAAATTTCATTTTTGGTTGCAATGAATACAGTTATACTGAAATATATATTTGTAGAATTAATCCATCTGAAAATAATCCCATCATTCTTAATGGGTACAATGTTAATTTTCTGAATGTTGACTTTTAAATTCATGAAATTTATGAAGGGAAATAACTGCTAATGGAAATTATATCCCTTTGACCATTTGATGAATAAAAATTTTTCTATTCAATTCACAGACTTATTCCATTAATTTCAATTCTATTCATTAAAGAGTTCTACAGTCTATACAAGTGGTTACAAGCGGCTCATGAATTTTTGTGTTAAGTTATACAGAAGAGAAAAGACAAATATAACGGAGATAGAAAGGAAGACAGGAGGGAGAGGAGTAGATAATTGTTAGCAACTTTCTGTTTTCTTGAATCTGTAGCTTGATATTTTTGCCTGAGATTAAACTTCAGTTCTTGATTCGATTAACTAAATCTCAACATTATACATAAATGTATGTATCATCACTCTCCACTAGTCACAAGGTTATGTACACATGAGCAACAAAGGCCTGTCAAAGCTTCTGCTTGCAGCGTTTGGTATTTCCCAATGGCCATCCATTTAGGTACTGACAAGGCTCAACATTGCTTTACTTCAATGATCCTATGAGAATCAGTCTAATATCTTTAAAGAAAAGTCTTTGGTATGACTCGGCAATAGATTGAACACAGCCTGGAGGCAAGAATTCTACCATTAGGCTACAGTGATCGGCACTAACACAACCAGTTATGAAAAGATATTTCTAACATTGTATCTCAGTATCTAAATGTACAAAATATATGAAAATGACATGGTTTTCACAGTTTCACTCAGGCTAGAAATGGAAGTACATAAATCTTAAAGGGAATCATTATTATCCTTGCTATCGAAAAAGAATAAAAAAGCCTTCATTTGCGATATGATAAAATACAAAAAAGATTTGGAGAAATGTCATTATTCCTGCCTATCTGAAGGCAGAGTCAATGACTTCCGATAAAATGAAAATGGCTGAACTTGGCCTTTATCTCAATTAATCATGTCAAGAGCTGAGTATCCTACTATAATTCACCAAATGTCTGTCTGTATCTATTAATGTGACAGTGTAACCCAGGAACCATACCATATATGTCCTACTGCAAATACAGTACAAATGTGTACAGAAGGAGACTCTAGGCATACTTATAGCAAGTTGTTTTTTTTAATTTTTTCGACAAAATACTGTGAGGTCGGTGTTGACTCTCGCACTAATAATAATGATTTCCATCTATCTTATTATAATTCACCTATCTTTTGTTAAATACCCCCAGATATTCATTTTAAATGTGATCTAAATTTTCATGATGGTGATGATTTCCATAAAGCATCATTCAATAAATACATAGTTCAAATCAATCCCTTATTGGGACCCTTTCAATGGATCTCTTTATTTGGCTTTGTTCTCTCTATTTTTTTGAAGACTTCTATTTGGTTCCTTTGTGGGCTGATACAAACAAGAAAATATCTAAATATCAAAGTTTATTCAATGGACTGGAGAGGAAAACCATATTGATTTCTCCATGAAGCATTTTACTATAAGTTCGTGGTATGCAGCAGTTCGTACTTTAGTTACAGTAAATATTTGACCTCTGATATCAACTGTCATCACTTCCTAAGTGAGAATGCAGTGAAGTTTTACTTGGACAGGGACAATTGAAATGGATTCTCATTTTGATTCATGAATGCAAGGATAGCCCAAACCTTTTGTTCTCCTGTGGCTATATCTGATTTACTGAGGGAACTGGTAGTTATTGCACTCAAATCCCTGTATAGATTACTGATGGTAAGCATTTCATAGTAGATCAGCTCCCACATGGCCTCAGAATTCTTCTTTCTCATGCTTTCAATGATGCTAGAAGACCTCTCCTGTGACCAATTGATAGTTTGTTCCAAGGCCATGTAAGCTCCAACTGACTTGGAACATCCTGGTGATCCTTTCACCTCAAATTTGCCTTCTTGGACCGCTAGGTGTATTTCTTGCACATATCCTCTAAATACAAGCCATACATTGCAGATTGCCTGAAGATAAAAATCCCAATTTCCCTCACAGTCATTCTACATAAGGTTCTCCATCTGAATATTAGATCAATGAAGGTGTCCCAATACTTGAATGTTTCAGGGTGGCTTCAGCGGAATAAAACACCTCTTTCTAATGCAGAATTTCAGGTGTTACGGTCTCTTTTTAATGCTAAAAATATGCTCAAGTCCACCTATGTTTTGTTTAATGCATATATGTATATCATATATTTAGTCTAAAAAGCTTCATAACTTTGAACACTACATATTAAGAAACTTTTTCAAAAATTTGTGTCACTTCAGTCATTAATTTCCTTAATATCTGTTAATGTAATTTATGTGATTTTCTTTGTTTTTTTTTAATGTTTCATATTTACTTTGATATTATTGTACTATGTACAAATTTTCTCTTGTTTACCAAGTAACCCTTTCGGGGATTTGAAAATAAAATAGTTATATATTGATCAACACTGATGGGGAGCCATGTTGCAATTTTCATCTTTAAATCCCCTGAGACAGTTACATGGTAAACAGCTGATGATCTCAACAAGAGAAAAAAACTTTGCATGCAGTACCATAATGTCAGGGTCCTTGCAAAACATAAAAAACACTGAAGAGAATTACATGAGTTACATTAACAGATATTGGCAAACAAGTGACTGAAATGTCATACAAAAATTCTTTCTTTTATGCATTAAATGTTTGAAGTTGTAAAGTTTTATACATATTTCAATAGGATGATTTCTAATTATTCCATACATCAGAATGTAAAAACTTTATTTTTCAAACAATAAGTGGATTTCTGTCTAAGAGGGGTGAAATTTTCACTTATTGTTGAGTACTACAGCCTTTTGACTTTCAGTGACCCAATTTGAATATCAATTTGCATGAAAATTATTATACTTAATATAGTACTTTGATACTAACATTTTTAAGTATAATTTGTTGTTCTTTGACATACACTTCTGAAGATATTGAATCTTCTGATATTCTTCCAGATTGGAAGGTGTGGCTTATCATGCCATTAGTGAGAGGTTACAAAAAGTCTATCCTCACTATTTTGTTAGTCTCAAAGTTTTTCTTTAGATTCTTGAACTAGACCATGTGGCATATTTTATGCACATGGGAGCCCCCCCCCCTTCTCCCTTGACCAATGGACTAATTGCCTTTAAAGTTGATAAGAAAAATCTTATTGCTTTTTCATGACAATAGAGCTGAAAATTTGATAAGTTTTTCTTATCTTGACCTTGGGTTTTTTAATTTCAAAGATGCCCATTTCACACCTTTCAACAAAATTTGATTGAAATATATTGAGAACTTTTGAAAATATCAAGTGGTGCGGGAATATATAACTATGATACTGGGATGGAAAAGATTCCTGGACCTGCCACAAAATTCAGTCACTCCTCCCAACAAAATTTCATTGGAATTCATTGAGAGCTTTTGGAGATATTGTGTGGACAGACAGAAAGACACATGTAAATTTATCTATAAATGTATCCTGATGAATGCATTTTATTTGTTAGAAAATATTCCATATGGTTCAAAACTGCAGTGTTGGAGTCCTATTATAATTCAATGCGATTTTTTCAGCTCATTCTTAGTTACATTAATCTGTATAGCAATACCATAACCGTACTGTATCAAAATCCACTTTATTCAAAACTACACCTATTCAAGGTATACGTATACCTCTTCCAACTAGATTGGCAGAGGTAAGAAAGTAATTTATTGCAAACATATTTGAACTGGAGTGACCTGTTTTTGGCTGATCAAAGTAAGGTTTACGTGGGCTGACCACACCTAAGAGATACCAATTGCCATTCAACTCTGCACTCTGGTGCTGCTGGCATGATAACAGAAAAGGGTATTGATTGCTTGAACCAATCAACCCTTACTCAGAGGCATAGCTGAAGAGAGGGAGTGGGACTATTTGGAAACAACACGAGCCCTCAATGGGGTGGGGGGAAGCCTCATAAATAGTAGTTCATCTATTGCATTTCTACTGACATAACAAGAGTATGTTTGTACATGAATTGCATAAATAAGAACTCAGCTTTTGGGATTGCTTTTTTGCCAGTCAAATGATAATGCATGTCTTTTATTATAAATTTCTTTTTTTCATCAAATCTCACTAAATGTTGGGGTGGGGGAGCTCCTCAGGGAGCTAATTCACTTGGGTCCCTGAATTTCTTGCTATGTCACTGCCCTTAATTGATACTTGTCTGTAGATTAAACCAGGTAACAGCTGTGTACGCCTTTGGAACAAGAGGAAATTGAAATAAAGCCATTGGCTGTATGTTTGATAGAAAAATAATTTATCTCCTGGCAGCTGTGCAAAAAATGCTGTTTTTTTTTTAAATTGAAGGAAAATCAGGTTCTTGTAGATCAAGGTTCTTCAAACTTTTCAAAACGCAACACAGTTCAATCATATGTAATAAACTTATGACCCAGTGACTTTTATAATGTACAAATGTGTAATAGCAGCACACTTATCTAGCATAAGCAGAAATGTAATATGATATATGATTTTTTAACAGTATGAGATATATAAATATATGCATACATAAAAATTCCCCTCTGTATTGCGTTATCCACAACCTCATATTCTTGGCACAGGGTTCTGAAGATGCAGCAGATGCAAATGTCTCTCTTATACTTGTCCCATTTTCACCTTCAGGCCTGCCTGTCAGCATTTCTGTCAAAAGGAGGCTTCAATGATAGAGAAGCAACTCCACTTTTTTTTAATGAAAAAGCATCCATTTTATCTCAGGCTGAGGGCATGAACTTGATACAATAGAAAAAGATTCAATTGACACTACTCTCCAAGTCTAAATGCTATTTAACTAGTCGTTTCAAATGCATAGATGTGTAGAAAGTACTTGTACTGTGCGCTTATGGGTTATGTCTTGCCTACCTCTCTTCTCCCTCCCCTCCTTGGGTTCTCTCATTGAACTTCTGTTGTCAATTTTTAAACCTTGCCAAGGCTACTCTTACTGTTATTCTTTAATAGTTTAACAAGTAAATTGTAGATGACAGAAGTGATAGTAATATACAATCGTATTTAAAACTTGTATTACTTCATTGTTATCAATACTTTTCTTATATTGTTTATTTATTTCGAACCTACTAACCTAGTATGCTGTTGGACCCATATTTTGAAGACAACTGTTATAGATGGTTAAAAAACATACACAGTAATTCTGTCCTTGGTTTATAGTTATGAAATGCAATAAGATATTTGCAATACCTAATTACAAGTGTAGACATGATAAATCATTTTCTTAACCCCCCCCCTGTTTTTGTATACAAAAAAGGGGTTGCATAAAAAACACTCTTTTCTGTTCTGAACCTAAACATAACACTATGAAGCTGTAATGAGGTGAAAAATCCAAATTTCAGAATTTGATTCTTAAAATCGATTCGAACTAAAAGATTTTTTTCCCAAAAATACAATGAATTCATGGTATTTGATAGATAACATTACATCAGTAAAAATACCTTGTCATGTTAAATTATGCAAAATATATTTCTAAGACTTATTATCCATAACATAAACCTGAAACTTAAATTTTGAATCTTAACTTTTTTTAGTGTAAAGAAAATAGTCTCATGAAAGAAGAAAACTATCATGAAGTTTGTATCAATCAATACTTGGCTGGAATTTACTGAATACCCAGAAGAAACCATGATACAAAAAGATGACATTTAATTTATCAGTAATTTTAATTTATTCTTAACATTACATGATGTATAGTAACGCAGTATCTTTATTATAATTTTGAATATTTTTTTTTTACCATTATCATTTTTACTTGTTTTTTTTTTAAAAAAATCACAATTTTGACTCGGTCCATAATTCTAGGGCATCAAGTAAACCGCTGTAGGATTATGGTCAGAGTGAAGGTTGTGATGAATAAGCAACTAAAAATTAGTATGAAGGTGAAACAGTCGAAATTAATAGAAATATTGTGCATCAAGAGAATGTAGAATGCTTTCATTCTCATAAAATATCAAATATTTGCATGCAATAGATCATAACCTTCTTTTAAACATTGAATAAACTTAAATCTGAAACTTGAATTATTCACGGACAAAAATTTAAAAGAATTAAAATTTATTTTTGCTCATGAAATTTATTCTAAAAAAACCTTTATCTTTATTTATAAGTTATACCTAGAATAAAAATTTTAGGTCTTGACTTTTTTTTCATAAAATAAAGATTTCTTAGGTTTTATGTTATCTTGATGAATTGCATTTGTAACTTACATTTTGTATTTTTCGTCCATATCTACCGGCCTACTTAAAAACTACTCAACATAACCCCATGATGTTCTTAAAAGGGGTGATCAATTTTGGTAAAACTGATCCCTTAATTTCTAATGACATGATGAAAGAAAAATTTGCTAGTTCTTTTTTTAAATCGATTTTTGAAATAAAATTGTGATATTCAGCTGCATTTATTATTCAAGAAGAAGCATAGGAATATCACAATGTTTTTTTTAATGCAAGTCATATCACAGTGTTTATTAGTTTTAATAGGAATATTGGCCAGAATAGTAAATTATTTGAAGAAAAAAAAAAAAAAAAAAAAGATTAGGGTGAAGGCAAAAAATTTGAATCCCCAACCCAGGGACAAGTAGCATTTTTTGTAATATATTTTTTAAAAAAATATATAGGAGTTCAATAAAATATAATAATTTGAATTTTCAATATATTCTCATAAAACTAAGATAATAAAATGAAATTAAAAAGTGGTTTTCTTCAAAGTCCATTGTGTTTCATCTGAAAACCTGAGATATTACTACTAAACTATCACTGCCCTAACTGACCCAATTGTAACCAGGAATACCTTGAATTGTGTAGTTTTGATTAGAGTGGGTTTTGATATATCACGGTAAAGGTATTGCTGTACAAATTAATTTTATTGACATTAGCACTGACCCTCACTTCTTTTCATTAGCCCCTTCTATTAACCCGTACCTTTTTTCAACACCATGCTTCCCCCTCTTTAACACATGTAGCCTTTCTTGATATAAGGCTCCCATTTTTTTTTTTTACATCAATCCCCTTTTTTATCATTAGCCCCTCATCCGCCTTCCTTGGACATCAACTCCACATTTTTTTCAACATTTACCTACCCTTTAAAAAAAAATTAGGACTTTTTCAAACATTTTGCCCCCACCCCCTTTAAGTAAATGCCACATTCTTAAATTACCTTCTCTTTTTAAACATAGGACCCTTCGCCCTTTTTTTTTCAACATTTAGCCTTTCTTTATTCTCAAAGTGTAAAAAAAGAGTGGTTGTACAATACCCTTTTTTTTTTATCAATTAATTATTATCAATTATTTAATTTAGTCTTGTAGATCTTGGATAATTGAAACATGCGACTTTAACAGCAAGCAAAGAAGAGGGGACATAACTTCACATAACTGAAGACTTCAATTTGTGTCAGGAAGTAAAAACAGAAATGGCTGAACAATGGATCAACAATCATCTACTTGTTTAATAGGCAACAATATACTTTTTGTGAGTAACATTTGTCAAGGAAGACAACTATTAAATGCTATTTGTAGAGTCGTCTCCCTTTCTCTTTTTCTTTTTGCAAAAGCAGAAAAAAATTGGATTCCTTTCATTCCAACATGAACAAGAAAATGCAGAGCAACATAGGCTTTTGATGATGAACAATGTTGAACACCTGTTTCCATCAATGATCTTACTGTGTATTTTGAAATTTCTATGTATGATACCCTTACTTTGTGTCCATCAGGTTAGTAGGTTATATTCAGGTGTTGTCATAGAAACATGGCCTGTGTCCATAAGGGTTTTTTTTTTTACTGAGAATCGAATTAGCTTCCCTCTTCCTTCAACATTTGTCAAGAACAACTATGAGTGGTGAGTATCAAGTGTTACATAGCATGTTGAACAGGAATGGAATAGACATCACTCCCCAAGTGTTGTGTTTTAGACTTTTCAAAAAAAAAAAAAAAAAATGAAACAGTATTTGTATTGTTAATAGGGAATTAATCTACAATTCTTTCTTAGAATATTAACTAATGCTAATCATGAAACACTTACAAAATTCTTTTTTTAATAAAATTTTGCAGGTTATCTCCAAAGATGAATAAAATATGGATAATGACAATGATTAAATTTGAATATAAGTATGTAGACCCCCCTCCCACACACACAATACACTAAGCGATAATCTGATAATGGTCTTTAGTTGAAAACTAGAGAATATGAATAAACATACAAGTATAAAACAGATATAATAGTAATAAGAAAAGGTCTTGGCAAGCCCAGTTCAAATTCCAGCTGGGACAATTTGGGTTGACTTTGCACTGATGCCCTTGGGTAAAAGCATGAATACGCCCCATCCCAATAGTGCAAGATGAAATGAGTGATGTCACTTCATATGCTTGTCACCTCTAAGTCTATTTCACATATTGTAAACGGGCCAAGTAAGTAGTAATGTGATATGTGGAGTCTGCGTATGGGCAATAGGCTTGTCTAATAATAAAAGACAGGCATCCAAAGAAGACATCACATAAAGGACAAAGTGAAAGTTCAAGGCGTGGGATTAGAGAACGTGCAGAACGGATGCACTAAGATACATTACTGGCATGTACACTCACACGTACACACAATCTCAATTTTTCCCCACAAACACATACCTGCACACAAGGCAGTTACTTTTTACTAAGCATCACTTAGTTTTGGCACAAGGCCACATCTATAGGGCAGCCTAAGAGAATGGCACTTACACAAAAGAGTTGTCTTATGTGTAACAGGAACACACGAGATTGAATTGCAAATGAGTGGCTGAAATATTACCAATAGAATTCCAGATTTGCTCACACTGGAGGGTGTGGTTAACATTATCAATCAGATGTTCAGCACTATAAATAAGATGGCAATGTAACATTCAGAGGCAGAACTGTAGAAAGGGTGAGGGAGCTATTTGAAAATGCCCCCCTGGACCCTAATGGAGTGGGCCCCTAAAATCTATATAAATAGTAGTTCACCTACTGCACTTCCACTGACATTAGGAAATAGCAAATCTTACTTAGAAGGGGCCCCTCAAGGACCCCCCCCAACCAATAAATCTCTAGCTACAAACCTGGTTACACTCAAAGATTCAGGTAAATGGTTAGAGAAAAGGATTGTGAGTAGAAAGGTTAAGAGCATTGTTCCCTCAACGCTGCATATAAGAAAATAATTATGCTGCACAGCTAAGTTGCTAAATGTGGCTAGAAGGGGAGATGATTTGAGTTTGAGACTTGCCCAACACTGGGATTGGAATCAAACCCATACCTCAAGACTCACTCGATTTCCGAATCTGAGGGTAATCCAGTGCCTGTGTTGGGTAAGACAAAGTTTGGATTATCTCCTCTTCTGACTGAATCTAGCAATATTGCTATGCACTGAAATTTTTATACTTAGCAGGATATAGGATTGAATAATTAAAAATTAAAAAATATATATATATACAGAATCAATAGTTTCTTTTACACAACACTTTTTGTTAATAGTAATCTAGCTTTGTTTTATAAACTTTGCCCCCCCCAAAAAACAAAAAAAAACAATGATTGTCTCAAAAAGTGAAAAAAAATTTCATCACACTCCACTCCTTCAGTTGCTCACAGGCTTTTTGGTGTAGTAAACACCATGAAAAAATTTGTTGGAACATTGCTTGGGAATTTTTTTCCTTTTGATTGGTGACAAAGAGAAGATACTGATTTTAAACCTAGGTATATGTACTGTCCTAAACAGGGCCAGTGGAAGGATTTCATGCACCATAGGCAAGACTTAAGATTTGTGCAAGAGTTTCAGAAGTTGTCAGATGATTTGAAACAAGAAACTTCATCCATTGTTCAACCTCACTTTCTTTTTCCATTCTACATCTGAATAAAGAGATAGCTATCAACTACAGAATAAGACCAGAAGACCATTGGCAGTTCTAGACAACCTGTGTATTATTACATTGTTACATGACCATCAAAACTTCTCGTTATCTATTATTTTAAATTGTATGATGCCCAGATGCACATCGTGAAATTTTTAAAAGCTCATATAGAAAAATAGAAAAATGCCTCATGTGCTCAATTCTTAAATTCATGTTGAAAAATTCAAATTTTGAATAAAATGGAAAAAACTTCTGATCAAAGTTACTTCCTTGAGACTTCATGTAAATTTTTTTGTTCAATTCACAGAATATTTCCATTAATTTTATTCTATTCTTTGAAGAGTTCAACCGTGTTTAGGAGCAGTTTCAAGCAGTTCATGAATTTGAGAGTTAATAATGATTTTCAAAAAAAAGGTAGTTATCATTTAATTCTGAGACCATAGGAAATAAGTACCTTAAAAACTAGATGTCATGAAGAATGTTGAAATGTAATCAGTGAAAAAATTAGTTTTTGGCAAATATTCGTGATACTTATCACCATTAGTGCGTAAGACAATTTGCTTATCAAAGAATCTGATTTATTGTAAAAGACATCATTGAGTAATAACTGTGGCAAATACTGTTCCCTTTGTTACCTCTGCCAACAGAGGTATTGCTGATGAAGGGATAAGTAACCCCCCTAGCCCAAGTATTTAGGGGGGGGCAAAAGCTTTATGAATAGCTGCTCACCCACTACATTTCTATTGATAAATCTCAATAAATGTTAGAGGGAGCCTCTCGAGAAGCCAAGCCCCCTGGGCCCCCAAATCCCTAGCTATGCCACAACAAAATTGTACAAGGGTTATGCATCTGCCTATTAGTTCACACAATAGCTCAATTAAACTCAATGATATCTGAAAAGTAAAAAAATTGTTCTATTTAGCAAAGATAAAATTGCAAGAAAAAAGACTTGCAATTGACCCCAAATTTTATCAATAGTTCTTGGGCCTATGACCTATCTTCCAAGGAAATATCATCAAAATCCAGGGAGAACTTTTGAAGATATTGTGTTCTCAAACAGATAAATATGGGTGAATACATAACCTCAGTGTACTTTCATGGGTGATAAGTTGGGCACTACTGCGTGAATCCAATACTGAAAGGGGAGACTACACATATGAGAATTTAATAGTTATCTCCTTGACAAATGTTACTGATAGAAAATACAGAACCATTGGCGGCATATTACATAAGAAGATATATAATACGTCAAAGATATATTCATTAAGTAGGTAGAAATTATGTAATTTAAATTTCAGCACATGGACTGTGTTATTTGTTGCAATTGAGTAATCAAAAGATCATAACTGGATGAAGCTACAAAAAAATATGAATCTTGAAAAGAAAATAAATTTTACAATAACTCTAAGATAAGTGACTGGTAGGTTTTTAAAGGACACTTGAAAACTTGATGCTACATACTCTTTACTCCACAGGAAGAAATTATTGTATTTACTCTAGTACCATGCAATCTCAAATATAATGCCACCACCACTTTTTACAGCTAAAAACCAGTTAATATATGTATATATAGAATCCTTTTTTTCCCCCTCAAGTATAAAGTTACCCACCAATTTTGACCCTGGTTTTATGTATCAAATTTCTAGCATTATACATGAGTAAATACAACTTGTTTTTGAAAGAACATAATCAGAAAGGAGGTTTGGGGTGGCTAGACAGATAACAGCATAAAAAATGGACTTGTTGAGCCAAGTTCAATCTCTAGCTGAGACAGTCTATGCTTACTTCACACTTTGGAAAGGCATTAATCAATCTCTCCCCTTCGCTATGGGTAAAGTAGCACAGGATAAATTGATCGATGCCACCGCAAGTACTTGTCACCTGTAAGTCGAATTCACATATTACAAAATGGGCTAGTTAAGTAGTAAAGTGATACATGGAGCCTAAAGGGGACCCCTGAGGCCATAGCCAGCACATGGGCACTACTTATAGTCAGGAAGACATTGTTTTCCAGGCCATTAAGTAAACCACATTCCATACACAGGGTCACTTCAAAAAAAGATAAATACAAAATTATCTTCATTCATTTAAATGATAAGCTAGGTGTATTCATTTGTCTTCAGTCATGCTAGCATATGCAACCAATGTTCCAACAAATATTTAGTTGTCAGTGTGTGAAAAAATATCATATAGTGCAAATTTGTTTTCAATAACAAAAGCCTGTGCACACTTGAAGTTAACATAGTAATCAGTATTCTTTCCAATGGAAATTTTACAAACTACCTATCGCATTAGAAATCTTTTGTATGTACACCAATTTCCATTGTGTGCATGCGCACACACACACACACACACACACACACACACACACACAGAGCTTAGATTCAACTCATCTATATCATCATTAAGTAAGTTATGACATGATGTCATAGTAAAATCAAAATTTCAAGTGACAGTAAAAAAAAAATGCTGAATTTACAGAATAATAAAAAAAAAAATATAAAATGTGATAAAATGATGTTTCAAATATTGAAAAAAAAAAGATAAATTTATTTACGTTTAGATTATAGTTCAAGGGAAGTAACTCGAATCTACTCGAAACATGGGTTGCGCTTCTTGGATAGGTCATTTGGTTCTTTCGATCGATGAAGTCAATACCGAGACATAGATGCAGAGCTACCTTTTATTTCGTTCTCTTCTTTCATTTTATTCTCTTCCTTTTTTTCTTCTAATTTGATTTATTTCTTTCCTTCCTGAGGTCAAATTTAAAACGCAGATAGAAAAAATAGGATTGACCGCTATGTAAGATCAATAAAAAGACAGCTATCACCGTCCACTGAATCTATCCCTGCCACATTGCTAATGGAATATTTTGATGCTAGAACTATCCCTGCAGAAACAGAAGAATCACTGTTCAGGGAGATACTTTTTCATCCTATCCACTTCTTCATACAACTATAATTTTCAAACTTGAGCAAAACGTATGACAGAGAGTTTGTTTATGTTTCTCTGTCCATAAGCAATGAACTCTTCCACATAAGATATTTTCTTTAGCAAAATTGTTTCCTTATCAACCATTTGAAACAATAAAATCTTCCATTCAGATAATGAACTGTCTTGCTGGAGGAAATCCAGTACTTCGCTTTTTAAAAAAAAGGAATATCTCAAGAAAATATCTGGATTTTTTTCATGGGATTAACTAATTAAGATATTAAATGTATATGAATGAAGTACAGCAGGATTTCAGCCTTTTATTTTGATGCACATTTGTCACAATAAGGGAGATAACACAACAGCAATTGAAATGTTAATCCCATTTCTGAATTATCTTATTTCATCAGAAATGATGAATATCTGTCACACAATATCTCTAAAACTGAATTAAGACAAAAGTAGCATTTTTCTCATGACTTGATTAGAAGTATATATACTTGGGCAGTGCCTATTACAAAAGAGCGTGTTTGAATGGTGCCAAACATTATATGTGGAGCAATCTGCCATAAATATCATGGAAAATGATTTTCAGTCAGTCATATGAAACTATAGCTTCAAAGTATTTTAGTTATGTCTTTTCAGTGCTACCAATTTAAATATTTTATATACATTATAATATATTATATTTAGTTAATTCCAAAGAGTGGAAGTCAAGGTGAATAATCAATAGAAACTGTGAAGAAAGATCTATGATTTTTTATTTATTCTCATTAGATTTCTCAATTACCCACAATTATATAATTTTTTTATTTGCACACAACACTTTACAATGAGTGTAAAGATATTAAACTTTCAACCTAGCAAAAATTACTAGAGAGCAACATTTTGATCTTACAGATACTACACTCTAACCTTAGGTTAAGGGCTTGATAGCAATTATCATAAGCAGAGTGCAAAGATACTCTGATTTTAGGTAGAAGTACAGATTGATATATAAATAATTCTGTCATTTTTTATGGGTACTATGCTAGTATTAATATAATTTATAAATCTGATTAGCTCTCGTTATTATACCAACTCAACACTTAATGAATTACTTTGTAACCACTAATTTGTTAATAAAAATCAATTCATAGGTAAGTAAAACATGTAGAATGTTACTTAATCTAAAGAGGATAATTATGCCTCTTGAAATAGTGTTGACAGACTGGGTTGATGGTTTCTAAGGAAAGAAAGAAAATACTTTTAATTTCAAGTGGTTTAATGATGTGTTATATTCCTTTGGGGGAATTTTTTTCGGTTACTCTCTTCAACTTTTTATTTCATATCTTTAGTTCTTTCTAAAACATTCGCTTATATGATATATTTTTTCATAATAATCACTTTTCATCAGTACTTATCTATTTAAGTTGTTTCTTTGTTGAAAATTTTCATTTTCAAGAATAAGAATACATTCTTCCAATGATTTTATCATCGAAGTTGCATGGATAATAGCACAAAATAGTGGAACAAAGCTGAAAATCAAGTTAAAGTCAAAAATAAAAGTAATAATCTTTCTATTTAAACCATACGAACGTTTTGGCCACTCAGTAGCAGATCGTTAACGATGAAATGTTGTTCAAGGGGAGATAACTTTACGTGGTCTAACAGCCAGAGAAAATAGTAAATTTTGAATATTCAGTCGTCGGAATTTCTCATTATCAAACCAACCAATTCAACCGTGATGTCACAAATTATGTATATGAAATTTATGGATATACATTGCATTTTATATACGTGTATAATTGATATTTGCATTGCACTGAGCTTGGAGAATAGTATCCTGTTGACAACAAACGGATTTTTTCATTATCTTAGTTTTTTTTTTTTTTTTACTTCACATATTCATCATTCTCTAAATTTACCATTTTTACTATATCAGAACATGTCATTCTATTTTCACTACGTCATCATGTAGTACTTGATGATAAATAGCTGAATCGTGTCCCTTAGCATGACAGAGGGTGCATAAATGGATAAATACAGGAGAAAACGTGGAGATATGATCACAAGATTAAAATATTACAAGGAAAGATTGATGCCAATAGCTCTTCAACAAATCCAAGAAAGAACTGTTACTCAACCTGAAGAGTGAATCAATAGAACAATCTACCAGCAAATATAGTGAATACAGAATCCATTTTGAAATATGAATTCTGTTTGAACACAAAGTACATTTTTCAAATAGGCTTAGAATCACTGTAGGTTTCATAGACCATTGGCCTCTATATCCCTCATCATACTACATCATAATAAATATACACATTGTGTTTTATTATAGGTAGAGATCACAACTCAGTTGAAAACAAAAAGGAATCAATATTATTTCAGTTGAAATGATCCTATTATTTTATAAGGGGACCTTTTGTCAATCAATATAATTTCTTTTTATGCATTCATATATTGTGTATGATTTGTTATCACCAGAGATGGGAGTAGACTGGGGTACAATGTATACCTACATCTAAATTTCCAAAGTTTTTTTGTATGTTCACTATCCGATAATGGAGATGTTGCAGCATATACCTAGTTCACAAAACCCATTTCCTCACTGGTCATCACACTATTTTTGTAAATTTATAACTAATGGAAGAAACAATATTAATAATGCACGTTTTTTGAATTTTTGATCAAATATTGATTTATGTCAAATCAAGTGAAATTCAAGAATATTAAGATCCCACAAATGGTTTTTAATCAATTGATACAAGACAATTTCACCAAAGAATATATAACTGAATAAACATGAGGTTTTTTGGTTTGTTTTTGTTAGCATTTTTTTTCTTTTAAGAGGGAATGCAAACTTAGGGGACCACTAGTTATTTACTGATTGTTGTTAGGCAAATGGGATCAAATATAGACTCCACACACCAAAATTGATTCAAGACAAAAACACAAATTTCCAGATTACATGGTAACCAAAATTTGATGAAATGTAACTTAATACAGAGATGCATGAAGATTAATGGTCAGCTAAACTCAATGACTCCATGTGGTTATTCTGATTGGGTCATCTTGTTTGTCCCAAACCTGGGTAAAGAAGGAGGTTTGGGCATGGGTTGAACAACTCAAGCCTGTAAAACCAACCTAAAATTGCAGCCAAATCACCCCAGCAAGAGCCTGGGTCAGGAAGTTTCCTCTACAGAAGGGCTCATGCTGCATACTAACAAAAGCCTATGGAAAGCAAGTTCACTGAACAACCACCTAACCACAAAGGCAAAACCAGGATAGAAACCTGGATATTCAGAACT
Source organism: Thysanoteuthis rhombus (assembly GCA_963457665.1). Taxonomy (NCBI): domain Eukaryota; kingdom Metazoa; phylum Mollusca; class Cephalopoda; order Oegopsida; family Thysanoteuthidae; genus Thysanoteuthis; species Thysanoteuthis major. The sequence goes on along the minus strand of OY735219.1, from coordinate 16,184,890 downwards.
GTTTGAATGGGAAATCAGCTGGACTGAAATCCACAGGGGTACTGATGTATTGGGAGGCAAAAGCAGACCTGGAGAAGATCAGTTGACAGTGAGACAAAAGGGGTTGGACTGACATGGGGTCAGCCAAGGGGAGTTGCTCATAACCAATTTCACAGATGTGCTGTGGTTTCAGCCCTATACTTCACCAGAAGTATACAGGTATAAACACAAAAAAGTAAAACAAAAACAAAAAATTTTACAAACACAGACTAAAATAAGAATGTTAGTAGAAAATAAACATCTTGGAGTAATAGATTTGTTAAAAATCAAATTTACAAAGCCAACAGAATTAATATGATTAAAACAAATGAAAACTTGGGACAAAAAATCATTAAAAACTATCCTAATCTTTTGCATTTGACAAAAGAGTGTCTTTTAAAATAAAAATTTCCTAATCAAACATGCTTTTTCTAAAACTATGAACTTCTATGAGTTAAAACAAAAAACTGTATCTACCTCTATTGTCATATTAAAACAATAGCAACAAAAAAAATTCTCCCTCACACACAAACATCAACTAAAAATAAATGAAATTTAAACCAACAACAAAAAAAAATTGTATACATGTATTTATACACATGTATATTTTCAATTTTCTATTTAAGAGAAAACTCAATTAGACGACACAGCAAAAAACTAAAATAAGAAAAATAAAAATTTGAACTAAATTGAAAATAAGTAATCGAATAGAAATCAGAGAACTAAAAAGTTAATTGATAAAACAACATGCAAGTGAGTATTGAACTTGGTTGCCAACTACAAGACTGACAACAAAAGAAAGAGTTGAATGTACCTTTGGTCTCCAAGGTGTTGTCTGATGGAATAGAAAATAGGAATGAAAGAAACCAAAATAGATGAAATATTCATAATGAATAGTGAAAAAACTGAAAATATGCTTTTATATGTACATAATTTGAAAAAAATACACACATACACACACAAGCACTGATTTATTCATTTCATATACTACACACATGTAAATGAATATGATTATATACACAAGAATATGCATGTTGTAGATTAATGGTTCACATACTGTTTTGAATAATTTACCCTCATTGAAATATTTTTGTCAGTCAAGTACCCCCTGACAGGTACAAAAACATTTTTGGTAGGAAAATACCTAATATAGAGGTACAAAGCAGCATTGCACCATGTCTAATTAATTAAACTACAACTTTGTAACTGAAAAGGAAATAAATGAATTTAGAATTTAGACCTCAAAATTGACTCAAGTCAAAAGTCCAAACTTTCAGTTTACACAGTAATCAAAATTTGACTTGATTTAATCAAAGCAAGAATGAAATGTAGAATTAAAATCCTGTTTGACAGCATAGAAGAATAATGAGAAGAAATATCACAAAATTTGAAAAACTCATTAATTAAATTATATTTTCATTATGGTGTAATCTGAAAATCTGTGCTTTTGACTTGAATCAATTTGAGGGTCCAGATTTTACATTTGATCCAATGAAACTACAAGAGAATTGAACTTTGATATTTTGATAAGTTGAACTCAATATCTTGTGAGAAACATTGACTTGTATGTTATTGCAGATGTTTATTATTCTCAGCGAAAGGGGACCAACTGGAGTAATCAAACTTTTTTTGTTTTCCAACACAGTCTGTATCTTTTCTTTGTTATGAGCAGTCATTGTAGAAAAGAATGTCTCACACAAATATGTTGATCAAAAGAGTAATGAGCTTTAGAAATTATGTATGACTGACATTTTTTAAATTAATGTTTTAGAAAACCTTATATACCCTTTGCAGTACTACAAAATACCCCCAGGGGTACATTCGAGAAACACTGCTGTAGAGCAAGCTTGTTTTGCTAGCCACTACTAGTGGGTTTGAGTTTAACTAACTGCTATAATATGCTGACCATGAATTGAACAAAGTGAAGAGGAATAATTATCTCTTGAAATATCTGTGTAAATTTTACTGTGTGTGCAATAATTTCAACAAAACAAGGAATAATGAAAAAAAGGAAGCACTAGTGAAAAAGACTATGGATTGTGAGTTTTGACATTCAACAAAAGTTCACAACAGAAAGAAAATAAAGAGAAAAAAAATAAAAAATAATGATTCATAAAACTTCATTTAATGAAAATGTATTAAAAACTGAGACTACCAGAATTAAAGCAAACATGGCTGCAGATTGGAATGAAGGTTGGGTTTAAAAGGTGTTATTTGGACTTCTACCTTCTTGTCGAGCTTTTGTAGCTCAGTTGGTAGAGCATGCTCTCCTCATAAGGGATGTGGGTTCAAATCCCACCTAAGGATTATTACCTTCTTCTCAAACAATGCTATTTGCTCATTGCTGAAGGGTAATTGACCTGAGAAAAAATTGTAATAAAAAGCCACTAATATTAAGATGAAAGTAAAAAAGAAATCCTGATAATTGACAGAGAGCATTGCTGAGAAGTTAGAAAGTTGAAGGAAACTGCATACATAGTGTTATCAGCAGAATGCTTTCAATACCATGTGGTAGTCTTTGCTTTTCGAAGCAGGTGTTGGGAAATACCACCCCACCTTTTTATATAATTTTGGATTTCACCCAAGTGCTTACATTGATGTACCTAACGCTGCCAAAAATTGAATTGTTCTGGTTGGTATATTAATAACCACAATTTTCTTTCCAAAAAAGTTTGTCCAGTTTCCTCACAAAAAGGCTTGCCTTATGCACCTGATGAGGGCTGAATAATAGATTGACTGGAATGTTATGTTGACAACATCAAAGATGGGAAGAAGCGATTTGATTGTTCTAACAAAAGTTTGTAAGAATAAAAAAAAAATAAAATATGAAGCATCATAAGTGAGTTTAGGGTTTATTGCATCTCTTGTAAGCCATTGGTAGTCCAACTCTCACTGATTATAGATGAAGAAAAATATCTTCTAAGAAGAAAAAAATAGTTTTTGTCTATATTTTCTACTTTGATGTGATGTATATTGGTATGTTTACATGAGCTGGATGAGTCAGAAAAAAAGCAAGAATACAGACAGCAACAATTTCAATTTCTTTTTGAATTCTTAAAAAGTCAGTTGTGTTTGTTTACATTAAAATTTTAAAAAATTTTTTTTACTGTACTTGAATATGTCAATTAATAAACAGTGTAAAAATTTATATTTCTGAAAAAGTTCAGACGAACGAGTCTGATTAATCACTCAATAGAAACTGACACATGACCAAAGTCTTTCGGCAGCATGCTGTCTTAGAGGTGATCAATATAAAATTGGAAAATGGATTGATCAATAAATTAGTTACATCTATTTCTATTATTATTCCGACTATCCTCATCTTGGTTGTTTTTCATACATGGACACATAGCGTAGTGGTTACAAAATCAGACAGAATCACTGCAAGTAATCTAATGGTTCTAGGTTCAATCCCAGTGTGAGACAATAATAATATTACTAATGCTAAGAGGGGGTGCGGTCAATATACCCCTGTCAGTTAAATAAAGGGTTCGCTTCATTACTTCCCCACACCTACCAGATGATACCTAATGAAGGCCGTAGAGTACAACGGCCGAAATGTTGTATGAAAAACAACCAAGATGAGGATAGTCTGAATGATAATAGAAAAAATAATAATACCTCATCTCAAAAATTCAGAGATACACAAATTAGTTACATCTCTCACACTTTGTTACGCAGTAATCACTAAAAAAGTAAAAATTTCAAGAAAAAAAGAAAAAAGTGTGAATGTTGCTAGACACCAAATAATTTAGCCTTGAAAATTGACCCCACCAATGACTTATTTAGAGAGAGAATTTTCAAAAAAACCCAAACTGTTTTTTTCTAGACATAAGTTAATTTTAGACACCTAGGTAAAGTTTTGATTGATAGTTTCCAATATCCAAACATATGTGTAACAGCTCTGAAATACCTATGGACCTGTGAAATTTTATTTTGACAGAATCATGTGATTTAATGACAATAGTACATCTTCATGCACATATTTATTGCATACTATATCATAGGCCTATATTCAGACTCCAGTATTCAAGTTTTACATGAATAAATCAAGATAATTAGGGCTTACAAATACAGACCTATAAGATGTCCACCCTGCACTCACAAGAATGATATGGTGCAAGTCAAGTTTGTTACTTTTGACAATAATAATGTGATGTCTGTCGAATTTTTCTTTTTACTGCTTCCAATTCAAGGTATAAAGTCTATAATAAACTTTATTTATATCCCTAAGCAAAGCTGGCCCAAAATACTGGCAACATGCCAACCACTGGGTTGGAGGTGTGGGTGCCCATCATGAGTCTGAGACAGCATGGCTTTCCAAATTCAAATTGGGAAGTGAATAAGTAAAAAAAGAATTGAAACAGGCAAAATTTGGAAATTCCCATGTTGTGAATTTTCGAGAGTATAAAATAATACTATACTGTCGGGTGCTTGAGTTCAGCTTGCCTGGGGAACCAGGAACCCAACAGCTGGCTGTCTCTAAGAGTCTACAGATCTTGACTGCAAACCTAGGGCACTCACAAAAAAATGTTTCCAATTGGTCCCTGAGACTTGTAAGGCTGGCTTTGCCAGGAATATATTGTTGGGAGCGGATCCTGGATTAAAAACGGAGGATGAGGGAGAATATCCCCCTACCCCACTTCATCTGTATAATTATGCGACGGACATGATAAATGCTTGTTTTTAAAAGATTATTTTATGATTGCTTATGATTATTTGGAGGGTTTTTTTCTATGAAATTTCTTCATCTGGATAGTTAAAAGAACTTTTTCATTCAGCTTTGCTCAAGTAGACCCCTTGGACACCCCTTCTCTGGAAAACCTTTTTGATTACTAGCCAGGTAAGTATCTATCAAAAAACTTTACATACTTTATTGATGTGTTTGGAACATATATTGCCAACTTGCTAGGTAGGTATGAATATATACCATGGGAGTGACCATGTATGCATGCATATATATTCATACCTACATACATATGTATACACATACATAAGTAAAAATATGCCGAGAGATTAGGCCAAACTTGAGAACTTGATTGCTAGCCAGGTACCTTTCAAAAAAACTTCATATACTTAAGGGATATTTTTGGAATATATACAAGCAGGTATACCTTGATTAGTGCAGTCAATTCGTTCCAAAATTTTCTGTGCGGCTCATGACCTCATAATTTTACGTTCTTTTATTTCCACCTCATACTTAGTTACATTGATTTGTACAGCAATATCCTAACCATATTAAGCAAAACATTCCTGTATAGCTAACAAACTAGGTACATATAACCCTGTGAGAGTAACAATGAGTATGCACACGCATATATATATATATATATATATATATATATGTATGTATGTATATTAGTGAAAATGACATTTGGCAGGTGAAGGAAGAATTTTAGAGAAAAGTAGGTGTTACACCACAAAATTTTTTTATCATCACATAGGCATGTTTTAATGCATTTCAATGGTTGCCAGCCATCTTTTTCAGAGAAACTTGCAGCAGGACAGAGAAAATATGTATGCTATTTGCATGTTTGAGACTTGAGGAATGTAATGCGGATATTTCTGTGTTGTGGGTTGTTCAGGAGATACAAACACCTCCTCTCCCACTCCTGCTAAACAACTCACAAGTACGTATGTGCACATACATATGAACACACACTCATATATAAGTACAGATCTACTCAGATACTAGGTAAATTTCATGATAATGACAGATAAAGAGAATCATTTGGAATAGTAGTACACAAATATGCATGACTACATTAACCCGTAGAAAAATACATGATTTAATGGCACCGTTAATAGGAGGGGGCGGCAAAGAAAGCGCCTGGAAGCAATGGCACTATATCCTAGGAGAAGGAATAATTATTAATTAACAGGTGTTATGGACCAGAAGAAATCTTGCACCCTGCCCTTCACACAAGCACCTGTGAGCCACTCCCCCTCTTACTACACCCCTGTACAGTGCTCATCAACAAATAGCAAAATGGTATTTTTATGGTGTCATGGAAGAATTTTTTAGCAACGACAGTCATGTAATCTGACTCATATTACCAGAGAGAGCGGAACTTATCTAAATATTCAAGTCTGGCTAGTCACTCAATAGAAACTATCAGGCAACAAATGTCTTGACAGTATGCCATGTTGGGGGTAATCAATTAGCTAAATCGGAAAAGGGAGGGTGATCAATGAATATATTCTTTTCTCAGCTTTTTTTAAGCCTGAAATTTCAAACAATAAGCAGGCACAAAATAAGGGATCAATTTAGCATAAGTTCACTTTGCAAACAACTCTCCTTTTAGAAGGTAATTGTGTGAGGTATATGAAAAAAAGGGTTTTCTTTTTTTAGACATCATGTAGAGTAACTGTAAAAATTTACAGCCAAGCAGTTCCGCTGGTGCGGCCTGTACATGTAAACATACAAAGCCAGCCAGATTAATTTAAAAACTGAAAGAAAGCTATTTTAATAGTTTTGGATGATAGTTTGTGTATCGCTACCAGACTATTATAAAATAGATAGGGACAGATTTGGATTAATTGAATAACAGGTCTGGTTAGTCATTCAATAGAAACCATCATGTGACAAACATCTTTTGGCAGCATGCTATGTTGGGGGTTATCAATTAAAAATATACTGAAGAAACCATTGTTGACAGTTTTTTTTTTTTAAAGATAAAGATATTTGTATTCATCTTGATAAGTGTTGGTTTTAAGTGAGAACAGCTGAGATATTGCTACACAAAATGATGCAAATGATTGTAAGCTGAAAAAACAAATTATAATAAGGTTTTGAACAGTACAGAAAATTTTGGAACAGATTAACTGCACTAATCCAAAGTAAAGCTGTAAGAATGAATATAAAATAGAAATTTGAAATGTAGGAAAATTTGACTTTGGTGTCTGTAAGCTGTGATATCTGACAGGGAATTGGTCAACCAAAAAACATTCACAATTCTATCATGGGCATCCACTACTACTTTTCCAAATAATCAATAGTAATAATTACAAATATATTAGTTTCATTTGCCTTTGCATGTTATCATAGTTGATATAGATAAATTTCATGATGCCCACTTAGATAGTGTAATGGTTCACACGCTGAAGGATCTGGGTTCAATTCCTGGTATGAGCAAAGGGCATGGAAAACTTTTCATTAGTACAAATTTCCTATGCACTCAGCAGCTAATTAAGTACACCATAAGCTATGGGATTTGGGTGAAAATTAAAAAAAAATGGTAAAGGAGTTGTGCCCTTCCCTTTTTGAAAGAGGAGCCTTCTATGTGATTTTCAGAAGTGAATGAGTAATAAAAATGAAGAAAGATCGAAAGAATTTTAAGCAGTATTACCAGATGTTGTAACGGATGGGGGGGGACATCAGAGATGCATTATGGAAAAGGGTGTAATAGAAACTAAAGTACGGTGTTAATTGAATAACAACTTTATTGTCACAGAAAGATACATAAATATATACCATTCAAGTTCATATCTTAATGAGGTTTAAAAATAATGTCTATAAGATGGCCACCTTAACACTGTTCCATTCTAGCTGGAAAGGAATACATCACCCACTGTAGGGTGCTAAGTGGAATGTCTGAGAGACAAGTGCAGCCAGCACATGTACAGAAACATTTAGATGGCAATCATATAAATACACCTATTCTGTACATGGATGCTGGCTAAATGTGCCTCATATACTTCACTTTTCAGGTATCCTCACAGGAAGAAATCAGGTGCAGAAAAGTCACCTTCAAAAATATTGTTTCTTTCGTTAAAGGTCAAGTACACCAGAAGCTTCTTGATTATCTAACAGCACACTGCTTGAAGTTTAGTTAGCATGGATTATTAGTGGTACAGAAGCAAAAGAAACATTTGTCAAAAAAATTGATTGACACATCAACAAAGTCTTTCCTAAATGCTTGCTATGTAGCCCTTTCAGAGTGGGTTTTGATGAAAGTTTCTACTGCAAAACACGCAGCTGTAATGACCAATGATTCATGCTGACTGAACTCTAAGCAGTGTACTGTTAAATCATCAACAAGCCACCAGTGAGTTTAACCTGTTATGAAAGACTTTTTAAGAAATTTCAGGTGTTTCTGCTCCACCGTATATAACTATTTGACCTCTATGGCTCTGGCAAAATTGTTAACCTATCAAGGTTTCAGAACCAAGAATGCCAGAAAATTGGTTCCTTTTTGTACATTCTCTGCTATATGCCAAATTAGCCATTTTTTCAACGAGACGTGGCTGATTTTTAAAATATAGCCAATAAAAATCAATGATAGCTTATTAGATCAAGTAAGTTTAACAAAAGTGAATGTACAATTTTTATCAATAATTTCTTCTGGAGTCTTAGCATAAAGCTATTTTATTTGATAAGAGGTCTACAATCGAATATATATATATATATATATATATATATATATATATATATATATATATATATATATATACACACAAACATTTTTAACTATAAAGTTGACTGGAAAGAGAAAATCCAAGAAACTTCTAGGATGTGGGAAGCCTTCATTTTTCTCCACAGAAACCAACAAATCAAAGATTTCTCTTTGAAATAGGGTCAGTAAATCAGAAATGAAAACGAATTATTAAAAATTAACATTAAAAAATGAATGAAACTCAAAGCAACAAAATTAAATGCAACAAAAACACTGAATGTACAAATCCCACGAGTAAAAAATAAAGCATCAAACTTGGAATTAATTAATAGGTAGGTGAATGAAAACTTGGGTTCATTAGATTAAAAATGAATAACAAAGGATTATAATAGAATAATAACTATTATAAATGAGACTCAAAACAATCATCACATATTTTGGAGGATAAAGTGATCTTCAAATAAGACAAGACTCTAATTTCAGTTTGAATTTCATGGCTTTAGCTCATTGTTTAATCAGTGTTTTTGTATCTGGTTTATAGTACAACCCAATTTTGAGGGTTGTTTCTTGGATGCTTCCAGTGCCATCTTATCCACCAAAATATGAAATAATAGTTTCAATCAGAACAACAATAGTTATTTTGAAAATAAAAGAATAACATCCATTTGATTATAAGCATTTTGACAAAACAGTATTACAAAACTATTTTTTCAATGATCAAAATCAAAATTCAGACACAACAATAGAAATAACAATAATAACAAAATAATTCTTGAAAGTAAGATAACTAAGATGAAATAATAGTTATAATAGAAATAAATGAAATAAAATCAAGGATATTTTTTTGTCAAATAAATGTTGAATAATATATGCATTAAATTTAGGACAGTGATTCTCAAATGGTGGGCCTCGGGGAGGAATTTCAGTAAGGGGAAGAACGTATAAGAAAGAAAGTATAAAAAAAAACTACTACTAGATGAAAATTCAAAATGGGGGAGGAATTGAAGAAACCTGGAATCATGAGAGGAGGAATTGAGGGTACCTATGATTACAAGGGGGGAATTTGAGGAAATTAGGGGTTACAAGGGGAGGAATTTGATTTGAGACCCTGAGAACCACTGATCTAAAATAAACCTAAAGAAAAAACAAAAACAATATCTAAATAATAATTGTGCTGAAATGAATCTAATAAAAAATGGTGATCTAAATAAAATTAGTGTCAAGAATGATATTCGAGCGATAATGGTGATCACTACTGGTATTGATAGCACTGTACAAAATGATTTTTGTTCCTGGGCAGAGAGCATTAATCATCAATTGCTTATCGTTGAAAAGTAAAGAAAATGGCTATTATCCACTTCAAATTTTGCTTTTGTAATAAGGATTGTTATATACATTTGTTGTATTTCTTACTTTATGGGATTAAAAATGTGCAAATTCACCCACTGTCCAACTGCAAATTTCAAATTAACTCTTCCTTGGTCACAAGAGCAAGATTTGAATAACATAATTTATATTTTCTATCCTTTTTTTCGTATAATCAATTAGAAAATAACCCATATTACCCAGGAACAAAAAAGACTAAAATATGTTACACATGGTAATAACTGAAATAACTCCGATTCCCCAAGAATAGTAATGGTACTAAAAGAAAAGAAATCAAAATAAGACCAGTTCTATTAATTATACTAATAATAATTGGTACTAGCTGAAGTATCAAACACAATAAAGATGTTTGTAGAAAGATACGAGCAGTACAACTCATGCAAACGAACAAAGACAACAGAAAGTTAAATAAAGATAATGAAATATGAATAATACCTTGTATCTCCTGTGTGATGTCTGAGTAAAGACAGAAACATCAAATAAGTCACTATATTTTATGTAGACATGAATATTCAACTCTTAAATTCAGGCATGAAAATAGAATGTCAGTTTCAAGGGAAATAATTTCTTTTGACCATTTTCTGATTTTGAGAGTGTTTTTCTTTTCAATTCAAAGGAGTGTTCCATTATTTTGATTCTGTTCAATGTAGAGTTACACTGTCAATTACAAACAGTTTAAAGTGACCTATGAATTTAAGAGTTGAAAAAATATCTGCATAACACCTCAATAAATGGATGAATGAATGATCTATTAGTTTCACAATTAGCTGTTTTTTATTCAATGCTTCATAAACTGGTGAATAATTCACTAGTGTGTGAATGAAACATGACTGGTGAATGACTTAATTTGAGCGATTTTTCCAGTAAGTGTATACAATGAGGAAACATCATTACTAATAAATCCAATTCCAAGTTCTAAGACGGTTATTTACTAACTTTACGGATACTACAAAAATTCTGACAGTTTTTTTGACACATCTAATTTTTTCTTTACATAATTTTAGGATGTTGAAGAAAAACATGAATAAAATAAACACTTGAGAAAAATAAGTTAATTTGTGTTTTCCAGTCCATGATGTAAAATGAATTATGTATAAAAATATACACAAAGGAGGAATATAATAAAAATGAAAGAAAATATACAGGGATATTTAGTCATGGTGAACAAAATTTTGTAAATAAGTCATGAGTATGAATAACACTGAGATAAATTAAGAACATAATAGGTAGATAAGTAGGTACACAGAAAGATTGATAGGAAAGAATCAAATATAGATCAATATGTACATGATGAAAATGAGAGGGAAAGATCTGTTCATACAGAAAGAGAGTGAGAGAAAGGGAGATCTGTTCATACAGAAAGAGAGAGAGAGAGAGAGATCTGTTCATACAGAAAGAGAGTGAGAGAGAGAGGGATCTGTTCATACAGAGAGAGAGAGAGATCTGTTCATACAGAAAGAAAGTGAGAGAGAGATCTGTTCATGCAGAAAGAGAAAGGGGTAAGTAACATGGAAAAAAAGTAAATAGAATTATCAAAGATATCATTATGATTTTATTTATTGGCCATTAGAAATGTTGCTGTCTATTTTGATATATTCATGCAAAATGTAAAGATATATCTATAATTCAGATCATTCATAATTGTAAAATCACTGTATACAATTTGATTGACAATCAACAAAAATAAGATACCAGAAACCATTTATTTCAGATACATCATAGCTCTATATGTTGATTTATATAGAACCAACAGAAAACCTGTAACATGGTAAAGATTTTCAGCAAGATGTTTACTTTATACAGTTGAACAAAAAGATGAAGATGCAGTATCTCACCTGATGGACAAGTAAGAGTTTAGTTTAGCATTATATTTGCATTGTAAATCAAACCCCTCTCTAAAAGTAAACAAATACGCTAAAACCAGTTGATGCCAATTTTCAAGTCTGGTATGTCCAGGGGTGCTGGAACATATATACACATGCACATATGAAAAGGTAAAGTAACTTTTGCCATCTTCCGTGACTACGATTGTGAAATAATGATTCTTTATGAAAAGATTTTAGAAAATTATCCTCAGTACAAGACAGGCCATTCAGCATTTGAGTCAAAGTAGAAGGGAGACACTGCAGCATCCTAACTATGCGTGTCTAAAGCCACTCTTCCAGGGTGGCTGGGCAATATATCTTAGTAGCAAACCTGTATTAGCGTAGGATAATAACATTTTTATACAGGGGACATTAAGGTAGTGTTATATAAAACATCTCTTATTGATTATAAAGTTCCAACTTTCAGCGGAGGCCTATGATCCTGAACTCTCTTGCAAGCCATAATTCGCCAAATTTGATTACTTCCTAATCCCTTATCTATGTTATGAATTAAACAACTGTACATCCTTGTGTCAGAAAATCTACAGCCAGAAGAGGATTTGGGCAATGACATAAGATCTGAGAAATGTTCCGGTAGAAACTGCAAGATAACCAAATTAAATAATTTGTTTCGGTGCATTAAACTCAATTTGTTGAATATTGTTGGCTTAAAATCTTTCCTTGTTTTTTTTCAATGCAAAGCAATTCTGAATGGAATGGTCAAAATGAAAGTGATCTTGCATAGTAAATAATCTATAAATCTATTCATAATAAATATATTCAGCTCACTTTATATGTATCTTTTGGATCAAAATGGCTTTTGTGTTAACAAGTTTGAAAGTCATACCATAGATGCACAAGTTCTCCCCCCTTGCACTTTCAAACATATATGTAAGGAGGGGGGGGGAAAAAATGAGAAATAATTGGCATGTTTCGGTAAGTCAGTCAATGACAGTACTATAGATGCTGGCACATCTAGAAATTAAGGCTAAACTAGATCAGCGATTCTCAAATTATCAGAAAATTACAATATTCGACTTGAACAGGAAACTGACTGTGAGAATGAAATTAATTAACTGAAAACATTTCAATAGTCAAAGAACAAAACTTTTATATCCACATACTGATATATGTCATCATCCTTTTCCCTCAATCTTTCGCAAAAAAGATTCAGATCTCACAAAATCCAATGATAAAACAGCTAAATAAGCTACTTTGTGACATAGCAGGACAGACACAAAACTCATACTGGACATGATAAAGGCTTGAAATATAAGTTTATGTACTTGGAAAAAGATAAGAGACACTGGGGAGATAGATGCGGCACTTTTATGCCATGGCACACAATTTAAAAACCACTGAACTAGATTAGAAAAATCAATAGAGTAATTAAGCCATTTACATTTCATTCTCTTCTCAATAGTTCCTTTCGTTGTTCAAACTATTGAATCTAGGCTTAAATACTTTGAAAATGTGCCATAGTTGTTGCACAAAGGTTAATAAATTCCCAAGAGTATTTGAATCAGAGTTGGAGTAAATTAGAATATCAGTCAAAAAAGATCTGGTTAATCAATTCATAGAAACTGTCATATGTCAGCATGCCATGTTAGGGGTGATGAATTAAAAAATTGGGAAAAGTAGTGATCAATGAATAAGTTACTTCTATCGCCTTTTATTGAGAAGGGATCACAAAGAAGTCTGAATTTTTGAAAAAAAAAAAGGCGCAAACACTGATGGATACAAAGTAAGGAACCAATTTAGAATAAAATGGAGGGGGCATTGAAAAAACAAAAACGTGATTTTGTGGACAAAAACTGAAGAAACATATGTTGACAGTGTTGGTTGATGAATTCTAATATTCAAGATTATGGCACGCAACTCAATTCACGGGGTTTCTCCAAACCTTTAAGCATAGTTGCTTGAAAGTCACCAAGTCAATTCCTATTTATAGAATTTGTATTACAAGCAGAACCTCTGAAAATTCCATGAGTGTTGACAATGGAGATTATCCATCATCTGTCTGCTCTTCTCTTCTCTTATCCAGAACTCATACATAACTCACTTTCCAAGAATAGAAATAAACTAACATTTGTTGTTTTTTTTTAAATTTGGAGTCATTTGTGAAGAGTCTGATAGGTTCACTAACCATGAAGAAAACAAGTGTGGTTAGTCATTCAACAGAAATTTTCGAAGGATAAAAAATCCATTTTTCCTCAACATAAAGAGTAAATGTTTGAATTATCAGCCTCCTAGCTCCATTGGTCCAGTCTGTACGTGTGATAGCCTGCCAGAATTTTTGGTTGATGGTTTCTAAAAAAAGTTCCAAGAGAAATATTTTAACAAATGGAATTTTTCCAGAACATTTTGTTGCCAATTTTTGGTCTAGAAATGTTGGCCCAAAATAACAGTGAGAAAACAGACGTTCACAGTCACTACGCTACTTACAACTGTGGTATACTGATTTAGATATATAATTCTTCCTTTACTAGGGTCGCCAGATTGGGCTACACAAGGGAGATCATCTTAGCTTTATCTCAGAGACCTGAAAGAGACTTAGCATTAAATTCAGATTAGCATTAAATTCGGAAATCAAGCGAATCTGGAGGCAGAGGTTCAATATCAGGCCCTCTTGAGGTAAAGTTCCAATACCAGGCTCTTTTGAGACAATGGGTTGATATCAGCCCACCTGAAGAAGCTTGTATTGAACCTTTACTTCCAGACTCACTCAATTTCCAAATCCAATGCTATCTCGATGCCCGCATTGGGGGAAGTCTTGAATATGACACTCAGATTATTTCCCTTCTCATCAAAATCTGGCAATCCTACTTGCTTGTCAAAATGTGATTAATTAGCCATTGAAAATAAGCTAATACCACATACCACTTTCAATGCGACAACTCTGCCCACATCTAAGAGGAAAAAAAAACAAATCTGGAGATAGAAATAACAGCTGGTATAAAGCTCTTAATTATGTAGAAGCCAATCTTTATCAGTGTGATCTCATCAGAAAAAAAAGATGATAGTAAAAGGAAAAAAATGTCAAAGAATCCCAGAAAGATCCAGAATCTTATCCTAACTCTCCTCTCTTCTGCCAAAAATATTATCCTCTAAGTCTGACAGGTTTTACAAAGATTATTGGATATGTCAGAAATAGTTTCAGATATTTGGAGGACTACTCAATTCAATGCTGTTCTGGTGCCTGTGTTGGGTAAGTCTCCAAGTTAAAGCTCGGATTATTCCCCCTTCTGCCAACGCTGTCTCAGACTTACTGGACTGCATTTCAATAGACATTTCATTTGAGAAACAAATTCCACTCCAAATTCAATTTCTACAGCAGACAATTATTACTGCGACTTTTGTATTGAGTATATAATGAATAAACAATTATGAATTTATTTTTAAGTAAAAACGTATCAAGTTAAAGAATGAAATTTCTTTGCAAATATCAAGTTTTTTTGTAGATATGTAAGATGTGTCAGTTTGACTCAATCAGTAAGAGAGCTACCTACAAATCACTTGGTTAAATCATGGCAGAGAAATGTTAATTCTATATATCAGTTTGGTTCAACATAACAGGAAAGACAAACAGTGAAGATTTGCCTCCACTGATAATTAAGTGTGGATTGTTCTTGCTATTATGGTAAAAAAACCAAGTTGACACCAGTCTCTGACTTTAACTAGAATTTAAAAATTTCCTTGGTTGTTGTTCAAACAACAGTTTACACAGGTTTCCCTCATTATCCAAAAGTAGACTGTTCCTGTAAAAAACATATTATAGAATATTTTTTAATGTTCCCAGACCTCAAAAATGGCCAAAGGTTGGGAGTACAGGAGACTGGCAAGATCAGGAGAGAGGGTGTGAGCTGCCTCTATAAAGGCTTGCTGAAAAACAAATTCCGAATGCTATTTTTGTTTTCCTGCCTGCAAAAAAGTAGTATGAAGCACTTTCAGAAACTGGATTATATTTATTCTTTTTCAAAGGCATAGTTGAGGATTCGTTGGCTCAAGAGAGGGAGGCTTGGTTCTTTGGGGGACCCTCTCAACCATTTTGTGAGATTAGTCTGTAGAAATGCAGTAGCTAAACTACTATTTATAAAACTTTTCAAATAGCACCCCCTCCTCCGCTTTGCCTCGGGTCCTCTTTGTACTTATAGTATTGTTATTATCATAGCTCTGATCTGAAGAACATTGTGCCAATGTATCTCAGCCACTTCTCATTAATCAATGTTGCTATGTCTCACTACTGCACGGGCGGCAAACCTATGGTGCACATGCTCAAGGTGGCACGTGGGTGATGTCATTTCTTGTTAGTGATTTTTTACAACAAAAAAAATTTTTTTTAAATCTGGAACCTCCAATTTATCAGCTATCACCTCAGTCATTGATAGTCTAAACCAACTTCTTTAAAACTGCCTTTGAGCACTTTGTTCTCTTTCAACATAAAATTAAAAAAAGTTCACTACTCCAGCACTATAGTCTTATTATAACCATAACCAACATTCAGAGAAGATGACTAACTGCACAACTGTACTGTTCCCAACAAAAGACTAATAATAAAATTGTATCCCTCGCATCACCAACATGAATAACTCAAGGCAGAGGTACATTACTCGACACTATTGTGACCATTTCTGTTTTCATAATTGGTATCATAGTTTGAGTTTCAAAATCTGAATATTCTAAAATATAAGGGACTTTGGAAAGTAATTAAGTAGTTCACCCAATGGAGGATTACTTTACCCTTATACCTTCAATGTTATCCTGTTATCTTCAAGCTACAGGAGAAATTCTGGCACAACTTGGCGAATGTGATCCAGATTGAAATTCTGCTGATGAAACTTTCACACCCGTATACATTCGATATTAAAAATTGTGCATTAAAAGAAAAAAAGAGAATTCAGGAAAAAAAACAAAACAAGTAGATATATAAATTAAATTGTTACTGCTTTGCTTCATAAACTCTAGACAGATAGCATATCTGCATGACAATACGCAATATCCAATCTTTTGCTTCATAAACTCTTGACAGATAGCATAACTGCGTGACAATACGTGATATCCAATCGGGACCATCTTTGCTAGGTTGTATTTGAATTCTTACAGGAAATGCTATCTAAAAAAAAATCTATTTATCTTCAATAGTGGAGTCTTTATGGAAAAACCATAACTCTTGTACCATAAACTTTTTGATGAATAAACACTTATCAATTCCAAAATTGTAAATGTTCAAATAGATAAACAAATAAAGTTAAGAAATATACAGTTATTTAAAAAAAAAATCATAAATTTCATAACTCTACAGTACACTGATTGTTTATGAGTTTGTAAGTGTAAGCTAAGATTATCTTTGGATTTATATTGTGTACTTAAATAATTTTTAGCTGATGATTTTCTACAATCTTTCTTCTTAATAGCATCATGATTATTATGAATAACCTAATAAATTATAAGTTCCAGACGTTTTTATTGAAACATGTCACTTCTTGTGAAAATCTGTGGTAGTAGCTGCTATGTTATGAGTAAATATGCATTTATGATTCCATAAAATTTTATATTTGGTTTATACTGTACAGCATATATTCTATGATGAAAATTTTTGTAGTATACCTCAGAACTACCCAAAATATCCCCATTAAATTATCCATGACTAAATTGCAAATAAAACACCAACAAATAGCAAGGGATGACTACATACACACACACACACATATATATATATATATATATATATATATATATGCACACACACACATATACATCCAAGAAGAGAAATAAAACCACATTGATTTACTGAAAACTGTCTATAAACCAAATATTTGGCCTAGTCAGGTTCCTCTAAATCCTCCTTGGGGCCACTTGGAGTCTAGGACCCTGAGGCATGCACCCCATGGTTAATAGAGCACTGTCCTTTTGTTCTATATTAGTTCTGCCACCAATCCAGAAATTAATCTCTGTGAGGAATTTTCAGTCTCTATGCTGAAACCCACAAAATGGTTCAAGCTCTGGGAATAGCAGCAACAGCGGCAGACAGTCATTTTATGCCATTGGCCTTTGTTAGACAATTAGAACAGGCATTAGGTAATTAGATAATGAGTTGTGATATATAAAAAAAAAAAAAAAAAAAAAAAAAAAGAGGGAGAAAAATGCAGACTGGTATTTTGCAATCTGGTCAAATCAACTAAGTGTTGTGCAGTTTATCAATTATGGAAATACCCAACAGAATCAAAAAGGGCAAAGAATTTATATCATCACATGTCTAGGGTTTGGGCATCTTTTACCTATTTACTAACGCGGAAACTATCTGAAATGACATTTTTGCTATATCGTGGTACCAAACCAACAAATATACAGAATTTAGATCTTCAGGTAAATTCAAACCATAAGTTTCTTAGCAAAAGCAGGGATCATGTTAGTTTTAGTGTTCTAGTTTATTCTAGAGTTTTTATGTGTTGTGTGCAATAAAGATAAAATCTATTATGGATTTTTAGTGACAAAAAAAAAATGAAAAGGTGTACACATTGTACTTATATAAATACTGTAATAAGTATCAAATCAATGGAATTAAATACTAAATTTTGAAATATTTGATAATTGTAGCCTATTGTTTGCTTTTTTCAATCCATTAGTAATCCCTACCAAAGCGATCTACAATTTTCGATGATGTTCTTTTATTTATTTTTTTAATTAGTTCTTCTGTCAAATGAAATTCTGTATTGTTATCCATTTCCCTCTACCCATTCAGATTGACCAGCAATACTCCAGACTTGAAATCCTGATTCATTTAATCTCTGCAGTGATAGATTATGTGTATGTCATCAGTTTACGAAGGTCTACATCAGGTGAACAAATTGCAGTTGTGGTACTGTTCCTTATTTTATATATTGATAAGAAATAGTGTGACAGGCGAAAGGACATTGGCACAAAAACTTGTTCAGATTCGTTCATTTCATTTGTCATTCGTAACCAGGCCAGTCAGAGAGTGGTGGTGTAGTGAGAAGCTCTCAATTTGATCTCCAGCTGCTTACTAAATTAAAGTATTGATGAATGTAAATAACTGAAAACTCCCATGATCACATTAGGGTCATGGTATTTTTTTAAAAATCATGCACTGAATTCAGATCCCTACAAATAAAGATTAGCGTATTTACTCATGTACAATGCAAAAAATTCAACATAAATCAGGGTTAAAATTGGGGGGTAGCATTATACTCCAGTGTGAAAATAATGATAACACATATATATATATTGCAGATTTTTTGCTACAAAAAGTAGGGGTCATATTTTATTCAAGACTGCATTGTACTCCAGTAAATGCAATGTGGGCTTGGATGAGTTTTAGTGAGCAGAAGTTGTGCAAAAAAAAAAAAAAATTAGTGAGGGAATGCAGAGCAGTCTGCTGAAAGAAGAAAATACTTGAAATATAAACAATTTCTAAAAAGAAGTTGTGAAGCCATATGGGATAAGTATCTAGACATATACTGGCTAATTTTACTTATTACTAATTGTTCAAATAAAGGATTTTAATAGTTTATAGATAATGAGAGTAACCATTTCAGCTCTAAGAAAAAGAAAAGAAACGTCATTCCTATGTGTTCTCACAGCACTGCACCACTGGGTAATCTTTCTAACACTCTTGTAAAACACACGTCTTAGTCACTCAATAGAAACCATCACATGACCAAAGTCTTTTGGTAGCTTGTATTGCAGGGGATGATTGGTTAACAAATTGGAAAAAGGGGTGATCAATACTTCTCGCCCTTCATTGGGTCACTAAAAGATCTGAATTTTTGAAAAAAAAAACAAGTATGAATACTGCCAGACTTCAACTAAAGAATTGATTTAGCATAAACTTACATTAAAAACAACAACAACAAAAAAAAAGAAGTTTTTTCTAGACATAAGGAGGAGTTTAAATTTTAACCATTTAGCTTTATTGTCATGGTCCATAGAGTCAGCCAGAATCACTTTGAAACTGAAGGATAGTTTTGGTTGATGCTGTCTGATAAAAAACAGTTTAATAATAAAAAAAACTTTTTATATCTTGCTCTTCACCATTATGGAAGCAAGAAAGGGGGTTTTAAAGTAAGAAATGGAACCAAAGAACCAAAATCAAATTCTTCCTGCATTGTTTTACTTATATGTACACATGAATGCACAGAAACTAACCAATGATAGACTAATAGAAGAATCTAAACCAGGGAAACCATTTTGGCCATTTTAAGGCTGAATTTGAAGAATTTGTTTTTTTTTAAAAGCATTTGGCCATCAAGTTTTTGATAAGACCATTTTAAAATTTTTGGCTACTTTAACTTTGTAGCAGTAGTATTTTCAATGAATTCTTATTTTGGTGTGTACTTTAGCATTGGAATGTTTTATAAATAATCATTATCAATAACATTTTTATACTACGATTCACCATGGTCTTAATTTTTCAGCTGCTTTTTATAATCGTTATATACAAGACACAGGCTTATAGAACTCATAGAACTGCAATAAAAAAACTACTGAGAAATGAAGGTAAATAGTAATAAAGGAAAAATAGCATTAAAAATTAATAGATATATAGTATACTTTATCTAATAAATAATGAAATAATTGCTTTTATAAACAACTAGGACATATCCGTTCGAAATGCATATCAAATTTCATGAAAATTTTCAGGAGGTTTAAACTTGAAATAATGAGACACCGTTCTTTATTTTTTGATTTTGTTTAAAACAACTATCAGAAAAAAAAATATTGTCATTAAAAGAAATAACACTGGAAAGAGAAATTTTTTAAAGTGCTGTTAAGTCATCTAACTATAATCTAATTAAATCTTGTTTTATAGAAAAAATTGTCAGGAAAAAAAACCTGATTTTCTCTCACCATATTAACCAAACATTTTAAATCAATAAACTTGTGTTCTTGAACGCTGGTGATATAGTTTTTTGCCAGAAAATATACTATGTCCATTTCAAATTGAAAATTGAGCATCCCCTTATATCAAGAAACGTAAATATAAACAACTTCAAAGCTGACACTGTGATGTCCAATGCATGGATCAACATATCTGGTAAATATCAATATTGTATAAAGGCCATTGCCAGTTGTCGAGTTAGCTTGGTGTGCACACACACACATACACACACACACACACACACACATACAGAGAATTTCTCAAATTATAGTCAGATTGCCATTTGCTACATGGCAACCCTGATCTAGATCTACAAAATAAAAAAGAAAAAGAAATGGAAAAATGAAAAACAAAAAAGATGACTCGCCATTTTTGTCTTCTATTGATTAATGCAATAAAAGGAAAAAAAAAAAAAAAGGTGAAATATAGGAAAGTAAATTTCTTCACCCTTTGTCGTATGTATAACCACACAAGCTGTTACCAGTGTCATCAAGAAGCTAAGCAATCCAATGTTCTTTTTTAAATTCTTGTATTGGATGAAATATTGTAACACTACTTTTGAGCTGTTTTCATCACCATTTAGACTCAGGCCATCATTTCTAAGGCCACGAGTAGACAGCGCAATTGGAAATAAAGGATAAGCCTACGGCGAGAATTGAACTCACACCCTTCATTGCCATGGGACTCTAGCTGTCATAACCACTCAGCCAGAGGGAATTCTCATGGTTTTCCAGCTGATTTACACTTTTAAACTCACTGCTTAAAACTGACTCATTATGATTTTATTGTTTACATGTGAGAATTAGTAGTCTTAATGAAGCTATTTTCATTACGTATTCTTTTCACCAAACTTAAGCTCAGATCAAGAATATATTTTTACCAAAAAATAGACAAAAAAATATCAATACAGCAGCACAAAATAACAATTTATAGAGGCATGTACGTGGCCACATGTACTAAGTAAAATGAGTTGTTCAATTTTGCCACAGCAGAATAATTCATTTATTTAATATAAATCATTTGTGCATGGCTTTCAAAATCTCTCATTTCCAACACATTGTAATGTATAACACTTGTTACATGTTTGCAAATTAAAGATTCCTTGTAATTAAAAAAAACAAAAACAAAAATAAACATTTGCGTAGCCAAATTAAGTGAATATTGAAAGTTTGGTGAGGTGTAATTCACTTCTATGATTTAGGCGTGCATTGCGTTGTATTAAATTTGTTTTTCAGTGCAATTTTTATGAGTTGGTGTAATCAAAAAGTTATGCACTATAAGTTTCCACAAAATGACAAATTTAATCAAAATTGGTTGAATTTTACCAACGTTATTATAAAAATGAATTCATTGATATGTGTAAAAACTCAACTTACACATTAATAGCAGAATGCTAAACACACCTGCCTGATTGAATGAAGTATTATGATGCAATATTTTCAATAATTTTGACAAATTTTCAACTTCATCTTAAATCTTAGGCAACAAGGTTCCAATACTCATTTGCAATACATTGAATAGGAATAATGCAGAAGACCATAAATTCCATATATGAAACACAAGAAGATTACCACACAAAATACTTTCAGATAATCTCATCAAAAAATGGATGAAATGGGATAGAGGTTACACTGGTCAACAACAAATTTCCATCAGGCATGTGTGTAGTATCATGTCTAGATTTCATGATGAGATGAAAACTGTGTTTCAGCACATAACCCTTATAGAGCACAGTAGGGTGGTCTAATGCTGAACATTTTTAGCTTGTCCTTCTGCATAGTATCTTCTTTGTATATCCTTTAGATAATGATTTTGATTTTCTGCATTAAAAACTTCTGACTGATGCAAATCTTGTTTTCAATCAACCTTTGCTTCTATTGCCTCATTTGCAGTAGAATTGAAAACAGAACGTGTCTGTAGCAAAGAAGAGTAATAAAAAAAGTCTTTTTTGCCTGTACTTTTTGGTTTCTCATTATCTATATGAAGTCCACCCATCATATCAGCACTTAAAACCTCAAGGTTGGTATAATAGCATTAATCTACTGTAGAAGAGATTCAACATGAATACTTAATAAACTTAATAAAACCCTCCAACATTCAATAGAATGTGAAGTAAATATCAAAATCTCCTGAATTTAGATATTTGTTAGATTCATAGAGCACCTAGTAAAGAGCAAACTCACTAACAATATCTTGTGAGATTAAGGATCTGCAGTTTTCTGTTCATGAATATGACTTGTTGCATTCTGCTATCATTAGTGTACAGTAACAATTGTACTAACAACAATCTGTAAATAACAACTGGTTCCAAAAGTTTGCATATTCTCTTAGAAAAAACAGAAAAGCGAAAAAAAAACAATGATAAAAAAAAACTCATGTTTATTCAATCACATATTCTTTGGAGAAATTGTCTTGTATATTACAGGATAAAAACTATTAGTGGGATTTTAATAGCATTTGAAACATCTACATCCTTGAATTTCAAAGACCAAAGAATTGTAAAAAAAAAAAAACTAAAAAAAAAACAAACTATCTTTTATGGGGTGGGAGCTGCAATTTTAACACATTGAACCAAGTTTTTTTTTTCTAAGGTACAGTTTTCAGATGACTGATTCTTAGCCAACAATCCAAGAAATTAGGATCACATGAGATTTTGTTGATGATTGAAACATAATATAAAATGCATACATAAGCAATAACAGAAGAGACTATCATGGATACAAAAAACAATCAAGGGTGTCCATAGTTGACCCCAGTTAGATTCTTCATCGTCCTCCACCTTTTGATTTTTTACCTCACCTCATATTTCCTCTCTCCCGCACTTAATCTTGTTGGAATATATATTTGGATAAACTCATATTGTAACAGCAAATGAACTATTTAACAGTAGCTTGACCACTCCAGTTCACTCCTAACCCCTTCATTACCCCTCTGCAGGGAGGGAATAGTCAAACAATACAAAATAGAAGTATAGTTGATGGAGGAAAGGGCTATTCGAAAACTATACAAAATTTTATTTCTTCACTGATTGCATTTTGCCAATATTGGAAATGCTATCAGTGAAGAATCGCCTCCCCTAAATTAAGTGGAGGTTGTTCTTGTTCTTGTTTATAATGGACAAACAAAGTCAACTGCAGCCACTGACTCGGACTGGAGTTTAGCAAAATTAGACCCGCTTCCTTCTTAGTTGATAATTGAAGATTGATTCCTTCTACGTATCTCTGTCAGATTTGCTTTCATCCTTCAATGCCAGTGATTCCCTAAGTGAGCTCTACCACCTACATTGAAGACTGTGGGTGCATTGAAAAATAAGGGAATGGTAGGGGGTGTTGGAAATAAGGGAGCCAGTAAAGGGGGTGCTTAAAAATCGACGGGTAGTAGTGGGGTGGTGGATGAAATTTCAGGGTGAGTGGGTAAGGGGTAAAGAATTCAATTTTATTTTCGATGTATCAGGGAGTGGAGGGGGTGGGGGTGGAATGTATGCTTGAAAAGCTTTACACTTTACAATTGTTTCAGGGAGAACTTGGCAGGAAACAAGACATAGAAGTATTGACAGCAGGATAACAGAAAAGATAACATCTGCTTATGGGCTGGGTTGACAAATTGGCTAGATACGGCTGAATTTTTTCAATCTAGCCAACAAAAAGCTACATTAGCAGATTAAACCTGCTAAGTTTAATGAAAGTAAATGTATAATTTTCATAAATGATTTGTTAGTATTAGTATATAGATATTTCCTTTGATGAATGAGCTTCAAAAGAGTATATATAACAGGTATCAATTTAGATGGAAATGAAAAAATTCTGATGATTTTAGCCATTTCAAACACAGTTTTAGCCAAAAATAATGACCCATACTTGGCAACACTTGCTCACAGGGATATAACAAATCAAGGTATGACAACATCTGTGGCAAGGGAAGTGTTTTTAAATTGAAAAGGTCTAACACACCAGCAAGAAGTAAGAACTAAAGAGTGATGTGTAAATAATAACAAGAAGCACACAATAAATACATGAACAGCCGTAGCAGAATTATTCTGTACATCCTTAGAGCTAGCATCTTCAACTTCATTGTTTTTAAAACAACATTTCGGCTGATACTATGTGATTAGAAGCACAATGTACACTCTGTCAATGATGGAACATAGAGATAAAAGTGTCTGAAGTTTAATTTGATTTTCAAAATCTAATAAGAACCTATTGCACTTATTTCATCATTTTTTTTTTGTCACGCAGCTAAAAGTATTTTCTTTAACAGTTCCATCAGGAAAACTTTAGCATTTGAAGGAAAAATCTTCAAACACATTTGACTATAACTACATGAATGGAAATTTCAACTGCTTTGCAAATACTAACACAATCCATGTCACTTGCTCCCCAGATGGCTTTGATGATTAAAATGGTGTACTGAAATCGATTCTACCATACATGATGGATCATACCTTGTGTTTCTTAGTGCCTCATTAGTTCTTCAAAAGATGCCCAGATAAATCTCCCCACTCTGATCCACATACTAAATGAGATGGACACTTTAGTCTTATGTGAAAGCGTTATTTATTTTAGATAGTCTATTGCTTTAAAAAAAAAAAAATTCAGCTGAGGACGATATTTTCAACTTACAAGCTTTAAACAAACCTGAAAATCAGACCATAGATGCACTAGTTCTTTCTTCGTGTGTTCCCAACTTCAAATTTACATCTAAAATTGATTTTCAAACACCTAAAAACATTGTTTCCCAAGACATAATCTAGGAAATATATTACGCATCAATATTGTACTGAAATATCATTTTATTACCATAAATTAAACAACAATATTACTTAATTTTATCAAAAATTATCTAAACAGCTATTTCTGATGTCAAAAACATGGACATTAAGATGAAAAAACACCTAAATTGGCAACACTATGCAACGGACGGATTCATATTTTGGTTTGTCAGTCAGTGATAGCAATTGCTGATAGAGATACTCGTGCATCTAACAATCACTGATTGAGATCTGCTAATATATCTGAAAAAAATTTTTAAGCATAAAAGATATGAATATATGGATTCATCACTCCTGGTTCTATTTCATACCCAAATTGGTATTGTTTCTTGGATAGGTACTTCCATTTGACCAGTCCATCATGTCATCTGAATAGACAGAGGTCAGTGAAATTCCAGCAGTAAAGGTCAGTCTATGAAAATTCACAAAACAAAATCATATAAAACCAGGAGAATAGAACTGACATGAATCGTAAATGTAAAGGCCAATGGTTGAATCAATTTGTTTCTATTGGTTTTGATATGTCTGGGTTCAGAGAGCAGAAAAGACAGACAGTTCCATGACAGATAAAATCTAGCTTTACAGTTTTCAGAAACTCAACTAAAACTGTCAGCATAAACATTGGTTTCTTCAGTTTTTAATTGGGGTTGGCTGGCTGTTTATGTACCTATCATGCTGTAGTTAGAGAGCTGAAATATAAAACATTTATTCCTTATTCTGTTAAGAAAAATATTTTTTTTACACCCCCTCAGTTTTTTCAGAAATGGGTGGTCAATTCACAGCATACATTTACACTAAATTGGTCCCTTATTCTGTGCCTGGTAGTATTCATACATATTTTTTTGAAATTCAGACTTTCTTTTCAGTGGAAATTGTTTAACAATAAGTAAGGAAAGTAACATTCATTGATCAACCTTTTCCAATTTCTAAGTACTGTCCCTAACATTGATGCGGTTGTTACCAATAGAAAAAAAATACTTTGCACATACATATGTACACATGCAGATGACACATTTGTGTATTTACATGAATGCACTTAGATACATATACATGTGTACACACATGCATGCATTTCACACATTTTGAAACACTTGTAGGAGTTTGTTTCTTGTTAAGGTTGTTAACTTCAAGACCAAATTTCACATTATTTTTTGGCAAGTCTCAATATAATATCAAATGGTGAATAGATATTTTGATTGGCTAGTCACTAATATTTCAAAATAAATTACGTTTTTGTAACATTTTATTAATTCATTTGTAATAAGAATTTTTTTGATAACTTGGTACAGATTATAAAGATGTTGCAAGTTTTGACAATTTTTTGGTCTTTGTTTCTATGCTTAATCACTACTAGATTACATCTAATATATAGTCTTAGTACCTATTGCTTTTATAACTATTTGTGAGGGATTGTAAAAAAATTCATCCCATCAAAAGGGGACACAAAGGAAAAAAAAACCAGTTGTGGTCAGTTCACTGGCTGCTGGTGTGTGCATTTCGTTTACTAGCATTGATACATTCTGATACCCAGGACACCGAATCTAACCAGGGAATATTGATCAGACACAGTGCACATTATATCTGCTGTTTGTCTGTCTATGTGAGCGTTTGTGCTCCTAGAATCATGACCTAATCTGACTGATTAGGTAACTCCTGTGTGTCTCTCTTTCTGGTCTCTTTCTGCGATAGTGTAAAGTGAAAAATGGTATCAAAACAGAAAATTCGAACGTTCACAGTAATACTAGTAAATCAAGTTATAATGTGTGCAGTAGAGCTTGTTCCAGAATTTTTAACATGGAAATGTTCTCAGTTCCTTGTGTTAACAACATAAAAAGCAAAAAGGGGTTCAATTCTCTGAAAAACTCTTTAAATGTTAATGACCCTTCTCAAAACTATAGATAGTAGAGAAATTTATGCTTTGGAAGATTTGGAAAAAAATCAATCTTCCATCAAAAAGTAGACAAATTATATTAAGTTACTGATGAACACATCCCATAGTAACTAATCAATAACCATGGTGCTGGCATATAAGTTCCTGGTGTAATTCTAATTTCATAAGGCAATTCTACAGGATAGAGTGAGCAAACTTCTGCCTCAGAAGGCCACATACCAATCCCTTGTGAAAATAAAGAGTATAAATAATGGTTAGGTCTATTTTTGCTAAGAGGAAATTGGAAAAATACTATGGTAAACTCACGGAAGTTTTCCTTCTGTCAGTAATTAAATAAAAATGCACAATCTTGAGGAATTTGTTATTGAATCTTTGTACAAGAATTATTTTTTGGGGATACACATGCAAACATATGAATGTTTTTGAATAGGTAAAACAAAATTATCAGCAAATTTTTTATCATTATAGTTATACAAGTAGAAATTTGTCAACAAAAACTTTCATCATAGGTTTCTTCAGTTCTTAAATTGGTTTGGCTGGCTATCCATGCATTATGCACACAGGCTGAAAAATGTAGCCAGAAAGCTGAAATTTTACACATTTAATCCTTATTATGTTTGGCTAAAACATTTTTTTTTGTTTTCTGAAAATTTTCCCCCTCAACAGGTTTTTAATGGAAGATTCAATCTGCAATAAAGGTTAATGCTAAAATGATCTGGCAGCATTCAAGCCTGTTTTTATAAAATTCAGAGTGATCATCGCCCCCTTTTCCAATTTTTTTAATTGATCACCTTACATAGCATGTTGCCAGAAGATGGTCATGTGATGGTTCCTTTTGAGTGATTGTCCAGATCTGTTTTCCCTTGGAGTTCATACAATGCAATTGATAAAGTTTTGTTGGGACTTTTGTCATCTTCATTCATTTCTTGAATGCAATGTTTCGGCTGTTGTATCTTAATGGGTGTATTTTTGACCATCATCAGCCTTTTATTGTCCATTATTGGACTTAGACCTTCTTTAGGATTTGCCGCACCTCACTATTGTGAACATTGCGGAGCCAATATTGTCTAAATTTGTCTAGGTTGTCTCTCCATATTGTATTTTGCCAACCTCAGTTGTACTTGTGATCTTTGAGGATCCATGTTGTACATCTGATGTCCATTGGTTGTCTGCCATTCTTGCAACATGACCTGCCCATTGCCATTAGAGTTTTCAAGAGGATTCTACAATATCTTGGACACCTCTTAGATGTCTAATTAATTAAAAGAACTTCGAAATTACCCCCATCAAAAAGACCACTTTAACAACAGGAAAAAAAAAAAAGAAGACTTTTTCCTGGGTTAATTCCAGACTCTTTTTTTCTTCGAAAAAAAGACATGAGTGATTTACCCTTCTTTCAAACCAAAACGGCGATCATTACAAAGCTATTGTGTCTGATGAAAACATTTTTTCCCTACAAAAGCCCCGCTATGGCACCAACAGTGTTTGGGACAAATCAATGCATCCTGAAATTAGACAGTGGAAATCATATGTTCCTGGTGATTGCTGAGACAAGCGACCCCCCCCCATCCCAGTGGTAAAAAATAAACTCATTTACCACTTGAAGATGGCCGTAAGGTACAACAGCCAAAACATTGAGTCAAAGAAATGATCAAGGATAAAGACAAAAGTCTGAACAAAATTTTATTTGATGATAAGCCTTCATCTAAAAAAAAAAATTTTTTTTAAATCGGTAATTAACAGATAAGTGAAAAGGGAAGAAAACCAAGCCTATGTTTTTTGTTCAGGTCAGTTATCATGGCTATGATGATTCAATAGGCATATTTCTAATGTGAAAGATGGGTCTGCTTCTTTTTAATCATCTTCAATTGAGAATGGATATCCATTGTATTTCTGTATTTTGTCAAAATGATGCTCATGGCTGAGAAGCCAAGAACGGTTGAAGAGCTTTCAAAGCATTTTCAGCATCTTTTCATAGATCTTCTGCTGAAACGTGATGCTGAAATGTTCTGCTAAATTAGTCACGTGTTCTACTATAATATCTAATAAAGATATTATATAAAAATATCATTTCTGTCTATGGCTTATGTTTATCTCCTAGACTTTAGAGGATAAATGTAACAAAGCCACATCATTTAGGCATTGTAGGAGCTTTATATAGTTAGTCTATTGTTGAAAAATGTGTATGGCCAAGAATGTCATCTAATAAAAGCAGGCATTGTCTTCAAAGGAGAGAAACATGGGTTATTGCAATATAATTTGTACTTTAAACTTCTCTCTAGTTTACATATACACTGAGTGAAAATATTTCTAATACATTTTTAAAAGTTTATTCTAACATTATTATACAGCTTCAAAATTGAGTGTTTGGACCAAATATTTTTTTTTGTATACAAGTGTTCAATATTCAATACTGTTTCAATATTTCTTTATTTTTGCATTTTTCTAGAATTTAGTCCAAATTCTGTCAATGTTGAAGCTGTATAAGGATGTTAAAATGAACATTATGAAATGTACACGATACTTTTTGTACTCACTGTATATATTGTAAGATTCATCCTCGTTTCATAAAGTTCTGTTGTTTTCTTTTAAATATAATTCACATGTTTAAGGCCACAGACTTGAGATGGAAATTAATGGAGTTATGTATCACTTCAATTTGGCCATTATCTTCCAAACAGCTGAATATTATTACACGGGCATTTTTAAAATAACTCAGTGATGGCTGCAGATGCGCCAAGATAGCATAGCTTCTGAAGCTGCTTCTACTAACATTATAAGAGAATTGTGCAAAATAGGTTAATTCAGATGCATTTACATTCAAATGGGGAGAGGGATGTCATTGTGTAAGGAGGAGTGAATACTACAGGTGCCTGGGCAAATTCTTTTGGAGTATACTTAATATCATTGGCTGATTTCACATCTGGTCGTCATGGGAGGTCATTTTTTTGTCATATGAATCCTGTTTTTGTCTTGGAACTAGAAAGAAGATTTGTTATGGAGCCAATAAAATTGGTTAGGTGGCAGAACAAGCATGAAAAAAAATAACTGCATGGGGGAGAGAGCCAGTTATTTGGAGGCAAGTCTTCGCCAAACTGAAAAATGAAACTGGTCTGGTGAGTTACTCAATAGAAACTGTCATATGACCAATGTCTTTTGGCAACATGCTGTATTGAGGATGATCAATTGAAAAATTGGTTGAAGGGGGTGATCAATGAATAAGTTACTTTTCACACATTGATCTCTAAAAAGTCTGATTTTTCAAAAAACAAGTGTGAATGCTGCCATACACAAACTAATGAACCATTTTAGCATAAACTTACATTCAAAATTGAGTGCTTGCCAAAAACTCATTTTGTAAATTTTGAAAAAAAATTTTTTTTTCAAAACATAATAAGAAGTAGATACTTAAATTTTCAGCCCTCCAACTCCATTGCTGTTGCCTGAAAACATCATGCATAGCCAGCCAAACTAACTTAAAAACTGAAGAAACTGATGTTAGCAGTTTTGTTGGATGGTTTCTCATGACAAATATGATGGCTTAAAGAAAAAGAAAAATTGAAGTGGATAGAATGGCACCATACGATCAATGGTACTTACAATTCGTCATGGCACCATACGATCAATGGTACTTACAATTCGTCATGGCACCATACAATCAATGGTACTAACAAAATGTCATGGCATCGATCGTATTAAACATTTATCTATTGGTTTGATTGAACCTGATGGCAGAGACAAACTCTGAAGATTTACTCTCTTAGATTAGGTGGGGATTGTTCTTGTTGCTGTTACAGTAGAAAAATAAAGTCAGACTTGTACTGGTATTTGACGATGACAATGACAAAACATTTATGTGACGCATTCAGGACAAACACAAGATGGGTCCTGGACGAATGTTGGAGAAGCTGCAAAAAATATCCTGATCTACCCAGCAAAACAGAAATTTGACATTGTCAGCAAAAATCAAAACACTTGGGTTATCAGTTTCAAATCAAGAGGTATTTAATTAGGGTTCCTCAGGAATTTTAAACATAGCCCACAATAGCAATTTCTTCATCGAACCAGCTCAGATTCTGATGGCATTCAAAGAAAGAATAAGAGATGACAGAAAATGAGCATAATCCTCAAGATAAGGTCAAATCATTCTATCATCAGCTCTAAAAGAAGCATAAAGATTCTTTCAGTCATTAGAACCAGTCAAGTAGTGAGCGTTCGAATTGCCATAAATTACACCACACGGATTTATATGAAGTTTTCTATGAAATTCAGTACTTATTTGTTCTAGTCTCTCTTTCTGGATTTACAAGGTCCTAAATGGTCAACCAAGCGCGCCCTTAAAAAAAAAAAAAAAAAAAAAAATCGAACCACTGCTAATATCATATTTAGTTTTTTTAACCATCAAATGTTAACTGTAGATAAGATTTGCTCCAATACATTGTTTCAGGAGAGTTTTTGAATACATCCACATGGTTCATAGTTTATTCATATTCATATATATATATATATATATATATATATATATATATATATATATATATATATATATACATATATATACATATATATGAATACCATTAGAACAAAATGTCAACAATTTCCCCCTGTAACTATTACCTACATATAAAACAGCTGCTCAAACTTTATTTTGTCATTCCTATATTGTTCTAATGCAGGTTTCTAAATCTTGTTTACATCTTGTCTAGCTGCCAAAAATCTGACAACTCAACTGATATGGAACCCAATTATAAAAATACACAAGACTATTTGGTAGAAAAAAATCATTATCAAATAGCTGTTAAATTTGACCCAAGCTAACATTACAAATTGAGTTTCTAGTCAATGAAAAAAAGAAAATGCAATTCATTCTTTTTAGACTTCCATACTTTAAAATCATACTTTTGTTAGGGACTAGTGAATAAAGTCCCACTAATTGTGATAACCAGTGAGCTATCACAGAATAAATGCTTTTGCTGATGGTATTATGAAAACTAAAAGAAAAAAACTAGATTGCTATAAATACTTCTAAAACTTGAAAAGATTTGTTTGCATAGATAGCCACAATTGAGGTTATATAATTGTTTCATCTCTCTCCAAAGAGACATGATTGGCGTTATAATGTTAATAAAGTCTCTTTCATTATTTGTTAATTTTGAACAGTTTCCTCTGATCATATAATTCAATCATTATTCATCAGTATATTATATAATCAATAATTGCGTATGGTGGAAATACTGATGGCAGACAGGCCCATTCAAAGCTGGTAATAAGCCTGGGACACATGGGAAATGTAGGTCCCATTTCAAACTGTTTGTTCACTATTCTTACAATCAATGTTCCCTCTAATTTTTAGTAGTCAGTGTGCACAAAAATTTTCTTCCAGTGACAAAAGTACATGTGCACTTTTGAATTCAACATACTGAATCAATATTTTTTAAATAAAAATTCAGTAAAACTATCAACAGAATTTGAAATCTTTTATGCGCACTCAATTTCCAGTGAGTTTCAGTCGCAAAACATGTGTGCACATGTACACGCACACACTGTGAAGAGAGAACAATTCTTATAAACATTGCCTTCTTCAATATGATTCATGTATTGGTATATACAATTACATGTGGTGTACATGAAGTAAAATAATAAACTACAACAATTGCTAAAGGCAAAAGGAAGCAATTCTATTAAGACAATTGTAATAAGAAGCAATAAATAAAATAGTATTTGCCTCTATTAGGGGGTTCTGGACAAACAGAAGGTAATGCTGAGGTTAGTATTTTAGCCTCACAAACATTGGCATCTGATGCCTTTCTTCAGTGCAGGGATGCAAAAGTATATATTTGGTATATATATCTTAGTGGCAACCCTGTTACCAGCAAAGAATAATCCCATCTTTTTACATGGTTATTTGAAGCTGTGGTTTGATAAAACAATTGTACAGCAGCACCATTATCCTTTATCGGCTATGAAGTTGTAATATCCCTCCCCCAGCCCTATTTTACCTTACTGCAACTCATCTTTCTGCTGGTATAACAACTGGATGCTGCCAACTTAAGGTTTTAGATATGTACTGTATGCTTCTCAAGCAATAAAATTGATTCAAAAGCATTTTACATTTTCACTCCGTTATGGTAATATTAGCATCATTGGTAAAATCCATCTTCGATTTATCACTTCTTTGTTACTAAACCTTTGAGACATCACTATTTGGACTTACTCTTAGCATATAAAACAAATTGAAAAAGCTGATTTTTTGCGCTTTCCTTTGATACTCAGACTGTGAGAGCAAGTGTGTGAGTGAATGTGTACACAAGCAAGAAGATTGTTTGACTGCTGTTAACCTCTTCAGTATTATTGACAAGTGCAGCCTCCATCTATTTACTTATATATATGACACACACACACGTGTTGAGAAAGCTTTACAGCTTTAAACACTAAGCATTGAAAAACTTTTCCAATAGGTTTTTTTTTGTGTCACTTCAGTCACCCATTTCCCAATATCTGTCAAAGCAATTTATGTAATCTTCAAAAGTGTTTTTTTATCTTTGTTTCCCCTAAACTTAGTCATTATAGTTGTATTGAGAAATGGACAAATTAATGAATTATAAATTCCATTATATTATATTATATAGAAACTTATTTGAGATGATCTCTTGTCATTACACAGTTAATATATCACTCACCCTAGGTAATGCAAACAGAATAAACAATTAAAAATAGCCACCCCATTTTCTTTGATAGTTCATTCTGTATGTGTTGTCTAGGGCGAGGGATATATTAACTGTAACGACAGGATATCATCTCAAGTAAGTTTGTATATAAGATAATGCAATATATAATTCATATAGGTACATATATACATATATATATATATATATGTACTAAAAAATTCGGCCAAAAACCAGAAATATTGCAAAGATCAAACACAGCAGTAGCAGCAATAGTAATCATTAAAATCAATCACTCATCTCTCCTTTTGAATAAATATAGGAAGTAAATATTGATTCATAGTCAGCAGAGTCAAGTATAAGGAACAATGAAATTAAGACATGAAAACTCCATGTCTGACTTTGCTGAAAGAGCCAGGAATTTCTAACAAAATAGATATCAATCATGATGCAAAGTTGCTGCTGGGATGGTTCTCATGGCTTTTATGCAATCTTCAAAGGGTTCAAATATGAAATGGTCATCTTGACTGTGAGCAATCCTCCACACGATGATTTCAATGGGGTCAGTCTATTTTGGTTCAAGTAATGTAATCAATACCCAAATACACTAAATCAGTAATTCTCAAAAGAGATGGTGGGTCGATATCACCCCTAAAAGGGCGAAAGTTGAACTTAAGGGGGAGATAGATTATCACACACAATTTTTTAATTTTGATATAGAATATGTTGATGAAAATACCAAGGAGGAACTCAAATGCAATGATGGAGTTGGAATGACTGACTAACAATTCTACCCAAACTTGTGATCTGAAATGGTTGAAGTACCGTTGTGCTTTTCAACTTCATTTGATTGAATATAGTAGCTTCTTTGCAGCAAGTAAATTTACAAAGGAAAGAAGTAGAACTGGTATATACATACAAGGATACATATGACTAAAACTCACAAACAAATCATCAAGTGTAAGGGTCACGTTGAATAAACAACTTAAGCAAAAGGTCATTTTAGTTTCGTAAAGAATTTTTTTAGGGTGGGGGGGGATGATTGATGAAAAAAAAATAACCAATAGTGAAAAAAGGTTGAGATACCCTGCAATAAACTCATTCTAATGGCAATATTTAATGACACACGCATTTGAATGAGACATTAGTTTCATACTCTCACAAGATCATTTTGTAGCCAAAGTAAAAGATTTTTATGCTCTATTTTAGAAACTAGATTTAGTAAACCCTTGAAATAGTGCTTCCTAAAGTAACAGACTGTGAGAGGGTAATGAAAAAATCATTTTTGTCTTTTAAGTTACTGAGGGTACCGAGACAATGGGAGTCTTTTGTAGAGTGAATATCTATAATGTTTCTATTGAAGTATATCTAATAAGGAAGCAGTTGCTTTGACCAATACTAAAGCTGTGGATTTTTGAACTTCATTCTCTCAACACTGCTGACTTGCTTATTTGATATTAGTGATTATGATAAAGGAGAATTTTCTTATTCAAGTTGATTTATACATCATCAATAATCTTTTTTGACACTAGGCTCTGTCTAAAATACCTAATAGCATATAAGCAATTACTACCAGTACCAAGAAATATCAAGACCTTCCGCTTTAGCAGATTCTCTTCTTCATTTTTCATTATTACAGAACTAGGTGGTAAGCTGCTCATGTCACTTTCACACTAAAAACTTTATAAAAAGCATTCATCCAACTCTCTTTGTAGTCTATGAAGGGAACGGGAACTTTCTCACCTCTGCCAATTATGTCCATCTTTCTATTTGTCTATCAATAAAATATTTGCAAAAGTTTTCTATTTCAATGGAATTTCATGAAATTGTGGGTGATGGGGTAAGGAAGAAGTGATTAAATTTTAAGGCAGATCCAGGATTTGTTTTTTAATTGAGTAAATCGATAATGTTGCCAAAGGTGCGTGATCTCTGAATGCTTTCTAGTTATCAGTTTTTTGCCACAAACA
Source organism: Thysanoteuthis rhombus (assembly GCA_963457665.1). NCBI lineage: Eukaryota > Metazoa > Mollusca > Cephalopoda > Oegopsida > Thysanoteuthidae > Thysanoteuthis > Thysanoteuthis major. The sequence goes on along the minus strand of OY735219.1, from coordinate 16,149,035 downwards.
AGATGAAAGAAACTGATTTGATTCACCCAATCCTTTTACAGCCCCCAGCCACACTGTCCAGGGGAAAATGATGACATTTTTATCATAATCACTGTACAGATCCACCAGCCCAATACAAAAATAGAGCGTTCTTATAAAAAAATTTTGTAAGCCAAAATGGTGTAAATCTAAGAAACAATTATCATTAATAGATACAAGAGAACATTTTTTGAGCATTCCCAGACCTCCAAAATGGTGATGATGGCATATTAGCTTGAGTCATCTGAGACTGGGATGATGAGAGACTGGGAAGAAATGGGAGGAAGAAGGTGCATGATACCTCTATAATAGCTTGCTCAAATGCTATTTTCACTTCTTTTAAGACAAAAAGCAAAAAAGGGAATGAAGCAAACTTTTAAAAAGTGGCGGGTGGCTCTATTCTGATGATGATATTTAGTTCTCATCCAAAAGCAGAGATTTGTTGTTTGTCCAGATTTGTTTTTTAAAAATTTGGCAGAATTTATGGCAATGCTGAGCCAAACAATTTTTATTTCATTTTTTAGCTATTCTCAGTGCCACAGGCCAATCACAACTGAAATCATGGCTGCTATGTTACTTCAAAGACCTACACCAATGTTAATTCAAATATAACCCTCTCCTCTACTGGAAGTCATTGGAAAACAAGTATAAATCAAGCTCATTTCTGAGCAATGGTAAAAAATTTTTTTTTTCAAAAGGCACAAATATTCTCATGACAACCATGCATAATGATATTCAAAACAGGTGTTCGCCATAGTTTCCTCTCTCTCAGCTGTGTGCATATGCCCATACGTTTTGCAACCTACGCCGAAGGTTAATTACATAAAATAGTAGTAAATAATATTATAATATAATTATTGAAAATAATCTCTTGGCTAACTGTTTCTGTAAACCAGTTACATAGTTTTTTGAAGAACATTTGTAAATAATCAGTTCCTTAATTTTAAGCATTCAGTGAACACATATTTTGACACTGGAAAAAAACATTGTACAACATAAGATTATTATGCACGCTGATTACTAAAAATGGAAGAAAAGATTACCCCCTCCCTGCCTTGGGTTGTGTCATACTTATCAGATCGTACAAAGTTAAGGACAAACCTTATTAGGTTGATCGACATGAAATAATGAAATTTGTTTATGCTTAAGACATCACTAACATCTCTCTGAAAATAACATTTTTGGTAAATATGGAAAACCTTTCAACATTATTTTGACATTTTTTATCTGTAGGAGCTTGGAGCTAGGCCATAATGTAATTGAAGCTAGGCGTAATATCAATTTCATACTTAGAAACAATAGGATTGACACAAGGGTTTCATGCACCCAAGACAAGACTTGAAATTTGTGCTAGAGTCTCATGTGCCCTTGGTGAGACCTAAAATTTGTGTCCCTGGTTGTATTCTAATCACTAAAAATTAAAAAAAAAAAAAATAACTGGAAAAAATTTGCACAATGACTACATGTGAACGAGAAGCTAAAACATCACTATCTATTCACTTGACCTCACTGCTATATATTACCATTTGTTTTTAAGCATCTAGACTACTACCCTGCAGACAAGAAGTCCTTCAATCAATAGTGTCATCACAACATTAGCAGAAATTAATAATACATATGCCTTATCCTATTACAAAACAAAGTGAAGAAGAACAAAACCAAACCATGGAAAGTGTTGATGGAAAATTGAGCACTCAATTTCATTTGGACAGGGCCAAGTGCCAAACATTCAGGATTTGTTTTTGTCTACATAGAGGAGATTCAGTTATTTGTCAGTGCATGCTTTTGCTTTCCATCCAATCTGTCTCCAGAGTCGTTCCTCAGTTCACTTCATTGTGAGAGGTTGACTAAGAGGACAATTGGTTAGAGTAGATTCTAGAACAGATGCCAAATGGTAGAAATTGGTATGTCACTTCATATAAATATGACTGTGCAGTTGGATGTAATATCATAGTATGTATGTGTCTTTGTTCTCTGCTCATACCCTCATCTCTAAAGGTTAGGTACACCTGGGCAATTGTTAGTAAGACCCATTTCAAGCTTGCAAAAGCGTCATTCTGCTTATGGGAACCAGTATTCCCCGGTGGTCACCATGTACTGACCTGGCTTAACATCGCTTAACCAGTGTATCCAACAGGATTTGGTTATAACCCTGTAGTCTTGGGAGAAGTTTCTCAATCCTAGTCCTTGTAATGAGTGCTAATTAGTAAAGCACTGAGTACCATTTTCTAAAGTCTTTGATATGACTTGGCGATGGATTGAATCATGGCCTACTGAACTGATATGAGCAATCTATCACTGGGCCACAGTGATTGGTATGATGCCAAAATTGTAGAGATTTGTATGTCATTTTATATTGATATGTATGTGTGGGTGCAGGTGGATGTAGTAGTGGCAAAAGTGAGTGAATTTTACATCTTATATCTTGGCAAAGTGTTTGGGCTGCTGGTCAAGGGAGCAAAAATAAAAGAGTGAGAGGAAAAAGATACATTCATTATTGACTGACCAGTTATGGAAAACAAATGCTGCAGTAGAAGATAGCATATTTGATAAAGTTACTGCCTGAAAGAGTAAATAATCATCATCATAATAATAGAAACCATCAACCAAAACAGTCAATATCAACATTGTTTCTTCAGTTTTCAAGTTGGTGTGGCTAGCAGGTTATCTATCTATTTTTGCGTGTTGTATATACAGGCTAAACCAATCCATGTGTGTATGAAAAGTAAGTTGTCCTTTCAAGCTAGATCAGCCTTCCTTGCTTGGGCTTCATATATCATCATATTAATACTTACTTAGCCTCTTTGCTATATGTGACATCACTCACTTTGACCTGCACTTTTCAACTTACGTGTATGTAGTAGAGAAATGTTGATTTCAGGAAAGTACGGGCATCACCAATTATAGAGTATGTGTTGACTTCAAAGGAAATCAACTGTGTTACAACTAAGCCACAATAAAATTTATCTATTTTGCATTTGGATGGTGAACCCAAAAATATTAATCTTTCTCTAAAAGAATCATTCACCTGCATTATAACACACTATAATGAATGCATTATAACAAGGGAGGCCCGGACAAAAGACGCTATTCCAAGAGATAACACTGACATTAAGAGGCCAGCATCCATTAATGCCAACTAAATTTCTCAAAATGCCAAATGATAAAAACTGTTTGTGTTCTTTCATTTTTTATTAAAATCGATTTTGTCTATAATTTTGTATAAACATTAATCAATGTCTTTGTTGTTGACAAAACAAAGAAAGAAACCCTTTCTTCTGTCATTTGGTTCTTTGTTCATACATGATTAATATTTCTTTTTGCAGAAAGCAAGGAACACATTTACTTGGGGATATTTCTTATTTTTACTCTTCAAAAGCCAATGATTTCAAAACTCAAGGAGGAAAACATTTCCCATATCCTGATATGTGATCAGCAATTTAATGTAAGATGAAGAATTGTGGCTGAACAACAGGTTGACAAAAGAACATCAATAATATCTGTAATGGGTTTCTATATATAGATTGATATATATATGATTAACATCAAAAAGGTCTATGTGAAGCAAAGCATTCTTTTAAGCTAAAATGTTCCTTTTGCAGAGATAATGATAGGATATAATCATTTTATAGAAAATAAGACATTTCATCAAACTTTGATGAGATGCCCCTTTAAGAAATCATATTAGTAGATGTTAATTTCATCTGCCAGTTATTATCTGAAAGGCCTTATCCCAAAGTGATCACAATAAGTGGCTTCCTCTACATATGAACTTCCTGTAAGGAAAATTCTCAGAAGTTGCAAATGGCTGAGGTAAGATTGTTTTAATTGAATGTTTTCATGTCTGGTCTTACATAATGATATATTAAATAGGTAAGTGTAGGGTATGAGGTAATATGGGAAGAAGAGCACTGATGGAACTGGGTTTAGGGAATTAGTTATAAAATTAGGCTATATCTACGTTTTATGATTCAGAATCATAGAGTAGTCTGTCAGATATGAGTAAAATGAACCCGTGCACTCAAGAGTACCAGTGCACTGTAAGCCACCATGAGTATTTTAAAAAAATATCTTATTTCAGGGTTGCTTTGAGACATGCAAAAAAACTGGAAATTGAGAAATAGGCATAGGTTGTTTACCACATCTCCACTACAGACAAGGAGTAAATTTAACTGCAGAAGAATGATAAGACAGGAATTAAGTGTGGCTGTTGAGAATTTGATGGGCTAAAATAATATGAAAGGCATTATCTTTTTTTAGCATATTTAGCACCTCAAGATTATTCATGCACAAATATAATGTAATGCAATCCTTTCCATTAGAATAAAATCCTTCTGAAATCTGTTAATTTAAATCTATACAGTTTTGATGAAGACTGCCAAGTATCTCCAATCAAGTTTCTATCCACAGTTGATTAGAGGGCCAAGTATAGTTTCCATTTATGAGATATCTGAAGCAAAATAAATGAAAATACTTAATGACAGCCCCAAAATGAATCAATTATATAGTTAGGGAAAATTTCAATATCTAGAAAAAGCAATCTGTTTTTAATCACTTGATGTAAAAAACAACAAAAAAGTCTTTAGCTGCTTCAAGATGAGCAGAATTAAGATAGCTGACTAAAGTTATTGTGATTTTAAACTCCTAGCCTTCGCTTAATCAATATTATCATGAAAAAAAAAAAAAATACTGTACAATATGAATATTAAAAAAAAAAAAAAAATCCTGACATAATATTGTGTGCAATTAGCATTAATCACTGGCATTGAAACAAAGATGATCCTAGTTTGAATAATTCAAGGAAAATATTGTTCATATTAGTCAAATCCAGAAATTAGTCCATTCTAATCATTCTATACGATGAGCATATTCACCAAGAACATAAATTTTAATATTTATGGTTATAGTCATCAGTTATCATAACACATTGAATTTAATATTAGTTCAAAAATATCTGTATTTTATTCACGGCAACCATGGGCCTAAAGAAGACATTGTTTGCATAATGTTTTTCTGGCCTTGTGTACAAGTTGCATACCACAGTGTGTGACTAATATACATGGAAATACAATACATCTGTTATTAGAAACTGTCAACCAATACTGTTAACAAGTTTCTTCATTTTTAAATTGGTCTAGCTGATTGGGTATGTATGTATCGAATGTACAGGTCATACCAATAGAGCTAGAGGGCTGAAAATACATCATGATTAAAAGAAAAATTTCTTCCTGTTATTTGAAAATTCCTCACCGATATAGGTTTCAGCAGGGATTTCAATTTGCAAAGTGAATTTATGCTAAATTGGTAGCTTAGTTTGTGTCTGGAAGTATTCACACTTGTTTTGGAAAACAAGGACTTCTTTTTTTAGAGATCACTGCCCAACAAAAAGCAAGAAAAGTAATTATTCATTGTTCACCCCCTTCAGCCAATTTTTCAATTGATCACTCCCAACATGGTATGCTTCCAAAAGATGTTGGTCACATGGTAGTTTCTATTGGGTGACTAACCAGACCTGTTTCTTTCAAAAATTGCAGTAATCCATGGCTTAAGATTCTGAAATAAACAAAACGCCTCTGTAAGATTGCAGTGCGTTTTAATCCACTTAAGCAAGCATTGCTTGAAATTCCTGCGTGCAGGTTTGCCAATTGAAATATTTTTTTATCTTCACTTTTCCAATTTGCAAGACCAGTGTCACCAATTTCAATGTTTTCTTCAAATTTTTCGAATTTGAGAGTCCAGTGTTCCTGATTCAGACATTTTTCTTATATAAACTCCTCAACTGGATTTGACTTTATTCTTCTACCATAACAACATGAACAATCCTCACCAGTATTAAGGGTGTAAACCAGTAGGTAAAATTCACATTCCCCTACCATCATTTTAACTCACAACCAACTGATTGCAACTGACACTGTCTTACTGACTGAGCTAAATTGACTAGTTTTAGATATTACTGAAAATTCATCATGCACATGGTTTTATTTCATTCTAATGAACAAATACATTTATACAAAATATTTATTACATCCACAATATAGAAGTTGAAGTGATCATCATCAGTCAGAAGAGGAATGGAAGGGTGTTTGACTCTGCAGTAGTCAAGCAGCCAGTTTTGTCTGTTTAATTACAGTCTAATTTCCACATTCAAAAAAATTGAAAAAACATTTTTAAGAAATGGCAATCCTCAGTCTTCCAAGTCCTCCCCTCACCCTACAATCTTCTTTTGATTCTTCATAATAAAAAAAAAATTCTCTCTTCCTCTTTTGTTGAAGTATACACTTTGATGACTAGGTGTGCATTTTTAAATCATAGTCATTGGCATTCCCCTCCTTTCCTATTCCTTCAAGGCAATCCATTCTTGCTTCAAGTTCTCTAGTAATCTCTACGGCTCATGTCTTTCCCAATTCCCTCCGCATTTCTTTATTAACATGTAATTATTAGTTAAAACAACATCTCCATGTCGAAAACTGAAGCAATTCTATTCTTTTCTTGAGGTTGATTATTTTGATACTCCTTAAAATTGGTCTTTATTTCAAGTTCCAGGGCAATACAATGAATTATTCCCAATTTAAAACTCTTAAAATTTTCCCTAATAACAATGATAAGATTCATAGACATTTTGATTATTTTTTTTTTATCAATTGAAGTCCCTGCATGGTCTGAAAGCAGTCTTCCACACTTTTTTTGCTAGAGATGATAATACAGGGCTCTCTGCAGATGTTGAGGCCCAATGCCACTTTGTAACCGAGCTGCAATCAATTTAGCAATTTTAGAGTTAGATTTTGAGGTTTATCATCCACCCACAATATAAGGTGAACCACGCTTTAACGAATTACTTTATAAAGTCTGGACTGTGTTTAAGATATTACATACAATAAGACTGAGAAACTCATGATTGAGTGAAATCCCTCTACGTATTTGTAATTTCATAAAATTCTTAGTTTTGCAATAATGGTAAACAAGCTTTTGATGCTGTCCATAACTACTGTAATAAGTTTGATCCTTAGCGGGTGCCTAACTACTGTGGCCTTGCGGCAAAATAAGTTAAACTTGGAAAATATTAAGTAATATGCCACAAATACATCCATGCCACACACACACGAAACACACAGGCCATATAAGTACACTTACACACATACCATGTGTGTATAGGTGTATTTGTGGCATGTATGCGTACACATATTTTTAATGAAACATTTAATGAAATGTTGTGCCATGGTAACACAGCCATGTCAAAAGGTCAATCAAATATCTGCAGGATATAGCTCATGATAATAGAATCAAATCTTAACTTGAATTTTGAACTATGGATCCTAAGGTTAACTAATATGTTGTGTCACTCATCTTCTGGTATTTATAGTAATTGAAAGAATTGGCTAAATTATGATGTGCTCAGTTGAAGCAACAAACTAAAAAAAAGAAAGAAAAATCAAGTTCACTGTAAATAGAGAGGAAGATGGACAGTCGAGTATTTCCACTAATAATGTTACAGCAAATATATATTATCATGTGTGTGTTTGTGTGTGCACACATGTGAGTGATATATATATATATATATATATATATATATATACACATACATACATACATACACACACACACACACACACACACACTATTTTGGTTCTGATGTCCGTTGTATGTCAAGATAGTCTGTCTGATGCAACAAAGCAATTTTTTGAAAATGTGCAGTAAATGGAACTCAGGACTATGGTTGAAAATCAGCATTTGTTATCCTGGCTTTTGACTTGAAAGTTCATAAACCACTTGAAACTGCTTTTGAATGCAAAGGATTTTTCAAAAAGGAACTCTTTGGTGAAATGAATAAAAAAAAAATATATCGAAGAGTGAATCTGAAGTAATTACTGTGATTTCAAGATTTGAATCTTTTATATGAATTTAAGAGTTAAACACTGCAGCAGTAAAAAGGTTAAAATTGTACCCCTTTCTCAAAGAGCACAAAATAAAGCAAATTTAATTTCTTCTGTTTTTAATTATAAAGACAGAGGGATAATATTGATCATGCAGGGGAGCCACTTCAAGAATTTTGTTCAGATGTTTTTGTAAAGCCCTTCAGGGGCTGAATTTATCAAAATCAACCTGTAATTATCACATGGAATTCCCATATTGACAACTGAAAGAATCCTTTTCTTAAGGTTGATTATTTGGATCTCCTTACAATTAATTATTGCAACCTTCAATATTGTGGATTCAAGTTATTCATGTGTTCTGACATTCTAATGTATCTATCTGGACTTTGTCCAGCCCTAACTGTTCATTGTAGAAACTTGAAATTTTGCTCAATGTCAATGAGTAAGGCAAATGTTTTTTTTGTTCTTGAAAATCATCTCCTAAATGGGTTTTCATTAAGGGGTTCAATTTTTAATGATAGTTGATGCCAAATTGGCCCGTTTGTTTATGTCCAGCATCATCCATGCTTGTTTTTTGGAAATTTATACTTTTTAGTGATTGCAGCCCCAAAAAGAAACTTATTCATTGGTCACCCCTTTTTATTTTTTTTATTTATCACCTTATCCAGTGACTAACCAGACTTGTTTTTCTTAGTTTTTTTTTTCAATCATAAATTTGGGATTCAAACCTTACTCTATTTCACAGCCATCTCTGCTTAATTCATGAGGTAAAAAGCAGTATATATAAGTAGCGGTGATTCATTATTTCCCTTGGAATGCAAAGCGATTCTTGATTTTCAATTTCAAATGAATGGAACAGGTTATTTCTAGTTTGAAGCTCCCCAAATTTTCTGATATCTATGATAAGATTAAAAAATTTTAATGACATTTTCAAAATTGTGATGAACTTTGAAATGAGATACAAGTGATATTTTTTTCAAAATTTGTCATCAAAAATCACTGAAAGAAATTTTAGATAAAAAATTTTCTAGTTTCCTATATTTACTATTGCGAGTTTTTTTAGTTGGCAAGAAAATGAGAATGCAACCTGATCTGTTTCTCATACATAGGCTTCCATACTTTGGAATTGAGAGCATTTAGTTTTTGGCAAAACCAAATGTCTTTTTAATATATTCATTGCTTGAACAGGAGGGTTATTCTGCATACAGACCCTGCTGGCTATGGTCCTACTGCTGTGGAAAAACACATCCAAAAATCTTCTAGGAAAGCTAAGACATTCATAAGACCACCACCCCTGGCCGTGTGTGTGTGTATGTACTAGGCTGTCATGACAGGTCCTTCATGACATCTCAGTGGTGAGGTTTGGGAGAAGAGCTTACTTGGCCAGATGCCCATTCCTTCAAAAATATTTGGACTACACATATATCCTTATAGATAAATCTGTCATACACAAACATGCACATAAACCCACATCCTTATAAAACAGATTAGAACTGACATCTGCTCAATCTCAATGATAGAAGCAAAAAGAAATATATGAAAAAAACAAAGAGTGACTATATTTGTATATATGAGAAGTGTTTTGAAGCTTAAAAGAAATAGGGTAAATGGCTAATTGGCACTGATACCTGTCTGAATGTTAGCATAGGAATGTTCATTGAAGTAACTCTTGGCAACTAATATGCTTCATATGAGCTGACAAGAACGGTTTATTATTCTTTTCAACTAGTATTTTCTTTCATCTTAATTTTAGTTGCTTTTCATCCAGTCAGCATGAAGTGGAAATCAAGTATAAGCTCTCAGTCAGACTCAAACTCGCATCCCTTGTCTCAGGGATGCCTTGTTATCTTGAGCTACAAGAATGTTCGAATTCAATCCTCAAACCAACCCTTTCATCTTTCTCCTATTCCTTGACACCATAAGCTTCCATGAGGAAAAAGAGATGAGAATTGAATTTGAGTCTCACTGAGAGCACATGTTTTATTTCTAAATTCACACCTTTCATTCATTACTGTAGACTGGTGGCTAAAGTAGTTGCAATGAAAAGAAACTAAGATGAAAGCAAATACCAGTCAAAAATTATTAATGATTGAAAATGCTTCATCTATAAAAAGAAGAAAAAAAAAAGTAAGGACAATCTTGTTCAAGTTATCCTACCATAATAAGAAACCATCAATCAAAACTGTCAACATGGTTTGCTTTTACACCTTATTATGTCTAAAACCTGGGGAAGGTGTATGTCCTCCAACAGATGTCGAAAGACTGATGATGATGTCTAAAAAAAAACAAAACATTTGTTTGTTTCTTCAAATCCCTCCACTACCGAGAAGTTTTTAGTGGGGGTTTTAATTTGCTATGTAATATTTGCTATTTATGATTTAGTGATCTGTGCCCAACAATAGGCAACAGAAGTTACTCATTAATACATCACCCTCTTCTCAAATTTTCCAATTGAAAACTCCCAACACTGAATGCTGCCAAAAGACGTGGGTTATGAGACAGTTTCTATTGAGTGACTAACTAGTTCTGTTTTCCCTCAATGTTCAGACAATGCAATTTTCAAACTAATAACATTTTCACTCCTAACCCTCTAATGTACATATATGTATCATGTGAATGGGCTGTACCAATGAAGCTAGACAGCTGAATATTTGAACATATACTCCTAGTTACATCTTGTAAAAAGGTATTGTTTTTTTTCGAAATTCCCCCCAAAATAGATTTTTCGGTGGGTAGGATCAATTTACAAGGTAATTTTATGCTAAATTGATCATTAGTTCATACTTGCTTGTTTTTTGAAAGTTCAAACTTTTAACGATCCAACAAAAAGCAGGAGAAGTAACTTATTCATTGATTACCCCTTATTCCAATTTTTTGATAGATTACTACCCCACTTGGCATGCTGCCACATGATCTTGGTCATATGATGATTTCTATTAAGTGACTAACCAGACCTGTTTTATCAATTTCAAGGAGAAGCTTAGCAATTAATGTCATGATATGTTGAAGCAGAATCTTTAAAAGAAATTATTTTACTTCAAGTGTCAGTCAAATAGCAAAACTCTTTCTTAGACCCTTGTCTATGGCCCTGTAAATGCCAAGTGATTATTGCTGCCAATTTGAAGCAACACTTTAAAAATATAATCTTTGTAAAAGAAACTTACAGGTCTGGTTAGTCACTGAATAGGAACTATCACATGACCAATATCTTTTGGCAGTATGCCATGTTGGGGGTGATCAATTGAAACATCAGAAAAAAGTAGTGATCATTGAATAAGTTACTTCTGTGACAGTAATCACTAAAAAGTCTGAATTTTCAAAAAACATACGGGTATCAACTACAACTTAAACTTACATTGTAAACTAAACACCCCTCACTAAAAAAACTATCAGGGGGAAGAATTTAGAATAAAAATAAAATGAAAAAAAAGTTATTGTTCAAATTTTCATTAGATTCTAATAATATACAAGTAATAAGAAGGCATTCCAAGAAAATGAGCTTCTCTATTAGACAGTTATATGAATACTAGTTGGTCATTTTACTGATATACAGTTTCCTGTGCTATCCAATAGTAGCGCATTCTTATGAAAGACTTTTGTAAGCTTGAGTGTAAAGCAACAAAGTTATAACTATTACTTTATAACGGAAAAACTTTTGAGCATTGCCAGACTAAATGATTAGGATGGTTTATTTGGTTCAACATTAGGAAGCCAAGGTAATAAGAGATACAGGTGTCTTTGGTTTTGAAGAGACAGGAATGGGGTGTGCACTACTCTATAATGGCCTGCTGCAAAACAAAAGCTGAACACTATTTTGTTTTTTGCCTTCTTTCTATAAAGTAAAAAAGTGGTATAAAACAAACTTACAAAGAGCAAGGACTTCTTAGATTTGAATTCAATTTGATGGTTTTCTTAGGAAAGAAATTAAAATACAGATTTCAGTGGTAGAGTCCATTATTTGAAATGGTGGGAAGGAAATATTTTAGTTAATGAACTTATTTTGTTCAAGTTGAAGAGTTCATGGTTACAGAGAGAAAACCAAGAAAATCACACTGTTCATTATACGAGTAGATAACACCAACTGCTTATATCAACTGAAAGGTATCAAAGCCAGGTCATGTCAAGTTAGACCTGAGGTTTTAAATTCTTCAGAAATCAGATCATCTGGTGAGTGCAATGGATTAAATTTCTTTAGCAAAGATTTGAGTATACCCTCCACCTTTGAATTTGTTGTTCCCAGGAGGACTGGAATGTGTGGCTGACTGAGATCTTACATAGTGATTTAAAAGGTGGGGATTGAGTTACAATAATTAGGTCATCAGAATCATTAGCGTGCTGGTGGGACAGAGAGTTATGAGAAAAATCAGAGATCGAAAGAGAGAAAGATGTTGATAGCAAAAGAGAGAAAGATGTTGATAGCAAAAGAGAGAACTAGCATTCCAAGGGAAAAAAGGAATCACCGCCATGCAACTATTCACCTAGCAAATTAAATAGTGGTGGTAGTAAAATCAAGTTACCTTGATGGAAATTCTACCAGTATAGTTTGAGTTATAAATTTACAGGTCTAGTTAGTCACTCAATAGGTTGATCAATTAAGAAATTGGAGAAAGGGGTGATCAATGAATAAGTTTCTTTTCTTATCTTTTTTGGGCTGTGATCGATAAAAAGTACATATTTTCAAAAAATTATCATGAATGCTGACAGATGCTAATTAAGTGACCAATATGGCGTAAACTTCCATTGTAAATTGATCCCCCCAATCGAACCTATATAGGTGGGAAATTTTCAAAAATCAAAAATATTTTCCATTCTTCACTGAGGGTGCGCATGTAAACAAAATTTCAATTTTGAACTGTTGGATGTCAGATCATAAAAATAAAAAACTCGCCATAATGATAGACCCCCCCCACCCTGGCTGTTAAGGGTAGTGGCAATTAACAGAGAAAGAGAGAGAGAGGTGGGGATTAAAGGTGAGCTAAGGAAAAGTGAGTGATCGAGGGGGGGGAGACAAAGAGAAGGTATGTATATAGGAGTGTCAACAATAGGGTCATAAATTTTAGAGGTCTCAAAATACAGTTAGAAAAATAAGAATTAAAGTTTATATTATTAGATGGCAGGCACATAGAACCCTCTCTGAACCTATGTTTGAATCAGTTCTTGACTATTGAATTCATGTATTAAATCAGGGTTGGCACTACAGCCTGCAAGCCAAATCCAATACAATGCTTAACCTGGCACAGAGGGGAGAGGAAGGGTCCCCTTAAATATTCTTAAGATAGCCCTGATTGACGATTGGAGTTTAATTCTTCATTATTATCTTCAATGTTAGCCTTATTTTTGTTTTCCGGTAGGGAAGACAATCTGGTTAACATTTGGTTCTTCAGGTTTTTTAATTTGTGCAAAGAGCTCATTACTCAAAGGGGTCAGCAAACTAGAGCCCGTTGGCCAAATGCAGTCCACCGTGCAGCAATAGGAAGTATATTATTATTCTGTAATAAGAATGTTGACGTTTTTCGCACAGAAGGCAATGGGAAGAGTAATTCTAGGAATAACACTTGCATACGCATAAAGGTAATTTTATATATCGACTTGTGGAATATTTGTATGTAGCAGAAAAAATTCAGTGTGATTCAACTCAGACATACATTGAGAAGAGTTAGGAGTTGTGTTTCTCCCCCATTCTTTACAAAATGCCTTCTTGTTTTTTTTGTTTTTTTCATATCAAATTACGAATTATTAATTAACCTGGTTTATGTACTATTCATTTTATAAAAAGGAAAAAAAAAAAGAAGTTTTTTCTAGACATAGTAAGGAGTAAATACTACAAATTTTAACCTACGAGCTCCATCGGTGCAGCCGGTACCTGTGATACATACGCACATAGCCAGCCAGATCAGCTTATAAACTGAGGAAACCAATGTAGACAGTTTTTGTTGACTATTTCTTATAAAACTATTACGCATCTTATCCATGAAACAATTATAAATCTAAAGTTAACTTTAAAAGAACATATCTATAGGTAAACAATATTCGATTAACAAGAGTTATTGGCATAGTTCCCCCTAAATTGTGCATATGCACACTTGTTTCGCAACCAGAGCACAAAGGAAAAATAATGTGCACACAAAAGATTAGTTATGATTGATAATTATAGTTCTGATTCCAAGAATAATAATAATATATTATAATCATCTTCATTGTAAATAATCTGTCCGCTAATGGTTTCTGTTAATTAGTTGGTAGGTTTTTCAAATACTTTGAGACAACTTGGAAGTTTACATTTCCACAAACATTCAGTGCACACAAATCACATAGAAACTACAAGATGTGGAGAGATATTAACAATAACTCTACACTTACCTCAAAATTGGCAAGACATTAGTAATGTTTCAACTGGTAAGTTTTCAATGACTTTCAAGAATTCCTATCTTTGATATATTCTGAAGACTCAATTCTATTAATGTGTCTGAGTTGACATTATTCGGATACGATGCTATCATCTAAATCAAAATCAGAAACAGGTCTTGTAAGTCACTCAGTAGAAAGAGTCACCTGATCAATGTCTTTTGACAGTATAACATGTTGGGACTGATCAATTAGGAACTTGGAAAAAGGGCGGGGTGATCAATGAACGTTACTTATCTTGCCTTTTGTTGGGCAGTGATGACTAAAAAAAGAGTCCAAACTTTAAAATAAGAAGTGTGAACACAGCTGGACACAAACTGAAGGATCAATTTAGCATTGAGTTAAATTTTGAATCCACCCCGCCACACTTACGGGGAAGGAGGTGTCGAAACATCAAAAATTTTTTTTTGGGGGGGGGGTATAATAAGGAGTAAATGTTAATTTTCAACACTCTAGCTCCATTGGCACAGCCTGTACACATGACATGCACACCATATTATATATATATATATATATATATATATATATATATATATAGCGCCAGTCAGTCAGAATCACTTAAAAACTAAATAAACCAACGTTGACAGTTTTCAGTGACTGTTTCCAATAGGTCACTTGAAGCATTGTAAACTTGAAGTTCTTATAATAACAGTCCTAAATGACTCATTCCCCAAACATTGTTTATACATTTAATCCATGGAGTTTTTATGTTTATTTAATTTTCCCTCTGTTGATTTTATTTGTCTGGGGGCTGACGAGTTAATTGGTTTTGGACCTCACTTTGATTGTTCAATTTGGGAAACAATCAATTTAAATCCACCTGTCAATTTACCATGGCAACTTGCAACCTTCCTCTGGTCCAGTATCCTGTAGCCATTCTTGTTTAAATATCTACTATTTCTCATGAAATCTTCTCTCTTGATCTGTCTCCAGAACTATCTCCTCTTTCCTTCCTCTTGCATACACCTGTATTATTAGAAATCATCAACCAAAACTATCTACGCAGGTTTTTTCAGCTTGTAAGCAAGTCAGGATAGCTATGTATGTATGTGTCAAGTGTACAGGCTACAGCAAAGAAGTTATAGAGCTGGAAATATAAATAAATTTTAAACTCATTATGTATAGAAAAATGTCAAGCCACACCTGTCTCTCTTGTTTCTTTTTCATATTTCTCCTTTATATAAGGTCTGTCCAGAAAGTATCTAGCTATTTTGAATATCTTGAGAACTGGTCACGTGGCCTTTATGTAACCTGGCAACTAATCAAAGAGGATCTAACTGTGCATGCTTGAAGACCCTCCAAAAGTGTTAATGACCTCTTACTGCCAACAGAGAGTGAGTTTGTGGGCTGTGTGCCTGTCACATTCACAATGACTGAGCCAGTCATTCTTCATATCTTGTAGGATCTTTTGGCAAAACATTGCATCACCTAGATCTGGCAGATCCCCCACCCACCCACAATAGTTCCTACTACTTCTGGCTTTTCTGAAAGAGATTTCAGACTATGGATGAGATTATGAAGAAAAAGGACTTTGCAGACTCTTGAAAAAATAGAAAGGACAGAGAGATGAATGAGTGAGGTGCTAAAGGGAGTACTTTGATGAGGCTTAAAATACCATTGCTCTCGGTAGGCCATTTTTTTTTGTTAATATCAAATGACTGGATATTTACTGGACAGCCCCTGTATCTTAGCACCACTTCGATTGAAGTTCCTCTTTCTTCCACTTCTTTATCTTTCCTCATCCTCTTGATCCTTTACTTTCTCATCATTCATCATTTTCTTTCTATCCTCATCTTAATCATTCCAACTTGCTTGGTTTACATTTTTCTCCCTTCCTCTTCCTCCATCTCTTATTTACTTTGTCTCATAGTTCTTCCATATTTTTCCTTCAATTATTTTCCTCCATTTTTTTTACTTTATCAAATTCCAGAGATGACTTTGTCTGTCTACTATAAAAATAAAAAGAACCATCCCCATCAAGTTCAGGGAAATAAACTCACCACTTGACTGACCTGTAATGTTAAACCAAGCCAATACATAAAATCAACATTTCCCTACTATGATTTGAAATCACAACCAAATAATCAAGAGACAGGTCTCTTACTAACTGAGCTAAACTAGCGAGTCTTACAAATCTGAAAAAAATTTTGTTTTGGATACATGGGGGTAATATCATTTAAATAAATAAATATGTATTCATGAAATAAACGTTTCCCTTCCATGATTTGAAATAGTGATTGGTTGACAGCTCTCTTACCAACTGAAGCAAACCAATGATTCTTACCTTTCTACGAAAATTCATGATACAAATGTGCTAGGGCTTATTTCATTTTAATAAATAATATTTATCTACATCATTTATGAATAAAAAAAATTTCTAAACAATTTTTTATTCATTATTGATACAACACGAAGATTTAAGCAATCATTTTCAATCAGAATACATGAGATTAACACTGTAATTTGAAATCTTTTCCAACCAATTGGCACGCAAGTCTCTTATCACAGCGACAAGTCATATTTTCATGAAAATTCACGTAATTATTTCTCATTTATTATACATGAAATACAAAAGCTGCCGTAATCATCTTCAGTCAGAATAAAAGTAAGAATGAGTTTCACCTTGAAGCACACAGGCTTGTTGTTACCACTGCTTCTCATCTTGATCATAAATAATAGTTATTTTAAGTAAACTTCAGAAGAGTTCATAGCCTCAAATGATCAGTGGAGTTAAAAGTGTGAAATGGTGTAACAGATCCTGGCACGGAAAACGGCATTGGTGAAACAAGATCGGGTTTCATCTGAGGCTGATTACGTTCACTTCACATTAATGATCTTAGAGAAAAGCATGAATCCATTTACTGTCTCCAACCAACTATGGGTCAATAGCAGGACAGTTGGACTCCTCCAGCCAATCCATCTAAGAGAAGGTTATTCTGACAACAAAAAAAAAACACCTACAGCTTGGCATTCAGTGTAGCAGATTCCAAGCCCAGGTAAAAGAGGAGGGTCAGGCGTGGGGCAAGCAAATTGACCCCCCATAGCAAAAAACCTACCTGCTATTGAAATTGTAGCAGTGGTTGAGGCCTCATGCTCCACAGACAGAAGAAATCAGTGTAGTTAATTAAAGCATGAAAATGGCACAACCTCAGCATTTACTTTTGTGCTACTCACTGGCTTGTAAAAGGAAAGTGCACCAATAGTTGATGGCAAAAAAAAAAAATGGAATCAGAAAACCAAGTTCAAATTCCAGCTGATGTAGTTTGTAATCATCAGCCTTTAATGTCTGTTGCTGGATACAGACCTTCCTCAGGATTTACCAGTGTTTTGCCTGCTTCCAAGATTTGAAAGAGTTTGTAATAACTTTGCATTATTTCCCTTGGAAAAGGAATGAAATTATTTCTAGGCTACTAACTATGACAAAAAGAAGGGCAGATTGAGCCCTCCAACCTTGCAAGCCAACAGGAGGCTACTCTAACAAAAAACATACAGCTCAGCGGCCATCTTGACCTTCAGAGTTACAGTGAAGTGGGTACCAAGATGAAGAATGTACACTTAGTGCGTAAACTGATCTCTCGATAGAAAAAACCCATGCAGTCAGGAGGAGAGTCCTCCTCAGATCCTTGTGTGAAGAATAATCCAGCAGCAACAAACATGTGTAAACATTGTAGCAGGGTCTGCTTCTTTTGAACCCAGACACATTAGTCTTAAACATAATGATGAGAAATTTGTTTTCAAGTTGGAGTCAGCCAAGTGCAGTTAAGTATTCAGAAAGAAAAATAAATAAATCAAATAATAGATAATTGGCTAACATGCTTGAAGCCTAAATAAAACCATGCTAATCTCAAACATCATACTAGCATGAGTACACATTCCAAAAATGTTTTCTCAAAACAAACAATTTCATTGCATCATCATTCATAAAATCAGAACCTTAACTGATATAAACAATACATATTCCAAGGGACAATGTTGAATTTCGTCTTAATACCATTGTATTAAACAAAAACATTAAGAGTGCATTTTTCTTCAATATGAGTATAAAGTGACAGAAACCAATTCAGTATCACAAGTTCTTATAATACATTTAGTGCTATTTCACTATAGTGTTCTTTTATCTAATGTTTCTTTTGATAAATTCAGTAATGCTGAATTTCTGAAATGAATGATAAAAGACATCATCATGGAAAGTCTCCAAAATAATTGTTTGCTATACACTTTGGTTAATGTGCCTAGTGTACAAGGATGAAAAAACATACGCAATTAACTCCTAGTGATATTTCACCAGTTCTGGAAAGTAGCTCCCAGATGAGATACAAAGCACTAATACATTCCATCCTGTCAAGGCTCAAAAATGACATCATATATTTTAAAATGAATGCTGGCACGATCTCCATTCATACTATTTTATAATGACGCTGTTTAACACTACATTTTTTGTGAATTTATCCAGGAGGCCATCTGAGGTATTTGGACAGTTTCATCAGAAAAAAAAAAACTAACATTACATGTTTACCTGCAACTGCCAACTGGTCAATGAATGCCCAAAACTTTCTTGTTCAAGACCAAATTTAAACAGGTTGAAATCATCCATAAGAAAGGCAATAGAAAGAGTAGGCAAAGAGAGAATATTTGCTCTCTTTTTTTTACATCACACTATGTTGTTTTTTATGAAAATCTATTCTCGAAGTTGGAAAAAAAAATACTAAGTACAATAAAGGAAGAAAGCAGAATATACATTGTAACTAATATGTACACACACACATATATATATATATATATATGCATACACATATATATACATACACATATATATACATACATACATACATACATACATATATATATATATATATAAATAATCATAACTTCTACATTTCCTAATGAATCATATATTGCATTTCGGACAATATTTTTTGTTTTCATTTCGGATGTAATGATTATTCAATTTTGTTTTAGATGTTTTGACAGTGATTAACTTGAGAGCAGAAACTAACATTGCTAAATGCTGTCCAACAGACTGTTCCTTTCCTTGTTTTCTACAACGCACATTAAGGCTTCACTGCTGTCAGGTGATTTAAGCACCAAAGTGGCTAAACTTCCAATTTCTATCCTGTTCTTCTCTTAATCCCTATAAGATTAGGAATGACAGATGATTTTTTTATTCAAAAATTAAGGTAGGAGCACAAGTTGGCCCTCACTAAAAATGAGGTCATCCTTATCTAGATGCAATGAAAGGGTCCAACAACAGGTTTGTAATAAGGGAAAAATATCTGGGTTGGGGGCAAGGGGTAACGAAACCAAATTCAGCTAGGGGTTACAAATTCTTCGTATCTCAGGACATGAATACCTAGCATTTTAGCAGTCTAAGATACTAAAATATATATTTTTTAGCAGTCTAATATTTGCATAAAAGCATGTTATTAATATGGCTCCCAGACAAAAACTTGGAAATTCTGTAATTTTGGTATATTTCAGAAGTAGGAATAGCTAATCATAGCCTAATTGATTTCAAAATGGTTTATTCTTACTTTCATATCTTTTTTCCTTCTTTTTTTTTTATTCAGTAAAAAGTTTGGAGGTTCCCTGGCCTCAGCGCTCTTTACAACCCTGTACAATGGAGGAAGATAAATATATTGCAAAACTACAGCTTCTGTACAAAATTTCTAAATTGCACATGTGTTTGCATCTTCAACTGATATTTTCAGACAGATTTAAAATCTCATATCAGGGACTGTTAATGATGAAAGATTCAAAGACAAAAGATAAATTGATACCATAAAAAAAAACAAACAGATAAGGCTCAACAATAACAAAAAGTGGTCAAAGATAAAACAGAATTTGCGTAACTCCCACAGAATTTTGATGTTTCAAAATATTTTTGGCCATTGTAGATCTTTTAACAGCTAAATTTCTAAATAATCAGCCAGATTGAGCTGGAAAATAGCTAAGTTGACGAGCCTAATCTCAGCCAGCATTCCAAACCAATAAAAACTGGGCAACACCTGCAAGTGTGAGTGTATGTATGCCGAGGTATTTTTTTATTACTGTTTGATTGTTCAGAGCTCAGTAGGAGAGATACTAGAGCCAAAAGAAAAATCATTAGTGACTGACACAATGCACAGTGAATCTATTTTATCACCCATTGACAATCATTAAGGGTGCTAAGTAAGGATGAAGAAAGGAAATCAGGAGGAGGCAGGATGGATGAAAAAAATAAACATCAATTCAATAACAGGTCTCATATTTCACATAACTGGGTCAGACAAGACTTGTTAGTCTTAATATCATTTGGATGTTAAAGACTCCCTTGAGGAAAAGTAGGAAATAAGGAAAAAGTTGAGACCACCAATAATGCATATATGTGCAATTACTTTGTAACTATGTATTGGAGGATAAATATTATCATATATTCATTGACCATGCTATCATATATATGTTGGGTGACACTAAATAATTTACATTATATATATATATATATATATATATATATATAGGAACTCTTTGGTTAAGGGAGTGCAAAAGTCTCAATTCACCAAAAATTTATGCATGATTTTATTCATTTTTTTTTTTGCTTTGCACAGAATCCCCCAACCGTTTTGCACAAATTTTGGGGAGCAGTTGCCACCTTGCCCCCTTGCTTTGTACGCCTGTTTATATATATACTAACTGGTGTAAAACACTTTAATTAAATAATTTAATCAAAGAAAAGATGAGGGCGCACCCTATAAGATTACCAAATATAATGAAGAAGGCCAAAGGGTACAGTGGCTAAAACGTTGTGGCAAAAACAGTCAAGATGTGGACAATAGTTGGAGCAAGACAGTAAATAATAGCTCAAGTAATCTTAACATGAGTCTACTTATTCTCTCATACATAAGCACATACAACAGTACATCAATCAGTAATTAATCCTAAAAATAAACAACTGAAGGTTGTAGAGTAGAAAGGCTGAAAAAAAAAAATCACTGCAGTTCAATGGCTAACTCAATGGATTTTCCATTTTATTGTAATTGTAACTCAGTCATATCTGTGAGTCATGGCTTTTATCTGATGGTGGATCATTTGCAATCAATTATCTCACAATGGACATGAGATTTTATCTTGCAACAGATATCTATTACTCTTTACCAACTTCTGTAGTTAATGGGTTAAAATCTAGTCAAACCTCCTTCATTGTCAGACTTGAGTATAAAGTCTGGAGTTGGCTGTTTTCCTACCATAACAAAAAATGAGGGATGTAAAGTGATATGTAAAATCCACATTCCCTACTATGATTTGAACTCACAACCAATCGCCAGCTGGATAACTGATTGAGACAAGTCCAATTTTCTAAACAAAATTTATCATACAGATATGCACAGGCTTATTTCATTCTTATGGATAAATACATTCATACAAAAACATTTATTGGTTACATGTACAAAAGTTGCAGCAATCCTCTTTAGTTAGAATAGAAGTTAGAGTGGAGTCTTGTTTATGATAGACATTAACAGATTATAGTGACATGTCTAAGAAGAACATGCAATGAAACATTCATACTTTACAGGCTGACATGCCACAAGATTTGAAAATACACATGATGAACACGGATTACCTTTATAAATAGCAGGACATAAAAGGATTCCCAGGAGGGAGATGGTAATTGGTAGTCCCAAGTGGATAAGAATGATTTTTTCTCTCCTTCCTTCTTTCCTTCTCTCTCTCACAGAAAGACAGAATCTTTGCCAAAGCCTCATGCTGAGAGTTCTCAGATTGTAACAATCAATCAACCTAATATCTCATTTGAATGACACCAGAATCAAGATTCTCATTTCCTTTTCACAAGAAAGCAAAGAGATGGCAAAAGATAGATATATATATATATATATATATATATATATATATATATATATATATATTATATAACAGAGAAAGTAAGTGACAATGTATTATACAGTATACCTTGAATAGAGGTGGGAGAGGACAATCAAAAGGATATATTTCGAGGGTTGTGGGGTACAAAAGGAAATCTTAGCAGCAACCCTATAAACAACAAAGAATGATAACATCTTTTTAAATGAGTACATCAAGTTGGGGTTACATAAAACAGTTGTACAGCACCATTCTTTATTGCCTATGAGTATGAGGTTCTAACTTTTAAACCCTCTTACCTCAGGTAAAAATGCTTGTTCCAAGGAAGGGGGCTTTGTTTACAGACACCTATGTAGTACAGTCAAGGTATTGCTGTACAAATTAATGTAACTAGGTATAAGCTGGAAAAAAAACCCACATCAAATTATGATAAGACCATGAACAGGCCAGTTTTGAATAGTATAGAAAATCCTGGAACAAATTAACAGCAGTAATCAAGGCATACCTGTATTGTATGGCTGTATGGTACAACAAGAGGATATCTCAACAGCAACTCTTAACAGCGAAGAATAATACTATAACAGAGACATCATTTATCAGAGGGAAGCCCAAGATGTTTATCCTGCACCCCCTCCACACACATCTGAGAATTGTAATTGAAGCTTCAATGAACATTGAAGGGCTTTATCTAACCAGAAACCTTCAGGAATAGTGACAAGCTCTTTGTCATATATCTTGATAACCTCTTGATATAAGGGAAAATTTGGGCATGGGAGATAGGGGCTGTCACAGAAAGTTTTCAGCAATTTCTTATGTTAATCGTTATATATAACACATCTTTTTTCTAATATTTCAACTATTTACAAATAATTCTTTCAAGTGAATGCTGAAGTAACATATAGCAAAGTTTAGTATAGCAACAAAGACTATTGCAAGCAATAATCAATCTTAATTTTCAATGTATTTATTTACTTCTGCCAACAGAGATTGGGAGGGGTACGTGTATTCACCAATGACCATCTGTCTGGTCATCTGTCTCCCTGTCCATATGATATGTCCTTTAGTTCTGAATAAATTTCATTAAAGTTTAGTGGAAGAGTAGGTGTTGAGCAAGGGAAGAAGTGATTAAATTTGATGCAGTAGATGGATTTGTCTAAAAATTTGATCACCTCTTCTGTAGCCCATTACCAAAGGTGTTGACAGAGGTATGTGCTCTCAGTGTCTTCGAACTAATTAGGAAGACATCCTCCATCCTCATGAGGCCAAAATACACCATCATGGTCTTCAATCATTGTCAGTTTCAGCTCAGTTGTGATATATACAAATGTGCTGTAGTGAAGATATTTAGGTATCAAACTACAATTGAAGAAATTAGAGTGTATGCACTGTGATTATTTGACAACTTGCCATTGTACAAAGTAGACATTAGCCAGATATGTCAAATAGTTTGAGTTCTGAGATTTTTTTTTGTCAAGAAATCTGATAAAGTAAATTAAAATAACTGATTATAGATCTTTCTTAATAGTTTCTCAAATTATCACCCTTGACTTTAGAATTATTTATATTTAGATATTTAATGTCTAAATCAGCCATACTGAAGAGAAGTAACCAAAATATTTCAGAGGCCTAATTTTATACAATGGGAGGAAAATTATTTTATATGACATTTAAAACAGGCTGCTCCATACACCATAAAGTGCAGCCCCTTCTAAGCATGCACCTTTCAAGCAGTGGAGATGGAAATGAATATTTTAAAAATATTGTTAGAATCAAATCAATCAGCAACACTAATTAATAGTCCTTTTGCAAATACACCCATTCAGAAATACTGAATTAAGGCCCAAATTGGTTGATAAATGTTGATTTTTATTTTTGTCCAACCATACCGAAACATATAAAGGATCAATCTAATGCAGAAAAAGTCAAAATTTGTTCATCTCTTTCCTGCAACAGGTTATGAAGAGCAATAGTTATTACTATTATAGCAAGGACTAAAATTTCTATCATTCGCCGTCAACAGGTCAATTTTCAATGTTTTTATATTTTTCCAACTACGTGACTCATATTAATGGAGAATCAAGGTAATCAAAGCTAAAATTTGTTCATATTTAACATTTATTTATGATTGTCCAACAATGCGACCCATATAGGATGAAAAACATGTTCATGAGTAAAGAAATAAGTAGTAAACAGAAAAAAAAATATAAGCTGACATACGAACTGGCTCAGCTCATTCCTATATATTTCTGTAGATAAGAGACCCCCTTTCTTTCCTTCAGGATTACATACCTGGAGGAAGCTGCAGAATGGATTTGCCAAGAAGTTCTTGTCCCAACAAAAGCAACACATTGAATGAGTTCAATCAGTGGTATAGCAAGGGATCTCAGTGCCCAGGGCAAAGATAATGCCTGGAGCCAGTCGCACAATATTCCTAGGGAGGCCAAAATTATTAATGCGCATAATAGGTAAGAAGAAATTTTGCACCTGTTCATACCTGCAATTGTGTGTGACTGCCCCAATCCTCTTGGTAAGCCCCAGTTTAATTTACCCCAACAACTGGAATGGTAATGATTTCTCAAAATTATGGTATATTTATGGAAAAAATATATACATTAGAAACAAGAATCGTGGTTGATTTGATTTATGTTTCAACTCTTAAATTGGTGATAGCGAAGTCAAATAGTAATTTCAGGGGAGTGACAAATTGAACCCCTCACTAAAAAAAACCATTAGAGATGGGTGAATTTTTAAAAAAACAAAAAACATTTTTCCAGGCATAACATAGCAGTAAATATTTGAAGTTTCAGCCCTCTAGCTCTATATGTGTCATACATACATACACACAGAGCCATCAAGCAAAACTTCAAAACTGAAGAAACCTAACCACACTACTCCAAAGCTTGCCCAATGTCTTGAATTCACTCTGCTGGTATTCATAAGCTTCTGTACTTCTCCAAACACTTAATCGATGAAGCACGTGATTTAACTGGAATAAGTTCCACTTTGAAAGCACACAATAGAAATATTCTCAAATGCTAGCAATAAATCAATTTTCTTCAGACATTATGAATGCTTTGATACAAGTGAAACTGATGTCTGAAGGCTGAGAGCTATTCTTTGTATAGTCTGAATGGGTAAAAAAAAAACTTTCTTGCCAACCTTTATATATAATGTATACAAGGTTTGTCTGGAAAATATGCAACCATTTAATATTAACAAAAGAATAGTTCACCTGGGGCAATGGTGCCTCATTTCCCCTCAAAGTACTCCCCTTGGAACCTTACCTATTTATCTGAGAATCTCTTCCACTTTTCAAAATTGACTACAAAATCTTTTGTGATTACCATTAGCTGCCTCACAGAGTTCTCAATATCATCCATAGCCTGAAATCTCTTTGAGAAAAGCCAGAATCATGGGGAGTCAAATTAGGACTAGATGACAGGCCTAGTTGATACAATGTTTTGCAAAAGAAAAACTTATAAAATGTGAAGAATGACCACCGTGGTCATTGTAAATGTGACAGTCACACAGTTCATGAGCTTACTCAATGGAGTCTCAATGTTGATTGAGTAACCCCACAAGAGAGTGTCTCTTCACACACGTGCAGTAAGGACTCTGATAAGTTGCCAAGTTATATGAGGGCTACACATTCAGTTCTCAAGTTATTAAAAATATCTGGATACTTTGCAGAAAGACAAATATATATATATATAATTTGGATTTAAGATTTATGTGATATCTGTGGTTTAGAATAAACCTGAATTAGTCTCCCAAACTTAAAGGCATGGCTGATACAAAATGGAATAACTGGACTGATTGATAAGTTCACATAAATGTAAAGTGAACATATATATACTATACAACAGGGTGTCAAACCTTTTTGAGATTATATGCCTGCATTGGTTATAATCATCTGAAAAAAATCTACCCCATGTAAATAATATGTTTTTGTTCATGTCGCCCTAGGTACATGTGTAATCAGATCACCACCCCTGCTATTCAAGAATCAATGTGTGTGCGTTATATTTACAAAAACAATGCATAAATCTCCATGCATAGATTCACTGAATTTTCTATGGAAATACAAGTAGACCAATATGAATTTAGGAGAAAGAGTTAATCAGAAAAATGCACGAGAATAAATGAAATTGAAATGTAGGTTACTTCTTTGTGTAAAATTGTATTTTTAATTAACTCTTCAAAGTACATGCTTGTATATCTGTGAGCAGATGAATGAAATCTTATGTATGTATCATCGTTCTCCACGAGGGAGTTGCAGGATGAGGTACACATGGACTATTGTTAGCCAGGCCTGTCAAAGCTCCATTCTGCTTAAGGCACGATATTTGCCAATGGTCATCTATCTAGGTACTGACTGGGCACAGCATTATTCAACTTTGATCTTTTAAGAACCAGTGTATTCAACATGATTTGATCATAACCCCTTTAATCTTGGGAAAGATTCCTCAATCCTATTCTTTGAGCTGAGCGCTTAGCAGAGAGGCATTGGGTATCATTTTGAAAGTCTTTGGTATGATTGAGCCACAGCCTACTGAACTTGAGGCAGACACTATACCACTGGGCCACAGAGATTGGTATAAAAAATAAGATACTTTAATTTAATTCATAGTCACTTGATCTTCTAGAGACCGTAATTAGAGGCAAATTACAAAGTTTAAGATCTGTTAGATCAAAGGAAAAAATTAGAGAATAAAATACACACAAGTGGGTTATCTTTATCTAACATGTCCTAGCCACTTTTTGTTTTTAACCCGCCATTTTCATTAGTCAATTTTTCTTCCAATGATGCAATTTTAGATTTTCTTTCAAATTGCTCCTAACCAATTTGCAGTATTGGATGTGAAAGGTGGAGCTAGAGTGGGAAAGTAAAACCACTTCATTATATTGATATGGGAGATCTATATGTGTTACTTTTTACATACTAAATATATTTTACATTTAATGGAAAGATGGTAGATGATACACTGAAGTTGGGAGGAAAATTACTTTTCAGCGTGTAAGACACTGAGCGATCAATATCTGAATTGAATAATATATATCACAAAAAAGTTAAAATGGAGAACTTCAGACTTCACATGAAAAAAAATAAATCAACAAGGAGAAATTTAAGGTAGACAGATTAGTTCATTTTAATTTGATTTCTGTAGTCATCACCACCCTCCAAAATAATGAATTGAAGCATTTCTGTCAGCATTTCTTTATATGTCAAGATCAGATTAAATTCTTCCTAGAATGGTTAATTATTTTATCATACACCAACAGTGGATATTGATATCCATAGGTGCCTATTGCAACTTTCCCGGGGGTTGGGGGTATATATTACACGTGGGGGGGGGGGCATATCCAATACTGGTTGTCAGGTGAGGCACCAGGGAATACTGAAGTTGTTGTGACTTGTCCTTGGATGTCATTATTCATAGTGACCCCCATTATCCCTGGCATCTATAAAGTCCCAGCTTTCCAATCTTCATACTCTTGGTGAGAAGGCATGACCCAGGGTCAGGATGTGAATGCCCTGATCACACTGTCCAGTAGATGCTTATGTTAATATCTAGTCTATATCAGTCAAATACAAAACTATGAATTTTTTTATGCCAAGTTCTTGGTTTAACAATACAGAAGACCTTTCATTAATCCAGCTACCAGTATCTAATTCTTTTGGTTATTCTAGATTTGGTCACCTGTTTACTCAGGCAAACAATTCCTGCTCGCTCTCCTGCATTCATTAATATCATTAGCTCTTATTCAAACCCAGTTATGTCTCCAGTGAATAAAGGATGTGTATTCCGTGTTTTGAGGCAAAAACACAGCACATTATCAATTAAAAATAATGTTGAAATCTTGGAGAAAAAAAAAAGAAAAAAAAAAGAAAGACAGTTGTGTATTAGTGAAAAGCATGTGTGAGTGTTACAAAATTGGTAAAAGAACAAGCAAGAGAGTTTCATGAAGAAATAGGACTAGATTTAATGTTTCTATTCCCTTATCTAACTTTTATTGATTTATATAATATTTCAAAGATATGATCAGATGGTTAGCTGTTGCTCAGAGGTAATCCTTCTTTGATTCAGCATTTTCATAAACCCAGTAATCGTCAAAGATCTTTGAAAATACCATTCTGGAATGGTTTAATGATAACACTGAAAATTTGTGATAAAACAGGGAGTGCTGAGTAATCATACTTTCAATAGAGACTTTTATGCCAGAAGTGAATTAAATATTCAAAACAGCTGATTTTAGCAGTCTTGAGATAGGAAAGATAACAGATGCATAAGAAATTAATTGCATATCAAGAAAGAAAAATGTTTGAAACAGGTACTGATTGCTTCTCTACAAAATTTTGTTAAATCTTAGCTTATTTTTCAAGGTCACAATGAATTCATCAGAAAAATTAATTGACAAACGATTTTTTATAGGAATTTTCTTTTGGCATAAGAGTGGGCTCATTAGTGTGTGAATATGTATTGATTTACATCTATATGTGTGTGTGTTTGGAAATGGATATGTATAGTGACCTCTTTATCCATGGTAGATAGGTTCCAAGTCACTCCCTCCCACAGATGGTGAGAGCAGCAGATAATAGCAAACCATATATACTATCAGTGTTGCCAAATTCATTCTCAAGTTGTCATCTAAGAACATCCAGATTTTCCACATATATATCTTAGATATAAGAAATATATTACATATTATTCATGAATCAAATATGACTTCAATTGTCAACATTTATTTTATCAAGATATTGTTGATTTTCTCAAAAATATCTCTTATTTTATAACTATGAATTAAATGAAAATATACCTCATTTTTATTAAAAACTCATTACAATAGCAATTTCTGACATCTAGACAATCAAAACTAGGTGAGGAATATTTAAGTAGGGTGAACCACAGATAAGTGAAACCATGCTTTGTGATTCAGCCTAAGGCAAGATCCAATTGTATTTAATAGATAGATAAATAATAATCACTTAGCAAAATGTTATATTCAAACTGGATCCCCTCATTTGTTATGGAAAAGGAAAAGCTTAACCTTTTGAACATTGACCCCCTGACATGTATGACTCCCTCACACGCTTACCCAGGAGCCACATAACATGATTTATATTCCAGAATCAGATTACAGACAGAGGATCACAATACCAGGATCACAGAAGGACACATCAGTAGACAAACACCAAATATAATGTGCGCTATGTCTGATCAATGCCTTAGAGTCAGTGGGTCATGATTTTAGGGGTTTCCGAACATATCAATGTTTGTAAACGAAACACATGTCAGCAACTACTGAAGCAGACATTTGTGTTCAAAGAGTTAAGGTTCAAAAGTTGTCATGTATGTGATGACATGTTTTAATATTTTAAGATCCATCACTGAATAGATATATAAATTCAGATTAGTGAAGAAAATGAACATCTAAAATATCAGTTTTCAACAAATACTTAAAAATAAGTTGATAAGATAAGAGCTTGTTAACTGCAATAGAAGTCGACAGTTCTATGAATACCAAAAAGTTCTTCACTCAGACTTAACTTGGATAGGTTCATAGCATTCATGAGAAAGAGAAGGTAGAAAGATAGGGTGAAGTAACAGGAATATTTTTTCTCTTTTTTTTTTTTTAACATGACAGTACATAATTCTTTTTTTTTTTTACATCAATTCTCGAAATGAAAAAATGTGACCTAAAAAATGCATTTATAATTAAAGAAACCAAATTTTTTTTTCACATCTCATATTGTAAGCATTCAATTATGACAAACAACCTATGGGGAACACAAATAGATACACACTTCTTGGATACAAATG
Source organism: Thysanoteuthis rhombus (assembly GCA_963457665.1). Lineage (NCBI taxonomy): Eukaryota > Metazoa > Mollusca > Cephalopoda > Oegopsida > Thysanoteuthidae > Thysanoteuthis > Thysanoteuthis major. The sequence goes on along the minus strand of OY735219.1, from coordinate 16,119,064 downwards.
AAAATATAGCAAGGCTTGAGAAAACCAGTCAGAGTCTATTACCAGGGTATCTTTTTTTTAATCTTTAAACAGCTATATATTCTTTCTTCTTATCAAACGGAAACCTAGTTTTATTACAGAAACAAATGTTACCAAATGTTATCAAAAATCATGTGAATAACTTTGCAGGTTTTGAACAGAGTCTGTTGAATCAAAGATAACGAAGAGTTCTACCCTCTTTTATACGTGCATGTGTGTGTGCGCTCGTTTGTTTATTCCAGAACTCCTGGTAATACCGTTTTGTCTATAAACTTTAAAATTAGAATCCACTTCTAAAAATGTTTTTATTTTTTTCTGGGCCTCATTCTGAGATTTATTCATAACGTGTACATTCTGCAGAATCTAAATGTTTTCTTACCCTATTTTAGATGTTTTTCAATGGAAAACGCTCGTGATGTTATAAATAGAATTTATTCTAACCTTACTTATTCTTCAATGGAATTTTTTCACAGGACTTCAAATTTTGACACTACATTTGTTCAACTACTGACTTGTTATATTTATTAATGCATCAATATATCAATTTACCTTTGCCAATGAAGTTGAAGTGGCATGTTTTTGATTAGTGAAGAAATATCCATAACATAAGGTTTCAAAAAAATACTTAACAAGCCTTAAACCCATCAACTTAATCTTCTAAAACAGAAGAACCAACCAAAATAAATGATTTTTCAAAATATTCTTTGCCTAAAACTGTAATGTTGATTTTGGTTGATGATGGTGAAATCCGAGATTTAGATATATAATCTTGCATGTTGGTTTTGTACATATACAAGGTGTTTGAAAAAAGGTGCAATCATCTTTTTGACAACTTTTATTTAAACTATTGAGTCCAATTCAATGCAAGCTATTGTTGTGTTGAACAAAGAATTGCTAAATATACATTATTTAACTTTACAATGGATGTTGAAAGTGATTTCCTTCAACTTGGATCCAGGTTTATACCCATTTCATCACATTGGATAACAATATAGATGACATAATATAAAAGAATAGATGCTTGAATGAGGCTATATGAGGCAATCATTTCAACTACTAGGTACTAATGTCTTTGAGTGCAATGCTTGCAGCATAGAGTTTGCGTGTAAATTCTACTTTCTTATTCTTAGGGTTGCATCCTTTATGAAATACCCTATACTTGGCCTCAGTGATGTTCAATATGAACAATTAATCCATGATAGCTGTATTCTTAGAGATACTATATTCCAAAATTGAACACTTGAATTTCTTATTTTGACTGAAAGAATCAAACATCCTCTGATTGAAATTATCCCTCTTAGACCATTAGATGAATTTTGAAATTTTTTCCCCCATTCAATTCATGGAAGACTTCCATTTCTTTCAATTCTATTCATTAAAGAATTACACTTCTGTTACAAGCGGCCCATGAATTTTGGAGTTAAAATTAAACATGCATGAGTGAATTGTACTCTGAAGGCAGCTATTTGTCCTAATTGATTCTCGACGTTTTTTTTTTGCAAAACCAGATGAAGATTTACGGATATCTTAAATTTATGGCCACTACATTTACAGTAATATCCTGTTCAGTGCTACCTATATAATGCCAATTTACTATAGCACTATTTCAAATATTTTTCATAATAAATTTAGTAATATCAAATTTTAATTAATAAAGAGAGCATCAAGGAGTCTCCAAAAATATCTGTATGCTGTACACTCTGGTTTATGTGCCATGTATGTGAGAATATACACATAAACAATAATCTATCATAATATTTCACCAGCTCCAGAAAGAAGCTACAAGATGAGATATACAACAATAAAGCATTCAATCATGTTGAGGCTCAACAACGACACATATTCTAAAATAATGACAATGACCCTGACTGGGAGCGCAGCTGCAAAGCAAAGAGAGGCGTTCTGAACAAGCTATTTATGCCGTGTTATTATGACCCTATAAAGTGCTGTTTTGTTTGGTGCTGGAGCTTTTATGGATGCATCTAGTGTGCTAACCAAGCTATGGCTGTATTCAACAAAATCTTGAAACCTCGTGACAAGTACATAGCAGGAGATTAAAGATAATTCCATCCACTGAAATTATGTTTTATAATCTGGCTGTGGTATTTTCCAGAGGATGATTAACATTTTCTGTCAAAAAAAAGGTTTCACAAACTTTTTGCCCAATTGCTCCCTGCTTAGTTATTTTTTCTGTCAATTTCCCCCCTCTCAGCACAACTTTTGCCCCCTTGAGGTCAACATTGGTGACATTGAGATTGGTTGCTCCACATGATCAAATGCCTAAAGTCAAACAAATTGTTTGACAACTTCCAAAAAGAACATTGCCTCCCATTATGTAACGCCTCATCTTGGCTAAGCCAAAAAAAATTCATATTAAATTGTTAACAACAGATATTAGAGATTCAAAATGACCTATATATGCTTACATACTGAAATGATAGAAATCAATAATTAAAACATTTCTCAAATACATATTTTGTAATTCACTGAATGCTTTCCCTTACTTCTTGACTTAATACACATAAAACGAGAGACCACCTCTTTTTTTTTTCTTTTTTTTTTACTTTCCAGAGAAAGATCTATTTGTATGTGACAATCTATTGCCCCCTAAAGCTCAACTTTCGCTCCTTTAGGGATGTTATTGCTCCATTACAAATGATTATTTTAAACAATGATAACATTTTTTTTTTTAAATTTGAATCTTACCCAAACCTCATGAGAAAAAGTTCATTATAACATATGTATGTTTAAATTCTAAAATTTTCAAAGTACAATTAACAAACATCGACTAAATATCTAATAAGTTTGTTTTTGCCAATGTTTGAATCAGATTTTCTTTTCATAAATTTCCTCTGACACTTCTGATAAAAGCAAATATAATTTGTTTACAGCATGTTGATAAGCCAAAGCGATGGTTAGAGACATTTAAGATATGAGGTCTTAGAATAGTTACAGGAGAAAAAGATGTTTTATGAAATAGAAGATAAAATGATGAAAAGAGAGAAAGGCACAAGCAGGCTAGTCTACTCTACCTTTTCGTTCGCACAGTGGGGAAATTTCTAAAATGCAAAAGATGGGAAAAAATGAAGAAATAAAAAATATCTTGAGGTTGGTAAAGGATAAGTAATAGTTAATCAATTAATATAATATCGATACGGAAGTTGATGCAGTAGAAATCATTTTCAGTAATTTCTGATTTTGTGGTTTGGGACAATCATGAGAAAAAAATTTAAAAAAAACAATCTCTTGCAAAATATCATACATGTGTTCTCAAAAACAGTAACAATGCTGAAGAAAATTCTATCAAATTCACTTTTAACTTTCTATAAAGCAAATAAGGATTTACAAAGGAATACAAAACAATTTTATCAAAAAGCTGTGTTGTTATCTTAATATGATGGAATTCTTCAGCACAGTTATTATTTCGGGTAACATATGAGTGGATTGTATAAAATTTTGAATTTGCACCTTACATTTCATAAGAAAACATACTCTCATATGAAAATATACTCAGAAATGTTGTCATTTTTTTTTTAATATGACGGAATTCTTAGGCACAGTTATTGTTTTGGGCAACACAGGAATAATATTTCACAATGGATTTTCTTTGTTATTGTCCAAACCCATGAAATCAGAAAGTACCCTATTTTCATACTGACAATTATATAAATGAGTTGATGAAAGAATATTGATAATAAAACTATAAAATTTATGATATGAAATGATGAAGTAAAAATAGTAATAATAAAAAAAATATTGTTTCAAATGATGATTTAAACAGTAACAACTACAATATCAATCTCAATATATTCACTGGATTAATCAATACAAGTATTAACCCATTAAGTGCAAATGACAGAAATTTCAGTCATTTTTGTTCTATGGCTAACTCAATAAAATTTGTCTTATTGTGATTGATGGCAACTCAATTTTATCTGTGAGTTATGGCTTTTATTCAGCAATGGAGGAGTTGAAATAGATTATATTGCAATGGACAAAGTCCTTTTATCTTGGAATGGCTAAAACATCCGTCTTTTAAGAGACAAACCCCATTGGAGTATTTATCTTGCAATGTATAACTATTACTTTTCATCAACTAACGCAGTTAATGGGTTAAAATTATTTAAATGTTGAAAAAATATTTACAACCAAAATAAATTTGAGTGAGTATAATATCTACAATGATAAATGTTTAAGTATAAACAGTATAGATTTATACTTAAATCTAAACGGTCAGCACCATTGATACTGAGTTGATTGTTGAGATAGGGTTGCCATATGAAATGTGCTCTTTTTAGGTCTTGAAATCTAAAAGGAATTTTTAGATCTTGAAATCTTCATCTAGAAGAAATTTTTAAAAATTTTCAACGGTCTGGAATTTCAGCTTCTATGATTTTTTCCATGGGGAAAAGAAATATGAAACTGCAATGATTTGAGAGAGAGAGGGAGTGTGGGATGCTAATATGGAATTATCAACTTACCAGTTTTAGGTCTGGTATGTAGCACCATGTACTGCTTTTTCTTGTACTTCAGATATGAGCATTTATGTTTTTCATCTTGCTATTACAGTCATGAATGAAATGTTTCAAGCTCGCCATTTTTTTTCTTATGGCTTTTTTCACATTGAAGCATTTATTTTTCTTGCCCTGTATTTAAGGCATTTAAGCAGTTTTCAACTATAATGTAGCTGATGTTGCTATATTATTTGCATGATGACAACTATGACTGCAACCTGGAGTGTTCTTTTTATTGAATGTTCAAATATGGCAACCCTAGTCAGAGCTAATATTTCAATTCTTAATTCGATCCTCATAATATCAAAAAATTAACATTGCAATAATAACCTAAGATTAGAAAGCAATGATAGCAATGAAAATTAATTTCATAAGATTAATGGTAATCATTGAATATTATGCTGAGAACACTGTATCATACATGAAAACAATGGAAACAGAATGATGATGAAAATGGAACATTGAGAATGTTGATTCTATAAAAGAACAAATGGAATTTCTTTCAGTAATGAAAATGCAATATTGAAAAATGATAATCTTTGCATAATGATAGAAGATTGCAACAAAATGATGATGCCAAAATTGATGAATTACAGTAGGACCTCACCACCCGTGGAATTATCAATTGCAGTTGGCCAAATCTAGATGTTTTTCATCTTGATATAGAAGTTATGATTGCATCCAGATGTCATAAATTACTATTTAGATGATGATTTAATGAAATAAGTGATACTTTTACTTAATCTATAGTAATGAAATGAGAAATGTTTTTAATATTTCAATAAAAGAAAATGTTGATGGTTGAAGTCTCATTTAATTCATTAATGATAAGTAATATATTTCCATAATTTTAGATATATATTTGGAGAATCTAGATGTTTCTTGACTCAATTTCTGATGTAAACTTGAAAATTAATTTTACCACACTGCTAGTATATATGGTCAGCAATTATCCATGGATTTCACCATTCATGTGTGTGGCAGGGTCTTCTTGAAACCTATCTACCAGAGATAACAAGGTCCTACTGTACTTACATAGAGGGATTGTTTCAATCAAAGTTCATTGAACAACACTGACAATAATGAAGAGAGAAATTATTTCAAAGTTGACATAAATGAAAACAAGATAATAAGCAAACAAAATGACTGTGACATTGATATAGGTAATTATAGGAATAAAAAATTATATACTTCTTGAAAATAAATTGATAATAAAAGACAAACCTCTTTTTCAATCTGTGTTCCTGAGAGAATAGACACTTGTGCCATGATTTTTAAAAAGGTTAAACCAAAATACAGACTGCCTGTATTTTACATTGCATTCCTTAAGGAGGCAGCAAAAATAAAATTTGTGCAAAATCAATCCATCAGTTATCTTAACACTACAGCACTTTGCTTTCTACTCACAGAATTTTCATTTTTTTAAGGGTGAAAAATCTGGTGTTATTGTACACCTGTGTAAAATAAAGGCAGCCTGTATATTCAAATGAAATGATTTGCTCTTACCTTTGATTGGATATCTATCGATCACCTGATTTACAGACCATAATCATCATTCATCTCTTTTTTCACCCAAGTATATACCCACAAGCATACATTAAGAAAAAAGAAAAACCATCTATTTGATACATGTACAATAATCATATATCAAGAATTCATTTTGTAATAATGCATAGCAGCTGAATACCTGCGTAACAGATGGGTATTGAGCTAAAGGTCTTCTTTATACAGTTGAAAAAAAAAAAAATCATTATTCAGTTTCTCTAATTTGCCAGACACAAAGTAAAGGTTCAATTCAGCACTATATTCACATTGTAAATTGATCATCTTGCTAAATACTTTTATAAGTTTGAGAATTTCCAAAAACTGATATGCTGAAACCATGCTCTGAGGTTCCACAGAAAATTTGGTGGACATAGCTCAAGCAGACCTTGAGTTATGTGATGACAGATGAACAGACAAAAAGACATTTGGTGAATTATAACAAGATATACATATCAATGTGTTTATACTTACTGTGCATCTCTTTATAGCAATATACACACTGCATATATATCAATTGATATTTTAGTACAGGTCTCATTGGTTATATCATAGTAAACTTACAATTTCAAGGTGATGAAAATGAGAAAATATTTTACTGGGAGACCTTTTACTCCTAATCAAGAAAAAAAACTAAACAATGGATAAGCAAGTAGGCATACATAGAATCAGTAAATAATAGAAAAAACCCAAAATTTGGCTTTTAAAATACTTTATTGAGATGAAAGAATTGATACAAAACTAATCCAAAGGCTTGGAAAGACCATTCTATATGACACTTATGTTTGTCCTTTGTGGTCAAAGATGACCATTGCTTCAGTTCTGAGTGGCGCAGCAGCTGCAGTCCACTATATAGTTTGGAGTTATGACTTGTGACAGAGTTGTACAAGTCATCAGCCTCACTCTCTCGCCCCAGTCTGCCCGAGTGCAGCAGCAAAACATAATCAGATCAGCTAGAGACAAACTGGGATGCAGCAGATGACCAGGTAGCTCTGCATCTGTGGCTCTTTACATATTGCTAGCATTAAGAGGGCCCCATTGCCTGATTTTTAACTTAGACTGGTTACCAAACATGGCTACAGAGCCTAGTCTGCCCTGTTATTCACTCATACCATGTGGGGTGAGAGAGAAGAGATGAATTCATGCCTTTTCTAAGGGCAGTAATATGAAGTGAGTGTAAAATGGCACAGGTGGAGTTTGAACATTTAAGCTACCAACACCACCCTGGCTCTGTTAACTAAACCCATTGAAACAAACAAGTTTTCATCCCATTGAACTTTTTCTTTGTAGCTAATCATTACGCAGCTGTTAATAGATTCATGGTGACATTGAGGAGTTGATCAAGCAACAATTACTTCTGCTATAATCTGGGTTGCCAGAAGGGGAGATGGTCCCAGCTTTATCTCAGAGACTTGGTCTACACAGGCAGAATACAATTGAATTCAGAAATCAACTTAGTCTGGAGGCAGGGGTTCAATACTAGCCTCTTGTTTTATAACATTTTGATGAAAGCATGAACGAGTAACAAAGATTGGAGAGGATAAGGGAGAGAATGAGAAGATACAGGCAAAGAATGAAAGAAGAGCAGAAGCATAGGATAATGGATAATCTTAATTGTCAACACCTGTGGAGATTCCTGGATGGGATAAGGGAGAGAATCAGAAAAAAAAGAGGCAAAAAGTGGAAGAGCAAAGGCAAAAGATAAGAGATAATTTTGGTTGTCAACACCCGTGGAAATTCCACACTTTCAGCTATTTTCAATAATATTTCCTTAAACAAAAAAAAACTTACATCTTATGATGATCAAGGAAGAATATAGAATGTTTACTAAATTTAGTCTATCCTGGCATCAAGCCAGGGGTGGAGTAGGTATTTATTGCCAGGCACTTAATGGAGATTGAAATCATCATTAATGGCCTGTGATGCTAACAATAGTTCAACATCAGACGCACCTGTCAAGAAAGAAATGTGGGTGAATTTTCTGAGATTATCACAAGAGTTCTTATCAACCAAGGTTACTCTCCATCGTAATGGAATAGTATAACTAAGACAACTATAATTTAAGAGTAGCCTTGTACTATTTTGACTTCTATCTATCCTCATCTTGATTTTCAGTTATTTTCATCACAACTCAACTCAGGCCATCAGTATGACAGTGAGTGAACAGCACAGATTGGAAATGAAAAGTAAGCTCCCAATCCAAGCTGTCTTTCATTGCTGTAGAATGTGGGCTCGAGTTGAGTTTTGATCAAAACAACTAAAAATAAACTGTAACCAAAACTAATATAATGGGTTACAATACTTATCTAATAATAGAAACAAATCAAAAAAATTAGAGAAGCATTATTTTTAAAAATTTCATTTAGAGGGGCTAGTCATTTAGTAGATAATAGAGGCACCAATAGAAAGATTTATTGTACCATATTTGTTGGAACATGATAAGACAGATATTTAATTGAAAAAATAAATGAATAAAAATAAAAATAACAATGCAAATATTTCAGGGTCTTCAATGTGACATCACTAGGAGACCTTTTACCAAAGCTCAATGTGTACAGCCTATTAAGGTTGGATGAGCTTCACTCAGTGGTAGTCCTCCAATTACCTTTGCAAACCATTCATCTTATTGCCCGACATATGCATATATACTGTAATTCTTTATTCTGATCTTAGCTATACCTTGCCAATATGTTTCATGTCATGACAAGGGAAAACCACTGTGCATGCTAAGAATATTGTTCAAAAATTTAAAAAATGAATAAATAAATAAATAAATAATGACGATAGTCATTGTATAAACAAGTGAGATGAAATGATGACTGTTCAAAAAAGAAATTCCTCAGAATCAGATCCAACTAAAAAATATTAATTCTATTGGTTTGGATTATTTATTGAAACTGCACCCAAAAGTGAAAACATAATTTATATTTTTATATATTGCAGCTGAGACAAGAGAGCACAAGAAATTTGCAAAGTATCAGGATTTTATTTTATTTATTATAGTTGAATTATAGCTTTCAAATGCATCCACCCTTGCATAAATTATTGTTTATTAAGCATACCAGGTCATCAATCCCACAGTTCTGCACTCTTGCTAGATTTTTCTCACTTCTTGCTCAAATTTAAGCAACATTTAGAAGTGCACATACTGGCATGTTTAAATTGATTGAAGCATGTGAATACATTTGTATGTATGAAATGGTTCATTTGATTTTATAGATGCATCAGAAAAAAAAAAAACTCCCATTAATTGAAAGAATTCATTTTAGGAGGAAACTAAAAAGATTCCTGAATCAACACAATTCTTTCGTAAGCCACAGTTCACCCTTCATAGTATTCATTGATAATTTTTGGAAATATTACATGGTGTGGGTATATAATTGCAACATAGCACAGGATTTGCCCAAAAATTTGATTTAGTCACCTCCATAACCCATGGCCAACATTTCCACAAAATTTAATTGAGAACTTTTGGAGATATTGCGTGGACAGACTGCCAAGTAAATACATATACCTCTTTCAACTTTGTTGGTATAGGTAATGCGCATGTTTAGTGGCTGAGCTATAACTTCTCCCCATTCTAATGAAAGGAAGGAAGAAAATGAAATTCTTTCTTTTAGGAAGAATAAAAGGAATTCAAAAAAAAAAAAAATACAAGTAAGAAAATGATGATAAATGAGATTTTATTTTTTCCAAAAGACATTAGGATTTTTTAAAAACTTTCTTGAAGCCATCATTATAAAACGTCATTTTTTTGTTTTTGCTTCAAGAAACAAGGAATTCGTATTGTTCATTTTTATCTTTATTTTACTTTATCACATGCCTATAACGAGACCTACCCATGTGCTGTTATCTCCTTGTTTATTGATTTTTCCAGGAATGGATTTGTTTCATTAAATTCTTTGCAATGGTTTCCACATAAAAAAGCAGACTGGGAGTGAGGCAAAAAGAAATTACACTATGGTAAAATTTTTGATTTTCAAATAAAACTGAAAGACATGGAGTCATTATTAAATAATAGCAGACCAAAGGTCCAATTGGATTAACAAAGGAGAACAAGCCTGCCTGTTGCATGGTCTAACTGATTTTACTTATATTCCTACTAAAGATGATTACTACAATTTTTGTATAGTATATATATTTTAAATAGATTTGAAGATCTAAAAGACTTGTCAGTTGGCTAAGTTGGTAAGAGAGCTACCTGAAAATCACTTTATCATGATTTTAAATTACCATAGGGAAATGGTAATTCTATGAGCTTGGTTTAGCGTGATAGGATAGACAAAAAGAAATGAACATCTTACTCCCTTGAATTTGATGAGGATTGTTCGTGTCGGTTAAATAAAGGGTTCGGTTCGTTACTTCCCCATACCTACCAGATGATACCTGATGAAGGCCGTAGAGTACAACGGCTGAAACGTTGTATGAAAAACAATCAAGATGAGGATGGTCTGAATATTGATAGAAATAATAATAATACCTCATCTCAAAAATTCAGAGATATGTTGTTGTTCTTGTTACAGGAGAGAGACAAAGTCTACTGAGGCTACTTGTGTTTAATTCAACCTTCATCTGATTTTTGCAAAACTTTTTCACAGCTCAATAATAACAAAAATAAGATTTTAAACGCATACTATTATGTTTTGAACAGTGTCATTTGCACAGTCTAGGGAACAAATATAAAGATTTTTTCACCAAGTCATATCCAGATATCTTTCAATATAAGCTCACACAACGCATAACAAAATTGTTTGGAAACACAAAATTCATAACTAGTTGGCTTAAATCTATTTGACTGCTCAAACGAAATTGCTCCCTACACCGTCCACAAGATAGATATAAAAAGACAAAGAATTCAGCCCAAACAGTCAATGCAACGGTCTCTACATAGAACAAATTTCTGTCCTATGATAACTCAACAAGTAGAGACAACCATCTGCAAAAGTTGTTACATTGAATATCTGCTCCTCAGTAGTCATCAAACAAACATAGACTGACTTTAGAATTGTTTCTTTGCGAAGATAACATTGCTGAGGAACATGAAACTACAATCTGATTATAGACGAGAGAGAAAGAAAGCTGGACCTACTCAAACATTTGAATAAGGAATCAATATTATAATTGTAACTCAACACAGTCCTGGTCAACATGGCCCAGTGGTAGAGTGCTCACTTGTATCAAAATATTACTAATAAAGATTGGCTGCTGTTGAAATTTTGAAATGCATGGAAATAAAATGATAAAATGTTTATTGGCCACTTTTTTTTGCACCCCCACAAATTGCTTAATGCACTACTTGAGGATACATGCAACTCAGGTTAAGAACCACTGTTCTATCTGATCAAATCTATAAGAAGATACTTGAAATTCTCATAACAACCAGATTACTTTATAAAAAGTAACCATTGATGAAGCCTCACATTTCTGATAATATCCAGCTTGTTTTACTTGCCTCCAACCTTAGCAATGCCTTCCATTATAGATGTATCAATGGGAGTATAAAGTAAAAAGATCTCTCCAACAAATAAGCCTAATGCTAGCCTCTAAAAGAAATACTAGTATCAGTGTATATAAAACCATTGACACTTGTTCATATCCATCTAAAAGAAGGGTAAATCATTGAAAAACCTGACCATGTCTACATGATAAAATGGTCAGAGACATATTTACTACTTGACCTCACTTGGTTCAGCAAAATCATTTATCAGCAGAAAATAAATTCAGTAGTGTACTGTAGACAAATGTAGGCTAGAACAAGTAGTAGGGTCAGCTGGCAAGGGACTCTGATCTGGGGGAGGGGTACCCCTCTCCCTTGAAAGAGACAAATACTATATTTACTGTTTCTCATTACAGTACAGATTTTCTATTATTTTTTTTTTTTACATTTCAAAGAGAATTTCTAGCCATTATCTAAGTCATTCCAGTTGCTTCAAGTACATCATGTACTTGTATATACCTGTACATAAATCATACGTATTAACACAGATTATAAAAATATACTTCATAAGCAGTTTTGAATGGGGCCTAGATTTCCAAGCTGGCCTGGGCCTATTACCTGCTTTGCCCACGCCTGCACACGTGCAGTGTTAGCGAGATAAAAAAGAATGAATTTACACTTATTTCCTGTCCCATTTAACTGAGGCCCAATAACCATTGTTCCCAGTATGTGCACGTGGGACTGGGGCAGGGTGTGCTCAGAGTGGTGACCTACCAATTGTATCTCTGAATGGACTGATCAATGGGTCAAATGCTCTCCCTGCCACCTTCTTGAGGCTTAATTGACCCACAAAGCCAAAAAAGTAAGTGAAGTTACTTTGCCACGTAGATATCAATAAAATGAAAGTTATTTTGTTAACAAGTGTGTTAATCAATTAGCCTGGATTGCTTTGGCTACCTATCTTCCTGTCCTACCCTGAAACTTTGTTACTAAATGACAACATCATAAATGTGGATACTCAATCCTTTCAAATTTCCATACATCATTGTTTTTTAGCAAGGAATATATTCTCAAAATCAGCTGTTCTCAAACTTTTTAAACTAGAGGAACCCTTGAAATAACTTTCATGTCCCAATTAAACCTTGCATAAAATTTATCTACAGCTAACGACACTTTACCATGTCCAAAAATCTATGTCTTATAATCCATAAATAATTATCAGTTTTCTGCAGTGTACAGGAAGATAGTTTTCTTCGTATTTGTTCATTTTGGTGAACATTCTAAGATTCTATAGATTTTTTTTTCTTCAGTCCTCTCTCAGCTGAAGAACATTTGATATAAAAGAGAAGTCAGTTTCCTTGAAAAAATATTGATAAGCTTAGCTTATGTTTAATAAAATTAATGTTTTTCAAAAATTTTATATACTTATATAAAAAAATATAAGAACTCGGAATTTTTCCCTTAAGAGACTGAAATTTATAATGATTTAAAAAAATGAGAGAAATCTTTTTTTATATGAAAATTCTGGTCCTTAGAGTGTTAAATGTCATCAAAACAGGGACTGCTTCTCATTATATGATAGAAACACAAATGAAGCATTAGTCAGATGTTTTTCTAATGCATGAATAAAATTTTTGTGGAACTCCAAACAAACTCTTGGGGAACCTTAGCGTTCTGCAGAATCCCAGCTGGGAAAGACTAACTCACCCTAAAGCTCATTTCCATTTCAAATGATACAAGAGTTACGCATTTGATTTGGCTATTTTGCAGAACACCAGGACACTTCTGTATAGACTTTCCAAGCTTAAGGCACCATATTCAAACGACAAATATCAGAAAAAGCCCAAGACCATTTCTTTCAAGTGCTATTGGAGTTTCAGATCAGGGAGATCATAGAAAGAAGATTTAATGTTTTCTTAGCTAAGACGTTGAGAAGCACCTCTGATATATGGTTAAACATGCTAATGCTACAAGACATTGCTTCTCTGCTGAGTACTCCACGAACATGACTACATAAGAATGCTGTCTTCGTCAAATCATTCTCAAGGGGGGGGGGGCATATGACACCCCTGAGACTCCAGCACATTTGAAGAGAGCCATAGACTGAAATAATAACACATGAATTTCTGTGTATTTCTTGTATCCCTGTTTGACATGAGGCCCTGGAATCTAAGGAAAACTCTTCAGGAGGTCATAACCCAAAAAAGGTTACTCCAACAACCATCAATATATCCTTAGTATTTATATTTTAAATTTGATAGTGGAAAAGAAAATAACTGGTTCCCGGTAGAAAAAAAATAAGATTATCTAATCATAAACTCTTTCAATGTGTGTAGAAATACACAATGAATGAATAAAAAAAGAAAAAGAACTGGCTGCTTCAGGGTCAAACTCTGCTCTGACTGATGGTAAGTTTTAGAAATACTTCAACTTTCATAAAAACATTTTCCTTTAACTGAAAAAAAAATCTTTAAATTAGATTGGAGGGGACTTAATGAAAGGGTATCTAGATAATTGTAGATGAAAGAATCTGTCTCTGTCTCTTTTCCCATCTCTCTCTATCCATCATTTTAAACTTTTCACTTTTTAGTTTTGACTGGATGTCTGGAATTATCATTGTTGTTAGGTGAGGAAAATGAAATCAAAACTCAGGAGTTTGACAAAAAGAGGAAAAAAAAAAAAGAATTAAAATCTCACAGCCAGACTGTGCCAGTCAAGCAACCCTCATTCCATAAACCAGTGGTCTTCATCCACTGGGCCACAAAATTTCAGGTTACAAAGCATGTGCTACCAGATCCCATTAAATTATAGGAAAAATCCAGTTTAAAAAATAAGATAATCAAATATGAATCCCATTATGCTTAGAAACTACTAATTTAATACAAAAAGAAGACACATAGGAAGCTGTTAACATTAATCACAGGTAGAATTATCAAATGGTTATTGTTATAAAAATCGGTCAGTCTTAAGTACTTTATATCGAATGGATTAAAAATGCATATTAATATTTACGTCAAATTACTCATAACTATGAATTTATAAAAATGAAAGTTGATCATTCCAATTTTTATATCCTCTTTATGTTAACAGCTGATTATTATAGTCTAAAAGATCCAGTCCCAAAGTGATCATAAGTGGCTTTCCCCGTAAAACCTGTATCCAGATATGTACCAGAATATGATTCCTGACGGCGATTCAGCACTGGACGTACAAAAAAAAAAAAAAAAAAAAAAATTATTTTTCATAAATCCGGCACTGGATATCTGACCTGATTGCTATTCCAGTACATCGCAACCTCTATCCACTAATACAAATAACTAGTTAATCCCTTAAGAGACTGAAATTTATAATGATTTAAAAAAATGAGAGAAATCTTTTTTTATATGAAAATTCTGGTACAAACAAACTAATGAATTCCATGAGAGAATCATGCTCAACATCATGGAATTCATTAGGAAACTCAAATAGCAATGGACTGGTCATGTAGCCAGAATGGCAGACAACCACTGGACATCACGCTACTCAACATAGATCCACAGAGATCAAATGCAGAACCAAGGCCAGCAAAATATGAGAAGGTGAGACAAACTGAACAGGTTCAGAAAGTATTAGCTCCGCAATACCCACAATAGGAAGGTCTGGCTATTTGTGGGGAAGGTCTTTGTCCAACAACAGCCAAAGATGATTGATGAGACTATAATCACAGACACCAAACCAAGAGAATCACACCATTCTTCTATTTTTAGAGCAAATAATCAAAAGATAAGATCAAATGTGGGTCAAAGAGATAGAGACTTTCCAGAACTTAGTCACCTTATTAGTACTCAATGAACTAATTATTTATCTTAGCTGATTTGTATTTTAAAACACTCACTGGGGAGGGTTTTACAACAGACTGATTTGTATTCTAAATCTATTGGGGGGGGTCAGAAGGCTACTATAGAGAACTCTTGTAAGAGTGTAAGATGTTATTAATCAAAATATTTCTGTGAAAAAGTTGTTGACCTAAATACCTATCAAATGATATCTAATCGAGCATTTCATAAGATCCAAGATAAAATTGAACTGTACGGTGGTTCTAGATTTTCTTAGTCGTGAAAGAAGAAACATTTCAGTATATCTGAATATTAAATATCATGTTAATTCAATCAAAATCATACATAAACTTAATCTAGTAATTATTTCCTAGTGAAACATTTTAAACCATCTAGTCAATTACTGTACTACTCCTTCACCTTTATAGAACATGTCTGGACTGATTTCAACTGAAGGATGCATGTAGAAATATAATGACCTTCAGTATATGAAGTGCTAAGAACCACAAGGTATAATCTGTCATATATGGCAGAATCAATTCAAGCATACCACTATAATCTTCAATGCCCACTCTGTCTAGGGAGCAAGTCACATGGATTGTTTGCAGGGAGGTCAAAATTTCCATTCATGCAGTTATAGTTAAATGAGTTTGACGTTTTTCGCTTCAAATGCCACAGATTGAAGTGTTCATGTCTTAGAGCAAAT
This sequence comes from Thysanoteuthis rhombus, assembly GCA_963457665.1. Classification (NCBI taxonomy): domain Eukaryota; kingdom Metazoa; phylum Mollusca; class Cephalopoda; order Oegopsida; family Thysanoteuthidae; genus Thysanoteuthis; species Thysanoteuthis major. Next base: position 16,103,032 of record OY735219.1, on the reverse strand, counting down.
ACTCTTAGCTAATTGGTAAAAAAAATATTAATGGAATATTTGAAACAGTTTCAAGATTATAATATTTTGAAAATTAAGTTAAAAAATTTTTGATTTGTTTTGTATTATTGACAGAATATACTTTGCGGTTCTAAGGACCTCACATTATCATCATGTTCAAAAGAAGAAAAAAAGTAACCAAAAACATCCAATTTTTATTTCAGACAATCTAATCTATTCAAAATGAGAGATATAAGTTCTTATTCTTCAATGTTAACACAACATTTAGGACGATTCATTCAACAACCTTTTTTAGGTTTAATATGTAATATCTATAAGAAAAGAGTCTTTTTCCGGTCTTTTTCTCTTGTATATTACACCTGAAAGAAGACCATAGAATGAATCTACCAAAATGTTGAGTTAACATCAAAGATTGGATTTTTCAAACAAAAGTTCTTCTCAATAGGATAGATAATACAAAAAAAGATTGGATTTTTCAAACAAAAGTTCTTCTCAATAGGATAGAGAATACAAAAAACAAAAAAAACAAAACATTTGACATTCAACAATTGGAAAACTACAATGATACTTAATGTTTTATACTGAACTTATGAAGTATTGTTGTTTATGCTACTATAGGATAATGTTTAAAAGTTGATGATATTAGGAAAATTGTTGCCTAAGAAGAGAGTGATTGTGACAAATTTGATTTCTCTAGGTAGAATTGATAGTTTATTTGGTAAATATGTCTTAATTGCAAGTTACTGGCACATGATTGGAGTAATTAATGGCTTTAATTGATAAATTAGGTACTGAAAAGTGACTGCTACTTAGTGCATCTAAAAAGTAATGCTGGATTTAAAATTTTAAGGCCTCAGTAATATTTTCAAAGGAAAAAAGTTGAAAATTATGAAAAAAATTCATTTTTACCATCCTCACAAGATTAAGATTCAAATATTTGTTTTGAGTAATTTCCAGGATATGAATTTCTCCAAAATATCGGTAAATTGTAAGTTCTTGAGAAGATAATTTTCAGTTGCTATATGAGCAAGTCTTCACTCATTCTTGAGCCATTGCCAATCTGTACACATTTTTTTTGACAACCCTCCTTAAAATGAGGTTTTAGAGGGGGGTTCAATTCACAATGAAAGTTTATGATAAATTGGCCCCTTAATTTGTATCTAGCAATGTTCACACTTTTTTTTTTAAATTTCAGACTTTTATGATCATCACCCAACAAAAGATGAGAGAAGTAACTCATTCATTGATTACTACTTTTTCCAATTTCCTAATAGATCACCCCCAACAGGGCATGCTTCCAAAATATGTTGGTCATGTGACATTTTCTACGGAGTCACTAACCAGTTGTGGCTCTTCATTATTTGAACTTCTGATTGTAACTGTCTGGCATAGCACCAAAGGTAATTGTATCAGTCTCCAGCTGCCAAAATGGTAGTCAGAACTTGATAACAGATGAAAGAGAAGAAGACACAACCAATTGAAGAAGTTAGAAATCTATTCACTTATTTCACAAATTATGGCTTCCTTATTATTGAATCTTTTATTACGACTTCCCTATTACTGAATCTTTTATTACGACTTCAAAACCTTTCATTCCCACCATAACCACCACAAAAGACCACAGACAGTTTTATCTATTCATCTGACTTCACGAGTATCTTTCTGCAAATACTGGCTATTCAAGGTAGGGACAGTTTCCCATGATCCGAAAAAGAAATTTTAGAATTTACCCCAACTTCGTGATAACACGGTCAGTATGAAGGAAGATATTTCCTCAAAAGATTTGTGGAAGTAGGTAAATCTTTTCGAGTCACTCTCTAAGAAGATCATTGCTTATTCCTGTTGAATAAAATTGTGTCAATCATTCAATTAACTTGATCACAAACCAAACCAATATATCCAAACACTGACATAGCTATTTAGGGGCCAAGAGGGGGTTTAGCTCCTTGAAGAGTCTTCTGCATCATTTATTGAGATTTCATGACAAAGAAAAATTAGTAATAAATAGATATGCACTATCCCGCAATTAGTGAAAAACAACACCAAAAGCAGATTTATGCAATTCATGTTAATGCAATTGATATCCTTGTTATTGTATAATGTCAGAAGAAATGCAGTAAAGTAATTGCCCCCCTCCCTCCATTGGTGGTCAGGAGAGCATTTTTAAATGCCCCCCCCCCATCTCTGTAATCAATGATACACTGTCTGTTTCATTCTTGAATACACGATGAGTATTCATATCTCCAAGATTTTAGGAATACAAGTATGTCAAAATGAAAGGTTATATAGGTTTCTAAAAAATGGCTGAGAATTTAGATATTCAAAGCATGAATCTAAGAATGTTGTGTTGTTTTCCATCTTGATCACTGCCACAAGCAAAATAACTGATCTAAGAATAGTGTGTTATTCTTCTTTAAAAACTATTTGCATACATTCATGTCTATTTTGCATTTATTAGATAATCTGTCTTTAATGTAATAGAACCCATTTCTTTGTCTGCAAGGAGTTTTCTAATGATTAATTGAGAAGATCTAGATCGAAATCAAATCTTTTAACCAAAGTCAAAAAAAAATTTTCTATGAACAAACAAAGAGCACTAGTTATTCATTTTGAGATGTTCAGATGAGATTGTCTCCCATTGCTCAAGGACTCAGTGAGGCATAATCGATAAAATTGCAACGTGATTTAATTATCTATCTATATGAAAGTCATACATGCAAACTAGTATGTATAATTGTATGGTTGTATTTATCTGTTTTGATTGATTCCAGTTATAACCTAAAAGTTATAATCAAATGGTCCATGTGAAACAGATTAATATATCTAAAGAAAACAAAGAGTTATATCAAAATATGATAGTCTGCTGTGACATAACAAAGAATACATCACTGAATCATTGGACTTAAAAAAAAAAAAAAAATTTTTTTAAATGTAAGTAAATGAGACAAAAGATTATCGTTGAGTTGAGATTTGAAAGAAAGAAAATATTAAGATTAGAATACTTGAATTGAAAATAGATTCTTTAATAAAACAGCTTTGGGCTCCTTAGTGCTGATCCATATATAAATAACCCAATTTTTGACAGTTTTCATAATATGCTTAATGGATGTTAACGTATAAATAATTCAGTGAGCCACTTACATTTGTGTTTGGACAGTGTGTAGCATCTTCTAAACCTCAGCCAATATGTTGGAAAAACCTATTCATAAGGACAACATTCAGTAAGGAAAGTTAAAGTGATTATGTGTAAATGCACACATTATTGATGAAGGCATTTAGAAGACTTCTTTTGAAAATTGCAAGGAACAAAATATTATTAATGATCTATAAACAATTTTTAAAGGAAGGATAAATACCTGAGAATGTATATTTTACTCCACAGCACATGACTAAATATTGCTTTAATAGGTTTCTGTCTGCTACTCTGACTTTCTCAAGAAGGAAAAACGCTATATGTATATAAATATGTATCATTTTCATATCTGTTCATACCACTGATCACTTTCTAGATCAGTTATTTTGTGCACAAGTGCTAATATTGGCAAAGAAGATAAGTAAAATCAAACGGAGCAGTGATGTAAAAAAATATATAATATTCTGAATTTTCAAACAGTTTTTCCTTTGATTAATAACTATATTTCTTTTTTTTTTTAACTCTTCATCACAGCGGTTTCTAACCTGGGGTCTACAGACCTCTAGGGTCCAAAATGGTATTACTGGGGATCTGTGAGCATGTTGAGTAGGCAGACCTTTCAAAAGCCTGGAGTCTGTAAGCTTAGCAGACCTATCAAAAGCTCTCAAGTCTATGGGAAAATTCATTAAGAAAAAAAGGTTCCTTGGTAATAAAGAGGTTGTAAATCACTAGTTTACTGTGTCTCACTTCAAGATGAAAGTCAAATGTAATTGTAGAAAGATATTGTAACATCTGACTAAATGTGATTCCATTCAAGCAAATTAGCATATTGTTCACGGTAAGGAATGTATTCATATAATTTGATGTTTTTTTTATTTATAGTTATCTTATCAGTAGAGAGAATTTACCAATAGAAATGCTCAGCAATAAAGGCTAGGCGTGGCTTCAAATCTTCACAAACTCAAGTTATTGTTTGTTTTACTATATAAAAAAAACATGAGTATTACCAGAACCTGTGCACTGAATAGGTGTTTGTTGTCAACAGAAAATTTTTTATCTGCTGCATCTATGAAAACTAGTACTGAAGGCGTAAGCTTTCTACCATTATGTCATCGGCTGGTTTGGTCATTAGGATATTTGCATTATATATTGAAGCTTTAATCTCAAAGGAAGGGAGAATTAAATCTATGGTTTGGCAGTTACCATTGTCAGTCCCAAGCCAGGGTTAAGGAAGAGAGTTGGGGATAGGGCTATCGTCTCCACCCTACAAAACCTATTTGCTACTGAAACTGTGGCAGAGTGGTTGAGGCTCTATGGTCCAAAATGAGTCTACAAACTAATATACATAAACTAATAAGGCATAAGCCTTTTACCATCATTTCATTTGCTAGTTAGGTCATTGAGACATTTGCATTATAAATTGATTTCTAATTTCATATAAGAAAATGTAGGTGTCAACAACCACTTTCAACTTTAGATTCATTTTTCTTTAGAAAAAAAAAAAAAAAAAAAAGAGAAGCCTGATCTTATATTCAAGAGTGTATGGTACTTCAATGTTTTTCATAATAGGAATATATGCATGTATGAACTTCCATGTATCATCAATAAAGGACAACTACAAAGTTCTTCCAGTGGAGGCAAAATATTATCAAATAGTGTTTCCTGTAATCAAAACTGCGAGTGGCAATCTGTTGATACTGACCCCCCCTTTTTTTTATAGCAATAAAACATGGAATAATTTGAGGCCACAACAAAAATGAGTCTTTAGCTCTTTGTTTTCGTACTGAATTTTATTTAATTTAATTGTTTAAGGAAAACAAAGAATTTTTATATGCAATGTTACACATTCAATGAAGTTGCCACACTGTATTAAGTGTGTTGGATGGCATGGATCATTTCTTCAGAGGGAAAAAATGAGAAAGGAGTGATCAATGAATATTAATTCTCTCACCTTTTGTTGGGCAGTAATCATTAAAACAAGCCAGAATTTTCAAAAAATAAACATGAACATTGCCAGACAAACTAAAGGATCTTTTTAGCATTAACTTACATTGTAAATTGAATCCACTACTAAAAATCTATTTTGCAGGGAAATTTTAAAAAACAACAAAAAACAAAAGATGTTTTTTCTATACATAAGGACTAAATGTTTAAATTTGTAGCCCTCTAGCTCCATCGGTGAAGCCTGTATGCATGATAGATAGCTAAACCAATATAAAAACTGAAGAAACCTGTGCTGATATTGGCAGTTTTAGTTGACTGTTTTTAATAGTTAACAAATGGGAAAGAAAATAGAGAAGGAAGAGAAAGAAGTGAAACAGCCAGAGAAAAAGTGAGAAGAAATAGAGGAGAAAAAAGAGCATCAGATTCAAAACAAGAATTATTGGAAAATTGTTGGGTACTCTTACTACAACTATGATGTTGCCTTCTACCACTTCTTATTTGGCAGAATGCCGAGTCTACCTTTTTCTACCTTCTCTATCTTGGTGTAAAAACCTGAGAGCAGAGGTCAGAAGCTGATCGTAAAAATTAGTGAAACTCGAGTTATCCGTTAAATAACAGAGTACACAGGAATTACAGTTCAAAAAACCAGGTGTTTTTAACACTCGATGTGACCAAAGACAACAAAAGGACCAATAGAACTATCAAGCTGGCTGCTCAGGATTACATCAGATAAAAGATAGGTGACAGAAAAACCAGTAGATATAGCAAAGGAAAAAAAACACAAAATAGATACACAAAAAGAGAAAAACTAAGATCATAACAGAATGAAAGAAACTGAAAAAGAAAAAGAGAGCAGAATTGAGTACAAAAAGTCAAAGAAAAAGTAATTGTAGAGGAAAGAGAAAGATAAAATATTTTACGAAAAGGAGTCATATACTTAAGACTAAAACTGAATAGATTCATCATTCCCTTGTAGAGAGAGAATGAGAATCCCACCTCATATATAATGGATAGAAAAATGAAAAAAAAAAAAAGTGTTCCTAATTATTCACATTCTGAGTATCTGCAGACAAGAAATGTCAAGAGGAATAGGAAATGAAGAAAATTGGAAACTGAAAGGGAGAAGGAATCAATGTCTTTAAATGAGAAGACTGATAATTCTATACATATCAATCATTTTGCATTCTCCACATGCCATTTACACACTTTCATTCTTTACCTGTCTTCATGGACTGCATTTGATGGTAGCTAATCTGGGAAATAACCATGACATCGAATAAATGAAGTCACAATTTGCATGGAAATCAATTTTTGGGGTCATTTGGAAGAAATTTTCATTAGTGGGAAGAAGAAAAAGGAAATTGAATGATAAATATGGAAGGTAATATAGAAGAGAGAAAAAATAAAGGAGTCCAAAAAATGATTGTTTGGTCACCTCATTTGTCCGACTATAAGACATGGTTTACAAAGATATTTGGAGAACTACCACTCACTGCAACTCCCCCAAACCCCCATAATTATCCATATTGAGCTTTGATAGACGGTCCCTGAGCCATAATACCAGTGCATTGAATTGAATTTAATATTTTCTAAGTTTTTTGGTTGGGCTTTACCCATTCTAACATCATTTGTATAGCGTGACAGACAGACAGTGTGACACCTCTCACTTATGTACACAGATATGAAGCTTATCAGCTTAAGGGTTGTGAAAATTCAACAGCTGTTTTTTTGTTCTATAATATCCAAGGGCAGTCACTGAAACTTTTCAATCAGCATGATTTCTTTTTTACCCTCAACGTTTGCATGTTTTTAGACATCAGTAAGTTTTTATCATGGTACCATTCTGAAGGGCATCAACAAGAAATAACACTAATGGGCAGTAAATCGTAAAACTTTTTTCATTTTACCAATTATGTTTGTTAGTTCCCTCAAAATACTGAGAAAAAAAGGCGACATGGAGACTAGAAAGTAAAGAGTGGGAAGTAGGAAAGGGTGGGGGTAACAAGAAGAAACAAACTAAAAAGCACTCAGAGTGCATATCTCGGCCAACATATAATACCTAAAAACTGATTGAAAATAAAGTATTAGAGAACAATTTATCCTTCTTATTAACTGTTCTTTTTTTACTGGGCTTTTTTTAAAGTGATAACAAATACATCTCAATCAAAAACAAATTCCTGGATCCACCCCAAAATTGGCTCAATCCTTTTATAGTACATGGGCAACCATACCACATAATTTATTCTTGAGAACTTTTGGTAGTATCTTGTGGACAAACAGACAGACACAAGTGAATACATATATCCCGCTTGATTTTTAGGGGTAAATAAAGAGAAGGCAGAAATTAAAATAAAAGATAAAAGGAAAATTTTGAGAGTAGGAGAAAGGTAATAAAATTCGAAGAAAATGAGAGGCTACAGCAAGTTATTTGGATCATTGAACTTCTTGTTTATGTTGTTAACACAACATTTCCACTGAATCAGTCTCTGGCTTTCTTCAGGTATAATATGTGATAACTAAGGAAATAGAGACTTTTTCTGGTTCCATTGAAAGATGTCTGGAACTGCAAACATTAGAAAAGTGATTGCAATAAGCTTGCAAAAAAAAAAAAGAAAAAAAAAAAGAAAAAAAAAAAAGGAATTTCAAAGAATGGATGATGTTTCAAGACAAACCAAGAAAGCACTCTGAGAGTACATAACTCCACCAGTACCTTTATCACTAAAGCAGGTTACAGATCCCAGACTATACTGGAAAAGAAGCTGCAATAATTATTTATCAACATCTTGATTATTTCCCTTATACTGAGTAACTTTGCCATAACCACACTATTAATTCTGAAAAGCCGAAACATTGCCCATTTCCCAATTATAACAAAATCAAAAAGAAATTTCAGGATCAGCCTTGAAATTTGATCTATTATTCCTTAATCCATGGCTTACCATGCCACAAAACGTCATTGAGAACTTTTAGAGATATTGTGTGGACAAAACAAACAAACAAAAAAGATCAGGTGGTGCTTTCAAAGCAATAACATCACTACATCAACCCCAAGTACGGATTATTAAGTTAAATATTTTAGTTGAATGACCTACTAATGCTGGGGTATCTTGGTTGGGATACAGAGAGACTACAGTAATGCAGTTGTTGAGGCCCGTCATAAATTATTGGCCTTTTATTTTTATTTTTTACCCTCAACAGGGTCAAGTATAGTGCAGTCTGGCAGTAGACCCAGCAAGAGCTTGTCTAGAACATTAAAAATAGTACAGGAAAAAAAGCAGGTTTTATTGCAGCACTTGTGAGCAAACATTTGATAACATGAAGCCCATGTTGGCAATAAGACCTGATACATTGAAGAATGACTTCTCAAATTAGGGGTAGGGACTCCATGAGTTGGATGAAGAATATTGGGAGACACAAAAATACTTGGAAATCTTTTATCAAAGAATGATTATGTAACTAGTAGGTTTTTTACTATTTCTATACAAAATGAACACCTTCTGGTGCTTACTGTAAGAATGATTCAATGCTATTCTGATTTTTTGTTTTGGAATTGTGCTTTTGTTACATTTTGGTCATTGATTTTCTTAAAATAATTCATTTTTTTCAAAACAAACATTAAAACTTATTATAGGTTATAGATATGTAGCTAATTTGGCAATTTTTTGGAGGTCATCTTTTTGTTTAGTTATAGTTAGATTATGAATATAGCTTTTATAACAGTGAGTGAGGGATTGTGGAAAAATTTGTCCCATCAAGAGGGGTTGTGAATGAAAAAAAGAGTTTGAGAAGCTCTGGATTAGAATCCGCCACATATTAACATTGATGCGCGTTTTGAAAAATAGGGTATCACACTATGAACATATTTTACTCATTTTTCAGTCTTCATTTACCCCAGAGCAGTACTTCCCCATTGCACAAATGCATTGAACTAGACCTTGTGTCAAATTTGCTCAGGTGGGGAGGCAAATAAATCTATAACCTACATAGTAAAAGGATGAGTCAAAGATCTTAGTTGAAAACCAATTAGTCCTCTTCAAGAAGAAACACAATTACACAAAAATACATTCTTTTCATTGTAAATACCACATTTCACATCACATAAGATACTTTTGAAACTAGAAGGCACTCAGTACATACTTCTGTCAACACCACTGATTCTTGTTGCAGGATGTGAAGAGTTTGGATGAGCTGGTATTACTTGGTCTCACTCCCTATTCAAGCTAAAAGGGCTCAGAGTCTTTATGCAGCCTGATAAAGGAGCTGTTATGTTGAAAGATATGTGAAGTTGTTGTAGGATAGAATCAATGACCTTGTGGATTTTCAATTTTTCAATAAATTTGTAAGTATATAAGATTTGTCAGTTTACCTTAGCTGGTAAGACAGCTGCCTAATAATGAATTGGCCGTGATTTTAAATCACAGTTGAGAAATGTTCATTTTACACACAGGTTTGGTTTTAACCTTATATGATAGTACTCCCCTGTATTTGCTTCGAATTGTTCTTGTGGGTTTTGTTATGGCGATGTGGAGAATCAACTCCGGGCTTTGACAGGACTGGCAAAATTCAAAACTAAAGATATAGAAGAATAAATGAAGCTGAATGATAAAAATGACTTCTAGACAAAAGGAGTGAATGAAAAAGAAAAAAGGTAGGAAACAAAAAGAACAAAGCAATAGAAAAAAAAAAGATTGATTGAAAAAGGAACAACAAATAAGATAATTTAAAAAAAAAAAAATGTATGTAAAAATGATTAAATAAAACCAACCTAAGAAAAACTGTAGGCAAACTAAATAGACAAGTCCATTCAAGTACTGCAACAAAATAAATCCTAGCCACAACAAATAACCATGTAATGTTTTGTCATAATACACATTGTATTTCTATGACAAATGAGCTTTGATAAGAGAAACAGAGCATATGTTTGCGAGAAGTGGAAAAAGACCTGACATTACCTGTGCAAAAACCTTATCAGTGAGAAATACACTAAAATAAAAAAGCAAAAAATTTTTTTCTTCATTTTCTTCCAAGAGAAATAATGCTTTTTTTTTGCTCCAGAAAATTCTGTCTACCAAAAGATATATATTCCCGAGGACATAAGCATTTCAACCAATAATCGATTTCCAAAGTCAAATCGTAAAGTGCCTGTTCCTAGTTTTGGAGGCCATTGTTCAATGCACTGAAGTCATACCAAAGACTTAAAAAAAAAAAAAAAAATGGTATTCAATGCCACTCAGCTAAGGAGTTAGCACAAAAACTAGGAAATGTCACAGCCAAAGCATGTTGGATAGACCAGTTCTCATTAGGATCATTGAAGTTGAGCCACGTTGAACCTGGTCAGGTCATAGATGGGTGGCCATTGGGTAATATCAGGAGCCATAGGTCAAATGAAACTTCAATGGGTTTGGCCAGTCTGAAGAGGGTCTTACTAACAAAATCCCATGAGTACTTAACCAAGCAACACCTTCAATGAGAGTATAAGCAGAAAGCAATGCTATGTACATACATTAGCAATTTATTTAATAGCTGGTTTACCTGACAGCAGTTGGACAACACTGAGGATGAAATCGGGATGTTACTTGAACCCTTAGTTGATATTCATTTAGTTGTGAATAGTGTTTCTTACAGGTATATAAATGAATGAGTGGCCAAGCAGTTAATGTCATTAAAAATATGTTTAAACTTAAGCTGACACAGTTTGTATTCACTTCACACTGATGCCCTTGGGAAAGGCATATATGCATCTCCCCCTCAACATATCATAGGCCAGTGTAGCAGGATAAGGCCCATCAATCCCCATAACTTACACTTACTTCAAAAGGCCCATGGCCATCAACTGATCTTAATTGGCATCAGATTCTAAGGGCTTTTTCCATTGGCACTAAATTGAGGGCTTTTTCCTAGGTTTGAAAATAGATCCCCTGTTACTTCAAGTAGTTCAGAACCTTGGAGTGTTACAAAATCCCCAAATGTTTATATTGTTGACTTGAGCTCTGATTCAAGGAACTTGTTAGACTTGGGTATTTTTATCAGAGATTAAAAAAAAGAAAGTACTCAGTGACTTTTGAAGCCAACCAGTACATCAGCTGAAAATGAAAATACTAATTTTTTTTTAAATCATATCATCCAGATGCCCTATTGGGATGCATAAAAAGCTGGAAAAATGCAGATGAAAATCATTTCCCAGCATTAAAATGTAAAAAAAAGATATTCTGTTTTTATATCATAGAGTATCCACTCCATAAATCTTGTTGCAAAACAAGATTTCATGAAATTTAAGGAACTTGACCCTTTCAAGACTACAGAGACATATACATCGCAAGGTCTCTATCATTGCCAAGATAAATATGTCCCTTAGATCTCTTTTAGAAGTCTATTAGGACATTTTAATTTCAGTTTCAAGAACCATAACAGGTTAGTCTTGAGAGAGTTAATTAGAGTCTCAGTATCAAACAAATAGACCCCAGTTGTAATGCGTTAGTTCACACCATATTAGATATAGAATTATGATAGTATCTTATACGCGTTTAGAAAGATTTATGAGGGTGATAAAAAAAAACAACATTTCACTGCAGAAAGCAATATCAACATTACAACACATGAAATAAAACCGAGGTGAATACAATAAAACTTGAGCCATTACTTAAGCATCTACTTTAGTATACAATACAAGGTGCTAGATAAGTGAAGGCCCATTAGCTTCTTAAAAGTGAGAGAATGTAGCCAGCTCAGTAAGTGCCCTGTCCATCAGAATAACATGAAATCTTACCTTTGTTAATGGAATAGTTTCCTATAATTGTCTCTTAAATTCATTAATAATTGAACATCATTATTAGTGGGGAATAATTTCAATCAGGAGTTAGGTGAATATTAGGTGAATATTTTATATTTTTTTTCTATTCACTCCAAAGAAGAGTTCCATTATACTAGATTCTATTCATCAAAGAATTCCACTATCAATACAAGCAGGTACAAGAGGTCCATGATTTTGAGCGTTATTTACTATCTTCAAGAATAGAGAGTTCAACTCTACTACAATGAGTTAGTTAAAATGTTGAGGTCATAAAGTCATTCAAAACAGAATATAGTAGTGGTTTAGCTTCTTCCTTATTGTTTTACATATGCACACAACTTATTTTATGTGAAGATGTAAATGCTACAAACTCAGCACAAAGACTAGGATTGAGGAACCTTTCCCTAAGGCTAAAGGGTTATGGATCCAAATTAGACAGAATACACCAATGCTCATTAAATCACCAATGTCATGCCTGGTCAGTATCTAGATGTATGACCATTGGAGAATACTAGCTGCTGTAAACAGAATGGAGCTTCAACAAGCCTGACAAGCCGGAAACGGAGAACAATGATACATTCATTATTAGCTCATGGTGTCACTGCCTTGCCAACAGAGAAATTAGAGTGTTCAATGCTGGTTTTCACTGACTGTAAACCAATTTTTCATGCAAGCATTGATCTCTGAAGACTGAAAAGCATTAAAGCTCTACTTGATTAATGAGTTCTGCTGATAACCTAGCAAGTAATCAACATATTTTTGCCTTTGAGTATAAAATACATACGTTTGCCCTGCTATCCAAAAGTAAAGCCAAATGGTGTAAAGTGAAGAAGCAACTGCCATTAATTTTTTTAAGCATTTGCAGATCAAAGAAATAGTGATAATGGTATGTTAGGCTGAGAAGTTGGAGGGGTGGGAGGGAGAGAGAGAGAAAGAGAGGCTGTGCATTGCAAGAAAAAAAAAAAAAAAGCTTTTTTTTGCTTCTTGCCTTTTTTTCTCGTAAAAGTGAATAATTGGCATGAGGCAAAGTTTTGAAAAGTAGGTGATACCTGCATGTACAAATACAGATGCTATATATAGGGGTGCAGTGCTGCCGGAGCTGACTGGAGCACTGCCCCAGCACTTCTAGGGGAAAAAAAAAAAAAAAAAAAAAAAAAAAAGAAGAAAAGCTCAAACAATTGAACAAGACAAGATGAAATGCTCCAGCATCCTGACTATATATATGTACTTGGTATATCAGTGTATGCATCAACTATCAAGTGCACCATCTGACAGCTGGATAATGGTCATACTTGCTTATGCTACAAATGGCAGAGAAAGCAGCACCTTCTCCATGGATAGAAGGCCTATTGTGTAACAGGTTGCCACTTCGAAATATATCTTTTTGCCCTGTCCCTTCGAATATAAACATTTGCCCCCCTCCAAATCGTATTTATAGCACAAATATCACTCATTGTAGTTATTAATAACTACTCATTAGAAATATTTAAAAAGAAAAAAAAAAAATTGGTCGGCTCAAACAGGAAGCCACAAAAACATCAGTAAATAGTGTTTTAGTAGGAACTTCGTATGAACTTCGGATGAAAAAGTGATTCGAGACGAAAATGAAGAAAAAAAAATTTGATTAAAGCTGATTTTATTGTAAGGTATCCTTGCACCAAGAGGACTGAATGAAGTAAATTCTGATATGAAAATTATTTGGTCTCCAAGTTTAGAGCTGGAGATTTTTGTCTTTGTAAAAGGTATTTATGCACTGTAAACAATTGTACATAATAATTTGCATACAGAACATTTCTATGCGAAATATACGTATAATCAGAAATCTTACAAAAAAAATCAACTGATCATCAGATTTCAATAAAATTTCCAGTACTTATTTTGAGTGTATTTATTTATGGAATGGGTATTTTTTAAGAATAATTTGAGCTGCTATTTTTTCAAGTCAATCAACTCCCATCTTTCTTTTAATGATTTTAGAGTTTCTCATCTCATTTAAAATAATTACCAGACACCCAATTTAATTAAAAAAAAAAAAATAAACAAAGAAAACACTGCCTGAAAATTCAAAAGAAGAATTAAAGAAATAACCTCTTGAAAAAAAGAGAAAAAAAAAAAAAAAAAAAAGAGTGAAAAGCTTTCAATACCTACCTACCTATGGATGTTGCTTTACTTGACAGGCCTTCATTTTGTGCAAGGCAACATGCTATTGCTCTAAATAGAGAGTTCCCCTCCCCACCGGTCCACAGGTCTCCAGTTATGCCTATGTGTGACTAGCATCTACTGAGGATTAAACTCACTATTAGCAAATTGATCAACAAGGCAAGTTTTCTCATAAAACTCAACCATCATGCCTCTTCAATACCTAACTACCTATAGCCCTTCACAATGCTCTCCTAATTATCATTACAACTAATAAATACCTGTTGCTTTGATAATGGTATTCCATGTCTTATGTCAGTATGTTTACACATTAATTTGAAAGGTTAACATAAGGTATCGTCAATTGAAATTCTTGTATTCATTTTGAATTGAACTTGAAGCAACAAAAGAGCTTAGACCTGCACAAGTTGGCCTAAAGATTTATTGTCATTAGATAGCATACAGTTGGTTTAGATTATAATCCCAAAAGGAGAAAAAATCTGATATAAAAATCATTTTCTTTCCATTCATTACATAGAAATAAAGTTTTTATTGTTTATTCTTACAAATGGATGGAAATAAAATAATAGAATTGACAGCGACTGCTGAAAAAGCTCATGAGAGCTTTGTCTTTTATTTACTGAAATTACTCATGTATAATATGAGAAATTAAAAATTTTTAAAGATCAGGATCAAAATTTTTGAACCTATTTACTCAAATATAGAAGAAAAAAAAAATGATGAGATTTTATCTATAAAGCTCCTTTACAAACTGTCCAACCAATTCGTGCAGTGACAGTTGGGAATTGAAGTCAAAGGTGAGAAATAAAGGTACAGAAGGCTGCACAGTGTTGTTTGTCTTTTTTCTTCACGAAAAAAGAATTTTCATTACAGATATATAAATATCATTCTTTCCTTTCTCCGTGGGTGAAAGACAAACCAATAACAAACCAAACCAGATGCATTTTAAAATCTACTGCAATATTACGTTTGTTTCTGAAAGAAAAAAAAAATGAAGGGAGTGGTTCTTTTTTTTTTCTTTCGTTAGCAACTAAATATACGATGATTTAATATTGTATCATGCTGCGAAATTCTTGGAAAACTAATTTTAAAAAAACTGATGTAGACTTCCCAAAAATAATTTGGCTATTTTTCAAAGATCAAAAGAATGTGTTATTTCCTTCATTTGTTTATTTATTTTCTTCTTTATAGTTTTGTGGAGCTTATAAAGCTGGCCCAAGGTACTGGCAACATGTGCAGGCGCTAGGGGCGCCAGACATAAGTCTGCGACAGTAGGGCTTCCCAAATACAAATAGAAAATTGGAAAATTAATTCACCGAACAGAAAAAAAAAGTTCAAAATAAGACAATTCCCTGACGTGAAGTCAGTGTGCTGACAATAGCATGCAAATAAAATATTCATGAACTTTCCACTAAAACCTTCATTTTGTATGCCTACTCTAAATTTTAAATGTTTATGAATTTTCTCTTTATCTAATGGCAATGAGACTGACTACAATCATTTTCCGTTGCTTTCCTCAACCAAGTATTTAATTTATTTCCGCTACTACCAGATAGCCCAAAAGCTCGGTAACCTTTAAATTACTATTTCTCCTTTCTCATACACTCTCACACTCAACAAACCTCATTGCAACGACAAAAATATGTTCCCTTTAGCGAGTTGCATCAACTTATCGAAATTTGTATTTTCAGTAAACTTCGCTAAAAGCCCTCAACCAGCAACTGCTACACTACGCTTTTGTGCCTCACCTGTGTCAATTTGTGAGCATTCATTAATTATCACAACGAATTTGATTACAAAGTTGTAAATTACATCAATTTGTCCCGTAACATGATGCATTTGATGTTTTATTTCTTGTCGTTTAATGCTTAGTGATTGCTTGTAACAAAAACGAGTGAAGATAATTATCATAATAATAAACTTTTTATTCCTATTTTTTTTTTTTTTTTTGTAATTGAAAGTTATTGGCATAGATCAAAACTGAGGAAGGGGAGGGGCGATTTGAAATCGACCCGGTTCCCCAAAAGCTAATGAATAGTTCTCCAACAGCATTTCTTATTAGCATTATATCATGTCCACGGCCCCCAGGTTGAGAACGACGGACCTAAATGTTGGAGAGGGGCCTGTCTAGGAGCCAAGCCCCCAACCTCTCCGGCTACGTTCCTGATCAATGGCATTTGGCTTAACCTGATCTGCAGCTGAATTATCATATTTCAATGTTACTCACTATAAAACAAATACTTAGAAGATACTATTCTAAAGGGTGCCGAAGTACAACCTGCCCGAAGTGCCAGGAACCCTAGAGCTGGCCCTGGTCTCAGAATTCTAGATAAGATGCAATAATATCAATCGTATCTAAATTTTTTTCAAGTAAACCACATAATGTTTCAATCCATAATCCTTTCATAGGGCTGGGTCAATTTGGGGTACAACTTAGAGAAGGTGGTCCAGATTTAAATTCTGCTGATGTCACGTAGCAAGTGAGAGAGGTTGGGACAGCATGGACAGTTGTCCCTGGGCCTATGCATGCCTCAGAGAGCCCATATGAAATAATAGGTAACAGTAGTCTTGATGACGACCCTATACTGCCACAGCCAAAGGACCCTTTGTCGCACCTGAGAGAGAGAGAGAGTAATAAAAAGATAATTATTCCAAAAACAGAATAAAAAAACTTGAACACCACTTTTCTTTCAACCTCTAAAAATGGGTCCAGGTCCTTACTAAGCCCCAAGGACAAGAAATTTATGAAAAAGAGGCCCCAGGTTTTTTTTTATGCTTTTAATTATATGCCTCGGTGAGCAAGTAGAGAAGGCAATTTGTGAGCTTTAGTCTAAAATCATTCGAGCAAAGTGAGAAAAAGTGTTAGTCCTGAGAATTAAATCCTCTGAATCAGAGATGCCAGATAGTTGAAGACGTTTCTGGCTATACACCCCAAAATTATTTATAAAACATTACAATATTGTAGTGCACACCAAAAAGAATTTATTAAAAATACTACAACAAAATCAACGTTTTTCTTCCGTACAAATGACAGTAGGTAAGTCGAAGTAACCATTTTCTGTTTTAAATTGGTTTACATCGCAAATAGAGGCATAGAAAAATATTTTTCTATTAAAAAAGAATGTTCACAGAGAATGTCAATGGTCAAAAATTTAATTATGGTCAGACCAAAAAGTTCATGGCCAGACACTTTTTCAAATTTGGCCCAAATGGCAATTCTGAAAAGTAAAGCTTCCTTTTCATCTTCCACTTGTGTTTACAGTCTGTAATTAGCAAGTATTTCTTTCATTTTCTTCTTCAAGGTGCAGTGAACCCGTTGCTCAGAAGGAGGACCCTCAACAACAAACAGACATTAAAAAAAAACACAGAAAAGTCCAGAGGCGAATAACAAAACGTATAACAAGTACTTTTTCAGATTCAATTTCTTTGATAATGTAAATAAAATACAGCACAAACAACCTCGATAACGTACAAATTACAACTCTTATGCGCAGCTCTCCTCTCCCCTACTACATATATCCTTTTTTCGTGTGTATCTGTCAGGGTTGCCATTGGTATTTTATGGCCAAATTTGATAATTCTAGCCTCTTTGAAAAGCATTTGGCCATGAACTTCTTGGTTAGGTCGTATTTAAATTTTTGGCCGTTTGGACTTAGTTGCAGAAAATGACTGCTTTTAAAAACAACTTTGGGATTAGGTCATTTTTTGTGTTTCGGGTTAGAAACGTTTGCAACTATCTGGTAACCCTGGTTTATATACCTCCTCACGAGGACAAATTCAACACAAGGTCGGGGTTTAATGTGGCGCCCACATGTATGTATGTATAGAGACAAAAAGGATAACCTTACATACACATTAAAGAGAAGAGATCACATACTGGACAGCAAGGTAAGAAGGATGTATCTGAGATTCGTTCATTACAATAAACGTACCTCAGAGGCATAGCAAAGAAGGTGGTGGTAGTAGTCACCCCTGTAATGCCCGTTAATAAATAATTACGCTCCTGCTCCGTCCAGAATATAACGCAATTTGCCCCGGTCGCTAAGAACCCTCATTTCACTTTTTAATGAATTTTACGAAAAGTTATTTCATAATTCTGCGAAGTAAGTATAAAGTTGAACCGTTTTGACATTTAAACGCATGCTTTTCGAATTCAACTTTTTTCTAAAAAAAATAAAACCCATCCATAAACCAGTGGGTTTGATAATTAGAGATAAGATATGAAAAATACATTAAAAAAATAATGTGGACGAGACATCATCCACAACAAGAAACGCGAAATGTACACTACACTATCTTTCAAAATTAGGAGTGCCTTTCTATGCGTAGATTGGGAAAAAAACGAACTAAAACAAAATTATACTTACCTTTGCCAGAAAGAATATCGTTGTTTGGCAACTCTAAGGGCACTGGTGCTTAAAACCCGAGGTAAAATCACTTTCGGACAAGAATATGACTTTTCCATTGTTGGCGGTAAATGCGAGAAAGATGATTAAAAACTTGTAAAATCCCAAATTCCTGTGTATCCTACGGCTTATAACTTCCAGGCGACCGTAAAACATAGATTAAAAATCGATATGTTTAAATAAATGTGGTCGAAATTGAAAAAAAAAGGGTGGAAAGTAGATATCAGCTGACCATTTATGTAACACCAAAAGGAGAAAGTGAAGGTTTTAAATCTTAATTCATACAAAGTGGCCAAAAATTGAAGTAGCTCTTCTCTTCGAGGTAGTAAATCCGCTCGCAATAGCAAACAAAGGTTGACTTTTACGTGTGCCACTTTTTTTATGATGAAAGAAGGGGTCGAACAGGGCAAGAACAATTGAGTGGATATGTAGGTAAATCCTCCAATAAGGCAATGAAGAAAAGAATAACAAAATTTTCAGAGAGCAGGTGATGCCAGTATCTATCCAAAGAAAAGGCGATGAAGAACAACTGTGAATAATCACACGTACGATGTTCAAACTAATGAATGGAGGGGTGCCACTGTGAGAGTAAAACCTTCCCCTTTCTTTCTCCTATCTTTTTCTATCGTCTATGAATGAGGGAAGAACAAATAGATTAGCACGTATTTACAAAACGTGCGCGAAACGGTTGGTGTGGCAAAAGCGTGTAACTGTCTGTATGGGAAGTGGTGAAAATAGTTCGTTTGTTGCTTTTTTTTAATATCCAGTACGCGCACCAAGTGTAGGAGGAATAATATAGACCAAAAAAATGGGTTGTGTTGTAGAGTGACGGAAACCAACAACAACTGCAGATTACCCGATCCTATCACTTGTCTGAGTTCTTCATGTTTTTAAAAATAATTATTTAATGCAGTGAACTTTTTGTATCAATAATTTGGGCTGGATATTCTTTTTTTCTCTTTGTTATTGCAAATTACTGCTACCCGTGTAGATCCCCTACTGACAAAATTGGTTTCGTTTTTAGCAGTCCACTGTTGCATTATAATAAGAAATTCGATTTTCTCAACTAACGACAAGGGAAAGGGAGGTGAGGTAGGAACTTGATTTTTTGTCTTTTTTCCTTCTTTTTAGTACTATTATGTTTATTTACGCATTTTCAAAATTTAGATTTCGTCGATTCTGTTAATTTTCCTTGTTCAATAAACAAATCAAGTGACAACTACTGTTTACACAGACTTAGTGTTTGTTTAATGCATCACAATCACATGAGGATTTTATCTGGTTACTGACAATGTTTGCAATGTAATACTATACACAAAAGTCTCTTTTCTTTCTAACAAATCTTTCTTAGTTTTCCTCTGAGCTTCTCTTAAAGTACACAACTGCTTTAATTTCACTTCTATGTTTACTGTATTAACTTGAGTCTGCCTATCTATCTACACAGTATCTCCAAAAGTTATCAATGAATTTCAATATTTTTTCCTGGAAAGGTGAAGCCATGAGGTAAAGAGGAATTGGTTGAATTTGGGGCGGATTCAGAATTTTTTCCAATTGAGAAGTATTTTTTCTTCATACGTTTCTGTATTGACTCACGTTTACCCATACGGTATCTCCAAAAGTTCTCAATGAATTTCAATGACATTTGTGGAAGGGGAAGGGGCTCATTGACCAGTGGAGAATTTTCAATTTTTTAGGGTGGATCCAGGATATTTTACAGTTACCCTCCCTGCATCGTAGCCATATATAAACTGATTTTTATTCAGTTCTAAGTGACAACGGCGTTGGCAGAGATATACGCTCTCCGAATGCTTCTTAAGTTCAAGTTTTTCTCTTGAAGTTAGTTACTGTAGCCTTAACACATTCACCTCAAACCACCGAGGAAGAGAGAACGAGTCCAGTTAGTTCACAGAAATCGTGTAATAATACAAAATAACAGTCAAAACAAAATGCTCTAATCCTGCTGTTAAACAACTGCAATGCCGTATGTCTGCTAAGAAGTTGAATTGAAAGTAAAAGAACCTTTTTATTCATCCCTTTCTTTTTCAGATCTTCTCTCTATTTCGCAGTCCTATTTGAATTCCTTCTTCCTTCTTTCCTCTCATTTACAGTAAATGTCGTTGGTGGTAACTTTGATCATCTTCCTCTTCCTCCTCCCTCCTTATCTGTAGTGTAGGAAGCTGCCAAACTTGCAGCATTTACATCAGAATCAGAACAATCTTGTTCTTCATCATCACCACCATCGGCATTCTTTCTTCTTCTTCGCTAAAAGATATCAACATCGCTAACGTCGTCATAATCACATTAAGACGACTGGTAAAATTCTACAACACCCGTCCCAGAATAATAATTAGTAGATACGACAACTATCTGACCTATAACCTCATGATCTTCTGGTACTATTAATAATGCGAGAGAAATTACCACTTTGGGAGCTATCATTAACCTATTTGACGGTATAAAAGCCTCCACCCACCCTTTCCTCAAAATAATGTCTTCAAAAGTAAACGTAACCTTCGTTGTCCAGCCCCACTTAGGCCAGAACGTGAGGAAATGCAAATTTTCTTAATTCCCTGCTGAAATAAGGACGGGTGGGGGTCTCAAATGCCATCAGATTTCACAAGAGTAACTGTAAAAGCAGGTAAAGACAAAGAAAAGAAAAATAGCAATAAAGCGTCGTGCTCATCGGTAGGTGAATTTTACTGACATTTTATCAATGAGGTGCGAGTGACCGAGCGGTTGATTGAACAGCATGACAAATGAGACCGGCAAGCAGAGTTCAAATTCCGGCAGCGACAGTTAGCGTTCACTTAGCGTATTAATGCTCTTATTCAGCTCTCCCCGCCTCCAACACGACATGGGCCAGAGCGGCAATGGCAGGGTTACAGCCCATCACCCCACCCTCATGTCTCACAGTCAGTCACATTTACTTTGAGAAAACCTGTCCATCAACGGTCCGTAGAAAGATGATTTACAAAATCTTAAGATGTTGTTTTTTTTTTTTCGTAGTTTGCGTATTTCTCACTGACGCCTGCGTTCGAGATCATTTAACATAATCTGGTGCAACATAATCTTCGACTCTATACATAAAGAATAACTGGGTTGTATTTTCAATGTAATCAAATCACGAAGAAGACTGAAGTCTATAAAAAGGTGCGTGAGTAAAGTAGGATTTTACAAAATAGTATTTTTATGAAGTGAGACAAGTGAAGTGAGTTTGAGGCAAGGGTTAATTAGTTCAAGGTTCAACTAAACAAAAGTGGTTCCGATTGGAATTCAGCGGATGTCACGTAGACATACATGCGATCTGTCGGAAATTTATGAAGCTAGGCAAAGCAATGATGACAATTTAATCCAAGCAATAACAATGTAATTTATGTAAAGGTTTACCTTGATTAGTGCTGTTAATTCGTTCCAAAATGTTCCGTACTGTTCAAAACTGCACTGCTAAAGTTCTTGTTGAAATTTATATTTTTTCAGCTTATATTTAGCTACATTAATTTGTACAGCAATACCTTGAACCGTACTACATTAACACCTGCACTAATCAAAACTGCATTACATATTATTGTATTTACTTCTATTTTTCTTTCATATTCAGTTTATTTTCATTTCTGCGCCATTTTTTTTTTACATCAAGTGTGCGTGGGTGTGAAATTTTCACATTCAGAATTCCAATTAGGACCACTTTTGCTGAGTTGTGCCAAATTCAATTCAAAATCAGAAATCTAAAAGTTTCCAGTCCAATTATACAAACTTTGGGCTTTGATGAATCTCAACATGACAAGTAGGTATGACCACGGACGGGTCGCAAAATTGACACCCATAGACAAAAAAAAAACACAAAAAGAACAAAACTATTCGACCTCTTAAAACCGTTTGGTTAATTTTCATGAAATTATTATCAATGAAATGAGGGATTGGAGAAAAGTCTTTCATAGAAGTTATTTTCTTGTACTAATTAGAGTTATTTTTATTTGTAGAAGGGAAAAAGAAAACCTAGAAAATCAATTACGCATTGGAAAATTTTCAAACCAAACATACACGCTTCTCGCACTTAAATAATGTAATGAAATTCAATAAAACTTTGGGCATCTATCTATTCATTGATTACTGCTTTTATTTTATGAAGAATGATAAGTGGAAATATCCTTCATGTTAGTTCGCCCCCTCTCTTTATTTATTTTAACGTCTCAATAACAAGACTGACCGTATTTCGGGGAAGCAATGGTACTAATTCAAAATTAGAAGGTGTGGGGGTATTGGTTCGAAATCGTTATTTTTCTGTCAAGTAACGACACCATAAAAAAGGAACCCCTAACTACTTGGATTTCCAGTTGTACGTTCTCTACAGATCAAATCAAGGGTGGTGTGTACTCAATGAGTAGTATAGGAAGTTATCAAAATACTTAATCATTGAGTAATGTGCAAATAAAACATTTCTGCATACTACAGACAGAGAGCTTAGGGTGATGAATCTGAACTTGGGGCACACGCCCCTCAAGATACACAATATTGGAAGGTTATTGGTAATTTCGGTGTGAAGAGCAAAAAGCATTCTGTGGCTCAAAACTGAGTCGTGTTTAGGCCATAAGGAATGACAATATCATTAATTTTACTATAAATTCCATAGTAACTATTGCTTAACTCATTTACTTTGAAAAGTATAAAATCGATGAGGGAATTGCGTCGACTTTACTAAATTTCACACAATGAAGAAATTACAAAGATTTTGATAAGTGCCTTAATATTCACATGAGTATTCTTTGATAAGACATTTTCCATGGTTAATTTAAATTTTGGTAATATGCTGAATCTAATTCGATAGTAAACCTTTTCAACACCAAATTTGTTTTATCATAGTGGAGGAGACATCAGAATTTTTGAGCTTTCGATGTGGAGCATGGGACAAAAAAGGTCAAGAACCATTTGTCTGGAGCAATTTTAAACTTTAAATCTACGTTGAACAAGTTTTAGGTTCAAACTCAATATTCACATCTAAATACAAGGGTTGCAATATGTTTGTATTTTTCTGGACCTGCCATATAGTCCATGTCTAAGTTTCGGAATCTCCACTCACAAGTAAATTTTCAAAGTCCGCAAAATCAATTAACATGACTATTTCAAGGTCACATAACACCAGGAGGTGAGTGAGATTTCTTCGGATACATCGTCTTTTATGGTATCAGAAATTTGAATAATAATTTTATATATCGCCGGGCTAGCATCATGCTAATTTCTCTTCGTACCGCCAGGCGTGCTGCGTGCAAAGCTATCTTTTTTCTGTGCCGGAGCTGACACAACCCTAGTCCGTCCCTCTCCCCATACACACACACAGCGCTCCGGTAAGCTCCGGTAGCGGTGCACCTCTGCATACCAATAAAAGAGGAAATTTATCGAACGTACCAAACAAACTAACAGATGAGCTGACGGGTGCTCGGCACTAGAAATATTGGTGAGGGTATTAGTGAATCATCTCCGTTCCAATGATCGCCAGGCACGTACAGCTGATGTGTGTGTAGTTCGTTAGTTGTTACCAGTAGTTTTTTTTTTTTTTCTCTCTCTCTCTTGAGGGTCGATGCGCTGAATTGTTCATCTTTGGCAACGACGAGAAGCAGCAAAGTCTGGTCGTTTTTTTCTTGTTATTCATATTCTGTTTCGTTTTTTAAACCAGGGCCTGCAAAATAAAAACAAGGGAGAAAACTTATTAGTACAACAAAAACAATAAGAAACTAAATTATTTCGATCATGAACAGATTGAACATGTTGCTAAAAACGAGATTCAATTAAAATGCACTCATGCAATTTTGCAGCGTCAAATTGATAGAAATATCCTTGTTTAAAGCACATTTTCGAAACCAACTAACTGACGTATTGGAACAGAAAAAAGTTATTTTTATCAACTATTGAGGCGCATCCGTATATTCCCATTGTCTTTCTTCCATTTATAATGTTATCATATAGAATTTTCTTCAAAATTTTGTGTTCGAGGAAGGTTGGTCGGATGATCTCTGGAATTAACTCTCTATAAATTGAACGCTGGGATTCTTTTTTTTGTTTTGTTTTGGTCGCCCCCGAAATCGATTGTCATCTCGCAAACCACTGCTAAAAAGAAAGAACGGGCATGACTTAGAATTCCACACCCGTGCACACCCGATGTTAGAAATTGTGAAGTAATAGGAGAATTAATGGAAGCAAAACAAGTAAATTGACATTGTTTTCAATGAATAAAATTGTTTGTTAAATTTGCCTCGCTTCATGAATCATGACCGATCACATTATCGGTGTGACATAAGCTGGATTCCAATCGGATCCACCTTCGTTAAGTTGTTCTTGAAAAAAAAGTCCCTTTCTCTCTGAATACTTGGCTTGACGATTATATTGTGGCTTTACTTTCGGAACAAAGTTCAGAGACATTTTTGTTCACTCACAAAAACTAACAGGGGGCTTCACAATAGAGTTCACGTACAAAAAAAAAGAAAAAGAAAAACAGAAATAAACAAAATAAAATCATGATTAAATGCGTATATGAGCAACAATTTCGCGCAGAATAATTTTTTTATCCAGATGCCGCTCCCTCCTCAACAAAAATGTATTTTAAACAAAATTCCAATATGTGTGCCTGCGTTCCTATCTATTAGCTAATTCGTTTCAAAGCTGGTACATTGTAGCATGCCCCACCAGACCGTTTTAAGGATATTAGAGGCGCTTCGGGCAAAGCAATGTAATGGATTTGGCCTACGGGCCGGAGTTCCGACCCTGCGTACTGTTGTTGTACGCAACGATAGTTCCGCTGAAATGACCCACTATTTCTTTTCTTTACTCTGTGTGTCTAACTGACAGTCCTTTAGACATTTTTAGGGAATTTGTTCAATAAATAGTCAGTGTTTACTCTTAGTTGTGAAAACCCGAACACAAATAAGCAGGTGTAATGTTATACCACTACAAAGGCGTGTACATTACATCTCTCTATAAGCAGGACAGGACGAGGGAAAGTTACATTACTTGGCATGGGTCTACGGTTTAGAGGTAGGGACCAAATCTCATTAAGTAAGTCCTGTGCATTTTGTCTACGAATGTATATTTCATTTAGTAAACTACTAATGTTGGGCAAACCACGTTGTTGCTTGAATAGGTTGTCAATCATGTTCTGCTGCGCAGTTGGGGGGAAAGGGAGGTGGCCATTTGTGGCTGTTAACATTGTGTTTCAATCAATTAGATGTGTATAACTGCTTAAGTTGGTGTATTAGACGGTCATGTTATGGGTTTTTGTTTGTTTATGGTCACTCGGTTTGTGAGTACGTTTGTATGTTGTGTGTGGATGTGGACAATTACGGGTGTATAGTTTTGCATGGATGGCTGTGGTCAAATTATTGTATGTATGAGTATATTGGTTTGTGAATGTAATGGAGTGTAGAGGAAATGGAATATAGAGGGGTGATTATATACAAATAAAAACGTGTATTATTATTACGCATAATGCACTCACATATGGTATATATATATTACACACATGCATAGATGTATAGATTTTTTGATATACAAGGTGATGCCCGAAATTCCAGTAATTCGAATAGTGGGATCAGACTGTAGACAGTTTGGCCTTCTGTTGCTACATGTGTTGCTGAGTTACGCTTACTTTTGTCATTTCAGGTATTTAGGCAGATTTTGCAATGGCTGATCTCAAGGAGCAATGAACATGCATCAATACCAACAAAAGAGTGGCAGAAACTCACTGGTTTCTTCAGGATGCCTTAGATGACAATTCCATGTCCCAAAGAAAGACCCTTTTTCTGATACAAGAGTTTCAAGAAAGGCTATCCTTGAAGTTTGTAGACGAAATATCCATGATAATCGTGATATTGTAGGACTGTCATATGAGAGTGTTTAACATATTTTGTCAAGACTGATCATTTGTTATCTAGCTTACAATGATAAGGTACCCTGTAACTTTTTCCTGTTTCCCAAGCTGATATTCTGACTGTAAAGGAATTGTTTTGATTTGATTGAGGAGATCCAGAAAGAATCATAGAAGGTGCTCAAGACCATCACCTTTAAATTGCAAAGTT
Organism: Thysanoteuthis rhombus; assembly: GCA_963457665.1. Classification (NCBI taxonomy): domain Eukaryota; kingdom Metazoa; phylum Mollusca; class Cephalopoda; order Oegopsida; family Thysanoteuthidae; genus Thysanoteuthis; species Thysanoteuthis major. The sequence goes on along the minus strand of OY735219.1, from coordinate 16,076,533 downwards.
GGTATAAACCGTATCCTGCCTTCTTTCCATCACATTCATTTTTATAAACATGTAAATCACTTTGAGCAATAGAATGTTATGTTGAATGGTTATTGGTTGTCTTATTGCCATTTGAAAAAGGAATAATATTACAGAATACCTTTGCGCATCTTTCAAAAATGCTACCAGTTTGAATGATACAAAATTTATGGAATAGATGTTGAAAGTTATGATCATAATAATGCTCTTTATAAGATGCAAACTGTAATATAATGATATCATTCATTAAATAAACTTTGTGTGAGAGCAGCATTTGAAATAACAAGTGTATATAGGAAAGAAATAATGATAAAACAGCTTTTAAATATAATGGAACAAAAGACCCAAAATATGAAATTGTCTTTTTTTGTAAGAATATTATCAGAATTTCACAAGGGGAAATGATTTGTGGGGTTATAAAATAAGTAAATATGCAGTTGACAAATCAACTGCAAACCCCAAGCTCAGCTAGTTTACAAAATATCATGATGGTTTTTATTCAATGTCAAGATTTATCTTCAAGTAATACAATATATTTTCCTCCATCTATCAAGTAAAACTGGCACAGATTAGCTGGATAGACATTGAGGACAAATAACTACAAAGTGAAATTGCCCCAAAATTCAATCACTTCTTCTGTGATGAGTTCGATCTATGTAAATTTAGTAAATGCCAGGTATATTCTGCTTCAGTATTTACAGTGTATACAAATATCTTAGTTTACAGTAGTAGTGGTCAGCATCACAAGCTTGTTAATCATTATTACATTGATTGTAAAACTAGGGGTTCATGAAATTACTGAAATCTTCAGAGATTTCACAAAATCACTAGTTTCATTATCTTCCTTAAACATATATACAGCCCACATACAACACAGATATTGCATCACTCGATCAAATTCAAAACTGAAGTAGAATATAGATATTTTGAACATTAATCTTCATTTTGAGTCAAAGAAATCCTATATTATATTGGTATTTATAAAATGCCCAGGCATCCACTTCCACGAAAAGTAATATCATCAAGAGCTGGGAACATTGGATTATGTATCAGTATTTGGCAGCCAAATGCAACAACATTCAGAAAAGTAATCTTGCCAAGTCTAGAATTTTGAAACCTGAACTTAAGAGATAAACTTCTGAGAGATAAACAGTGATGTAGTGCTCAAGAATGAATTGAGGGAACACAGGGCTGCCTGTGCATTATGCCCCCACCCCTGGAAAAATTTTGAGATTCAACCAATATAAGAGACATTTTGATATATATGGCATGAGTATTTGGACATGTACTGGTTAATATTTCTTATCAATGAATTGTTAAAATAGAAAATTTTGGTAGTATTTAGATAGTGAGAGACTGTGATTCCAGCTCTCCCAAAATATCAAGGGGGGCCCTTGAAGAAGCCAAGCCCCTCCCCCCAACCAGGCTCCCAGATATTTAGCTATGGCACTTCTCATTTCCAAAGTAAACAATTGGTTTTGTCTAACTTGGACCGTTATCCTTTGTGGAATATTGAGAACCTATTTATAGATGCTGTTTATTCACAGAGCCATCCAAAAAGATCTTCCAATTGCTACAAATGTGTATGATAAATGATTTTAAGAGTGGGCGAAATTGGAAAACTGTATCTATCTGTTTATTGAAGAAGAGAAAAATACTCCCATAATTGAGTTTGCTGAAAGATATCTAACTGACCAAACAAATTATCATATTTGTTCATTTGAAAGACACTTTGGAAAAAAACAAACCCAAAAAACAATATCCAAGTTACTTAACTATCATCAAGGTTGCCAGAGAGTGCTACTAAGGGAGATAATGCAATCTTTATCTCTAAGACTTACCCAACACAGACGTTGGAATAGTATTGAATTTTGAAATTGGACAAGTCTGGAGGCAGAAGTTAAATACCAGCTTTTTGAGGCGGGCCCAGTTAGGTAGCTCCTGCTCTTGATTAGATCTCTTATCACATGCACATGAGAGCATGCCACCAATTTAATTTTATGAAATCTCTACAAAATATCATTTGCTTTCCTGTGGTTTTTAGATTTGGAGATTTATTTTCCGGGGCAACATCAGGTATCCCCACTAGTCTATCATAAGCCCTCTATCACACTTACATCTAAATGTCATTGTTTTGAGTGTACTATGTGAACACAAGAGAGAAAGAGCCAGGGAAATGGAATTGAAATTTGTCTGTTGTTTGTTTTTGTTTGCCTCAGTTCATTTTTAGGATAAACAGAACTAATATACAGCACCAGAATCAATAAACACTTGAAGCAGATGCAAAGGTGAATGTTAGACAAATTAGATTTCTATATAATAATCAGATTGCTCAAAGGTATGAAGCCATTTATATTACTGTGGCATATTAATTCATATATTCTATTAAATTACTTTATTTATTCGGCTTATTTCCTTTAATTTCCTGAATATGACATGTTTTTTCAATATTATACAAGCCATAAACTTTCTTTTCAGTTTAGAAATTTTCTTGTTGTATGCATACATGAGGTATGTCTGGAAAGTATCCAGCCATTTAAAATTAACAAAAGCCTACTTATAGCAATGGTGCCTAAGTCCTCTTCTAAGTACTCCCCTTGGCACCTCACGTCTACAGTCCCTTCAGTCCCTTCCACTTTTCAAAACAGTCTGAAAAATCCCCTGCAAAGTTCAATACTTTTGAGATGGGGCCCACTTCAAGGGGCTGGTATTGGAACTCACACTCACACTCACACTCACCCAATTTCCAAATTTTATTTTGTGATGGTTGGGTCTCTGGGATAAAGCTTGGATTATTTTCTCCCCATGATCCAATCTGGCAACCCCGTGAATGAAGTATAAGAAATCAGCCATGACTGATACAAAGGACAAAAAGAGTGCACAGTCTGCTCTGGAAAGAGGTTAGATTAATAGACAGGAAATGGTATTGTGCAAAGTAACAGCATATATGATTTGGTTGAAAAAATAGTCAAACTGTATTGAGTGTACTGATGAGCACGATATGGAAATCAATATGCAAGAGAACTATTAAATCATTAAATAATATCAATACTCAGGAGAATAGTAAAATTAGATAAAAATTGCATTGAAAAGAATAACGCTTACAAGTATTTTTATCAGAATGAAAATAGAAATCTGGTTTTGAAAGTTTTTCACACACAGCACTGATATACTCTCCCAAAGATGAAATACAAAAAATTAACATGTATTCTAGTGATTTGATCATATATAGTATAGATTTTTCTAGTTTGGTTTATTTTTGTAAACTCCTTCTAGAGCATGGCACCACAACCAATTTGATGCAGTTTCAGTAGCAAGTAGGGTTTTTTATGGGGGTGAAGTTGCTAGCCCCATGCCCATCCTCCTCCTTTACCTCGGTTTGAGTTAGCAAAAATGCAATTATATTAGTAAATCTTTCACTTTTAGCATTAATCTCTATGATATTAGAAAAATTACAATTCATATGTAAAAATCTGATATATTCATCACATAAGATGCTGTCTATTGTTTTGATTTCTGTCTGAGTTGAACAGAAATGACAAAGAAAGGGATGAATGCTCAAAACATCTGACAGGCTATTCTCAGTGCTAGATTGGCGAGGCTCATTGCTTCATCCACCATCAGGGAATAAAAATCCAATAGATGTTAAGAGTGTTATTCTGTTTTTGTGCTGCACTTGTGGAAATGATTCAAATAGAAAATATATTTTAAGGGTAAAAGGTTTAAGGATTTTAGTCACAAATTGGTTGCAAACTCATTTAAGAATAATATTAACTCCCTATCACCGTCAATAAAGAACCACCATAGCATCAAAATTTGAAGTCATATAAAAAAATTCCAACGAAGAAGGAATATGGTTAGAATAGATTCTATTTATGACATCACTGGCGTTTTCAACAGGAAAACATCTAAAATAGAGTTAAAAAAAAAACATCTATGAACATCTACATTCTGTAGAATATAAGGTGCTTGAACAGACAAACTAAGACATACAAATAAAAAAAAGATCAAATCCTTCAACATCAACTACCGTTGTCCAATAACATGTACATTTATATAATGCACCCTTGGGAACCTCAATACTCAAGTCCCCATTGGACAAGAGTGCTTGAAAACCAGTGTAATCACTGCTGTAAAATATAGGGCCTGTTAAAAAAGACCAACCTAAGGTCAATAAATGCAACTTGTCAAAGTTATTCACATAACATAAAGCGAATGCTACAGTTATGAAATGCATCTATTTACTGAGTTCATATGAGTCTGAAAGTCTTCAAACAAGGAAGTTTTTATATTTGATTTAAAACTTGCTAATGTTTGAGTGTCCTGCATGTCAAGATGTAATTGATTCCAAAGTTTGGATGCTATATAGCTGATTTCAAACAAGTAAAAAAGAAATATTGAAAGAGTTTTCTTCTGAGAAAGATCAAGAAATCACAAGTAATTCAAGAAAAATAACAAAAAACAAAAAGCTTTTAATCAAAAAGGTTTTCTTTTATTAATTAAATCCACTTCACCAGGATGTAGACAATAGCATAGAAATGTTTGAAATTGCACTTGAGTGCATAGTCCCAATGGTAGAGGAAAAGATTGAAAGAGGTTTCATGTTCCAAAGAATAAACAGATCCATTCATTTTTAACCATTAACCAAAGTCTATGAAACCTTTCAGTTATAGCCTGTTAATTAATCAAAGTTAATAAATAAACTTGTGAATGTTGTGCCACCTATTTGACATGTGATTTTTTTTCTTCTTCATCATGATTATTTGAATGTGGTTCTTTCCTTGCTCAAGGACATGGTGGTTTCCACGGAAGAAATTTTATTAAAGAATATTAAAATGAGCTCTATTCCCAAAGTTACTTTGAAAAATATGTGCATCTTTGTCAAAAGAAGTATATGCATTCACTCATGTTTGTTTGTCTGTATGTCCACTTGTCTGCACAATACATTCAAAATTTCTTTATGAATTTGATTGAAATTTTTTGGAAGGGTGTCCCATGTGCTATGGAAAGAATGATTAAATTTGGAGGTGCTTCCAGGGATTTTCTTTTCCAATTGATAGATATTCAAGAGTCTGAAATAAGCATTTACCATGGAAGTAGTTTTAAATCTCAATTTAAGTAACTCAATATTTGTACGTTTTGAGTACTCTCCCTTGTTCTTTCAATTCTTTAGATTTTCATCCAGTTTTTAGTCTGTGTATGGCATTGGCAGAGGTTTGCACTCACTGAGTGGTACCTAGTTGCAAATGCTTTCTGCTGAACCAGAATTAGAAAAAAAAAAAAATTCCAAGAACCAGATTTCTTCATTTGTGAACTTGGGTTTCAGTAAGAAAGAAAGAAAAAAATATTTCAGATCAGATTTTTTCGCTGGGTGGATTAAAACTTCCCATGGACCTAATCAAATATTAGGTCTTCTGATATGTGGTCATCATCATCATCATTAATTTTCCTCATTGGGTACTCTGTATCCTTGAAGTGTCTTTACTCATGGATCTTGTTCAGAAGAGACATGAACTCATTTTTTAGTTTTGCATCATATCTTTTACTTGCTTCATGAAGATACCCAGTTCTCTTTTCAATTTTAGCCAACGATCACATGCAAACTTTTTACAGTCAGTCAAAAAAGCATCTTTTCTGTAACGAGTCATTTTCTAATATAGTTACATGGACAACATAATTCAGATGCTGTGCTTTATAAAAATTTGCGTTTCTTAAAGTTTTAATTATTTGCATCAGTTGTTCATTATTGAAAACCTAGTTTTAAGGGCACTGAACAACTGACCATCAATATCCAAGGAATCTTTTGATTCATATAGAAGCCTTGATTATCCGAAAACAGGATTTCAATGTTCCATAATTGTGTTAAGCATGGCATCCTTTCTATATGATTGGATGTGTTATCTGTTTAATCTATTATCTAAACAAATTTAACCACCCACTACATATCTTGTTCGGATTATCAAGCTTTTAATGTAATTTTGAATGATACGTCAGAAAATAACAGGGGTCTCACATTCTTTAACAAAATGTCTTTTCATAAAAACACCATGATTTTAAACAAAAAAATCAACTTTCAAAAAAAGATGTATGTATTTTTCAAAGTAACTCAGGGAAATTAACTTATTCTAATAATTCTCTTTCATAAAAATTTCTTCTATAGAAACCATTATGCGGTTAAGCAAAGAAAGAACCACATTCAAATAATGATGACAAAAAAGTGTCAATGGAAAGTAATTTGATGGGAGAAAAAAAATATATTTCATCTCAAAATTGATTTGAATATGATCCTCAAATCAAAATTCTGACTCCATTATCACCAAGAACTAACAGTATTTCTTATATCTGGGATAGCCACAAGGCATAAACAGCAGAAAGAATAAGTGAAAAAGTCAAATTGGTATACAAATAATGCTTCTTCATTTTTATGCAATATTTTTCATGCGATCTTATAAATTATTTTGCTCACTTGAAATAACAAAATATCATAGTTCTTCCTGCTTGTGCGTATGCACACAAACATTTTACATCCAGCACACCAAGGAAATTAATGTGCACACAAAAAATTTGAAATTCTGCTTATAGCTGACTGAGTTTTTATTGAAAAAAATATTGATTCCTTATGTTGAATTCAAAAAGTTCACAAATACTTTTGTCACAGAAAAAAGGATTTTCACAACAAAAATCAGAGGAAATATTGCCAAGAACTGATAATATTTTCAAAATCTATGATAGCCACGGGGTACATCAACCAGAAAGAAATAAGCAAGAACTTAATTTAGCTGCTTCCCCTTTTTTACACAATATTTTTCTTGTGAATTATTTCCCTCACTTGTAATCCTGGAGCTACTCTATTTATGGCAGGTACTTTTTCCTTCAAAGAATGCAGAAACTTACAGGAATCTTTTTCAGTTGGATCTTGCAAGACGCAAAAGTAGCAAAAATAGTGGGTATGTGTGTGTATACATGTGTGGAGAAACTTTCTAAAAATCTTTTTAACCTTTGTTCAGAAGCTGATGCAATAGCTAGGATTTTAAATGTTGATCTTCAAAACAGAGTGCCCTCCCCAATCACAGTTTTCTTGAACTCCCATTTGGCCTTGTACAAGACTAAGCTGAGTAATAAAGATAGAATTGTATATTTCTCATGGATGCCAGTGCTTAGTTTTTTTATCTTTTTTGAGACAGGTAAGACCTTATCACTTGAAAGATTGGTGCAGTATAATCTTCCCATCCCTTTATTTCTTCACCTCTGGTCCTGAACTGGACTAAACTGAACTTAATAAAGTTTTATAAGTTTCTATCACATTGACCTGTTTATGACCACACAACAGTAAGTATTGTTACATGATAATATAAAAATCGACTTGGTGTAAAATGATCTATAAATAAAATAAGGCTGTTTCCTTGTCATGTCTCAAAAAAAGAGCATGACTTGTTATCACAACGATTTGGAAAGATACCTACCAACTTGACTGTTCTTTCACTATAACATTGTGCAATGTGATTTTTGTTCCTAGGAATTGAGTGTTATTTTCTGTGTAAAAATATAGAGAACAGCTATAATTTCCTACAAACTTTGTTTCTGTAACTAGGTTAGTGATATTCATATGCAATTGGTTTTCTTACTTAATCAGATTGAAAATCTGCAAATTTGTCTATTATATAATTGGAAACACAAAGATTTCAAATTATCACTTTCCTTATCACTAAAGCAAAGTTTGAATGGAGGAACTAACATTGAACAATCATAGCCATCAAAGATATCAAAGGGGTCTATCTTTTTTTATATGTATGTGTGTTTGTTTGTTAGTATGTTCCAGTGCTCCTGGCCCTATTGTTTTGTCTATGAACTTGAAAATTTGCCACAGTACTCTAAGAGAGGCCTCTAATTTTTTGATTTTTGGGAAAAAAGCTTCTTTGACAAGTTTATTAACAACATCTAGATTCGCCAGAATCAAAATGTTTCTTTTACTCTATTTTAGATGTTTTCCAGTTGGAAACACCAGCGTCATAAATAGAATTTATTCTAACCATATTTATTCTTCAATGGAATTCATTTCACATAACTTCAAATTTTAATGCAATGATTTTGGCTGCGATGGCAAGTTTTCTAGACATAATCAATTGATAAATGATACTGATTACTCAGGAACAAAGAAAGTGAAAACAGGTCTGATAAGTCACTCAATGGAAACTGTCACAAGACCAATATCTTTTGGCAGCATGCTGTTGGGAGTGACCAATTAAAAATTCGAAAAGGGGATGATCAATCAATAAATTACTTCTCTTGCCTTTTCTTTGGATGTGATCACTAAAAATATTCGATATTTTAAAAAACAAGCATAAACTTACTAGCAGACTGGAACTAAGGAACCAGTTTAGCATGAAATTACATGGTAAATTGAACATCTTTTCATATTAGTAGCCTATATTTTGGGGGAAATTAAAAAACAAACAAAAAACTTCTCTAGAAATGGCAGATCCTTGTCAACTGAGTGAATTCATCAAGTTTTCGGTTAAATGTTCTGTGTAACTCTAAAGAAAAAATCTATCTGCAACATTACGCCAAAGCATCCAGAAAATCTGACAGCTGACCATCCAATCTAGCGTTCCTTACACCACCAAGTGGGTATAGATTTTTAGAGAATGGCTCTAGCCCCCTCTCCCATCACTACCTGGGGATAAAACCACCTTCCCGAACTGCAGCAAGCAACCAGTTTTGGCTTGAAAGCCATCAGTGAGGACGTGAATGCCATAGATGAAACCATGTCCTGTGATGAGTACCGGAGCACAGACTGGGAATAAATCAAATCATTCTCTTTATTAGAAATTGATATCAGGTAGAGGTGAGGAGGACATTGTCATTGATAGTGATAGACAGCATTAGACTAGACTCAAGCAGCATGTCACTTACTGTTCTGAGATGCAAAGAAAAGCATTTGTAACTATAAGAAAATAGAGAAACTCCAGAGAAAATGCCTTGCTTCTCCTTGAGTCATACAATACATTACAAAGATTTCCTTCAATCCACATTTTTTTAGAGGCTATTTTCACTCAGAACTGAATCGCTGTGCTAACTGAACTGAATATCCAGTGTAATGCCAAACCAAGCGAGTTAAGTTATGGGAGACTTCTTCATGGAGTTAGTATGATTCATTTCAACCAAGAAAATACCAATCATAGTAATGGATCAGAAACCAGAGCTGTATATTAATGTATCTTGTTCTTGTTGACTTGACTTCTCAGTAAATAATCTGAGAGAAAGAGGCCAGAATAGCATGGTATACTGTTCTAAAGATTTGGGTACTTTGGACATAGACATTGGGGTAATGCTGAAAAAAAGAGAGGAATGCTTACCCGACTGAGCGTAACAATCTACTGAATGAAGCAAGCTTTCCTAGTACAGCCTGGTAGTTTAGAAGGGGCACATTTTAAGGGTACTTAGATTATATATATATATATATATATATATATATATATATATATATATATATATATATATATATATATGTATATATGCAAGCTAATCTGAGAGTATAAACAGATAAACAGAATGAGAAATTTAGTAGTATGTATATAGATCACGAAGGAACAATGACCACACAAACATGCCCTAAAAAAAGGAGCAGTCGGGTTAGCTCCCTAAGCCCAGATCAGGATTGCCAGATTGGGCCACACGGGGAGATAATCAGAGCTTTATCTCAGAGACTTACCCAACACATGCATTGGAATAGCATTGAATTTGGTAATCAAGCGAGTCTGGAGGCAGAGGTTTGTTACCAATACCAGCCTCTTGAGAAGCCTCAGTCTAGCAACCTTACATATGATCTTTATTTCTGCACCTGGAAGCATTCCAATGTGGTAATTAATAGTTTAGTGCTTAAAAGTTGTTCAGAATGAAAGAGCACAAGGTGAATTAATAAATTTCAACCAGTTCTGTTTGTCCTTAAGATTTTTAATCTTCTTTCCACTCAATGATTTTTGCACGTAAACAGAAGGCGTTATCAGTGAAACTTGTTTCCCTAGATATACATTATGATGTATAATTATTTAAGATGTCTTATAGAGCATGATAAATGGATTCAAATGAAGCCAAAGTCAGGTTCTTTTTTCATACACATATAAAATATTCATGGAAACCTTAAAGATATATCCTGTGGAACCCCAGTAGAGAAATGCTGAGCTAAAATTGTTGTATTAAAAGCAAGAAAGATTAGAACACTTGTTTGAAAGGGTACTTCAATGACATAAGTTAACTGTTTTATTAATTTTTCTCCTGTACTTTCACTTTCAAAACAAATATCTCTTATGATTTGAAATATAAACAGGTCTGATAAGTCAATCAAGAGAAACTGTCACATGACTAACGTCTTTTTGGTGGCATGCCATGTTGGCGGTGATCAATTAAAAAATTTGGAAAGTGATCAATGAATATGTTACTTCTCTTGCCCTTTGTTGGATCATTGAAAAAAATTAGCATGAATACACCAAGACCTAAACTAAGGGACCAATTAAGCATCATTTTCATTGTAAATTGACCCCCCACCTAACACACACTAAAAACCTACTTTGAGGATATAGACATAAGGGATAAATGTTTTGAATTTTCAGCCTTCTAGCTCCATTGGCATGGTCTGTATTCGGATTATGTAGCCAGCCAGACCCACTTAAAAACTGAAGAAATCTATGTTGACATTTTTGGTTGATGGTTTCTAACAATCTAATACAATAAAGACATTGTTTGTTTGCTTGCATGTAGATGTCTTATAGACTCGGAAACTGCTGCATCCTCTGGTCTAAAAATTTGTCTATAAGGGGAACTGGACCCAAGGATTCATATAGAATAGGTGGTGCTGAGGTTCTTTTAGGCTTCAAATTACTATGTCTGGCCAAACTGCAAAAAAAAAAGGATACACAAAACTGGAAAACTGGTGTCGCCCTAATCTGTAAGCTTCTATTAAAGATTCATTTATTTCTAAGAAAATCAGTGGAGATGTCAATAGCTCAGTCGTTAGAAACCCAGAATTGGATTGAGATGAAATAACGGATGAAATTAGTTTATTTTTTATTTTATTGTTTATTTTACAGTAAGATTGCTAGTATGCCACATTACCCATACATGTCAGCTCAAATTTGACCATTCGGTTTCAGTCAAATTTGGGGTGCATTTTCTACGTATGATCCCAAAATATTGATAAGACTGCTAATAAATAAAATTATTTTTTCATGTAATATGAAACTTGGTGGAATTGATATATAAGAAACAAAACGGTATGTAAATGTCAAGCGATATTTTGGGCATTTCCAACTTGAAAAGATGGTTAATATTGAAAAGCAAAAGGAAGTAATGCTGAGTGAAAAATAACTCACATATCTATCAACAAGCCATAAATATCACTGAACAGCTGTGTATATATAGTAGAGGTATACCTTGAATAGTGTGGCAAATATGTTCAAAAATTTTCCTTACTGTTCAAAACCGCACTATTCAGAGTCTTATTGTAACTTAATCAGTGTGTGTTTTTTCAGCTCATACTTAGTTGCAACAATTTGTACAGCAATATCTTAATTATACTACATCACAACCCGCAATAATCAAGGCATTCCCATACATATTAACTAAACTTAGCTCAATTTGAGCACAAGGCTACAAGTATGGGAAATCCAGTGAGAATCAAACTCACTTCTCAGTTGTAATAATCTGGGTCAATTTACAATGTAAGTTTTTTTAAATTGGTCCTTTAGTTTGTGCCCAGCAGCATTCATACTTTTTTTTCCATTCAGAATATTTAGTGTTGCAATAAAAGGTGAGAGAAGTAACTTATTCATTCTTCACCTCTTTTTTAATTGATCACCTCCAACAAAGCAAGGTGTCAAAAGATTCTAGTGACATGACAATTTCAATTATGTGACTCACTAAATAATCTCTTCTTTTTGCAGATTTTGTGTGCCTTGTGAGTTTGTAGTCTGTTTGGATGGTGTTATGGCTAGTACCTCTGCTCTGACCAAACTTGGGACTTAAAAGGATCACTAAGCTGATGCATGCAACAGAAAGTGGGATTTTGTCACCGGTTGTCATACCTTATAAGGGGTTTTCTTTTTAATACTTCACCTTTAGGAAGTTTGAGGGCTCCAACTTGTGTGATTATTCTTGTGTAACTGATATTGACATATAATTGACATCACAACCCAAGTGTGAAACTGTTCAGTGATTGGAGTTGCCTGCAATATGCTAAGGAATGAAATTATACGGCATGATAAACTGTTTTCTCACCTACGGTGAGATCTATTAACAACAAGTTACTTCACTCCTTTCCTTGATACATATATATACATATCAAGAAAATACAACATACCATTGCGATTCCTGTTTTGCTTTTGTTTTGTCATGTCTTTTGTAACGATTACAAAATCCATACATTAGTTACCCTATAGATTTCATAGTAACTTATGCTCAACTATCTGATGTATTATTAAATTACTCTTTTTTAATATTAGGGGTACATTGAAGTTTCGAGCTGTCGCAATGGAGCACAGAGCAAAAAAGAAAACCCTGATCTAGATGGATTGACACTATACAATCTTCTTGACTGTCAATAATCAGTACCTTTATATCTATATATATTTATATAAAATGAGCAAAGATTTTTTACGATGGTTCATTACAGATTGTACATTTTGTTTCACTTGGAAAAGATTTTCAAATGCTCTCTTTTCTTTTTAACCAAAATTTGTTACAATTTTCTAAAAGATATCATTCAAATACACATAATCTGAAAGTCTCATGGATCATAGAAAACTGTAAGCCTTATTCAAATAGGTTCTTCTTAAGAAAAGTAATTAATTATGATTTCTTTCCCTGGGGCACAAAATTATTAAAATGAAACCATGGTAACAATTCATTTCTAGTGTGTATTTAATGTGAACAAAGATAACTTGAAGTGAGGACGATGAGATCTGTTAACAACAAGTTACCTCACTCCTTTCTTTATGACTGCAAGATGAAAAGCAATTAGAAAGAATTAGAAACTGTCAACAAAAACAGTCACCAATACTGTCAACATAGGTTTTCTTCCAGTTTTCAAGTTGGACCAGCTCACTGGCTATGTATTCATCATGGGTACAGATTGCACCAATGGAGCTTGGGGGCTGAAATTTTATAATGTCTGAAAATACATATTTGGCTTGTTTTTCTCAAATTCCTTCCCTAAGAATGTTTTTTAGTGGGGGATTCAATTAGCACTGCAAGTTTATGCAAAATTGTTCCCTTACTTTATACCCTTGACTGGTTTGAAAAATTTGAACTTTTTTTAGTGCTCATGGCCTAACAAAAGGTGAGAAAAGTAACCTATTCTTTGATCGCCTCTCTTTCCAATTGTTTAATTGATCACCCCCAACATAGCATACTGCCAAAAGATGTTGGTCACATGACTGTTTCTATTGAGTGTTTCTCTATTTTTTTAGACTATTTTTATCTTTGCAGCAAATGTTAGCATTATATTTCAGTTGATCAGGCTCTTGTCGATGGGCCTGCGCCAACATCAAGTAAGTAACATAATGAGGAAAATACAAGGAATGGTCGAGAAGGCAAACCATTGGATCTGGCTAAATTTGGATGTGAAAAACGAAAAGCGTTCAGTGAATCAAAACAGTTGTGTTAAGGCTTAACTGATTAATTCCTTATTGTACAAGACTATCACTGGATGAAGGGGTAATGAGCCATCAAGACATGACAACATCCACTCAGTTGTGCAAGTAGGTTGGGCCTCAGATGAGGGCCACTATGCAGTGGATCCATCAATATGAAAGCCCCAAAATAGTGAACATTCTCTCTCGATAACCCCTGAAGCCTGCTGGTGTCTGAGATGCAGAGCCAGAAACTGGCAATACTTTTGAATATCTTTCAATCTATCCACATTTTTTGTGCCCATTTCTCTCTTTCTACATACACTCATATGTACATCATATTTAGTGATGGTGGCCGAGGATATACAAACAGGGCCAGTCTGTCCATTAGGAAAATCGGTTGCCTAGTGTGCAAAGGTCTTAGCAGATTCCAAACTGAATGAAAGAGTTCTTGAAATATAACTAGAGATACAAATTTTATGTCTCACTTAGGGTTCATGAAACTCTTGCGTTACAGAAGATCTCCATAGAAAGTACTGAAAGCGATAACATTCTTTTATTTTGGTCTTCTTGCATCACTTTACATGTCTTGCTTCCTTCTATCAATATTTTATGAAACAAGAAAAAGAACAGACTCTATTCAAACCTGCAACACTGTTTACACAATTTTTGTTAGCATTTGGCAACATTAGTTTTTCTAATAAAACCATTTGTTTCCTACTGATTGAAAAAAAAAAAAAAGACTAATGTGAAGCTGTTGTAAAGACTTTCGGAAAATGGATACTCACTGATTTTCTCCAGCCTTGCTACATTTTTGTTTGTATCCAAGAAGTGTGTATCTATTCATGTGCCCCATAAGTCATAACTCCACGCTCACAATATGAGATATTAAAAAAAATCATTTCAACTTCTTTATGAACGCTTTCTCTGAATGTCAAATATTTTATTTTGTGAATTGATTTTAAAAAAAGATTTATACAACATAGCATGATGTAAAAGAGAAAAAAAAAAACCCCTTTCTCACTCTGTCTATCTTTCCTTTCCTATGAATGCTATGAACCTATCCAAATGTCTGAATGTCTTTTGGCATTCATAGAACTGTTGACTTTTGTTGCAGTTTAAAAGAGTGCTAAAAAATTCCAACTTTTCAACTGGTCGATACTAAATGGCCCACCCAATGGAAATCTTATTTCAGACCAAAACATCTATGCATCTTGCTGGTGAGGTTTTCAGTTGCAACAAAATCGATAGACAGTGTTTAGTTCTATGTTCTAGAACATTCAGCTTTATGCTTTCATTTATTATTGATTGCTTCAATACTGAATTTCACACAAGTCAATCAATTACCAACTTCAGACCAATGCTGGATTAATCATGTAGCAAATCTGGAGGAAGAGGTTCAATACTGGCCTCTTGAGGCTGGCCAGATTTAAGTTGCGTAAGTGCAATTTTCAGAAAATGATCCAAATTTTTAATGAAGCATGAAAATCAAAAGATCTGTAATGGTACCACTGATCTGTTATAGGGAAGAATTAGAAGTTCATGAGAAGACAAAGTAATCCACACTTAATGCTTTTTTAAATGAATAATGAAAATACAGCAGAATCAGTAGTACAATGGTTAGTTTCCATTGATTCATATTTATTACTTGCTGTAAAAACTAAAGGAAGAGTGCATATTTTTTCTGATTGGATTACATGTAATTTTCTTTAAAGGAATTTTTCTGTGTATGTAGGCCTTCCATATTCGGAATAAGAGCATATTTCTTCTGACAAAGGATAAAAACTGCATAAAATCTATGTTTTACCTTTTTCTGATAACAAAGTTTCTGAGAGTGAAAAAAGTGGAACATAAGAATTTCTTTTATCAAAATATTGGTGTATATATCGACAATAAGAAAATTAGAAGGGAGAATGAGAGAGAGAGAGAGAGAGAGAGCACTTACAAAATCACAGGAAGAAAGAGAGAGAGAGGAATTGATAATGTAAAAAGAAAAGCACCAAAAGAACAGGAAGCACTCAGGGAGCACATACATCTGCTAACACTGTAAACTAACTCAATCAAAATAATTCCTGGATCTGCCCCCAAAGAGAGAATGCATACCTCCGTTGAGGTCATTATCCCGATGACGTAGGGGAGGTAATTGTGCATGGATCTATCCCGTAACCCATGGTCCACCCTTCTATAGAATTTCATTGAAATTAATTCAAAACTTTTAGAGATATTGTGTACACTGACAGACAGAACACAAGGCAAAATATATACCTCCCCAACTTTATTGGCTGAGGTAAACAAACATTGAGTCAGTAAGAGTCAGAAAACAACGGTGAAAGGGTGGGGAGCAGAAAAAGAAAGTGATTATCAAATAAGGCAAGATCCAATGATGGTCATTCCGTCTCTCAATCAATAAGACGGCCAATAAGCAGAAAGATCCAATCCGATCAGATTTCTGAAGATGAAGGACATTGACACAAATCTTTCACAGTGGCAATCACTTTTGCAATCATATAACACTGTTATGAGATCCAGACTCCATCAAATTTACATGGGTTTGGTTGGTAGCAACATCATAAAGACAACCATCTTTATATCAACTGCTAAGTTTAGGTTTTCTTTTGGAGGTTTGCAATGGAGGTTAATGAAAGATACAACTGAGATGCAATAATCTGGTGAGTTAAAAAATGTGGTATAGATGCCTGCCAAAAACTCTCCTTTAGATATTAACAATATTAGCTGAAAACTGTCCAAACAGGCAGGATAATTGCTGTCGAAAAAAAAAAAGGAATAAAAAAAATAGATAGATGAATGGAAATCAGATAGAGTTTAATTTATTTTTTAAAGTGATATCTGTCACTTCTA
>OY735219.1:16027531-16055031 GCA_963457665.1 Thysanoteuthis rhombus | reverse complement strand
GTTCAAATCACAGTGAGGGATGTCAATTTTTACATATCAGTTTACATGCTTAATCTTGGTGAGGATCGTTCTTGTTGTTGTCATGGTAGAAAAAAAAAGTTAACTCCAGTTTTGGAATTTAATAACATCCTGTTAAAACTTTTAATCATACATACTTGACATCTTATGGTGACTTTTGTTGATGTATCGGTTTACCCATGTCCCTGTATTGAATGTGATGTCATCTCACCATTGGTACAATATAAAGAAATATCTTGGGAAATTACTCTGTAAAAGAACTGCCCCCTAGTTCCAGATGTCATGTTGACCAATGAATATTTCAAGAGACTTTATTGAATTTTGCTTATGTAAAAATTTGCTCATGACAAGTCATCTTCCCAAAGCTTCAGTGACATATTGCAAAGAAATTTGAACAGCGGAAACACGGCTTTCAAATCTAGATTGCTGAAAGGCTTCATGGGGGAAAAAATGACATTGACTGAATATAATACAGAAAGACGTCATGGGAAGAAAGATTAACTGAAGTTTTCTGAATAGGCAAGTGAATGAAGGTTTATGCCCTCATGGAGTTATTTTGTTGCAAGAAAATTTTCTTTAGTAGGTGAAAATAAACACAAAACAGAATAAACACAAACATTGTACAGAGGAAGATGAAAAAACATTGGCTGAAAAGAAGGAGAGAAAATGAAAGTTATCAGAGGTGTTGCTTGAGATTTGCGGGGAGGGAGGCTCCAACATATAGTGAGATTTAGTAGAAATGGAGAGTTACTATATGTGAGCTTTTTGGGTCTCTCCTCCATTGGGGCATTTTCAAATTGCCACAGCCCCAACCCTGGTAGGAATAGACAGCAAATGCAGTGAATAAGGAAACAAGTAAATATTTTTTTGCACTTGCCCTGATATAATTGACTGAATTTTTCAGTCTGATCTAAGCATGGTCCACGTTTCCATAATAGTACATCAAACAGATCTGTTTTTTTTACCACTGTTATGAAAATTGCATAGTGGTAATGATATTGGCAAGCAGTAGCAAGAGAATGGTAGATTTTGCTTGCTGATTCAAATGACCAGCTACTTGAGACACTGTGTACAAATATGCTTGAAAACAGTATAAACCACAAAACTTCCACCTGATCACACATAAATGCAATATTCTGTACCTTTAATTGAAAAAAGAAGTAAATGATTATACCCTGTACCCATAGCACATATGTGCTTCCTAAAACACTACTTCTTCAAGGTTCTGACTTTACACAACTTTTCTTTTATTCTTTGTTTGAAATTGGCAAATACATTGAAGACTAAATCAGCGTTCCTAAAACTGGTGAATAATTTGTCCGAGGATAAATTAATCTATTTTCAGAGAGAATGACAATTTACTCAGATATCGAATCACCATAGTCCTCAAAATGGCCCAACCAACCAACTAAGTGAGCTATGCTACAGATACTCCTCTCTTTGCTTGTGTGTATATCTGTGGGTGTCTCTTGGCACCCCTAGTCACATTTTTCAAAAAAGTGCTTTTTGGGGTCTCTATGGTCAGTTTGGACTTCATAAAGCTCAAATCTTGTGTTGGTATTTTTCATATATTCTCAGATGAAAACTTATTTTGAAAAAAAACACCTTTTAGATGAAAGAGCTGATTTTTAAAGATAATTGTTAGATAATTAGTTCTGCTACACACATAGGTACTGACACTTGCCCGTTGAGTGGGCCGGAGATTGTGTGGAAGGTATCAAAGACCGAGTGCACCGGTGCAAACGTTGGCAAATGAGGTTCCACTGAGACTGCGTTTGCTAAGCACATCGGGAGGCCTTTGGACACGTCCTTAGGCTCTCCCATAATTACTCGGCCCAGCTTTCGCAGGTAACTGCGTCGGCTGGAGCCATTTTTTGGAGGTAAGCTACTATTTCTTCCCACGTTAAGCCCGACCTTGTGTCACATATTGCTGTGGTGGGACAGTGATTAAATAGACATAGGCTATGGTGATGAATTTATCTTTATTTTTTTCTATACTTGAAAAAATTGTATTGTAATTAAAATAGTTATAAGCACTAATTGCTTTTTAATGTCTGTGGAAATGGAAATTTAACATGCTCTTTCTATCTATTTATGGATTTAAAATTTCAAAGGAGTACAATATTTTGCAAATTAATTATAATATAACCTTCTAAGGGAGACAGACAATCTCATGATACAAAGTGAATGATATATAAAACAAGTTCAGTTAGTCACTCAATAGAGAATGTCATGTCACCAACATCTTTTGGCAGCATGCTATGTTGGGAGTGTTCAATAAAAGAAAATGAAACAAATACAATCAAAAAGATAAGGAAATTTTGTTGTTGGTAGAATTAAATGTTGTGATAAAGACTTGAGACTAAATGACACTGAAATATTTCAAGACGCACTGGCAGGGTGGGCCCCAGAGTTCCTGGCACCCCTGCAAACTGAATCCCGACACCTTCTAAAGCCCAACTGAGCTTGTCAATAGTCAAAATAGTTTTGTTTGCAAATTGTTTCTCTTGGTTTCACTATAATAGAAAGTATTTAACTGTCAGATATTCCAGAAAAATCTGACTTCACTCCAGGGAATTTTGACTGTTATTTTCATTCTGTTTGATTTATTCATTTTCCTATTTCAACCGTCTCAGACCCATGGCAGTCACCCTCTAGCACTTGGCACTCTGGGTGACTGCCAAAATTGCTGTTGTGCTGGGCTGGTCTGATTAAAATCATGTCTTCCATAGGCAGGGATGGAAATCGGGATGAGGGTTTAGAGCTATGGACTACTTCCCAATTTCCCTTTTTTTTGTTTAATGTTCAATGTTTACTAATGGAAGCATTACAGTACTTGTAATTCCCAAAATTAGACTTCACCATATACCTACTTCCCAGAATCCATTTCTATCCCCTAACCAATTTGTGTTAAAAGCTCTTGAGATGGAGGAAGCTGTTAGGAAAAAAAACGATTGAGAGTATCACTTGAGCAACGGCCAATGATGATGGCATTAGATGATTGGACACCTGAATAATGCAAGATGGCCAATCGGTTATTGATTTCATTTGCAATATTTCAGACAAATCAAACCTCGTCTGCCAAGCCAATGGAAAATGACATAGACAGATAGTTCATTGAGATGTTCCATAAATACTCAGTACTAAACCAACTCAAATATGTCATATGCAAAGGTGTAGCTAAAAGGTGGGTGGGCTATTTGAAACAGGAGCCCCCTTAAAGCTTAATAAATAGGTTAGGTTAGTCATTTAATAAAAACCATTATACGACAAATGTGTTTTGGCAACATGCTGAGTTGGGGGTAATCAATTAAAAAATTAGGAAAAGTGGTTATCGATCTATAAGTTACTTCTCACATTTTTTTGATGAGCTAAATTCTACTACTGGGCCACAGTGATCAGTTATGGCCTTTTAGTCTGGCATATATAATGAAAATGATAAGTGGAAAAGGCAAGAAATGATAGAAAGATGAGAAGACAGGTCTGTGTAGTCCCTTAATAGAAACTGTTACATAAACAATGTCTTTTAGTAGCATGTAGTGTTAAGGGTGATCAATTAAAAGATTGGAAAAAGGGGTGATCAATAAATAAGTTATTTCTCTCATTTTTGTAGGACAGTGACCAGTAAGAAAAGTCTGAATTTTCAAAAAAACAAGTGTGAATGCTGCCAGACACAAACTAAGAGACCAATTTAGCATAAACTGACATTGTAAATTGATTTTCAAAAAACAGTAAGAGCGTTTCTTTCAAGACATAATGAGAAGTAAATGCTTAAATTTTCAGTCCTCTAGCTCCATTGATGGAACCTGTTCATATTATATATGTATAGCCAGCCAGACCAATTGAAAAAGTGAAGAAACACATGGTCATGCTTTTGGGACAGTTTCTAAAAGCACCATTCAGTAGCTTTCTTGATAAAATATTAAAATCATTTGACTGCAGTTGCTCAGGGCATTTCCAATAGATCTTGAGCATCAGGCAAGGAAGAAGACAGACTTATGTCTTCAAGCTGAGACGGTTAGTTAGTTTTGCAAACCAAGTAAATACGATAGAATCAATAAACGAAAAGAAAGGTAGAGCCAAAAAGGGGATGATTGCGTGCCTAGAATTCATATTTAGGTTTGCATCTGAGCAGATATATACATTCACGTGTCTTATCATATTGATATATAGAGGTCTGGCCGGTCAATCATTAGAAACCGTCATATGACCAATATCTTTAGGTAGCATTTGGGGATGATTAATTGAAAAATTGGATTGGAAAAAAGCGTAATCAATGAATGTTACTTCTCTCCGCTTTTGCTGGGCAGCGATCATTGAAAAAATCTGAATTTTCATAAAACAAGACCAATTTAGCATAAATTTACATTGCAAATTGACCCCCCCCAAAAAAAAAACATTTAGGGAGTAAATTTCTGAGACCACAAAAGAATGTTTTTTCAAGATATGATAAAGAGTACATGCTTAGATTTTTAACCCTCTAGCTCCATTGGTGGGGCCTCTACATATGATACATAGATAGCCAGCCAGACCAACTTGAAGACTTAAAAAATGCATGGTAACAGTTCTGTTGACAGTTTCTCATAGGTGCATGCATACTATCACCATGTGCTGGTGATATATATGACATTTTATCTACATATCTGAAGTGTTAAATGCAGATAACTATAGTTATCAATTTGAACAGTGCCTGCTAGATGCATTTAATACAGTTTTTGCCACTACCCTTTGTGAGCCAGTGTAGAAATAGTATGCATGATGAAAAGCAAGGGTTAAGAGCACTTTTATAAGGATGTGTTGTAGTGGTTTTGCAATCATCAACTCTATCTGTTTGACAGTTTCTGGTTCCCATAAAACTTAACAGTCATTCCTCACACCTCATTCATTTAAGACTTTCTCCTGTTCTCCAAGATGAAATTTCGACTGAAAGAATGTTATTTTGACACAACTCTGGAGATCCAGGCAGAATAACAGAAGATGCTCAACACAGTTACACTTCAAGACTTCCAGCAACACTTGAAATTTGAAAAAAAAAAACGCTGTGACCATGCAAATCTTTCCAAAGAAACTACTCTGAAGTTGATAATGGAAACTAGGGGTTAGGCATAGCTAATTTTTTTTCATCATGAAATTTCGCATACTTCGGGGCAGAACCTTGTATGACTTCTTGACATTTGCAGTTGTCAAATAAAAGTGGATGAATAATTGAAAAAATACAAAAAAGGGGAACAGATATTTACTGCGGATGACAAGAATTTCTGTCATTGCAATTCTATGGTTAACTCAATGAAAATCCATTTTATTTTGATTGATGGCTCAGTTCTGCCCGCAAATCAGGGCTGAGAACTTGTGATAAATTATTTTGCTACTGACAAGGGCTTTAATCTCACAATGAACAACTCTTCACCACTTTCTGCAGTGAATGGGTTTAGAGAAAGATAGAGAAAAAGTAAAAGCAAACAGGGAAGAAGAAGGAAAGAATGAAAGAAAAAAATATCAAGTGAAAACTAAACAATTCATTAAAAATTCTCAAAATGGTAGTAGAAATTGAGAACATCTTCATGCATCCTGTTGTTACTGATATCAGCTTAGCTCAGCCTGTACCCAGTTGTTTTATGTGCAGAATAATGATGAACCAGTATAATACTACTGTCAGTTTCAGAAATTATGTACGTGGGTGAATTGGTTTACATGTCTCACAAGAGCAAGTGTCAAATAGAATGCAATAAATATACATTGTTGATGCTCCACAAAACATCCAAAACTCTTCCAAAGCTATTTCCCACATCCCACCCCTAATAAGGTAAATCTTTTATGATGGTATAACTGCAACACCTTCAGAGCGAACACCTGCTGAAATTTCATGTATTTAATGAAAATGAAAATGCAAATGCAAAAAAAGCATGAAAAAAAAAACCTCCCCATGTATAGTCAGGAAAGCTTTATACATATATATATATATATATATATATATATATATATATATATATATATATATATATATATATATATATATATATGTTTGTTTGTGTGTATGTGTGTGTTGATGAAAGTAACAATTGGAAGGTGGTGAAGAGAGAAATACCCAAGAGAAAGCATGTGTTACATCTTGAAAATGGGGATATATCTGTGCGGTGGATTGTTTAGTAGGAGTGGAAGGGGAGGTGTATGTATCTGTGTAGGAGAGAGTCAAGCTTGATCTAAAATAAGAAGGATCTGTGAGAGGAGGGGCCAGAGGGTGTTTGTTATCTGTCTCTGTTGATGTTGGGCTTGTCTTACATAAGAAGGGGCAGTGAGAGGAGGGGTGAGAATGAAAATGGTCAGTTCCTAGGAATGGTTTGTTAGGTTGTATTTTTTTCTTCAATGACCCGACTCAAAACAATTAGAGAAAATGGGGCCTGCTTCTCTTGGATCATATATCCAATTCTTAATAACATAACTGTATGCGTTGGAAGAAAAATAGAGCAGATATAGACCGTGACTAAGCTAAATGAGAATTTGGGATTGAAGTACTTATTTGGGCCTTTGCATTACTGGTGGCTGTTTAGCTTAGCGGTAATAGTAATGCTACGTTGAAGTGGCTACCCTATTGATCGCAGGTTTGGTTCCAGCAGCAGTCCTATTTTCTTTTATTATCTATTCTATTTACATTGTCTTGGCCAAATGATACATTCACCATGTAGTTACGGTAGATAATTTCAAATGGAGTTCCAATATAATACAACATAATTTATGATCTTTCTGTTGGATCAGATATCCATTTCTTATCAGCATATATATATATATATATATATATATATATATATATATATATATATATAAATATATATATATATATATATATATATATATTCACACTCACACAACACACACCACTGATGATGGGAGAAATCCCGAAACATGTATGGACTATTGACATATAAGGATTAATAAACCTTACCACCAAAAACTTCACTCCCGAGTCTGTCTCACTCTCTAAAGTACACATTATATATATAAATATATATATATATATATATATATAAATATATATATATATATATAAATATATATAAATATATATATATATAAATGTATATATATATATATATATATAAATATATATATATATATAAATATATATATAAATATAAATATAAATATATATATATATATATATATATATATATATAAATATATATATAAATATAAATATAAATAT
The DNA here is from genome assembly GCA_963457665.1 of Thysanoteuthis rhombus. Classification (NCBI taxonomy): domain Eukaryota; kingdom Metazoa; phylum Mollusca; class Cephalopoda; order Oegopsida; family Thysanoteuthidae; genus Thysanoteuthis; species Thysanoteuthis major. The sequence continues at coordinate 16,047,812 of OY735219.1, read as the reverse complement.
ATATATATATAAATATATATATATATATATATATATATATATAAATATATATATAAATATAAATATATATATATATAAATATATATATATATATATATATATAAATATATATATAAATATATATATAAATATAAATATATATATATATAAATATATATATATATATATATATATATATATATATATATATATATATAAATATATATATATATATATATATATATATATATATATATATATATGCAAAAACATTATATATATATATATATATATATATATATATATATATATATATATATATATATATATATATCCCCCAAATGCTGAACATGAAACAAATCTTTAAATACTTATAGGGATGAAAGTGGGCTTCAGTATTTGTCCACACACAGATTTTTCTTTGGATCTTCTTGTCAGTGTTGATTCCACTAGTCAGGTTTATATTCAACTAAATAGCTCCTTACAAGCAGGCGCTTATCAAAGATGAAACTATGATAAAAAGAAACCATCTGTAAAGTTACTGAGATCCAATCTTCTATATGCTATGAATTCAATTTCAAAAGCTATATAGATATATGACAAGAAATTGAATATACTCTCCAATGTAATATTCATATGTGTTAATGACGTCTCCACAAACTAAAAGAAATGGCAGATAGTGCTACTGAATGCTTTTTTCTTCCTTTCTTCATTCTTTCAATCATTTCCTTTAATCTTTTACTTTTTCTTTCTTTCGCTCCTTCCTTCATTTACATTCTTTAAATCTCTATTTTGTATCACTCTCTTTTTCTCATTATATATTCCTTTTCTCTAATTTTATTCCTGCTTTCTATCTCTGTTATTCCATTCACTCCCTTTTCCTACATTGGCCACTCTCTTTTTCTGTCTCCTTCCCACCTGACCCTTTCACCAAAGGCTTAGGTGCATTGGGGCTAAAGGGCTATTTGAAAACAGACCCCCCCCCACCGTCCCAAATGGAGAGGACCCCTTAAAAGTTTATAGTAGTTCACCTTCTTCATTTCTACTGAATAATCCTACTGAATATCATAGGGGTCCCCCATTTGAAAGCGCCCCTCAGGACCCCAATGGAAGGGAGCCCCCAAAAGCTTTATAAATGGTAGCCAAGCCCTCTCCACTTCTTCAGCAATGCCTCTGCCTTTCATTACTTTTCCTCACCCTGCCCTCCTGCCATTTGATACACTCTCTCTTTGTCTTGTTCCACTCAATACTCATTTTTTTAAAATTGTTCAAGGCAACAAAAGTAATAATTGAACAAATTGAAAAATAATAAAAAAGAAGTGATCAAAAATTATAGATATAAATGAATTGTGCCAGAAAGGGAAAGCTAATTTGAATTTTATTTAAAAAAAATAAGAAAGATAAAAAAAAGAGAGATAATTTGACACCCATGAGTATTAAAAGAGAAGAATGAAGCAAAAATAAAAAAAGTTTTAAAATGAAAGAGAGGAAATAAAAAATGAATGAGAATGAACAGTTGAAAGGAGAAAATACAAAAATGGTACAGATATTTAGAGCAAAAATACAGAAAAAATGTGAGCAAACAAAAAAAGAAGTAAGAAAAAAGAGAGAACATGACAGTGAAAGACAAGGATTATAGAAATGTTGAATTAAAAGAGAAAGAAATAAAAGAAAGTTGGAAAGAAAAAAAAAAAGAATAGAAAATGCCAAAAAGAAAGAAGAAATCAAGTGATCAGGGGAGGGAGAAAAACCATACCATCTATTAACAAAGAGTTGTGAAGAAACAAAGAGGAAATTTTATGTAAGATCTTTTGATGAAGTCATTCAAAAAATTTTAGTTATAAGAGTAACTGTTTTGAGTATTTATAAATGGAATAGCATATGAAATGTGGAAAACTATTGGATGTGTAGGTTTGATGTGTTTACAGTCAATGTTTTGACTGGAGCATCACAAAGTCTGAGACAGCCACAAGATGTATGTTAAAGCATTGCATAATTGAAGAGTACTCTGATAACGTCTTGCAATGGTATCAGAAACAGCATTGTGTGTAAGACTCACAAGTTAACAATGAGTTCAATTTTGTTTCGTAAAGGTGAACAAAGCAAAAGATAGAAAAGCTTAGAATTAGACTGTTCTATATCATTTACTAATGTACCAATGTTGTCAAAAATGATGACTGTTTTATCAGATTAATCATCTAAAATATAGGATATATATATATTTATTATAATACAACAAAAAACAAAAAAGGTAGAGTATCAACACAGCAGCACCATCACATCTGGTCATCACTTGCCTGGCACAATGTCAACAAAAAAGACAGCATCAGCGTGGAGACCCAATTGTGTGTCGGTACTCTTGGTCTTGCAATGCTGACATAGTGCTATTTCTAACCTTGACAAAGCACCTAATGATTATTTGATTTATGTAATTGTGACAGACTGATCAAAACACATTGAGTGTTATGATATTTAAACAATGCATTTCGGAACTTGCAGCTGTTACAGACTTCCAGGAAAATTTGGACTTGAGGAATGACCTCTACATGAAGTGATTAGGGTAGATGGTTAGTCTAATCATGGAATGAATTTTCAAGGGAATGTAATGCCATACAATTATTGTAAAATCACAAACAATCGGAACATGCCCCCAAGAGTAAGGATGTTGTTTTGGCAATAACAAAAAAAGGTCTGGTTAGTCACTACATATAAAGTTGTATGACCAACATCTTTTGGCAGCATGCCTTGTTAGATTGATCAATCAAAAAATTAGAAAAAGGAGTGATCAATGAATAAGTCACTTTTTTTACCTTTTTGGTTGGCAGGGATGACAAAAAAATCAGAATTTTCAAAAAACAAGCATGAACATTGTCAAACACAAACTGTCAAACCAATTTAGCATGAACCTACATTATAAACCGACCCACCTGATTTATTCATGGCGGGGTTGAATTTTTAAAAAAACATAAAAAACTCTCTTGACATGATGAAAATTGATAATACCAACACTGAAAGGAAGTAACTGAAAAATTTCTAAGCTGTAGTTTCATATGACAGAAAATCATTTTACATGACTAATATGGCGGACTGTACTACAAACCATAATTTCTATCCCCTTCCAAGCATGCACCTCTGTAACAAGTACTATCCACATACTCCCTAACAATCGAAACATAGAATATATCCATGAAGAATATCAATCACATAGATTTAACATTATAAAGTGAAAATTCAAAATCAAAATTCACTCAACAACTACTCGTCAGGTTACCTAATTATTAATCCACCCTCTGTATATGTGAGTATATCTTATCTTATTGAATTCTGTCAAGGTAGACTACGGAAGTAACAGGTCTTTGCTGCTACTGCTAGAGTAGGTAGTTATTGGAGAGTGGCTTGCATAAGTGCAATCTTCTCCATCAACCATTGTGGCGAGCTATTGACAAGACATTTTGTAAAAATATCTGGCAGTGGAATAGAGTGTATGGAAAAGTGGTGCCATAGTAACCATTATTGGAATTTTGTATCTCCTGAGTTGATTATGTTGTGAATATATTGTGTGTGTGTGTGTGTGTGTTTGTGTTCATGTATAGATCAACATTTCTGACTGGGATCAGAGTGTTACTCTCCGGAGTTTTGTGTGGTATAGTATCTGTACATTCTACCTATGATCAAAGTGCCACTCCCTGAAGAAGCTATGCACATTGAAAAGTATTATGCACAAAAAAATATATATATATATATATATATATATATGGATAATTAATCTGAAGAAAATCAGTAGAATAGGAGAAGCCGAGGAGGCAAGTGTTTCTGAGATCTATGTTAGTTTCAACACAATTTCAAAATTCCTGGAATTGTGTCAGCAAAACCTAATTGAAAGAAAATTATAACCTGACAGATGTGAAGACCCAAACCATAGATCAAGTGAAAATCTTGAGATTTAACCACTTATCATTTTGCAACAAAGTCCTTTTCATGTTTATTTGAAGTAATTGATGTTCTGTTTTTCTGTTTGGAAACCTGTCTGCATCCCTCATTAACAGAGACATAGCTATATGTCCTGTAGATCTCTTTTAGAAGTCTACTGGAACATTTTAATTCAGGCATGAAGCACCTTAATAGCTTAGCCTCGACATTTTAGAAGTGTTGGTGCAGAAAATGAACAGTTGAGACCATGGATAAAAATAGGTTGCAGCATTACCCAAAATATAGGTACAGCCCCATCTCATACTTCTAACCTAAGACTGCACTTAAATTGAAGATGCTGTCTACAATTTTGAGAAGATTCATTAACAAACCTGGGTGTTACAGGGTTAGACTCCACTCCAACTTCTATTCCAACTGAAGATGATTATTGTAACTTTTATATCGTATAAATAGAAGATTAAAAATCATAAATATATGTATGTATTTCTTGTATAAATGTATTTACTTTATTAGAATGAAATAAGCCCTTGTTTATCAGTATGATAAATTATTGTTAATATCTAGACTCAGTCAGTAAGACAGCCTCCTTATAATCAGTTGGTCATGATTTTAATTACAATAGGGGAATGAGTGTTTTAAATAACAATTTACACCCCTGATTTGGGTGAGCATTGTTCTTGTTCTTGAAACTGGATTCCAACAAAAGCTTGTAAACGGCGACTTTAATCTGAACAAAATGAAATAGAACCCTGATCCATTGATACCAGGATCTGCCCCAGAGGATTCTGTGGAATACAGGTTTGTAGATACTGTGAGAGATACCTACTTCAACTTACACATCATCAAGCCAATGAGATTCAGAAAAGGACAAAGCCCAATATGTAATGACATTATGTTCACCACGTATGAATCAGTAATTTGAAACACAATGCCCCATTTGTTAAAAAGGACCATGTTATATGCCAGATAAACACCATCCTTAAACCCATAGTGACAAAGAAAGTAATGTATAACTATGATGAGGCTGCTCTCCCCAAGATGAAAGAAATGTTTAACATGATCTGGGAGAGGGAACTTAATAGAAAATCTGTATGGGAGTCCATTGTTGAGAAGATATATAACAAGTGGGTTGATGAGTGCGATCCTCACAAGAATCTGACTGCAAATTCAATTCCTAAGTCACCTTGGCAAACCAATTACTATCTAAAAAAAGTTATAAAGAAGCATGCAACGTGGATAGAGTTCCTCAACACTGAATATGGACAGTACCATAAAGATTACACAACAAAGAGTAACCAAGGTGCATATGCCAGAAAGTCTAGAATACTTGAAGAAATATGTTCTATCAACACCCATAACCCTCAGATACCAAAGAAGATTAGAGACTGGAGAATTGCCGTCACATTGGAGGCTGTTATTACATCAATTTTTAAAAAGGGTGGTTGTTATAACCCTGAAAACTTCAGACTGATATCTTTGACACCAGTCCTTTGCAAGATCCTTAAACGTATAATAGTGAGTAAAATATTAAAGCATCTAAAAGACAATAACATGAACTGCAAAGAACAACATGAACACCAACCTTGTTGAGACTTTAAATGTTTGATTAGAAACACAATATTCCACTTGACGTCCTATACCTTGACAACAAGAAGGCATTTGACACTGTCTCATACCTAAGTCTCTGAGCAGAGGGTTTGAGATAACTAGACAAGTCCTGCAGTGAATAAAATTATTCCTTACTGATTGGAGACAATAGGTTCAAGTTAACAGAGAAGTGTCATCCCTCTCAGGGCTCCATTATGAGACCAATATTGTTCTCAATCTCTGTAAAGAACCTGCCAAGCTAATTAAGGTCTCTCATGTTAGCAGATGATACAAAAATCCAGTTCCTAATGATTCAACCCTGCAACAATCCATCGAAGTAAATGTGAAGTCATACATCTGGGTAAAACCAATCAAAAACAAAATTATAAAATGAGAAACAATGATGGATCAGAGCATATGCTGGAGAAGATTGAGTTGGAGCGAGACCTAGGAGTCCAGGTAGACAATTGCTTCAACTTTACAACACATATCTAACAAAAGGTTAATACCGCAAACAGAATGTTTGGCTACATACAGCATACCTTTGAATACATAGATGGAGAAAACTTCCTGCTCCTCTACAAAGCTATTGTCCAACAACATCTAGAGTTTGCATCATGCATCTGGTTGTCTATATGATTGATGAGATAATTTTAAAATTCTTCTTCACCAAAATTTTCTCTCACCAGACTGGCTGTGTATGTATGTATGTATCACCACTTCAAGTTTGAAATAGCCATATTTATCTGAAACCTTTGACTGAAACTTCCAAGTTTCTTAGTTGGTCTGACAGGCCATGTATGTATGTATGTCTTACACATACAGGCAGCACCAAAGGGGATAAAGAGCTGAATATTTAAAAATCTACTCATTATATCTAGGAAAAACAGCTCTTTTGTTTTTACCCTCCAACCCCAATAGGTTTTTTGAAGGTGATTTAATCTACTACGTGTGTGTATTCGAAATTGATCCTTTAGTTCATTTCTGGCAGTGTTCATGCTTGCTCTTTAAAAATTTGGACTTATTGATCACTGCCCAACAAAAGGTGAGAGAAGTAAGTTATTCATTGATCATCCTTTTTTCAATTTTTCAATTGATAACCCCCGTATGACTTGCTGTCAAAAGATGTTGGTCATATGACAGTTTCTACAGAATGACAGACCTGATCTGTACCAAAACTAGTTGATCCTCATGAAAATATTCAGATATATTTGAATTTCTGTGGAATGATTGATGAGAAAAGAAAATACTGAATTCATTTCAGTGGAAGAGTCCATTATTTCAAATGGTGAGTAAGAGATATTTTTATCTGCAAAATTATTACATTAAATGTAAATGGAAGAGTACATTATTACAGACAATGAAATGGAAAAAGTCAGTTCTCATTATATTTAAAAATTCCTCTTGTTCCATATTATCAACCCATCAATTCATGTTTGAAACAGCCACAACTGACTACAAATCTGTGTGTATGTGTATGTACCACAATTTGAACTGGCCATTGTATGAAATTGATATTTGCCAGATATATTAGTCAGTACAGATGGCTTGCAATGTCGAGTTTGGAAATTTTTTTTGATGAGCAGTTCTTGAGAAATCTATTATCAATTAAGAATTATCTAAATTTAGAAATTAAATATCTAGATTAGCATTACTGAACAGAAATAACCAAAATACTTATAAACTGTACTTTCCTACAATGGACTACCTTAGTTTATATTAACATGATTCACCACTTCGTACCAGTTGCACAAGATCATTGTAGGTAATCTAGAGTGGGAGAAAACTGTAAAATTTATTGCTCCTTGACAACTGCTCCACACATTCCCTTGCTGAACTTTTCATGAGAAAAATAAGTTTTCAGTTCCCAAAGCGACATCTTCAATACAGCCTAGTGACATAGCAATTTTACACTAGAGACCAAGTATAATCATTTTTTTTAAACTACAGGAATACCTTGAATAGTGTGGTATTGCTGTACAAATTAACTCTTAAATTCATAAACTGATTGTAATTGACAGTAGAACTCTTCAATGAATAGCATGAAAATAGAGCAATTCTTTTGTTAATTGAGTTTAAAAATTTTTAAAAAATCAATAAATCGTCAAAAGAGGATAATTTTAATTAGAATTTAAAGCCCATGAGATTGACATTATATTTCATTTATATGAATTAATTCAATCAAGTATAAGCTGAAAAAAGAATGCCTTAAAGAACAGAGTGGTTTTGAATAGAGCAAAAAATTTTGGGATGAGTCAACTATGCAAATCAAGGTATAACTATCCATGCTTGATGAACTCAACAGATGTGTAAGTGTCAATAATTTCGAGAACAAATTCACTCTTAAGGATGCCATTCATACACTTGTAAATTTTTGGAAATATGTGACTGAATCAACATTAAAATATGATTGGCCCAAATGTTGACCTACAATAATGCTCAATCAAATGGACCAGGAGCTGGATATTCTAAAGGATTAAGTGTCAGTAAAAAGTAGTTTGGTGAACAGAGCTTGCATTTACTTAACAGCAGTGCCTTTTGAAAAGATGTGAATCAACTTCTCACTCTAGCAACGGATAAATAGAAAAGAACACCCCGTTGGTGCCAAGCCCAGGTAAAAGGAAGAGGGTTGAGCATGGGGCCAACAACTCCAACCTGTATAAATCTACTTGTGACTGAAAACACACAGCAACATTACCCAGGATGGTGTGGTTGCAGCCATATGCACTACAAGGAGTGTATGAGAAAAAGAAAAAAAAGTAAAGATGTTATCAAACCTTATTGCTCATGCCAGAAGTGTTTCAGCATAAAATGTAAATACATTAGAGTCATCACTATCATTATCATCAGCAGCCTTTTAGAATCTGTTGTTTAACATAGATCTCCCCCAAGATTCACCGGAACTCTCTGTCATTGGTATCATGAAGCCAATACTTTCTGAACATCCAAGTTGTAAGTTATGATGCCCATCAAATGTCTGCCATTCTTGCAACCTGACCAGTCTATTGTCATTTGACTATTCTAATGGATTTTATGATATCTCAGACTTCTGTTTATCTTTTAATATATTGTGATCTCTCCATGTTATGTTGAGCATGATTCTCTCATGTGCACATTGCATGGTTCTCAGCTTGAAGGGCAATCTTTTGGTAAGGTTCCATGTTTCAGCTCCATGGGTGGATGCAATGTCTGTATACCCTTCTTTTTAGCACTAGTTGTTTGATTCAAAGCTATCTCAGTGTATCTAGTCAGCGTCACTATACAAATCTCAATGAGGTATACACCAAGAACATCCAATCAGATAAGAGTGACACCATCAAAAAAATCCAGGTCCAAAATCAAGTCAATATAGGAAGCGACCTCAAAAAGGTGAGATATAAAAATCCAAATTAACACCAACATAAATTGCAGGAAAATTTTCCACACCAGACTGCAACCAATAAACGTACCAAAAGAACTCAACACTTCAAGCTCAAAATGAAAAACATATGAACTTCTCACCAAACCAAAAGAAAATGATACCAACATCAATTTCAGCGACAAAATAACAGCCTCTTTAATAGAAGTCACCATTAAGTTCGAACCAAAGAGCAAACACAGACCATCAGATCTTCAGCTTAGTTTGTCAGCATATGTTTGAAGTTTTACTGTATTTTTTACTTAGAAATAAAAAGTATGCTTCTTTTTTTTTGGTCTATCTTTATCTCATTTACCACAATACAAATAAACTGTAATCTCTTTCATAGAGTTAATTTACTCGACTCAATTTGAATATTTATAAGGTTGACTACAGAGGCATTGCCATTCCTTAACAATCAACCTAATTGTCTATTCTATATAAGGTAACTCTACTACCAATCTGGAATCAGAAGAATTCCAATCTGAAAAAGTGTCTGATCTCAAGGGTTTTAGATAAGAGATTGTGCACCTGCATAAACAAATTATGTCCAATTTAATTAACTGCTGCTACACAAATTCACTTATTTTTAAATGTTGACTAAGTTACATTCTAAAACACAACATACTTTGGGAATCCTGCTATTTAGAGCTATAGTAATTATCAGATCAAACCCACATCTTTATTAACAACTGAGGTGGAGATGAATTGTTTACAACAGAAATGGTTCTGAGTAATGTTAGTGGCTTTTACCTTCTTGCTTGGAACTGAGGAAAAATATGATCATATAGATAATGGCATATAAGGAATAGAGAACGGTTTTAAAAATTTCTCTATTCAACACACTGCAAGCCTGTGTAGAAGAAAAAGACCTCAGCATTTGCAAAAGCAAAGTAATTTTTTCTTTTCAGTATGATAACAAAGTTAGTGCTTCAGGGTCTAACTCCAATCTGGCTGAAGCTTAAATTAAGTATTTATTTGATATTACTTTCAAGATTAAAAACTTGAAGAAATATTACAGAAAGACTTGCTATCTATCACATCTTACAATGTGGTCAAAGGAATTATATACTAAATTCCTTTCTCTTCATCATCCTTAACCTTACTTAAACTCTATTGACACATGTGGTTGTGAGCAGAAATTTGCTCTGCATACAGGAAGGTAGAAAAAAAAAAAGAAAGGAAAATATGAAAAGGCAAAAGAAAAGATAAAAAAGGAAAAAATTGAAGGAAAATGAATTGACCAAAAAAGACAAAACCGGTCTGGTTAGTCACTCAATAGAAAGTGTCATATGACCTGAGTATTTTTTCAGTATGCTGTGTTGAAGATGATCAATGAATAAATTACTTCTCTTGACTTTTGTTGGGCAGTGATCAGTAAAAAAAGTTTGAATTAAAAAAAAACAAACATGAATGCCACTGGATAAAAACTGAAGTACCAATTTGATGTGAAGTTACATTGTAAAATGAACCCACAAAAACTCTTCTCTAGACATAATAAGGAAAACATATAAAAAATTTCTGCTCACTACCTCCATTAATGTAGCTTGCATGTATGATACACACATACACAGCTACCCAGCCAAACTTGCTTTAAAACTGAAGAAACCTATGGTGATAATTTTGGTTGATGGCTTTTAGCACAAAGAGGGATAAAAATAAAAATGAAGATGTAGATATTCAGTTACTTGGAAATTAATATCATATTGATGGACACTGATTAAAAACCTATTCAAATGCGACAAAAGTTCAATTTATTTGTCAAGAACATAATCATCATTATTAGTAAGGTTAAAAGTCTATTGTGAAATGAATACTTTAATTCCTTATAGAAAGAATTTGGGACACTAGACAAAAAATTCTGATCATGCTGAATTGATGTTGATTTATTGTTAATAAAGGCAAGAATACCTTTCAATTTATTTCTTGTTTTTTCAAGCCATTGTAAAGAACAAGTCGTAGGTAAGAAAACAAAACGAAGGAAATTATATGCTTTATCGAATCCAATCTGAACATCAAGTGATGCTTTTGGAAAACAATTGGTTAACATAATTCAGATTTTAATTAATGTGATTTAAAGTATAAGAATCATTAAAAAATATTCTGTTTAATTTGCATTCTAACTGTAAAATTAGTTAATCATAAATGATCTTCTACAAAGTGAAAAATTTTAGATTTTCTCAATAAGTTTCTGTTATTTTTTGAAAGGAAATTTCCAATGCTACTAAAATATTTAAAATAGAATGTATTTGTAATATAATGCAAGGTAAACATCTCACAGTATCTCTTGGAAATCAGATCCTTTAGAGCTGATTAAGTATTCCTTTGAATAAATTTTTCTTCATAAAAAAGCTGATTTTAATTTGTTGTTTTTTATGCCTTGTGAGTAAAGAACTATGGAATTCCTACAGTTTTCTTCTGATAATAATCTGAAGATTTGTCTGATAGCTTCCTCAATTTAGTTATCATAAAACACTTTTTTAGAAACTACTACCAAAACTGTCAGCATAGGGCTCTTCAGTTTACAAGTTGGTCTAACTGACTGGCTGGCTATCCATGTATACATGTGTTGTGCACACAGGACACTGCAATAAAGTTCAATGGCTGAAAATTTAAGCATTTATTCACTATCAGGTCTAGAAAACTTTTTTCCAAGCTCCCCCATTAGATTTCTTTACCTTTCGGGGGTGGGGGCAATTTACAATGTAAGTTTATGTTAAATTGGTCTCTAATTTGTGTATCACAGCATTCACACTTGCTTTTCGGGAAAAATTCAGACTTTTTAGTGATCACTGATAAACAAAAGGCAAGAGTTGTAGCTTATTCATTGATCACTCATTTTTCTAATTTTTTTCTATTGATCAGTCTAAACATGGCATCCTACCAAAAGATGTTGGTCCTGTGATGTTTTCTACTGAGACACTAACCAGACCTTTTTTTCTTTTCTTTGAAATTTTTTTTTGCTGACTGAATATTTTGAACTGACATTTATTGGTGAGAGCAGGTTGTAATTTTCATTTCTGGCCCACCCTTGGGGAATAACAACCATGCTTGCCAATTTAGATTTTGTTCTTTGATAAACATCATGCAGCACTCCAACTCATCTGACAAGCCTGTCTTCTGACTAGGAATGTCTTCAAGAGTTTCTGGTCTAAATTCATGAGGAAAAGTAATTGTTCACCTAAGTAGTATACCATGGCTAACATAGTAAATGTGCTTCTATCTGGGATAGTCATTTTGATAAGAGCTTATGTTCCAATGAAAATTCATATCATTAAAATTTGGTTAATAAAAATAATATCAATGATAAAAATAGGGTTAGTACTGATCATCAATTGTTGGAAAACAAGCATGTACAAATTTTTTTTAAAGTTACATATTTAAGAGGGTATCATTATAGAAAGTGTCAAGGATATGTATAATAATTAACAGAAGGTAAATAATAACACATTGTAGTTTTCAAAAAATATGTTTAAAGAATAAGAATATTGATGGTACTGACTTTTCTTCAAGATCCCAAAGTGTTGAATGTATAGAACTGAATTTATAAAGTTTTGCCCGGTCTCATGAAGCTTACTTGAAACTCAGAAAAACTAAACTCATCCCTTGGGCTTGAGAGTTTAATTAGAAAGTTTTTTTTTCTCCATCTTCAATGCATCTTAGAAAGGATAATAATGATTAAAACTCAAAATATTGATTTTCCATCACTACTACAATAAGAAAAAAACAATCTGTTGGCTTGTTATGTTTTGTATGATGATCATGACTTGAAAATAAGAGCTCATGTTTTTATAAAAGTGATCCTTGTTTTAATCATTTGAAATGAATAGAAGGAATATTGTTGAAATTTCAATTTTCACAAAATGATGGGATTATCTTAAATAATACCCATTAATACCCATCAAGAAGAACTACTAGTCCCAAAACAATATGAATGAAACAAAAGACATGAAGAGCGTGGTTTTGTAATAAATCCCAATCTTTTATTCAACAGAGAGAAGTAAAGAATGGAGGAATAGTAAAGGAAGAAAAGGGTTTGTAAAATAAGCTCTCCCATAGGAAATCAAAGTGATATCAGTTAACAGTTCTTTAAAATTGTTGTTGAATGTCTGTGTTGAAGTGAAAGAATCTCTCACAAGATTTCACTGTTCATGGAGACAGAAGTATTATAGTTGAGTTCTAGCAGAGAGGAAAATGGTTTCTTCTTTGAGTTCTGTAGGTTGATTTTTGTTGCTCATTGAGTTGATGAATATCTCCATATGCTCAGAAAAATTGTGGTGTCTTTGTGATTTGAGTGTGATTGAAAATGTATAATGGTCTAATGTGAGTCGAGATGAAGATTGCTATTGTGTGGGTAGTGAAAGTCCATTTATTAAAAAAGTGGGTCTGAGATTGGGGACTTTAGGTGAGGGAGAGCAATATATGGATTTCCTCCTTCCCTAAGCAGGATCCAGCACACACACTCTTAAATGGGACCTGATTGCATCCCCCCAAAAAGGGGAATAAATTGTCACAAAGGTCCTCCAAAGAAACCCTCATACAAGCTGCAAATCAATCAACAATGCAAAAGACAATGATTTCATATGCAATAAACAATTCAATCAATAATTTATAGATAATTATTTTATAATACATAAATTTTTATAATATCTTATCTTTGAATGACATTAAAATATTCCAGAAATTTCGATGAGATATGATTACCTCTGCATTCTTTTTCAAGGGTACCAAGATTTTGCAAGCCAGTAACTATGTGTTTATTCACGTACGGCTGAAATTGAAATGACGACAAAACAAACTAAATTCAAACACACTATTGTTAAGTGATCTGAGTCCCCTGCAGTGGCAAGACTAAGTCTTTGCTTGGTGAACAAAATTGCCTGTAGAGTACCAAAAGTTGAAAGATAGGTAAGATGTTATTAGAACTGTCAACCAAGACAGTTAATATGTGAGTCTGCCAAGGTGGCTATCTATTGATATATGTTTCCAGGCTGTACCAATGGAGCTAAAGGGCTGAAAATTTACACATTTACTCCTTATCATGTCTTGAAAAAACATTTATTTTGTTTTTTGAAAATTCCTCCTCAAAACAATGTAAGTTTATGCTAAATTGGTCCCTTAGTTTGTCTCTAGCAACATTCATGCTTGTTCTCTGGAATCTAGATATCTTTAGCAATCACTACCCAACAAAGAGTGAGAGTAATGATTTATTCATTGATCACCTCTTTTCCCAATTTCTTAATTGGCCACCCCCAACATGGCATGCAGCTAAAAGACGTTGGTCTCATAGCAGTTTCTAATGAGTGACTAACTAGACCTGTATTGATTATTGCCTAAATTATATCATGCCAAAGTTAATGGCTTACTTAAGATGCAATAGAATAATGCTTACTACCCATGATAACATAACTGAGCACTAACAATAGATTCTTACTAAGATATCAGTATCATTATAGACAACTGCAAAAGAAAGAACTAGAAAACACTTATAAATGCATTGTCAGTAAAAACTGAAAGAAAATCAGTTCATATATAGCTACGATGCAGGGGTGGTCATTGCAATACATTCATGGATCCATACCCAAATTTATTTGACTCTTCCTCAGCCTATGGCCTACCCTTTGACAAAATGACACTGAAATTCATTGAGAACTTATAGAGATATTGTATGGACAAATATGAATAAATGCATAAGTAAATGAAAATGCTAGAATCAATAAACTACACCAATTTTGACAAAATCAGTTTAAAAATGTATTTTGATATGACAGTTGTCAAATTACAATGGATAGTGATTACTTTGAATAAAGCACAAACAGGGACAAATTGGAACAAGTCAACCTAACAACAAGTTGAACAATTCCAAAGCTCTATAAGTTAGATTTGGATAAGGATTGCAGGGTTTGCCAAATCAGCCACTTTTTTTTTTACTAGATCTAGCTGATTTTTTTCCAAGTTAGCTGATAAAAATCTATACATGCCAAAAATCTGGCCATTTAAAAAAAATAATTTGGTCATTTAATAAAAGTCAATCCACAATTTTTATAAATAATTTGTTCTGGATTCTTAGTGTAGAGTTATTTTATTGGTTAAGTGAGCTTTAAATGAGTATTTACACCATTTTTAGCTATAAAGTTAGCTGGAAATAGGAAGTTTTAGCTTCAGTAACAAACCATACTTGGCAACACTGAAAAATTGCCTGATTTTGTTATGTAATCCTGATAACGAATTCCATGTTGTCATGGCAATAAATTAGTCTAATTAATAAATTAATCGATTCAGATGATAAAAAAGACCCTCGTTCCAGCTTCATTAGTAAAATATGCTGAGAGGAAAATTCAGTGGTTGGAAAACACTAGAAATCAGAAAGAGCCAAGTTGGAGTGAGTGAGACAAAAAGAGATAAGGGATAAAGACGGAGGAGGACGAAAGGGAAAAGAAGGAGAGGGTAATTCATAGAGACAGGATATGGTACGACTAGATTAGGATTATAGTGCCCCCTAAGCAGGTGAAGATGTTTTGCAACCAGCTCACAAAGAAAATCAATGAGTGCACAAAAGATTCCAAATTCTGTAGATAGTGTTCTTATTGGAAAACATTGATTCACAGAATTCAAAAGTGCACACATACTTTCGTCACAGGGAAGAAATTGCACAACATGATACTTTTGTACACACTGGCTGCAAAAAACCAGACAGAACATTGGTGAGGAAATTTGTTGGGTTAAAAAAGAATGAGGAGAAAGATATAGATAGAGGGAGAAGGTTAGGGAGAAATAGCATTGAGAGAGTGACACAGAGAGGGGAGAAAGAGGTAGAATTGAGAGTTTGGGATAATATGAAAACCAGAGAGAGAGCAAAACTTTCAGAAAGAGAAAAAGATAGCAATGAGCATAATAGTAAAAAAAGATGAACAGAGAGAGAAAGAGAGATGAGAGAAAGACATGGGTATATTGAAACTCTTTGGTTATGGGGGGCAGATTGGCTTAAGATGCCCGAAATTTACCCTGATGAAGTATTTATTTCAAATAAAATGTCTTTTTATCAATTGATGGATGATAATTAATACATACCACACAACAAGCAATTTAAAAGAAATATTTTTTTCTTCCCTTCTTAGTTGCAAAAATATCATATAGTCCAAATTTTCCCAACTGTTTTGCCCGAATGGGGGGGGGGTAAGCCTGCTGCCTTGTATGACCTTGGAGAGAGACTGATAAGTATAGGAGAGAAAGGGCTAAGATCAAGAATATTGGATAAAAAGAGGTTAACGATTGATAGATGGAAAGAGAAACATAAGGGTAATGATCAGCAAGCAAGACTTGCAGTCCATTACTACTGTGTAATGAGTTTTGTGCCCACTGGGTCCCCTCACTTGAGGCCTTTGGCAAGACTAATTTATGATTAGAAAACTAAAGTTTCCTTAACATGGAATACTGGTTAGCCAGCTACTCTCTTAAACATCAGGTCAGGTTGGTCACGCAATAGAAAACCGTCATGTGACCAAAATCTCTTGGCAGCATGCCGTGATGGGAGTGATAAATTGAAAAATTGGAAAAAGGGGTAATCAATAGACAAATCACTTATCTTGCCTTCTGTTGGGCCAAGATCATTAAAAAAGTCCTTGCTAATTGGTGCAGCCTGTATGGGTTATACATACATAACCAGGTGAACCAACTTGAAAACTGAGGAAACCTGCTTAGGCATCATACTACTTACTCAGTTTGATTGCAATTTGTAAAATAGATTTAGAGGCAACAAGCATCCAAAATGGCGTCACTCTAACCAGCACAATTTTATCCAAAGCCAAGGTGAGAGATGTATTCATGTCTTTCCCAATGGCATTATTGCGAAGTGAACACAAAATGTCCTAGCCAGATAATGAACTTGGCTTGCCAAGTTAATTCTCTCCACAATTATCTGCTCGGCTACCTGCTACCTTCACAGATTGAAAAAGGGGAAATAATTCAAGAAAAACAAAAGAAGCTGAAGAAGAAGAAATAGAAAATGAAAAATAAACATTAATGATTTTATCACAACATCCAATTCACAACTGTTGCTCACAGAACAATATATATATATATATATATATATATATATATATATATATATATATATACACATGCACATACATATATATAAATAAAAATATAAATCACTACTTACCATACAGTCTTCCTATGCTTCCAATTGGCGCCATGGTTACCATTTCCATTCACCCCTCTGGAAGATGTTGTTGCCTGGCATGAAGAACTCCATCTTGAATAGTTCCTGATATTATTTCTTCCAATGTCAACACTGTTTCTCTTTGCTTGTGGCATTACAAGAACAGTATCCTGCTTGATTCCACCAGCTCATGTGTTATTCTTCATCTAAGACAATTACACAGTAAACTTTTCCGCTTTCATGTATCATGTATCCTGTTTAGTTTCCATCCACTCAATCATATATATATATATATATATATATATATATATATATATATATATATATATATATAGTGGGAGCAAAAAGTATCTGATAAATTTCAAAAATTTCATCTCAACATCCTCATAAAGCTTCCAAACAGACTGAATTTGGACCAAAGATTAAAAAATACAAAAAAATCAATATTGAAATGTTTAAACAAGATTGAAATTTGAAGTGTACAAAAATTAGAAAACTTTGGTCCAAATTCTACCAATTCCATAGTTGTATAAGAATGTTAAAATAGACTTTTTAAAATGTATTGAATATTTTTTGTATTCACTGGATATAAATATATACATCATATATATACATAGATGAGAGAGAGAGAGAAAGTCTTTGTCTGCATAAGGGGTTTCAAGGCTGGTTAGAAGGGTTATATACTTCTTTTAGTGCTTGGTAGAAGCTCGTGCTGTTTCTGTCATCAGTGCAGAGTTGAGCCATTTCTGTGAGATTGGCATATATTTCACTCACAGGAGGATAAATAATCCACAAACATTTTTTTTTTTTCAACACAAGAATATTTTATATACTTTTTTCTTCAAATGATGGTGACAGTGAATTTCAATGGAAGAGAAGAGAGATTAGTCTTGGTCAGTCAAGTTCAAGGGTGGATGAATAGAGAGGTAGTCAACTTTTGAATTCATTCAAAAAATGAACGTCATTATCAAGGGAAATAACTTCTGATTGAATTTAGCACTGTTTGACAATTAAGTGAATTTAAAATCTTTCTTTCCATTCAATTCACAGGAGAGTTTCAACATCTTTAATGTTATTCTTTGAAGAATCCCATTGCTGTCACAAGCAGTTCATGAATTTAAGAGTTGAATATATAATTCCCATCAACAGATTCAAGATCCATGTTGCTCCATATTTGATTTTAACCAGAGACCATATAGTTTTGTGCATTATATTCTATGCCATGTTTGGTTAGAGACCACACGTAATGTTGGAATATTGCTAAGTAAGTTTAGTCAGACCATAAACAGATATTACAGCATGGGAATTTGCAAACATTTAGCAATCACCATTTAGATTTCATCCTACCATAATTCACCAAATGTCTCTCTGTTATTTTGCTTTTTTTTCTTAATTTTCACACCAACAATGTAGTTGATCCAGAAATCCTTTCATGAATATGAGATGATATCAGGGTGTGATTTCATTAAAGATTACAAAGCACTTGGATATTAAGATTTCCATAATTAGAATAAAAAATCCATGAAGAAATCTAGATTTCTAAAAAAATGTTGCTACTTGATATCTTCTGTAAACCCTCATCTTCCCCTGGAAATTTAAATCAAATGTGATCCAAGATCCATGATCTTTCATTGAATTAGATGAAAATCCAGTTTTCCGCTCGTCATATTTGATATGCCATTTTTCAGCTTTGTTTGAGACCAAACTGTGGACTCAAAATGTAAGGTTTCATGGTGCATTTCCATTTATGGTGGTTAGAACAGGTGTCCGAAATCTTCAGTCTTTCCATAGATTTTTGTAGGACAATGATAATCTCCACAATACCTTTGAACCTTGTCAGATATATATTTACCTCACAAAGTTGGAACAGGTATATCTATTCACTCATAATTGAATGTTAGTCCATGAAATATCTTCAAAGTTATGAATGAATTTCAATATAACTTTGTGGATGAGTGGATCATTGGCTAAGGAAAAAAATGATTAAATTTTGAGATGGACCAAGGAATTTGTTTTTGATTGAGAGGTATTCTTAAGTCAGGACAAGGGTCCAAAAATGGAAAATCAAAACCTACACTCACCTCCCCTGCATCGTAATTATACATGCACTGATTTTCATCTATTTTTCCTGACAATGGTATGGAATCCACTGTATTTGATTTTTCAAGGGTTCAGAGAAAGAAGCCAAAAATATTCAAACTTGAATTTTTGATGTATTTTCATTTTGGGTTCTGTGTCATTTAAGGAACTGATTGCTACAAGGCTTTTATGATGTTGAAAAGGTTAAAATAATTAAATGTTGAAGATGTCAAGATAATTAAACAACAAAAACTTTCTTGATACTGGAGGGATGATTTAAATCAAAACTGAATTATATCCTTGGGTGTTTTGTATATCCACCTCACTGGGAAAAAAAATTCTTCAAAATTGAATTTGATGCTCAACTCTTGGGGAGATAAATTCTATATATAAGTAAAGATCCTATTTTGTTCCAAAAAATGGATAATATGGGAGCTTTGTTCAATCTGGGAACAATAACAGGTGATAGTCCTACTTTGGAGTAGGTGTTGTACAAAGTAAGAGTGGACGAAGTAGGAGTTTCACCAGTATTTTAGATTTTAGTGTTATTCTTTCATACTTTATTCTTATTTCCTGAACATATATTTTATTAGTTCTGGTATATATAAAGGATTTTTACGTATACATAAATGATAAATACAAATCTTCAAATTTTTTTGATAAATAGTTACTGACACTGTCTGAATGTTGTCACAGCCAAATCATATTGGACACAATGGTTTCCATATGATCACCAAAGCTAAGCAATGTTGAGCCTGGTCAGGAGATGAATGACTATCTTGGAATACCAGGTATTGCAAGCAACTGGGGATCATGTTGAGAAACTCCTGTGGTGATCCTGTTAATACTCTCGAGGAAGATACTGATCTCTACACAATGCTCAATAATGCAAACAAAAGCCACCCTACATCCCTATATTTTGGTAGATACAGCTTCAGTTGCATCACTGATCTGGAATTGCAGTCTTCAGGAAAGATCGAGTTAGTTGAGGAAAAGTACTGGGTGGAACAGCCACTCAGTGGAATCTAAATTTAGGTTGGAGAATGAGGAGTGCTTTTAGGAGTGAATCATGAACATTTTAAAGAATGTCTACCATATCAATATGAAGGATCATTATAATCAAGAAATTATTGTAGATTATAGTT
>OY735219.1:16010031-16022531 GCA_963457665.1 Thysanoteuthis rhombus | reverse complement strand
TTCTATTCTTGGTAAAAATAGAACAAAGTGTTTATAAAATAAGTTGGAGAAGTCATGTGATTGTTGATTAAGCAGGGTTAACATCAGAAATAAGAAAAAAGAGAACCTACTGTTTAACATTGTGAGGCAAAATAAGTGCTGTCTTCTAAAACTCAAAGAAAAAGTCAAATAAATTACTCATCACTCCTTATCTTATGCTAAGGACCAGTGCCTGTCAAAAGAAGCCAGAAATCTTTAAATATTTTTCTTTACCTAAGAGTGCAGAGTCCTTATGAGAAGAAGATCTCCAAGTAAAATCTTGCTCGTTTTTTTTCATCATGAACAAAATAGTCCTTTGTAAGAAGAGTCTGATTAATTGTTGATATTAAGTAATTCATCATTTTCTAAGGAAAATTTGAAAGAAAAAATTATTTATTTTGAACTGTTTTTCAAAATAGCCAAAGTACATATGACATGGAAAAGATGAGAGAACTAAAAGTCCAAAATATCTATTTATACGAACAACTTCAATTTTTGTCAAGACAATATAAATCGGAAATCTAATTTCTACCAAAATGATGGGCAGGACTAACATCTAATTGAGGAATTTCCAGGATTTTAGACTGTCTAAGAAAATGTTGGCTCTGAAAAGAACTTGCCTCCCCAAATCAGAGAGAATTCTCTGTGACCAAGGCTAATTTGGTTGGGCCAGCAGAGGCATAACTGAGGGGGTGCACTTGAGGTTGGGCAATTTTAATTCACTTCCATCGGGCCCCCAATCAAATGTTACTAAATGTTGGACTGGACCCCTCAAAGCCTAATACGAAAAGATAGTTCATCACGTAGAAAAGTGGAAATTATTATTTTGGCAGAAAAATTCTGACATATGTTATGATAAAGAAAGTCTTTGAGAAAACTTAATTGATTACAAAATTTTGGCAACTAATTCTCCTTTTCACCCACAACCAAATGAACCCTCTCACATCATAGATTCTCTGTAAATAAGCCAGCAAAGCTATTTTGAATCAAAAGTGAGACCAAACAGGGAATAGACAGAGGTGTCTAACCAAGAGTGGACACAGTGTTGAGAAACAAAATAGATGGAAATGAAAGAGGGGAACAAATTGCCATTGTTGACTCAGAGAGCAAGATACTTCAAGTGAATATATTCAGCCATTCTTATTCATCAATAAGTCTTTAAAGTGGGGAGAAGAATTCTTTAATTTCTATTTGGTTTCATGTTTGATTATCCTGCTATCTACTTGAATATTACCGCAATATACATGAATGAAATAAAGGGATGGTGGTTCCATCTATCAGTAGAAATAGGTACTGCTTCAATCTGGACTCAAGAGTATATCCACTGACACAACTATCAATACTACATTTTCTTCTTCAAAACCTTATCAAATATTTGAATACTATTCCTTCTTTATGGCTTCTTTTAACTTTCATAACTGATCATCTCCACTGTAACTTCAGTTCAAAATTATCCTTTGAAAATTAAATTTACATAAATAAATCTACAAAACTAAATTTATAAAAGTTCCTAATTATTTATATAAAAATGATTAATGTGAACAATGGGGTTGATGTGATTTATATTCTTAGTCACTTGTCCTCCTCACTATGCCTTGTCTTCCAGTGCCCTAAAAGAGGTGGTTACCCCCACTATAAGAATTAGTTTTATAATCTCTTGAAATATCATCACAATCAATCTTCTCATTTTGCTTCTCAAAGGATTCCAGCTCTCTGGACAATAAGTAATTTCAATTCTTAAACTATAATTTCTCTTGGATTTTGCTACAGTTCTGTAATTTTCTAAAGAATCTTAATCTTTGCTACAACACTTGCATCCAAATGACAATTTTACTGACTTAAATCATTCAAATAGCCAAAACTTTGATATCATCAAACATCAAACATCAATCCATCTTGAATCAGAAATTTATTTCATGATTTTACTGACATCATCATTCAAATAGTCATACTGGGATATCATTGAAGATGGATTCATCTTGATCCAGATACTTATTTCCATACTAGAATGAAAAAAAATCCTTCTGATTTGAAGGATATTATAAACATCTTACCTTTTCCTTCTAGTAACATTGAGTATTGATACTGAAGGAATGGAGAGAAGTAAAAATGAAATTGATAAAAATCCAAAAACCAGTCAGGAAGAAAATATTTCTGAGGTTCAGTAATCTGGAAAATATTTGAAAAAGAAAAATGTTGATGATTAGTCAAAATTACTTACAGTTCACTGGCAATAGATGAATTTCTCGATGTGGACTTTGGTGACAGCTCGTAATCGCTGTCAGAACGGTAAAGGAAAGATTCCCGCCGTGAAGGTAAATTCTGTAAAATCAGTCCAGATGATGGACTCATTTCCAAGGGACTACGGCCGGGGGCTTGTCCATTCTCCACATCAAAACTGAAACAAGAAGAATAGAAATGAATGAAATAGAAAAGCATGGTATTTTTTTTTTTAATTCATGTGCAATAATTTTTCCAAATGTAATTTAATCCCCAGTTCTAAAAGAAATTACAAACTTTCCTTGAAATTTTAAGGTTTCATTTGTTTCAGGGTTCTCAAATTTGGCCAGAAAGGAAGATAATTTAAGCTTTATCTCAGAGACTTACCTAACAGTCACTTGAATAGCAAATACCAGCCAATCAAGGCAGTTATTGAATCTTGGCAATTTCCAAACTTGATGTTATTCCAATGCTCATGTTAGATAAGCCTCTGAAATAAAGCTTGGATTATCTCTTCTTTTGGCCAAATTTGGCTGACTTGATCTGGCCTTGAAATCAGTACTAAAGACCTTGAATCTTTTTTTTAGGAGCCTGAGAAACTCCAGCTTTGGTCAATATATGAATATGGATTGTAAACAATTTCATGAGTTCAACGATGCATCCACCATCTGTGGTAGTTGTGGGGGGAGGAAAAAGTTGATGATGAGGGTGATTCACCTGAGATCTGGACTTATTTTCACATCAATCAATGATATGATTGAGAAAATTGATATTTAATATATTAGGGAAAAGTGTCTTATAGAAATTTGTGGATGCATCTAATAATAATACCAAAGGGAATGAAAAGATCAAAAACATTAATTTATTTATTCATGGATGAATGATATTTTGTGATAAAAACTTGTGGGTGAATGGCACTGAGATAATTTCAAGAAGCACTGGCAGAGTTTTATTTATTTTTTTCCAAATAAAATCATCAATGGATCTGTAAGTATTTCAGGCATGTAGGAGAGCTTGAAGTCAAGTGGTCTATGAGTGATCCCTCATTTCACTCTCCACAAGAAAGGGGTGGAGTTGAAAATGGATGGCGGAGGTCTAATGGTTTACTTGTCTATTCCTACTTGTAAGCTTTACACTATAAGAAAGTTACTTGAGAACAAATTCAGTAAATAGCCTTTCAATAATCACAAACTGTATTCATAGTAGTAGTAACAGTCCAAGTGACAATGAAAAAACTCGCATTACAGGAGGTATGCACAGACAGTTAAGAACATGTTTAAAAGCAAATCAATTAATAGGAAAATCATGAACTTGGAAAATATTTCATCTTGGCAAGAAGTGAGTGTATTCAAGCAGCCTTCATGGTATGTTTTAAAAAGCAGCAAGAAGATTTACGTAAGGGAAATAACTCATACAAGAACATCAATTGAATTGAATTTGCACACAGGAAAAATATAGTTAGAGATAATAGCAAAAATTCAAAGCTGCAGTTTTTTTGAAAATACCATTTATTTAGCTGATAAATGATAAAGACAGAGGATATCTCTCTCATCTTATAATTCAAGGATGTATTTGCTCATGTATGTATTTTATAAATTTTTTGGTATACTAACTGAACATTGGACAGTTTTCAGCTAGCTCCCTCGACCCCCACCATTTATCATGGCCACCTCTCAAATCCCAAGGGACAAACATATGACCTTCTTTTGACTGACTGCAGGTTACATTTTGACTGGTTGGATAAATATCAGACAAAAAAACACCCACAAAAATATCAAGAAATCTATCAAAATTTTTTTTTCAATAGAAAATAGACCTGAAAATCTATGCTTCAGGAAGTTCGAGACGTGCTTCGATTATAGTTTTATTCTTTGTTTAGGGAGCGTAGTTCTCAGGTGGTAAGAGTACAAACATGTATACATACAAGTAAACATTTCCCCTTTATATGTAAAAAAATTTTTTTTATAGTCCCTCTTTCCTCTTATTTTGGTTGCTTTTTATCATAACTCTCTGACCATTACATCTAATACTACTAGTGTAAATAAGGCAGAGGGAATTAGAGAAGAAAATGAATATATGGCCCCCAGCTACGCACACACACACACGCGATTTGAAAGGAGAATGTTCCTATAAAAACCTCTCATAAACCAAAATAACATAAAGCTAATTTACCATTAATTTACAAGGTAAAATCTTTTGAATATTTCAAGACCTCCCAAAATAGTGATCATGGTATGTTAGGTTGAGTTGTTGAAGGTTGGGGTGGTTGGGAAATACAGGAGATGAAGGCGTAGGAGAAAGAGGAAAGGGGTGCACACTGCTTCTATAGCAGCTCACTACAAAACATGTTATTTTTACCTTTTTGTAAAAACAAAAAGGTGGGGAAAAGCAAAGATTTAACAAGCAGGGGAAACCATGGCTAATTTGAGTGGTATCTACTGGTGAAGCTTTCATTATAAGAACCCTAAGGCTGGCGGAAGATCAAATATAACTGTACAAACTTATTCCTTATTTTCCCCAAATCCCCCATACCACCATTATTGATGTTATTGGTTTATGTACACACACAAGTAATATTTGAAATAATCTTATTTTTATAAACATGTTTAGATTTGATTTTTTGCTAAAATACTTGTAGCTTAATTGGTAAGAGCAGCTATCATTGTAAGATAGGGGTGTGAGTTTGAGTCTTAATGAGAGTTAATTTTTCATTTCTGTTCTGTGTTGTTTACTGATGGCTGTTAAAATCTAGAAATGACAGAAAAACGGGAGGAAATACATAAATCATATTGTAATTGAATTAGTAAAGAGTAAATTAAATTGCTTCAATTTTTTATAGAAGTATTGGATGTACAAATTATCTTCCCTTCAATCAGATTTTATACTGTATGAATTATCAAGAGCCAACCAATTTACATTTGATGTTATCATGAACTAGAATTAGAGGTTGATTATGGCTAATGGGACCTAGATCTATGGGAGAATCAATGTCAGACATCATTCAGACACATTTGCCCAGCTGAAACAGTTAAAAAAACAACATCTGTCAACACAACTAGACAGACACACTAACTGAACACCCCAAGCACAGATGGTACAACCAAGAACTACAGAAATAGGGAAGAATGGGGCAAAGAAAAGGTACCTGATGACAATAACAACTGAATCAGCAACGTCTGCCACAAAAAAAAAAAATGCTTTAATGGATATATTTTGAATTTTAAACCTTTCTTGAACACTATAAAAAGTCACAAAATCTGAATTCTGTCAACAATTACCCATGCAAAACTGGACCCAACTATTCTATGATGGTTCAAGTGAACAGGCTCCTTCCAAACTTCAAACTGATGGTGAGTAGCAGCATTCCATGTCATTACCAAAAGAAGAGGTGAAAGGATATCATTGGATCAACAGGGAATGAAAGATGATGAAATACAGTTACAAAGAACCTAACTTGTTTATATCATTGACAGCAATAATCAATGAGACACAACCGGACACATGCTTGAAACATTTTTGTCGATCAAGTGGTGTTTCATGCATACTGGTCTGTCCCAATGATGGGAAGAGAATTGCCAATTTAGTGCTTTTCATGATAGATTCAGTACATTTCTTATTTTAGCAGAATGAAAAAGTGCTAAATTAGCACATTTTGGCCATCTGGGGGTGGGTTTTGGCCGTTTTTGATTGTATTTTTTAAAATTCAGCGCTTTCAGCAATTAATGTAAAAATATTATTTGAGTTTGCAACACTGGGTGAGAAATCAAATTGCAAAAGAGAAGAAGGAGTCAACCTCAGGCATATTCTTTCCTGACAAAAAAAACACCGATAGTTGCAACTGTGCCTTTGAAGAAATTAAAAAAACATGACAGAAGAACTTGGATCGACTGCAGAAACAATACAAATGAAAGCCAAATTATTTATTTCACCGTAACATAGCCAATTACCTAGCAGAAAATATTTAGGATCCAGAGTGGTTGCAATCAACCAGATAATGTTGGACAAGCAGAAAATGATGGTCAATGACATTAACAATGGAAATCTACAATGTGCGACAACAAGAAAATACAGTGGACAGAAACTAGTCAACGATGTACGTGGCAAGAATTTTCATTTTCATCATAAGAATTATGAAACAATGACACAGTAGGAATCTGGCAGAGATAATGCTGTTTTACCTGGAACCAGAGAAGAAACAATTTGGATCTGATTTTTAGTATGTAATAGACAACACTCTCAAAAACTCAGTAATGGTGGACTTGGCCACTGTTTCGTTTGTTGAAGTGGTTGATACTTGTGCATTTTTTTTAATCTATGCACAGGGTTTCTGGAACCCTACATCATGTCGTACAGGCACACATGTTTTCACAGGTGTATCTTGGATGCCTGATGCAGCCCTCTCCAGGCTCCCTCAATTCTACTCATTATGTTGAGTACTTAGCAGAGATTTTGAAAATCTTGGATTGAACCAACCAAACCAGAAATAAAAACCCTGCTACAGAACTGCAATGATCAGCATATTTTTGCTGTTATAAATGTCAAAAAATAAGAGTAAGAAGAACATAGCTTTTTGTTGAAAAAAATGTTTAATGATTTTCTCTTCTTTATCTCAAAATCTAATGATGTCTTCTCAATTTTTCTCCTGTTTGTCATTAAAAATAGATGATTGCTGGCTAAAATCACAAAATATTCACTTACTCAAAATCAATAACACTTAAAAACTTGGTGAGAAGGCCTGATCCAGTGGGAGGAAAGGGGAGGGGAGCAACCCCACAACTGAGGGCCCTTATGTCCTCAAAAATGCTGTTCTGACCCACTTAGCTCAGTGAATGCCCATGGCTGAGAATGTGATTGATTGAATTCCTTTGTATTGAGATGAGAGACTTTTTTGTTGTGTAAAGTTTACAAGTACAAATAGTCAAGCAAACCTTTACAAGTTTAATGAAACAAAACACACAATAAAATGATTTTACGGCTTACATGACCCCCATATTAAGAAGGATGCAAGCCATAGAGAAAAAAAAATTGATAAGAGAATTCATACAAAATAAAATTAGACTGAAGGGAAGATAATTCATATAAGTAAGTGCCTAGTTTGGCATTAAAGTTATATTATAAAAAGAACCCTACTTGTGAAACCTTGGGAAACTTTTTTTTCTATAAGCCAATGTTTAAGATTTGTTTTTCACAGCACGCAGTTCTCCAAAAAGAAATTTTTTTCCCTATGAATTTTAGGTGCTTTCAATCCATTAAACCCTGCAACTATCTGGAAATTTATTAGTCTATAGAAAAATACTTCTAAAAGGTTTTAAGAGGTGTGGAAGCAGGAATATTTACAATGTAACCATAATGATAAAGTGGGCACATATTTTCTGCCATTCTTATAGAGGTAAAACCTGGAAAAGTTGTATCTTTGAAATTTAATAAACTTTTGGATGATTCCAGGGTTTATTGGATTGAGAGCAACCAATGTTGAAGGAGAAATAAATTCTTCTTGATGAATTATTCCACGAACATAAACTAGAAAATAAATTACCCATTAAAATAATAGACAAACAAAAATCACCATATTGCCATTAGAATATACGAAAAAAATTTGCGTTCAATTTATCTTTTAGTAAAATACATTCAAATAAAATTATTTTACCTAAGATACCAAAAAGAAAAGAAATTTATTTAAGTTGGAATCATACAAAAAAAGTAAAAGATGATAACAACAACACAAATGACTATACAAGCGCCATCTTGAAGAAAATTCTTTTCATAAATAAATCTACTTAGAATTATCTCCCTTGAACCATGAATGACTATTCACGACATGAACTCACCATTATAATTCAATTTTCTATTTCCCCAAGACTCATAATTTTATGCAAACTAGTGCTATTTGTTGGATAATACCAAACGTTCATTTTTCTTATTCTTGCCTTTGGTATATAGCAAAGGAAAAGAATTTTTTTTACTTTGATCTGAGGTCAGAGTTTGTTTTTTTAGATTGATTTCTTAGTAACAGATACTTGTACCTCTCAAAAATGAATCATCGTATCTAATTATCAAAAAAAAATACCAGCACAGAATTTGGGTATTGTTGGTCTAAAATGACCATAGAGCCCCAAACAAGCATTGAAAAAAAATGTTTTCCGATGGTGTTAACAGTAGGTGGTATACTCATGCAGATTTTCTGGGTTGTAATCCCTAAATGTGACCAGGAGCACTCAGAGATATGTACAGATATTATCGAAGAGAGAAAAATCTGTAGCTCACTTGATTAGGTTGGCAATTTGTGGGGCTATTTCGATTTTATCATAGGTCTTGGACAGTCTTCCTTAACCATATCTCTGCTCCATGCCCCATTGCAATAACACCAAAAACTTTATTCCCCTCCCCACTCACTATAAAAGATTAATTTCATATACCATGTAGCAAAAAATATAAAGCTAAATTTTTAGTTTTATTCTGAATACTGACAATCTTCTCTTTTGTTAACACTACTCATCTAAAGTGAATAAATATCTGTAGAGAAATAAATCCTTTTTCCTTTAAGATACTGATTTATGAACTTCAGTGAAGTTACTGAATTTTAAAAAAAATTTATTGAGTGAAATTTAGTGACAGCAATGCAATTACCTCATCACTTTTGTAGTTAATGCGTTAAATACTAGTTATCATGGAATCTACAGTAAAATTGATGATTAATAGTATTGTATAATTGAGAATTAATTGTATTGTATAATCAGGAATTAACTGTTTTGTATGATTAGGAATTGTATTGTATAATTAGGAATTAATCACTTAAGCCTTAACATGACTCAATTTAGAGCCACAAACACTTTTCACTATTCCATTTGAATATCAAAATATTCAATTTACCCCCTTGTGGGACATGTGCCTTATGTTCAGAATCACTGGTCAAGGATTTATATTGTATCTCGGGAACAGATAAAGATTTTCTGGATATGTTTTTGCTACTTAGAAATTGTAAGTTAGGGATCATTATATCCTCACTTTTAGTGAGGATATCCTCATGTATTATGTCCCCAGCTATGTGTGAAATAGTGGATGAAGTGAGTGATGACACTTTTGGTCTCATTCAATTTAACATATTGTAAACCTCAAAGGACTACAAAGTCTACACAAGATAGAGAAACTTATGATATGTAGAGCCTAAGCGAGGATTACCTTACTTATATCATTTGGTTGTTACAAAAGTGAGACTGATTCCTTCCTCAGCCTTAGGCTGTTGGTATAGAATCTGTTAATGATTCAATCATATAATAGTATTCAGTAATTTGAAACATTCTTAAGTGTTTTGTTTATTCATATTTTTATTTTTAATATTTTGGTGAACAATTTCAATTTTTGTGTTAAAGCTTTGGGTCTTTTGTTACAGCAACCACACTAGATAACTATTGCGATTACAGCTCACAGTATTTTTATTTGCTAAATGTATACAGAAAACAAAAGACATTTTGGCAACTAAGCTGTTATTATCTCATTGAGATAATGGGTTAGGGTTACGGATAAGGGTTAGTCAGTCAGGGTAAATGGTGATTTGTGTTAGGGGCTTTTAACATTTTTTTTATTTACAATCATTTAGCAAACAAAAATATAGTGATCAGGAATAGTTATATTTCTTTAGTGAGATGGGGACTAACAAAAAAAAAACTAAAGAGATATCCTTGAATCAGGGCCAAAGCAAAGAAAGTCTTTTCTCATCTGCAAGTGAATGTATGTACCGTTGCTCTCCACTTACATCCTCTCCAAGGATGTTGTGTAATAGGTACACATGGGCAATTTCAAGTAGGACCCACTTACACTATCAGAGCTTTACTCTACTTATATCACCTGGTTTTCCTCATCTAGCAACTGACCTGGCTTCATGTCACTAAACTTTGGTCTTACAAGAACTGGTATATCTAACATGATTTGGGTGTGAGGTTCCTCAATTGTAGTCCTAGCGTTGAGTGCTTAGCAGAGAGGCATCAAGTCTTTGGTATGGCTTGGCAATGGATTGAACCATGGCCTACTAGAATGGAAGTAAGCATTCTACCAATGTGCCACAATGATTGAAAATGAGTGGAGAAACACATTAATCAACTGATTGTTTGGTAAATTACTAATGGAGACTACTGTCTTATTTTTTTTTTATCAGTGCACTGAACAATTGCGCAGTGAAAGATTATTCCTCTTAATGCCAAAAGGTGAAACATTTGAACACTGGTGCCAGTCAGATAGGGCATATTACTGTATATTCACAAGAGAACTGATTTCAATCCAAGATCTAAATGTGGAAACCCAATGGTAAGGTGTTAATGAGGAGGTGTTGAGGACTAGTCTGCTATAATTATCAGTAGTCTCCTTTATATATTGCTAGCAAGGTGAAATATATACCACATCATATATATTAATCCAAAAGATTTTTATTTCAATAGTGCTCAGTACTTTGAGTCAAGACAATAATAAGATAAAATAAAATAAAATATTACAATGCAATAACAAAATTTTATAACACCTGAATAACCAAAATACAAATTAGGAAAAATTATCTTTGCTTTTTAAAAGAAATGAAATAATAAAAAAAATATAAACTTACTTAAAAACAAGTTAATAATGTGAACTAAAGATAAAACAACTTGAACGAATGATACCTTTCCATCTAACAAATGAATAAAACTATGAATACACAAGTGTAAAAAAACGAACCTAAATAACAATTAAAAGCAATAGCAATGACTTATAAAGAAATCTGAATTGATAAATTCAACTAAATAATTACAACTTATTCCAACCATCAAATTTCAAATAAAAATGAAAGTAACTCTATAGTATATAAATAACTTGAAGGCCTAATTACATTGATTCTCTCTGTTTATCTAATGAACTTAAATTAGCAAAATGAAAGTTAACCATGGTTAGGGACCAAATCCCTTCTTTTAATTTATATATCTTCCAACTCTGGATGGAATAGAGCACTTTAGTAGACAGAGAATTATGCGTAAGTAAATATACATTGCTTAGTTCAGCCCTACTGTCTATCCAGTTCCACAGAGGGCAGAGGTAAAATGTCTGCCTCTGAGTCTGAAGTAAAGGTTTTGATCCCACCTTGTGGTACTGGATATTGGATAGGCTATAGCCACACTGAAGAGTTGTAATACAACGAAACAGCTGTCTGTGAATGACGCAATTATTGATTATCATATATATATATATAATGATACGTATATGCCTTGAAATTTTTACAGCTTCAAACACTAAACATATTGAGAAAAAAAATTCAAATTTCTTTTGTGTCACTTATTCCCCAAATATCTGCTGATGTAATTTATGTAACTTTGTTCAGTGATTCTCTCTATTTTATATAGAGTTTGTTATTATGGCACAAGGTGTATATTTTCTCCTGTTTATCATGTAACTATTTAGGGGATTTTAAAAACAAAACAGTTATATCAATATGGCATACCAGCAGTGTTGATCAAACATCACCTCCCTTTCAGCCATGATTTTAATATATAGCTTCTGTCATACATATATTTTGTTATTTTATATAGGGTATTATTACAAAGTATAGTACATGGATGTCATTTTATACTACACATAATTTAATTTTTGAAAAAGGGCTTACTTACATAGGTTACCCAAAAAACATACCTTCTGTTAAAGGATCTGTAAGTATGATAACAGACGTGACTCACTGTTTGTTTCACTTCTATTGAGTGTTCACCCATGTGAATATTAAATCTGTTGTGTTGGTTTTAATCTCAGACTGCTTGCAAATCAACTTATGATATCATCTTTAAGAATGCTAGTTACACAGAAAAACTTCTTCAAGTTGATTTTCTATCAACATATTCAACCAAAGAATTTGATTTTTTTTTTCCTCTAACTTTAAAGTTAATTTTTCAATGGCATATACCATCTTGCTTCCATCAATATATATATATATTTTTTAAAATGTGTGAAAGATTAGGGTTCATTCAGGTTGTACATAAACAAAAATTACAGGGCAACATAATGTTTTTGATATGTTTCAGGTATGGCACAATTGCAAAATTATCTAAATAGAGCCATCAGTTTTTGATGGCATCGGAGAAATTGTACAAAAATAAATATGGTAAATCATCAATTCAATTTCTCAAAAAATAATTACCAAAATATGAATTTTATTTTCCACTTGAAAATTGGCTAATGGAATACTTGGTAAGAAAATGATTTTAGTTTCTGGAATGGTTGACAAATTTTTTTTCGTCCCAGCTCTTCTTTGT
>OY735219.1:15900031-16005031 GCA_963457665.1 Thysanoteuthis rhombus | reverse complement strand
TTTGTCAATCTAACTGTAATGTGACCAATGTCTTTTGACAGCATACGGTATTGGGTGTGATCAATTAAAAAATCAGAAAAAAAGATGATCAATGGATAAGGTACTTCTGTTTTATATTTATTCACTGCATTCTTAGAAAATTGGGAAAATAATCATTTTGTCTCTATTACAATGTGCATTGTGGATGTAACTCATTTTAAGTCAGTTAAATGATGAAAATATTGTTTTTCATATTCTATTTTAGCACAACAGGAGATGAAGGAAATTAAGATGTTTAGAAAATGAAGCACTCATTAGAGATGTTGAGTATCTTATGAAAAAAGGTGCTGAGAACATTTTGACTGGCTTTAGTTTTGAGTAATTACGGAAATCACAATTGAAATCGTTTAGCCTCTTTACTCCTGCAGACCAGAGTTTACTGAATTTTTATGGACTACTTCCCCCTTTTAGAGTATATATGTTATCAGCACTCTGCCCCAGTAAATTCAGTCAAAAATTATGCACTGAAAGTTGAAATACTTTTTTAAAAAAATCAAGCATTTACTTTATAACCAGAAGTATAATTGTACAAAAGTATCTAAAATTACTTGATTTTTTCATAATATAAAATGGTAAGTGAGAAAGATTGGCTTAAGATAATGGGAGTAATTTTTCTTGTTTCTTGTTTTCCAATGCTGCCCAACTCCTCCCTTGACTTCCAGCATCTCCCAGTACCCCCTTATGGGCAGTAGAATCCACTCTGGGAATAACTGCTGCAGACTCTTCATGGAGCATAGTGCTGCAACCACTCTGCTATGGTTTCTGTAGAAAGTAGGTTTTTATGGGTTGGAGTGGCTAGACTCATGCACAATGTTCCTATTCAGGCTTGGGACCAGCTGTAGTGACTGCCAAAGAATTGGTTTTTCTGTCAGAGTAACTTTCTATTAGATGGACTGCTGTAAAGGGCTAAAGGGCTCCAACAGTCCTGATATTTACCCATACCTGGTAGGAGAGGTGAATTCATGCCTTCACCAAGGGAATCAGTGTGAAGTGAATATAAACAACCTTTGCCAAAACTTGATTATGGTCTCTTGATTTCATTTCCTATGCTGGTAATTGTAAAGCTAATGCATGCCTCCTTTGAACCCAATAATGTAGCAGCAATACTGCAAAGCAAAATTGAAATTAAGTGTACCATGTTCAAAAATTTTCCTCGTAAAACACATCTAATTGGCTTGAAAACCTAGTATATATGAGATTCCTGAAAATAGGCCAAAATCATACATTCTTTGCATGTGCTGATAGTAAGTGTTGAATTTTATATTTTTTAGATGCCCCAACATCTCGAGCATCAATGCAATCACTGACTGACTTGACAAAATGTTAGTTACATCCCTTACTAAGCATTGCCAATTTAGATCTTTTTCATCTAATTTTACATTATTTTGTTGCATCTAGACATCAGAAATTGCTATTTAGACTATTTTTAATAAATTAAATAATATTTTGATTTAAAAAGGTTGAAGATTAAAGCTCTATTTAATCTATTGATACATATGTTTTTCATAGATTTTAGATATATACCTGGAGGATCTAGATGCTAGGTATTTTAAGATGTTTTTTGACTCAATTTTAGGTGTATACTTGAAAATAAACTTGGAAATGATTACCTTCCTAGATCTCCAAATAAGAAAAGAACTAGTGTATCTATGGTCTGATTTTCAGGCTTGTTAAGTTAGGAATGTTACAATGTTTTGCTGAAAGTTATTATACTGTCTTTGAGAATAAGCTGGCCTTGTAAGCAGATAAAGAAGTGGATCTTGGTCTGACACAAGGCAGCAAGTGTGGGTCACCTAGTGTGGATCGAATTCACTACACAGTAGTGATGATTTGATAGTGCAGCTTGACAACCAGCAAGTGTTTGCGAATTAATTTTATAAGTATGTTGCATATGCACATTCACTATGTATATAGATAAATATACTAACGTACATCAGTAAGTTCATGGCCTAATGATGGAAAAAGTATTTGTTTTATACAACAAATATTTATTTCTCAACATAATATATCCTTTCAATGCACTTAAATCAGAGTTGAATATCAATCATATAGACCATGTGCATGCATGGATGTTTCACCGAAAAACTTTTGCCAATACACTGTTAGCCAACAGCAGTTTTGTCATTTGGATACTTTGCTGAAAACCTTTTTTCCGAAAATGATGTTTTGCCAACTGATGTTTTTGCAAAAACTTATCTTTGTCAGAAGTATATTTTTATTTTGTCCTTTTGTACTCTGACCAGATCAGCCATCGTAGGTAATGTCAGAAGTATATTTTTCTCCGGAAGTGAATCAGTAATCAGTAAGTCAAAAGAAAAGATAGCGGGCCACTGAGATGAGAATCGTTGTTTCTGTTCTGGAGAAATCATGGGGCAGGCGATGTGCCATAAAAGAAGTAAAAGAAAGCAAACTGATTTCCGTTGTCTAAACAGTCAGTGTGAATTGAGTAAACAGCAGTAAATAGAGAATTTGGGGGGAGTGTCAGTGCTTCTGACTGTTCAACCATTTCAGAGGTGTAGCTGAGAGGGGCTAGAGGTGAACTATTTGAAGATGGGCGTACCTGGAGGTGTAAAAATTTCACATCCGTGCAAACTCAATGTTAAAATGGCGCATAGTTAAAAGAAATAATAGAATTCATGGCGGTAAAATTCTGTTAGAAAAAATAGTTTTTAAAAAAAGAAAAATTTTTAAAAAAAAGAAAGAATATTCAGTATTTGAGAGACCAGCGCATGCCTGTTCAGAAGATGTTTAATATAATTAGTGTTTGATATATTGGGGAAATAATCAATCTGTCTCTATTTCATCATGCATGGTGAATGTAACTCATTTCAAGTCAGTTAAGTGATGAAAATATTGTTTCTCATATTCTATTTTAGAACAACAGGAGAGGAAGGAAATAAAGATGTATAGAAAATAAAGCACTCATTATTTAATATTTGTTTTTAAAAATCTATTCAATACTAAAGTTTGAAAAGGAGGGGCTAATTTTAAATCAGTTTTGTATTTATTCCAAATATGTCCATACATTTCAAAGTTTTGTTAAATTTTAGTTTAAATTCAAACTCAAAATCAAAGTTGACGTTGAATAAAATTCTAGCTGATATTTATAAATAGCAATCAAAAAAAAAAATTAATCTTCCTTTAGATTATTAAAAAAACATTGATGGGGAGATAAAAAAATTTGTGGGTGTGGAGGAAAAGATTTGGCAGGGGGTGGATAATTTTGGAGCAAGGGTTAAAAAATAGGGATGGGTGAACATTTATTTCCTTTACTCCCTCTCTCTATCATAAAAAAAACATTCTCTCTCTATAACCCTTTATTAACTGTAAAAATTAAAACATCCTCACTATCGTAAATTGATAAACATCCTTCTCTATCTCTCTTTCCATCGAAAAAAGATAAGCATGGTCTCTCTCTCTCTCTCAATCATGTAAAAAAACAAAAACAAACCACTCTCTCTTTCTCTCTCTCGTGAAAGGATAAACTTCTTTTATTCTCTCTCTTCCATTCCACCATAAAAAGATAAACTTTCTTTATTCTCTCTCCGATTCTCTTCCGAAATCACACCGAAATTACCAGAGAAGTAGATTGCGTCATAAACATGTCAGTCAAACAGGCACAGAATATGTGTTCATTTTAATGTAGATTTTTTTTTTTTTGTAAATCGAGCATGCCCATCATATCGTGAAACGTAAATCCAAACAACGTCAAACCTGACACGGCAATGTCCGATGCACGAACCAACACATCAGGAGAATATCAACTTCTCACAATAGTCAGTTGTTGAATTATCTCTATACACACACATGGAGATTTCTCAAGTTATAGTAAAGACAATTAAAAAAAAAAGAATTCAGTTGAAAAAAAAAACCTCCGCGTGACGTAATGACGGTGAAGTGTCAATATGTGTTCCATTAGATTGGTTCAATTTTGGGTCCAATCATCTTTCATTGCGTTAAGTAACTTACTAAAAACACGCACACACCCTGATCCATGGCCAGTGTCCATTGCATTTTCGTTAAAAGATAAAATAAAATGAAACACATCCACATAATCATGCCCCAAACATCGGCTTAGTGATGGTTAGGTGAACCACTGACTTCAAGAACACTGTCGAAAAACGTTGTCGCAAAAATTTCTTCTCTCAAAAAATTGCCAACTCAGGAACTCACTAGGAGAACATGATTCAAATATACTAAAAACAAAAATGATAAATAACTTCAAGAACAGAAGTGAAATACACGCATAAATATGTGCATCATTTTTACGCACAAAATTTTCAAAAAAAATACCAGATATATAAAGAGTTTGGAACACTGCATAATTCAATACTTTATTTTTTCGTGTGTTGTATTTGCAGCTTCAGTGCAGACAATTTAAATTTTATGGATCTAACAAAGCAATAACATATTTCCAGAAATTTGGTGGTTTATCAAAATACAAATCTTATCTACTTAGATTTAAAACAATATACCGATAATTAATGTATTAATTTACAGTTGTGTAATACGGGTATATTCATAGGACAGTAAGCGAGACCACTATCGGTAAGTTATGCCGAATAGTTACTAGTGTACCCTTTTCCTTGTTTTAGTTGTTCTAACATCGGATTTCAGGTGG
Organism: Thysanoteuthis rhombus; assembly: GCA_963457665.1. NCBI lineage: Eukaryota > Metazoa > Mollusca > Cephalopoda > Oegopsida > Thysanoteuthidae > Thysanoteuthis > Thysanoteuthis major. Next base: position 16,000,371 of record OY735219.1, on the reverse strand, counting down.
TTCGTCTTCATTTGGATGATGTCTTCATTAATCCTACACTGATGCAGTGTTGTTTTCCACAAAGACTGCATCTGTCTCTCTTGTATTTTCCTTGATTTGGTGTGGGTGTTTTTTTTTAAACATCCATGACATTTGAGAAGCTAGGGAATCCGTACCGATTATTAAAACAGTGAAAACAAACACGTAAGGCTTGGTCAAGACCTCTGATAGGAATTTTACAAGGCGTTGCAAAGCCGTTTTGCACGCCTCATATACACTGCAAAACACCCTTGTCTTTTATCCATCCTGTTATAATTTGCTATAACCCTTTCAACGTGCCATACTACATTCACCACTCAATTTATTGTATAAATGGACATATTGTATCGACTAAGAAGTTTTGATAAATAGCTTTAGCGAAGAAACTTTCAGGCGCCCTTCCCTGGCCCTCCGGCCTCCCATGAGTGAGATAAACCGAAAGATGCAACAGAATACATGAACCTCTCCAACATCGTTGGCTGAGGTAATCAAGAATATAGTATCCCCATGAACTGTAAAATTAACGGTTACAAGGGGGAAAAGTCACAGAACTCATGAATGTGTTGTACAGAAGCAGAAAAAAAAACTTAGTATGAATGCACACCTCATGTGTTGTATTATTACAAATTAATTGAAACTAACAAGTGTGTTGCTTGACGAGAGGAGCACATATACTTAATAAAATATTACTTATTTTAAATTAAATGTTATTTTCATCGTCCACAGTTACTTTTATTAGAATACTACCCCCCAAAATGACAGCAACATCCAAGTAATTTCAGTTGCATTTTACTGTATCAAAAGCAATAGGCAGCTCTGCATTTTCCTGTTCATGTTCAATAATTACTGAATATTAAACTAAAAGCAGAAATAAATTAATACAAATTAGAAGAGAAGAGTCCTATTACTGAAGATAGGGGAATTGTCTATTGTCACCGTTTTTTACTCACACAACGGATACACACACGTCATTTTTTTCAGATTAAAAACAAAATGCTTTGTATTTCCTATTGAATGATTTTGGAGCATATTGTCAATCAAGTTTAACGTAACATAAAATCCTTTTTCTAGTACGTTACGTCACTAGGAAAGTCAAGCACAGAGAGATGGGATTTCCCCCATAGACCTTGGTGATGTAAAAATGTGTTTTTCATTCATACATTTATCTGTATCTCTTTCTTTTTCTTTTTTGTTATTTCTATCTCTTTTTTCTTTCTTTCCCCCGCACTCTCTCTCTCTGTCTGTCTTTCTCTCTCCCTCTCACACACACACAATATTTGTATGGATTCACATCACGTTTTATGTATTTGTATTACTTATCAATTACTATTAACTAAATGTGACTGTTTTCCTGTCCCAAAGACAGAGTCGTGTCTTCCCCCATCCCACCCTAGCCTGAAATTGACTCCTCATTTCTAAATTTTAGACTTTTTCCAGAAATTAAGTAAAACATCTACAATTCTATAATCAGCCTTGGGTTTCTGGAAGAAATAGTATTATTCATTAATGAATAAGTGATTGGCCTCTATCAAGGTTGACAACAAAGGCAGCAGCTTTCTGTAGCTACTACCTGAGCAGATACGTTCGTAATAGGAGATTGGTTTGATCTAGTGCTCACTCATTTTTTTTCTGCTCAGACCATCATCGTGACAAGACATTTTGTCAAAATAACTAATGATAGAACAGAGCGCAGAGATTCGCGCCTTTACCAAGCGCATTAGTGCAAGGTGATCATATAGGTTTGCTCACTATCTTTTAAAAATTTGCCAACTTTCAATTAACGATGCCTAAACAACAAAATAAGATTCAATTTTAAGGGATAACAAGATTTAAATATTTTCCAACTCACTCGAGTAAAAGGGTTTCAATTCGATTAAATTGGCTTTCAGTTAATTAAATGTGACACATTGTCCGATGACGCTCAAAACTAATTGGGACCAGGACCAATGAGAAAAATGTGTACACTCGATATTAAACATGGTAATCTTTTTGTCTTACGGATGCAGGATGTAAAATATGGTACATAAATATTAAGAATGCGGGATGTAGAAGATGGTACTTCAACATACAAAGGATTCAAAAGTACAACTATGCAACGTATTGATCAGATATTCACATAATAATGGAGTTGAAGGCATCGATTTGTTCTTAATCAGACCGCCAGAATGTCGAAAATTTACGGATGTGCCTTGAAGAGGAAATTATGATGACAGTTTGGCACGTCAGTTGCACTCTTTGGTTGTACCTCAACGAATCCATGGTATGCAATATTCTGATGTAGAACAAATTATTGGCTTTCAACTTAATTATTGCGTTATTGTCTTATCAATATGTTCTATAGTTACACTTTGAGGGCCTTAGAATGTGATGTTTAACTACCATATTTTATATCTGTAAGGCCAAGGAAAACCTTAATCATTGATTTGTACTTCTATAACTGTTGTAATGTGTGCATGGCCTGATGCTCCTTAGAGGGAGACTGAAAGGAAGCGTGTCTTACCCGGCGGACCGACTGCGGGGGACCTTCAAAATTGACACCAAATGTTTGGTGGTGCTCATGGTGTTAATATCCAACAGGGAAAGAAACTCCCGGTGTGTCGTCCTCCTTTGCAGTAAGGCAATCAGCGTCTCTGGCAACGTTACTTTAGTTTCTCTCTTCTTCTTAAGGCTTACCAATCAACAGTGCAAGTTGGGGGAGGAAGGAAGAGAAATACCTTCAATAAAGGCATTTCTCTTCCTTTCTTTATTCGTTAGAGCTATGTCTACTTGATATTAAAATGAGACCAAACACCCGAGGATAGAAGAACTGGTGAGAAGGAAAGAGTGAGGAGAGTAAAGGGGATCCTCAAGTAGAGCACTGACGACACAGTAATGGTTTGCTAGTGGCTGGCATGATGAGTGTTGTCATCTGACGACACGTGATGAGACGGAGTTCAGTTAATCTCGCGTCTTAAATAGAATAATTAATTACATAGATGAAACGGTAGTGTGGGGGCAGAGTGGACAGAAGAGAGTAGTTGACAGGTGATTGTTGCTGTTATTGTTGTTTACTGCTGGATATAGTGTTGTGTTTTTTAAGACGAAAGATTGGCGGTAAGACAACAATTTTGGGCTTGTGTTACTTTTCACGTCCTAAATTGGAGAGGATAGGGTTGCCAATTTAGTGCGTTACTTGTTTTGGCCGCATGAGAATTCAACATTTAGCATTATTTTTCAGCGATTTCAATCAAACTTTAGCAATCTGAAATGGACATACTATTGCTAACAGTGTTCATTAGTACGTTGTGGCGTTTTTTGAGGTGGATTTAGCGCGAAAAATTCGAGTTGGCAGTGGTAATAATAATCCGTGGTATTAAACTGCATACGGAAGTCCCAAAAATATTAACCAAGTAGCGTATTGATCAGATATTAACGTAATGATGAAGTTAAAAAGCATTATTTGTTCTTTGTCAGAATATTGCGAGCCATGAATTCGTTTAGGTACAATAGAAATGATGTATCAGATGAGCCAAAACGTCGTAGTTTCTTTTTTAGGTGCATCCAGAGATTTTTTGGACAGTCTGGGTTTCTGCCAAGTCACAAATTAATGGCTTTTGACTCCATTATTATGTTAACATCTGATCAATGATTGTAATTTTATTGGGTAAAGATTAACGTGTCGGAAGTTGCGAATTCTCCAAGAAGACAATGTTTCTTCCCTTCCAATTTGAACTGCTTTCAATCCAGAGGACCCTTCAATCATCCAGAAATTTATCAGTTTTTAGCAAAAGATTTTTCAGGTTTTACGAGTGGGTTCTTCTTACTATGTAACTATAACGCTATAGACGGCACTTACTTTCCGTCATCTTGCCTAAAGTACAGAGGGGATACATGAAGACGAAATAACACCGATAAATAATGGGGAAATTAGAAACACTAACCCTAAACCTACCCATTAACACAACTTATAAACACTAACCCTAAATCTACCTATTAACTCTACTGACTCACCCTGACACTAACCGTAGATATATGCCGTATTGACTCTACAGAAGCGGTCATGTTGAAAAATCTTTCGTTTTTGAGAAAATAAGTGAAAACATAAAATAGAAAAACGCGATAAGAGCTTATCGATCTTTTTAGTGAAAAAGTTGGATTTTCAAAGAGCAGACGACACACTCAAAAAGAAGAAATCAAATGGAGAATTACCCGAGGCTGGCTAGGTTTTGATGGAAAAAGCTCGACATTCAAGAACAAAGAATCCCATTCGTCCTGAAAAGAAAACTCTTCAACCAATGCCTCCTCCCGATAGCTACCTACGGAGCTGAAACGCCGAACCTAAACAAAAGATTAGCTCTCAAAATAAGAGCCATGCAATGTGCACAGGAAAAAATCATGCGTGGTGCAACGAGGAGGGATCACAAGACCTCACGGTACATCAGAGAAAACGGGAGTCAGAGGTATAAAATCCATTAGAAAACTCAAATGGCAATTAGCAGGCCATGTCGCAGGAATGTCAGACAACCGCTGGACATTATGACTCGGAACGTAGATGACAAGAGAACAAATGAAATTGTAGATGGCAGAAAATAAGATAATTTAGACATGTTCAGGAGATATTGGTGCCATAATTCCCACGATAGAGAGATCTGGCGAATCTTGGGGATGGTATACGTCCAATGACAACCGTTAAAAGGCTGCTGCTGCTACTGCTGAATCTGATAATGCCTTATTAAATTCTCATGTCGAACTCTGACTTAACTAGGTGGTATGGGCTGCTGCGTATTTCCCACGGACGCAGGGGATCAGTGTTCAGGTCCAGCTGAAATTCAGGATTTCATACACATACTTACAAAAGTGTCTGACGTGATAAAATCTTTTGCGATCAAGTTTAGCAGACTATTGTTCGTGAGTTCACTCATCACTGGGCACAATGTTTTAAACTTCAGCGTGGATTGGACGAATGAAAGGATTTAGTGCAGACTTGATGTTCGTTTATTCATTATTTTTTTTCGCTGGCAACCAGGCCAATCAGAAGGTCAAGGGGAAGGCGGCACTTGGTTTGCGTCATTGAGCGTAGTGTAGAGATCGTCCTCCTCCTTAGCACGATGACTCTTTACGTGATCCTCGGCTAGTTACAACTTCTGGTATTCGTAGACGGTCACCCGTCTAGTTACTGACGAAGCTCGACGTTGCCTTATTTTGGTGATCGTGCGATAACCCGTGTAACCAACGCGATTTGATCGTAACATACCATCTTGATGTGATAACCAACAAGACGGGGGCCTTATTTTCCACGAGTGCCAGGGATTTGTGTTTGAACACGGGCGAAAACACTGATTTCATTTACTGATTTTCAGAGCAAGTATGTCCTCCCCATTTGAAAGCTTGACTCAATACAAGTTTTCCTCCCCTATACTCACACATGCATTTGACCTGGTGTCGTACCAAGCTAAACCAGCAGTCGGGAAACTACTGCTTCATGGAATAAGTAATAAATGTGATAACTTCTTTGAAATCCTTTGCTAGGGAAGGGGTTTCAGCATTGTGCACAATCTATTGTCGTGAAAATGAGACCATTTCCAAGATTGAGTATATTGAATCTGTTCGTAGGTCATTAACTGTTCCCACTTTCAAATAGTTTTGATTACAGGAATTACAAAATTTCAACCCAAATTTGACAATAATTTGTCATCTGGCCCCCTCACTTAATTGTTCCAATTGATAGTACATGGAAGTTTATTCAAGTATATACTCCTATAATGAAAACATTAAGTAATAAAAAAAAAAACAAGCTATTGCCTTGTATGTCCATTGTTTAATTTTTTTATCCGCCTTCGCCTGCGAGATATGAAAACATTTCTAACCCCCCCCCCCCAAAAAAAAAGAAGTTTGCTAACCGATGAGCTAAGCAAAGCAAAAAGGCCGATTAAAACCCATCAACTGCGAACGACAGGAATTCCCGCCATTGCAGTGCTATGGATAACTCAATGAAACTTCAGCTTTATTGAGGTTGCTGACAACTCAGTTCTATATGTGAATCATGCCTTTCATCTTGCAGTGGATATCTTGCCAATGGATTACCTTACAATGGACAAGGGCTTTTATCTTGCTATGGGTAACTATCACTCTTTGCCACCTGCCACAGGTGAACGGTTAACAACCAGACGTTAGAACATTTTAGCTGGTCTTTGATTGCCTAAGAAATCAAGTGGGGGCAAATATTCACGGTCCTACACACTTACACACACCGGTTTATGCTTGACGACCTTAGTTAAGCAACTTTTTCATCGTGTGATCATGATGAGAAGAGTAAGGAGCTTCCGTGACCTTATAGCACTTAATAAAGCCCATTTGATCAACTGTCTATCCCATTCAAAGACACGTCGATGACTTTATTGACTTAGTGATAGAATGACTGGTCCAGAATGGGCGGTTTGTATTAACGCCATACAGATGATATTAATGGAAATTGCACGACTGCATTTAAAGCTGGTGAATGGAATAGGGACGTGTCCGAAAAAGGAGATGAAGAGGTGGACACTGGAGCGGGGACTGGTTACATTGGCTTTCCAATACGCAGATGTTAGTCTATGCAAAAATCTCCATTTGCGTCAGAGATCTCAGATGATAGCAAAGGCAAGACGGTATTACACAATTTGGATGATTCTTATCTTATGGTCATTTTCCAGTTGGCATATTTTTTACTGGGGCATTACCAAAAAATGAATAAAAGAAAGCATACTCATAATTTTATGTAATTGGTATTAGTAGAACCCGTGGAATTTTAACTGTACAATTTTGTAATTCATGAGATCTCAAAGTAATTCACATTTAAAAAAAAAAATCAGAGAAAAAATCATATCATTCATATAAAAAAAAAGTGGCTTATATGTCGGTTACTTTAAATGCACTAAATGAAAAAACAAAAACAACAAAAAAAAAACAACAAAAACAACATAACCCAAAATTTAAAAGAAAAAACTCCCCAAAATGCTGCATTCTTTCTAGAAAATACAGGTATGCCTTGATTAGTGCAGCTTTTATCCGTTCCAAAATTTACCGAACTGTTAAAAACCACTCTGTTTAAGGTCTTATCATTTAATGTGTTTTTCTGCTAATACTTGGTTCCAATGATTTGTACAGCAATATTGTCACCATACTACATTAAAAACCGCACCATTCAAGACATTCCTGTGTTCCTTTTCTTTTACGTTTCTGCTCTTCTAACGCTCACATCTTGCAATAGCTTGGTTGTGATAAAAACTACATGAAGTTGTTTTTGGCTAAATACTGGTTGTGGCAATTATTTTCAAACTCTCTTGAAAGTTTGATCTTGGGTGATACTGAATGGCATAGATATACTTTTTCCAATCCAATGGAATTAATAATGAATCCATGTGTAATAAGATAACTTGTTACAGCGAAGTCAATATATGCTGGAAATGGTCGGTATACAGTAGGTATCGGCAGGCATGTAGATGCAATTTCTATTTTATCACTGGCAATATCATTGCGAAATTATTTCAAACGATGAATATAAAGGCCACATTATTGCGATATTTTGTGTCCCAAGTTCTTATTCATACACATAACATACAATAATTCAACAGTTGAAATCATAAACCAATTTTTGATGGGTCAACAGTTATCAAACATTTCTGGGATAGAGTCTATGAAAAGTATCAAATTCATCCCTGAAATGAAAATCCCAAACCCTAGAAACAAGATAACTGTAAGAAAAGTATTCAGATTGGGACAATATATCCACGACATCAGGCATAGTGGCAATACATGTATTTCCACGTTGGTTACGGCTTCAACCGCCCCTGCTTTGAATCCACCACCTCTGATCTTTATTTATTTTTTTTTCAGGAAATAGCTCCGGTCGTAATAAAACTCTGAACAACTGAATCTAATTCCTCCCAAACTGTTTTACACACAAAAGTGAAAGTGGATCAAAATGCAACATCACTCATTAATCAGGGCTTGGTGCAGGAAAACAATTATTTCCTAATAGATCTGTTTTCACTGAGTTTGCTTTTGAATCCTATCAACTTATATAAAAGCAAAACCCTAATTTAACTTAGCCAGCATGTCCCATGAAAGACTCAAAGAGGAGGACCTCCGCCAGCTAACACCTACAGTCTCGACTAACGGGATCTTTTATTTCTGCAAAGCATTTTCTCTGCGATGACCTCATAATCAGCTCACCGCCTGGTTCCATCAATCCTAATTCATCCTAAAAGTCCTGATCTACGCATGAACAATGACGAACATCAGTTGAGCTAATATCAGAACAACTTACCCAAAGGCCGATTGCCGATACTATTTACAATTCATTTGTAGATAACGACAATTAAAATTATCCTTTCAATTCTGCCTTATTTTCCACAAACGACGCTACTTAATACAAGCGTTTTCAACATAATCTCTCTAAGCTAACGACTATAAGATTGTCAATTCAATCCTGTATTATTTTCCACCAACTACGTTACTCAATACAAGCATTTTTAACATCGTCTCTCTGAGCTCTATCCCTACTCGCACATCTGTGTATAATCATTTATTCCGTTTTATCTCATCTATTTCATCTATATACTAATGTACCCGTGTCGTAATTTTTAAAAAATAATTACAAAGGATTAATCATAAATAGTTTTACTTTCCAACAAACAAAATAATCTCTTTTAAGAGAAGTCTCGTCTGTCTTATTCCCACATTTTGATTTGAGTGGATAGACGTTTTAGGGTGGAGTGGCGGTGGTTTGCAGTGGTGACTGGCTGAAGAGGAAGAGGAAGGAGCTGGAAGTTGTGAAATTTAAGGCTGCAGAAATGTCACACACCCCCGTGACAGACAGACGAACCGAACAACAGACACGTGCTGAGTATCATTATAATGGATGAATATACATTTCTCGGATTTTTCGGAGCTGTCTCTCTATTAGTGTCACCTGATAGGGAAAGAGGTCAAGCAGCATAACTGGCTCTCGGTTGGGTACAAGTATCGCACGCCTTTCGAAAGTTCATTTTGAGGGCCGTAAGGGAACGTGTTTGGCGAAGGCAAGGGTTACCACAACAAATGCAGCTGGCAGGTTCGAATTTCCAAGCTGCTCGGGACTCAATTTCCTTGCTTTTGAGCAGTCTGAGGTGATAAAATATATAATTTTCGGCAATTTGATACCAGAATTTAAGTATATGTTATATCCCAAACAAAATCTCGGAAATTCAGCGATTTCTGGTATAAATCAGTAGGAATGGCTAATAATTGCATAATTCACTTCAAAATGGTTTATTCTTAGTTTCATGTTTTGTTTTATTCTTATTCCATTTTCTTTTTCAGTCAAACGGTCGAGGTCCGGGGCCCTAGCTCACGGCTCGTTACATCCAGACTTTACAAAATTGCAAAAGCGAAAATTGCGTTCAGTGTTTGTTTTGCAGCAAGCTGATATAGAGGTAGTACACATTCTATTTTTCTCACTCATACATCCCAGTCGCCTGTGGCTCCAACCGTCCCAGCCTCCAACAACTCAGCCCAGCGTACCATTTTCATCACTTTGGGGTCTCATTACACTCAGAAATTTTCGCCATAAAGATTAACGGTATTTACTTTTCCGCAGTACGCCATTTCAGATAGCAGGAGAAACGTGCACTTCAATGTGGTCGACATCCCAAGAACAAGGCAACATTTTCAGGGGAAAAAGAGCGTTATTTCTTGTCGTCTACTGTTAGTAGTTCACTGGGCATACCCTGAATACTAATATGAGGTATGGGGCAAAAGAATTCCCTCTTCTTCCGTCATTTTGTCTACGTAGACAATTTGACCTTCATAGCAACAACAAGAGGTTCTCAAATTGCTCCTTCTAGCGTACCCGTTCGTCCTGTCAGACAGGGTAGTCGAGCCCCTTCGTGAAGAATACAGAGTATGATTCACGGTTGCCACAGAATAGACAGTAGACGTGCAATATTTGTTCGTTATTTCAATAAATTCAATGTAACATTCTTACTGTCAAGGATGAGCTTAGTCCTTTCTAATAGTTAACTTAATTCAAGGCATCGTTTCTTAGAGAATTACCCGCCATTTCTCACCTGAGAAACACACCTGTGATTTCACTTGCACGTCCCTTGGGTAACGCGTATTCCAGTTTGAGAATCCCTTATTTTAATTGTAGAATACATTAATTTCAGTTTGGTCTGTTGGGGGTGGCCTCAGTCGACCTTTTGAAAGGAATCGAAAGAAATTATAATTTAATGAAAACAAGCTTAAAATCCGTACTAACGGTGGGATCTCTTGCTATGTTGAATTATAGCACGTATTTTTTAGACTAGCGTGAACGCTGACGGATACAAAATTGATGACTAATTTAGGATGAATTTACATTACAAATCGACCCTCTCACCAAAAATTTATTTTGGGAGTAATTTTTCGAAAACTAACTAACTACAAACTTGTTCCAGGATCCTATCACTGGCCACAGAAAATTTGGTGATTATTGCCGTGTCCATTCTTGAGTTTTGCTAGCATAGACAGGCGGATGGACTATTTGGTGAATTATGATAATAAGAAATTAAGTGGCCCAACTACAAGGACAAAAATATAGTAATAGCCTCTGTATACAGTTCGCACACCTTTTAAGAATTCAATACACAAATCTTTATCTTTTGGCTCGGGTTTAGGATTAGTATTTGGGGTTTTCTTTTATGTTCTCTTTTATATTGTTTATATGATACATAAAAATCTATAAAAAAATAAGTTTTTATGAAAATATTTTTTTAGTATAAATGTATTTATGAGAATACATATTTCTAACATAAATGTTCGTAGATATACGAATTGTCAATTTGGCTCAGTCGGTAAGGGAGCCGCCAACCAAACACCGAGTTATGATATCATGTTACGATAGGGGAATAGGGTTGAGCTCTCTTTAAGTGAGGTAACTTGTTCATTGTAAGCTTATGCAATGCTCTTCCATAGGAATAGAGCACTCTGGTGGATGGGGAATATTTGCTAAATAAACATATCACATATTCAATCTTACTTATCATTCAGTTTCGTAGCGCAGCGGTAGGATACGGGCCCCCAAGCCTGAAGTGAAGGTTTCCATCCTGCCTCGTGGTACTGGATGGGATAATGGATAGTGTATAGCCAACGAAACAGTTGTCTGTCGATGACACAATAATATATATATATATATATATATATATATATATATATATATATATATCGGTTTAGTTTAACGTGTCAGTACTAGCTAAGAATGTGAAAGTAGGCGAAGATTCTTGTCGACAAAAGACACCAAAAACCTAACCCTAACTTCCTTTCCAGTAAAGTATTTTTTCTTCATCCTTGTGTACTTCATTTTCTTCTTCTAAGTAATGATAAATTATTGATGAAAAAAAAGTTGCTTATCAGCCTCTCAAAAATGGCGAACTGCCTCGGTGATTATTTTGCATAATCGAAATCTATTTTTTTTTCCTTTATCAATTCCAGTTTTTGGCACATTTGAGGACTCTTTGTCGTATTTCTGACGTAGATACATTGTCTAATTACACTAAAAAGGCTTTTCTCTTTCTTCAACTCACTTGGCCAGATCCACACAAATTTGCGCAGCTTTTAGTGTCACCGTTATTAGAAAGATTCAGGTGGAAGATGGGGGGTCAAGATTTCTCAAAATTGACAAATTTCCTGAGGAAACGAAGTCTGATGGATTGGCACCACAAATATTCTTTTTTTTTTCAGAATTTCATTTGCTTGGCTCTGAAGTGGAGAGGGGTTTCGATTTATCATGTAAATATGCAGCTAAGATAGACATAATTGAGTAGACGGACACAGGGGTGCTGGAATCACAGAAGTAGCTTCCCCCATCTCTTGTCATTTTGGCAGGGGATAGCTGTGCATCTTCTATGATAAAAGGAAAGTGTATTTTGGCATCTAACACGCAATATTCCAACGCTTTTAAAACGTGTAGCAATAGGTAATTAAACATCTTTTTTCAAAGTTTAATTTTGGGGTGCTACCCTTGTTTCAGGATCCAGGCTTTTGCAGCCTTTAGTTCAAGATCAAAGTGTAATATCTGTGCTTCTCACGTCAACGAAACATAACAATAATTTCCCGTTTTAATATTAAATGTTGTTACGACTGTAAAACCTTTGCAGACCATCAGGAGTTCGTGTTCCCCTGGTTGGGATCCCCTGCTCTTTTGCCATAACCTTGCAACTTCACAATAAAAGTATATATCGTAAAATTCCTTTTTGGAAGGCTGCCCAGGCACCCCCTGAACGGACACTTTCAGGGAGTAGTTTAGCAGATATTTACATAGTAAATCGAACATTGGGTGTCAGAAAGACTGAAACAAAGTAAGGGTCCAGTTTCGCATTATACGTACACTGTAAGACGATCACCCACTTAGAAGCCAATTCACTCGGTCCCACTACGAAAATTATTTTCCTCAAAAAACAAAATTTCCGGAAGAAACGGAGGTCAAACAGCATAGGGGAAATATTTGCATATTTTGCTGGTTAGCTAAACCAAATCTTGGCCCCATCTTTAGCTCGTGCATGCATCAGTGTTTCTAAAGCTATTTCGATGTCATTCATCCGCAAGTCTTCATTATAAAATTTCATGACTAGATTTCAATGTTGTTTTTTTGTTTTTGTGATTCATTTTGTATGGCGAGCAAAAAGTATCAATTGCTTAATTTCTCAAGTATTCATTACCCCTGCCAACGAAGTTGGGGACGTATGTATTCGGTCACATCCCTCTGTATGTCTGTCTACACGATAACTTCGTAAATACTCGATGGATTTCAATGACATTGCGTGGAAGGGTGGGCAATGGAATATACAAAAAGTGGTTACATTTTGGGACAGACTCTGGAATCTTTCTCTGATTGAGAAATATTTTTCCAAAGATTCTCAATGTATTTCACAAAAATCATTAGCATTTTTCTAGTTCACATCGCAAACTTAGAATTGGATATTCAGATACGATGCTTGGTTTCTCATTGTGCATGTTTACCACAAAAATAGACAAAACAATTAAGTCTGAAGGATTTGAGTCTTTCACCTTCCCTGTTTCATTCGCCCCTGTACTTTCAGTCACAACCAATACGACTTCATTCACCGTTGAGTGTATCATTCACTAGCCTAAGAAAAACTGTTCTAAACCGAATCTTAACCCTTTTCTTTAGCACGAGTGTACACATAGCTGAACATTCTACCAAATGTCTACAGACAACGCGTCGTATAACTACAGAAATAAAAAAAAATATCAATTTTCGCTTCCGATATGTGTTTTACAGCCCGAACGATAAAAAGAATTCTTGTTTACATTGAAAGAGAAACCAACCCATTGGACCAACCATTCCACTCTCTCCGCAAATGCAAACAGAAAAGCAGCCTGCGAAGAATCAGTACTAGCTGGGAGGTGGGCTGCGTGCGAGGAACCTAATTCGAGAAGAGCTAAAAGGATTCTGGATAATATAATTGCTACCAGCTGATGATAGAAAAGAGAAAATAAAGGTGAACAGTGGGTGAAGGTCAGCACATCCAAACATTGCTCTTACTTTCCCGTGAATTCTCTTCCCTTTTCTCCAATGCACAAACGGGGGCCCGGTCACCGAGCAAGTAACACCTTGGAAAATAGACTGGGTGAGACGAGTTCAAACTCGTGTCTTCACTACGTACTAATGCCCTTGAGTAAGGCATGAATCCATCTTCCTGAGCTAACTGTAAAATAGCCCAGGGTGAAGCAAATGACACCACTTAGTGGGCTTGTCGCCTACATGTCCTATCCACACATCGAAATTGAGCTTAGTAGTAATGTGATATATGGGTCCCAGGCAAGGACGGTTCAAGCCGTGCCCAGCGGAAGTACTACATAAACACGAGAAAAAGAAGAGAGAGATAGAGATAGAGAGAGAAAGACAGACAGACAGACGGAGAAGAGAGGGAGAAGAAATAGTAACCCAGTGTGACTGTGTGAAACTGTAAAGGGGCCGTGTTATCATCACTTATCGTTTCTTATCTAACCTACCTATCCAACTGAAAACAGTTCTAAGAACTAGAGCTACCCACACCTAAAAAAGAAAAGCCCTCTGTGAGAAGTTCCGTTAGGGACACTCCCTAACAGTATCTCTCTCACACTCTCTCACTTGTAGCTTAAAATTAACTTACCTATCCGAAAAAAAAAAAAAAAAAAATGGCAACAGACAATCCCAACTAAGAAGAATTACCTACCAACATCTAGTAAAAACAACGACAAAAATCAATCCAGAGAGAGGTTCCGTCAAGGACACTGCCTAACCTTCTCTATCCCACTCTCACTTTAAAATTAACTTTGCTTTGATAATTGCATACATGCCTTGGTACAAGATTTTCCTAATATCTCCCAAAACTATAAAGTGTAGTTCCAGGGGATCTGTCAGGTGTAGGGTCAGAGCATTCCCTAAGGCCTGTAGCGTGCAAAAAACAAGCTCGAGGGAGCTGGTCAATTTTTGTCAGTACACACATGTACACGTGTTGGGCCTCACAATAAAAAAAAGGCCACAAGACGCATCCCACGCACGTAGAGAAGGCGAATAATGCTAATAACATACAAAACTGTGAAAAAGTGCAAGGTGAGCAAAAATTGACCGATTTTTACCATGCTTCATAGGTATGAGCGTGCACGCACGTGTTCGACTGCCAGTTGAATGTTCGCTGTTTTTTGAGTATCACGAGTTGGGGTTGGGACTTATTAACGAGAGAAGAGATTTACCAGAGACGGGTTCGGGGCAGTAGGTGGTTTCGCTTAAATATAGACGATATAGAATTTACAGTAAAATATAGTCACAAATGTGTCCCCCATACCCCGACCCCCACCTACTCAAATAAGTCTCCCATCGGTACATCTCCCAGCGGCTCTGTATTACGTACATAAATACTTTCGTTGACGTCAGACAGTGTCTGGTAAAATATATATGACGTACATCGTAAGTGTAAATGAATTTATATAGTACACATAAGACGGATTATAAGGCGTTCATGTTCGTAAAAACACGTATATGTTGATGTAACTTTTTACGTATACACTTTTTATGTAACATTTTAATTTTGCAATGCTCGAATTCAAAGACTGTGATTTAAAATTTAAAATAAATTCAACATTAAAATATCAACACTGTTTGAATGAAATTGATATGAAAAACAATCAAGGATATTTGTTTCATATTCATAATGACACTGTGGGTAGGAGTTGGGGTCAAACAGGGATTTTGCCTCCCGCCTCCGGATCAGACCTTCTCACCGAGGGTAAAGGAAGTTTGAAAGTTGTAAGGAGACGGGGATCAAGTTAGCGGTGTAAGACTGCACGTGGTTCATGTTACTTTTCACGTCGTAAATTGGATATAATAGTAATCCATGGTCTAACCGATGTAAATAATGGTCGCTGAACACAGCGTTTAAAGATTCCAAAAATTATACAAAGGCTAAAAAAAAGTATAACTATACAACTAATCGATCAGATGTCAATGCAATAATGAAATCAAAAGCCATCAATTTTTTTTTTTTATCAGCACCATGAATTCGTTTAGGTATGACAGAAAGAGCGCTCACAACGTGCCAAACTGTCATCATAATTTCATATTTCAGGGTTCTACTGCATCTTACTTTCCAGTTTCTCCTTCCCTCTCAACTCCCCATTTGGAAGGTTGGTGCAGCATGATCTTCTCCTTCTGTTGGCAGTCAGTGCATGTGTCCAACAGTAAAATCTACTATACCAAAAACATGAGCATCTGCCACCTCTGTTGTGGGGTGGGTGGGACAAAAAGATATATTCTTGGTGGGTGGGGGGTCACAAAAAATATATCCAGATGAAATATTCGGATATTGGTTGTCAATTAAAAGACTAGGGACTTCCTAAGCTGTAACTCATCCTAAGCTGTCACTTCATAGTGATTTCTATGAAGTTTCAATTTTCAAATTCCCTCTCCCTCAATGAGAAGGCCTGATCCAGGAAGGGGTTGGGGGGGGGGGGCAAATACCCTGTTTCTACCCTCTCCAGCAGATGCCAACAGATGTCACATAGATACTTGATAGTTCCTTAACTGACTATCAAGGTCCAGATATATCTTTTTGCCCCTCCCGCTCCAATATATCTTTTCACCCTCCCCCCTAACAATAGTGACAGAGAACGCCCATATACAATAGCAAGGACATATTTATACATAAATGAATCACATAAATAATAATTCAGCTCTTGACATGGGCGTCTGCTGCCATTTTTTGGGGAAGGCAAAGTATATGTTCCAGGGTGGGGGGAAAAGTATATATTTACAGTGGGGTGGGAGGTATATTTGGATATATCTTAGAGACAACCTTGTTATATGATAAGCATTCCAACTGCCATTTGTAGTGTCAGCAAGTATTACCCACTGTATGGTCCAGGTGTCAGTTGGTACACTTGACCGTTGACAGAGATGTAAGACCTGATCCCAATGTCACATGATGGCGTGAACACCAGCAAATGATAAGAGACTTTTTTTAAATGGGAAACATTGAGTCAGGGTTACATAAGATAATTGTACAGCACCATTTTCATTTATTGACTATAACGTTCCAACTTAGATGGCATTGGTAAACCAGTGTGTATATAACATAAATGTGCATATTTAATACACACTTGCACAAGTATTTATGTGTATCTTTGCTTAATTTGAACTGGTATGTATGAGTATAGGTACATAATGAACAAATAAAATTTGGCAGAGTGAATTAATAGTGTTTCATTTGAGTTGAAAATGAAAAGTATGAATTGCATATGACAAAAAAAAATTCTTGACTGGAGTATAAGAAATAAAAATCACATTAATGAAAATAAGACAAACTGATGTGCCAGAAGTGCCCCATGGTTAATAAGGCACTGCAAACATGTATTTGGAGCCATGAACATTGGTGTGTGAGCCAGGTGGTAGGGGTATGGAGTAAGTGCCTCCCCAAATTTGGGCTATACCCTCCTTATCAAAGATTTCTCATATGCCTATGGTCATGAATGTGTCCAGTATGGGTATAATGTCTTCCCTGCTTCTACCACAGAGTTGCTCAATCAAGAGATAGTGATAGATGAAAGGGAAAATGGATGATGAGTACATGGACATAGTTCAAACTAGCCTGATTAGGAGTCAAAACTGGAAAAAATTAAAACCTAATTCTTTTCTGCACAATGCATTTCTATCAAGTCTCCAAAACACTATACTAAAAGTCTCAAGAAATCCTAGGAGAAAATCCAAGATGGTGGCCAATTTGACCCCTGTAAGTTGTTTGGAGCCAATGCTTGTACAAAGGACATGATGTACTGTTGGAAAGAAAATTGACGTTATTTAGAAATTCCAAATGGATGACTGTGACATTATATTTTTCTAATCATGACTAAGTCATCGAGCATGGATCCATCCTGAAATTTAATCAATTCTTCTATGCCCTATTGCCTAACCTTCCACAAAATTTCATTGAGAACTTGTGGACTGACAGGAGTGAATAAAGAAATTTAGGAAGAAAAAAAAAATGCCAAAATATTTCTCAATCAGAAACAGATTCCTAACATGATATTTTATATTTACAAATATTGTATCATTGGAATCTTTGTACCATTAGCAAGAAGAAAGATTGACGAAAATCCGATGTAGAAATTTTTTGTGTACACCTTGATTGAGTTATTTTTGAAAATAGTGTAAAATGATGTTAAAATGTAAACAAAAAAGTATATGTCAGAATATAGAAGTTTATGCTTGGGGTTTTGTAGCAGTGTTCCCTCTAATCTTGATATTTTTAATCTTATGACAGGAAAACAACATCATCCATTGCACAACAATCGAAAAACATAATAATTGTGTGCAGACCTGTACCATATATAAGACTTCAAATAAATGTAATCCATTTAGAATAAATATGATATTTAAAGGTTGAAAATTATTTCTTATTATCTTTGTTGTTCATTGATTACAGTCAAAATCTGAATGTTAAAAATAGGCGTCCGCTAGAATATTCCCTTTAGAGAAGGATTTCTTGAGTTTTCAAAGTTTTAAAACCACTGGTCTAATCTATTTTATTGTTACAGCTGGTTAGCTTGTGGAAGTCAAATGTATTTATTTGTGTCCCATCATACTTCAAAGTTCGAAAACCACTGCTCTAACCTTGAAAAATCTCTTATTCAGCTTTCTATTCTTTCTCAGGGTGTTAACAAAATAAAATAATAAATAATTTGTTTGAGTTCCAGAAAAAAGAAAAATAGGTTGTGTTTGTAATAGGGTTGCTGCTTTGGCCATATCATGGCCAAATTTGGCAAATTTAGCTATGAAAAGTTTGGGTTTGGCCATATTCTGGTATTTTCTCATTTCCTTTGAACATTTATCAAAAAGAATAGAAACGATGAAATTTTGCAAGTGATTTTTTGCACTTTTCATCCATGAGACTTGTTTCTTCAGGAATTTTTTTCAGTTTGAAAAAAGTCCTTTTTTTCAAAGTTATGCAGGTGTTTCTACTAACAATGTAATTGTAATGCCAAACTGGATTTTTACTTTCTGTCATTTGTACTAACAAAAAAATTCTCATTTTTGTTGTTTTATAAACAATTTTAGTATTTGGCCATTTTTCTTGTATTTTAGGCTAGAAACGTCTCCAACTATCAGGCAACACTGGTTTGTAGCCGGATGTTGGTGATATAATAAACCCTAAAGAAATCTCTGGAATAATCTAAAATGCACTGTTCTGAGTGTTCCTGAAACTGTAGGAATGACATCAAAACTACATTCTAACAAGAAGTTTCATAGTCATGTAAAAATGAATTTATGCCTATCTGTTTACATTTATCTCTCAGTAAAAAAAATGTATAGATACATAGATGAATATTGGAATTTGGCTGATAGATTGAGTAGTGAAATAAACCGGCTGCTAGTTGCTGAGGAATAAACATTTTTTTAATCTATTATTCAAGAAGGAATAGAAAAAAAAACACCAAAATTTAAATAAAAACCTTTTTTCAAAATATAAAATCCTTTCTAAAGGAAGGAACATTATTTTTATTGCTTGACAATATTGTTTTATTTCAAAGCTAATTTGTGATAGTCAATTTTTGAAATCTGTCCCAATATTCCAAACCATCTACATTTGCGAAATCTGTCTGAAGAAGGCTGTGGCCATAGGGTGTAACAGCTGAAATGTTACGTTCAAAAGATGAACCAAGTTTAGGATGATAGTCTGAAAAAATCTATACATTTTAATGATCCCTCATCTAAAAAACTAAAAAAGGAGAGAGTTAATCCTGAAGCAGTGGAATCAGATTTGGCTGAAAATGAAAAGTTAAGAGTCGAGAGAAATAAGACTGTAAGGAAGAAGAGAGGATGAAAAATAGAAATATACTGATAGGCAGAAATAGAAAGAAAGAGATAGACAGGGTAAAGGTGGGGTGGAAAATATTAGGAAAAGATAGAAAGCAATATGAATAGAAGTAGAAAGTAAGAAAGAAAAAGAGAAAAGAAGGAAGAAAAAAGAAAGAAAGAAAAAGAAAGACAGAAAGAAAATGAAAAAGAAAGAAAGAAAAAGGAATGAGAAAGAAAGAAGACAAAAGAAGAGAAAGAGGAAAAAAGATAAAGGAAAAAGAAAGCAAGTAAGAAAGAAAGAAAGAAAAAGAATAGAAAATAGGATAAAGAAAAAAGAAAGAAAGGCTGGGAAGAAAAAGTGAAGCAAAAATCTAAAAAGTAAATGAATAAATAAAATGAAAGAAAGCCGATTTTGGATATAGAAAAAAGAGAAAGATAATGTTAATGGTGGAAATAAGAAGGAAAAGAAAGGAAAAAATAAATACAAAAAAATCAGACAATGTGTTAAACGATGAGGAAGATAGGGAGAGAGAAAAAAAAAAGAGACATGCAGAGAGGGATACATACATACACACACTTGAAGACACACATACACACACACACCTAAAAAAAGAGAGGCTCCCATATAGGTTTGCCAGATATTCAGAGAAAAAATGCCAAATATTGAGTCAAAAACATCTAAAAACATCTAGATCCTCAAGAATTGTCAACATTTACTTCATCAAAATATTACTTATTCTATTAAAAATATTGAACCTTTGTAGCCATCAAAGATGGCGAAGGGTTCCAACTTTTTTTTACATTTGCGTGTGTGTTTGTGTTCCAGTGTTCCAGTGCTCCTGGCTGTACCGTTCTGTCTACAGAATTGGCATCAATACTAAACTAGACCCCTTCTAAAAATGTTTTTTCTATTTGTGGGAAAAAAGTTTTTTTTACCTATTTAGGACCTTATTTTGATGGGTATAGTTTAATAATTTATAAATATTTTTTACTCCATTTTAGATGTTTTCCAGTGGAAAGTATCAATGATGTCATAAATAGAATTTATTCTGACCATATTAATTCTTCGATATAATTTCTTACATGACTTCAAATTCTGACACTATGGTTGTTCAATTAACATTTATTATCATAAATCAATTCAAAATATTACTTTTTCTATTACTATAACTTAGTTGAAATTATCATTTATTTTATTTTTATAAAATGAATAAAAACATTATTGATTTTATTAAAAATCATCTAGTAGCAATTTATGGTGTCTGCACAATCAAAAACATCTAGATTTAGATGAAAAGCATTTGGCAACACTGTATAAAACCTTATAATACTGTAGTATATACCAATTATAAGAAGTTATTAAAAAAACTAACATGACAAGTCAACTTACCTCAATCAATGCTATAAGAGTTCAAGTCTGGCATTAATGGGTTCACCCAAACTGGACCCTCATTTTCTGCCATTCATATGGAAGTTGACTCATGAATTATCTTCTGTTTATTATGATTTTATTAATCTAATGAATTTACTTATTCATTTTGAAGCACCTTTTAAAAAAATAATTCTTTTTTGGGGCCTCATTTTTAAAACATTGTTTTGTTTAAAAAAAAATGAGTCTTGCTTTTTCAATGGACTTTTCAAAAATGAGAATTTTGTATGAAATTTTTTGCGCTTTCATTGCATTTGGGGGGGGGGGGCAAGGAGAGTACATGGGACCGTGTGCACCCAAGTGCAGGTCTGCATAGCATCCACCCAAATCGTAATAAAAGCATAAAAAATTACATGTGAAAAAAGATTTTACAATCCTCATAAAAGAAGTAACCAATTACTTTGAAGCTATACTTCCATATGAATGACAGAGAGTAAGTGTTCAGTTTAGCATCACAATTCCATTGAAAATAAAACTGCTCTAGAACCTTGAAAAATCAACTTTCTCAAACTAACAAATTCCTGAGGAAATAAAGGTCTAACATTAAAAGCACAAGAAATTATCAGCTAAATTTGTTTTTCCTTCTTTTTAAAAAAATGGAAAATGAAAAATTCCAAAAGATGGCCAAAAATTTAAACATGTCCAAACCAAAGAGTTCATGGCCAAATGCTTTTCAAAGAGGCTAAATTTGGCAAATTTGGCCTCCAAATGGCTAAAATATCAACCCTGATCGAAAACCAACACAAAGAAAGAGTGAGAGAAAAATACACACACACACAGATAGACACATAAAAAGAGAGAGAGAGACACACTCACGCACACTCACATACACGCAATAAACATATGAAAATAGAAGAAAATAGAAAACAAAATTTCAAAATTTAATGACAAGAAAGATATACTAAGAGAAAAATATACAAGAGAGAAATGTTTTTTGTTCACTAACCTTGCTGCAAATACATCATCGGTGAATATAAACTGAGGCTTAGTCATATGTGGCTGTTAGAATTTCCCTAGCACTTGTTTTTACCCCCCCAAGAAGAATGGTAACACAGGGGGAAAAAGAAGAAGAAAGAGAAAAAAAAAGGAGACTTTACAGTCAGCAAAGATCAGCAGGTGAAAAGAAGAAGGAAAAAGAAAGAAGAAAACATGAATAAAAGAAGAAGAGTTTGCTGTGAGTTGGTTCTCTATGTTGTTATTGTCAGTGCAATTTCTTCAGAGTATCAACAACACAATATCCTGGAGGAACACATGTATTCGACCTGATAACTCTTCTCCTATTGCTTGTTGGGTGATTCCCCCTTCAAGAGAAGAAACCTTGCTCATCAGGTTAGAGTTCTACAGATTGGTTTTAAAGGTGTTTCTAACTATATAGACATTATTTTTCTTTTTTTTGCATGGAGTGGGGAGGTAATACCAAACCCAAGGATGAAAAGAAGAAGGAAAAAAGAGAGAAAGATGGAGAAAGTATCAAAAAGATCACAGTACTCATCTGAATGCATTTATAGATAAAAGGCACCTGGATAAAATGTTAAGTCTGTTGGTTTGTAGAAAAAGAAAAAGAGAGAGAGAGAGAGAGAGAGAGAGAGAGTGAATGTATGTATATATGTGTATGTTTGGGTGAGTGACAGTGAGAGAGTGAGGGTAAGCCAGTGAGAGAAAGTGAATGTGTGTTTTAGAAAAAATGCAACTGAAATTATTGGTTGAACAAATGGAAGAAAAATAATGAAGAAGCAGAAAAAAAAGAAAAAATGATTTAAAAAACAACAAAACTACATCTGTCCCATAATTGTTACATTTTGTGTATGTGAACTATGAGTAAATGTAACAAATATTATGGGATAGAGGTTACAATAACTAAGCGAAAAAAAAAAAAAGTCTATCTTCAAGATCAACTGACCAAAAATATATTTCCCCGTTTACAAATAAAGTGGTGCCGTCGAATATTTTTTTTTTTTCCCATCAAACATTTTTCGAATAGGTGGACTTGATCCCATAAGAGACGTCCAAAATTGGTTTGGGGATGGGATCTATGCCAGTTGGTTCCTTGACAGAGCAGGAAGATAAGGCAGGAATTTTTCCACTCTAATTCTCATAAAGTAATGGTTGGTGGTTTCATCTTGTCTATTGAGCACTGGTCAACAGGCCAAAAACAAACCAAAAATGGGAAAATATCAAAAACATTGCAACACTGCAGTATACACCAAAAGAATCTACAGCAACAAAGTCAACTTTGTAAATAGACCCCCCCCTCCACCTCAAAAAACTTTGAAAGAATGAGCTTATTTCAAATAACAAACTTCTTGAGTAAACAAAAAATGCTTGTCAAAAGTTTTTTTTCCTACTTTAAAAGATTAAATGTTGGAAGGAAATGAAAAAAATGATTAATATGGCTGAACCAAAAAATTCATGGCCTTTCCCAAAAAACCAAATTGATCAAATACGGCCAAAATGGTAACCCTACTGGTCAATATTTGGGAAAAATCCTGTCTTTGGTCCAGTGGAATATCCTTTCAAAATATCTAATTCCAAAGGCTGAATTACATCCCTTACACTTTTTCCCAATAAATTATCTTCAATTTCAGACACCATTATTATTTGACTTTTCAAATCCAAAAGAGGTAATTCAACCTTTTTTCAATCATTCATTTTTGTTCTACAAATCAAGCCCTATTAGTCGCAAATGTTGAATTATATCATAACTATTTAATCCCTGTTGAAACCTCCAAAACAAAAATAAAAAATCAGCATGAAAAAAGAAATCAGCAGACTGATGTTATTGCTTTCTTTCTACGAGACTGAATACCTGCTGATGGATGAGACAAATTGCTGTCAAAAAAATAGATATAATAAGAAAGTATTGATAAAATAGTTAGAGTTTTAGTTTTAGTTAAGGCTGTTTGCATTCACTTGGCGCTAATTGGGAAAGGTATGAATCCCCCCAGCACTGGGTAAATAGTGGTTGGAGCCCTTTAATTCAGTCCAACTAAGAGAATGTTACAGCTAGGCAGTCAGTATAGCTGGTCCCAAGCCTAGGTAAACAGGGAGAAATATGCATGGGTTTAGCAACTCCTCCCTGTGAAAACCTACTAGCAACTGAAACCGCAGCAGACTGGTTGTGAGTGACCCTGTGCTCCAGAGGGAATCTACAGGAATAAACAAAAAAGAAATTCATTGATGATGATGATCTGTGGAGGGTGACAGTCATTCTGAAAAACGTACTGGTATACATCAACTTGTCAGACGATTGTATGAGCTCAATCCTCGGCAGAGTCATAATTTAAAAATGGTAATCACTATTGGTGCAGCCTATAGACATTATACATATGTAAATAAATAGCCTGTCAGGCCAGCTTAAAAACTGAAAGACATCTTCGGTAAATGGTTTCTCAAAATGATAATTTATCAAGGAAGAAAGATCGTATTTAAAAAGGCTCAGTGGTCAAATGGGATGGATCATAAACCAGACCTGATATGTGTGATGAGTAATACTGGGGAACAACCAAAAGTCAAAATCTTGCAGGAGGCAAACAAAGCTCTTAATAAAGTGAAGTCAAAGTGAAACTTATGTTCTCACCTTTGAGTGACCCTAAAGAATTAACAGTTATTGCATGTTCTAATGCCGCATATGTGAGTATGTAGGATTGGTCATCCTATGGGGGACACATCATATTTTTAAAAGGAGGTAATAACAAGCTGGTGCCAATAAGTTGGCAATCTTTGAGATTGGTGAGAGTGACCAAGAGTCTATTACTTGGAAGCCCTCTTTCTCTCTCTTGATGTGGCTGCTGATTCTGGTTCACTTGTCCAAGAATTATTCAATAAACCTGATTTGCAGGAGGTCCAGTGCTGTACCTATAATCAGTCAATGACTGACATTCTAAAGACAAAAAGAGGGATCAATGACAGGAGGTTGAGGGTTGATATGTAGACTGAGGGAGAGGATAGTCGAGTGGGAGATAGAGGTGTACTGCATTGGGTGATGCTTTGACCAAAAGAGGAGTATCCACTGTGCCACAGATGGAGGTACACCACTTTTGTAAAGATGGCCAAGCAATTTCAGAGGAGACCTGGAAGTATTAATTTGTCTGCCCCTTAGCTGAAGTTATCCAAGGGAACATGTTGATACAAGATAATGTGAGATTGTAAGTCAATCCAAGATGGCGTTTAGAGAACAATAAGCAACAGGAGTTCAACATCTCTCTCACTCGATACTCGGAAGTGCTCTTTTCAAAAGGAATGAAAACAAACATTTTAATCAAGAACAGAGACTACCTTCTTTTGATTGCAATTTCTGCATGTCAATATGATAATGCAACATTTCAAACTTCCCTAAAAATGCAATCGGAATCAATAGCATGCAAGTATTTAATGTGGTACCCGCAGCATATGTAAATTTTTCTACGTAGATTATCTGGTACAGTAGGTAAACACATGTATTCTTGGAGCAATAGAAAGGACACTGACATTTGGGAATTCCTGCTATAACATTCACTCTTGAAGTGGGAGCCAACATCCAGTTAAATACCCTGAGTGAAACATATGGCAAAAGAATTCTTCATGGTTCATAAGCAGAATTTGTTTTCTTATAATTATTATCATAAGAGAGAGAGAAAGGGGGTGGTAAGGTAGAGTAACAAATATATAAACTGGTTAGTCACCCAATAGAAACCATCATTTGATCAACGTCTTTTGGTAGCATTCCATGTTGGGGTGAAAATTGGAAAATGAGGTGATCAATTAATAAGTTACTTCTCTCATCTTTTATTGATTGATTTAGTGATCACTAAAAACTTCTAAATTTTCACAAACTAAGGGATCAATTTAGCATGAACTTGAATTACGAACCGTACATCCTATTAAAAACCTATTGTGGGGAAATTTTAAAGAACAAAAAATTGAAGCAACATATTTTGACAATTTTGGTCTATGGTTTCTAATAAATGGAGACAGAGAGAGTTAAACAGGTTTGAAAGGAAGATAAGAGTCGGAGAGAAAGGGAGAAAGACAGATAGGGAGAAAGAGAGAGAGAGAGAGAGAGAAAAAGAAATGAAGAAGAAACATCTAGATAGAGAGAGAATGTAACTGAAAAAGAGCAAATGAAAGCGTATGGAGAAAAGAAAGAAAGGGGAAAAAGAGTTAAATTAAGAGAGAGAGGGGTGAGATGCAATCAAAAGAGATGGAAAAGACATTTGGATAAAGAGAGTGTGCAATTGGAAAAGAGTAAATGAGAGAGTATGAAGAGAAGAGAAAGAGAGAAAGTAATAATTGAGTAGAGGAGAGAGAGGAAGAAAGAAATAAAAAAAAGGGAAGAGAGATATAGGTAAAAAGAGAGTTACTAGAAAAGAACAAATGAAAGAGTACAAGTAAAGAAGACTGAAAGAGACATGAGATAATAACAGAGGAAAATAATTAGATGAAAAAAAAGAAAGGAGAGAATTATATTATTTTTCTGCTTGTTTTAAAGTACAATCATCACATTTTCTGATTATTATTCATTCTTCTCATATTTCTCATACTTCCTCATCCCCCTCTTCACTCACTACCTGCAATGTAATGAATATGGGTAAGAATGGAAGAGGATTATGCTT
Source organism: Thysanoteuthis rhombus (assembly GCA_963457665.1). NCBI lineage: Eukaryota > Metazoa > Mollusca > Cephalopoda > Oegopsida > Thysanoteuthidae > Thysanoteuthis > Thysanoteuthis major. The sequence continues at coordinate 15,974,000 of OY735219.1, read as the reverse complement.
GGCTGAGAGTAAAAGGTACTCAACTTTCCCTATAACTGTCATTCATTACTCCTCTTACAAGTCTGAACTCTAAAATTAAGTTATATTACTATTAGTAAACCACAGGAATATAGATGGATAGCAAAAGTAATCAACAATAACAGATATATTAGTTTCATTTGCCTTTGTATGTTATCATATTTGAATAGATAAAGTTATTTATTACTTATGGAATTTAACAAAATTATATACTTTAATTGGTGGTAATAATTTGATAATGTGGGAGTGAAAAATTTGAGAACAAGCGTGTGAAATCTCAAAATTTTCAATCATCATATAATATTGGCTTGATGCATTTTGCTGAACTTACATCAGCATTTTCAAAAGCACTAAGTGATGCAGAAAACTGTGGCAAAAATGGTAGCAGTTTTCATGTTTAGGTGTTGTAGAGAACTGGAGAAAAATTTTTGGTGTTGGTGTGTTTGGAGGAGAGGAGGAGTTTTCCTGGGTGTGATAGGTGCCAACTTTGGGATGTTCTTTTATCACAGCGTGGATGAGATGGGAGAAAGGTGGTATGTTTTGGCTCTAAGGATAGGTGCAGATAAATTAGAAATATATATTTGAGACAAATGAATGTATCTCAATCATCAACATTATTTGGAAGAGTGGCACAACTAAATAATCCTATTTCTGGTTTCCAGACCAAGCTAAGCGTAGAGAAAAAAAAGTCAAGGAGAATACAACAAGGCAGCTGATGGTGATCATGAGAAAGGACTTCATAGACTGATTTGTATAATTTTTTCTCTCTTTGAGGAAATCTTTTTGCACCTTAAGAGTGGGTAGTACTAACCCTGTCCCTCGACACACAGAGGTATGTTAATATTTGTGTTTTCTTAGTTATTTTCATGCAGATATAACATTAATTTTATTCTTATATCACTCAGTGGAGTTTACTTTAAGGAAGAGTAAATAATAGCAACCATATGATAGACTGTCATCTGTGCAACATCCTACATTTAATATTTCTGTTAACTTTGTTGGATGGGAGTTGTGTTCTTAGTACTGGAAGTACATAAAAGTATGCAGCGAACAAGGGAGACCGAGACAATTACTATGTGTTGGAGTAGAAACCTGGCAGTTCACAGTGTCTTTGGAGTTTATCTTGTGGATTATGAAATAACAAGGATAAACATGGCAAATGGGAAGAAGAGTTCAATTTGGATGTATGATGAAAATACTTACAGGAAACGAGTCAGAATTGAACTTGGTGTAATTAACGAAGTCCTAAATAAGTATACAGTAATAGAAGTGCAAGGTTTGCCTGGCTGATAACAGCATGGAAAATGGGATCTATGAACTGAGTTCTACGTGTAGTTGAGGTTGTTTGTGATCACTTTGCACTGATGCCTTTGGGAAATGCATGAATCCAATTCCTGACCAACAGCTATGGGCAAAATAGAAGGACAGATAAAGCTCTTCCATCCTGTGACGCAGCCTATCTAAGAGAAGGATAATCCAATGAAAAAAAGCAAACTACAGCTAGGCAGTCACCTTGGCTGTCTCAACCTGCTGAGCTTCTGAAGAAGGTCATCAGTGGACTTGGTATGTGTGAGCTGGAATCCATTTAAAAAAAACAAAATCAAGTGCAGACAGGGATGAGAGAAATCCTTGCAAGTGAGTAATAAGCCAACAACAAAAATAGAGAAATGTATTCACCATCTGGCCTGGACTTTGTGCAATCAATTTTGCAAAAAACTTGGTAAATATCAAGTATTTTCTGCTTCAATATGTTCTGTTTTGCTTTCCTTTAGATCACAAGACAAAGAGGGGGGGGTCTTGATGTTTTGGGCAGCCAAGGATCTCCATATTCATCGCCCATGTCTGCACCCCAGAGAGACCACTCTGGTGCTGCTGCTACAAAACAGCATAATCAACAGTACGAAGCCGGGTATATTAATTGTATACCCAGACTGACGGAGCCATCTGCTTCAGTATTCACAGTGAATATGCAGTAATTTAGCTTAGTTTGACACAGGGCCACAGTAATGGTGCACCTACTGGCAATTGAAACTCATTACGATTTTAATAATCAGCATCATGAGCTTGTTAACCATTACTACACTGAGTGAAATTGGGGATTTCATGAAATTGCTGAAATGTCCAGGGATTTTGCAAAGTTCCTAGGGAATCCACAAAATCACTATCTTCTCAAGCTTACTGTAATAGACAGACTCAGAGAAAATAGAGTGTATGAATAAGACAGACGGTAATAGTTATTTTTTCTATAACTATTGTATGATTATATCTTTATGAGTACAATTTTCATAGAAGAAGAGTTCAGAATATTTTGTCAAGAAAACATATGAGAAGGTTCTAATCTTAACCCCTGATCTTGAGAGATTTAACAGATCTGTAAACTCTCACTCAATTAACATTTAGAAATCATTTGGAAGATTCTGCAAGATTTCCTTTTTATCTAACCTTCCACTTCTACTCAAGGTGTCATGGGGAGGAAGAAACAGTGGTCACATTACTTTTGTCAGTCTTTTTTCATTCTCCTTCATGTATTGTTACTTGGCATTGCCTGCAGAAAAAAAACCCCTCATGCATCTAACAACACTAGAAAGCAAATGATATTTTATAGGGATTTTATGAAATCAAATAAGCAGAGTCAGAGGGTGTACTTGCTTGCTCCCTCACCAGTGGGGCCAGTACACACAATTGAGTAGACCAATTCAAGCATGCAACCTTGGCCAAGCCTGTGTATTTACTCCTGAAACATCAAAAAAAATGTAATTTTCTCAAAACAGAGAATTCATGTGGTCACTTTTGGCATCAGTGGTTCGCTTGTCCAAGCAGATTTAAATTGTGCTCATGTTTTATTGTTGTGCTGGATTGGGAATAGGGTTAGGGTTTTTGCTTGAAGGAAAATATGTTTTATAGTCAGGTTAAGAGAAATTTACACCCATGGTCATCTATGACCAACGGAAAGTAAAGTTCCAGTTTAGCATTATAGCTACATGATAAATAGAACCCCTTTAGATAAAATCTTTCAATATTTCCTTTTTCAAATTTCATAGATATTCAGAATGTATGAAGGTCTAATAGATTTAAAGCACATGAAACTAAGAGGAAAATTTTCTCCATCAGGTTTTGAACTTGGTCCGCCAACTGTATTTACCTTGTTTTTAAACATCGATGTATTGTTGCTCTCAATGATTTCTTAAGCAACGAAATTAGGTTTTTTTTTCATGTGAACGTGAATGTAGACCCCATATGAATTTTTCAAAATAAAATTCAACCTAAAGATGTGCGAAATATAAAATTTGAAACCTGCTGATTTCGAATATACCTTTGTGAAGTGTAGTTATCAACTATTAGGAGTACAAACACATGTACACAACTACTTTATTATATATATAACCAGAATTGCATTGCTGGCTTGGAAGTCAAATTGAAAAAAAATAACTTTCTCTGTTAGAGTTTGAACTTGGTCCACCAATTACATTTTCTGATAGTCTATCCCTTGGCTATTGAGTGACCATAATTTTGAAGCCTATAAATTAGAGCCTAAAGAGAAATTTAAAAAGAGCATTGACTGCCCACACATATCTGTGGGTTCAAATGAATGGTGAAAAAAACCTTCTCCAGATGATGCCAATTCCAATCCCAAAATATATACAGTTTTATGGATCTAATTCTAATGGTTTTGAGAAAATCCAGGATAAAAAAAAGAAAGATTTTTCTAGACAGACTTTTGTCAGATAGCGTGAATACAGACCTCAAAGAAATCAACAAATTCTTTTTGCATAATCCAACCTAAAGATATGTGCTGTAGATAATTTGGGACCTGCCGATTTCAGACATGCCTTTCTTTCTGTTCTGTGATGCATGGTTCTTGATATCTTGGTTTACAAACACTCAAGTATTTCATTATATACCCACTTGTGTCTTGCTAGGCCTATCAAGGGCACATAGATCTCCCTTCCTCAAGTCCGGAGACATGGGAGCCTGGAGCGAGGGGCCTTATCCTGCCATGCAAAGATTTCATTTATAAGTTATATGTGTGGTTCTTATATTGCTATTGTCAGGAATGGGTAGTGAGAAGATGTTGGAAACAGAGAATTTTGCTATCATGTGGTTTGGTGTTAGCGGCGACATCACTGGAGATGTTTAAGAAAATGCGTGCCAAGTATGAACATAGACAGGGAGACGAAACAAAGTAAAAATGACACATCTGAGTATTTGGATGGACAAATAAAACATTCATTTAATACAGGAACATTGATGAAGAGAAAAGAAGAGATACTAGGAGATAAAGTGAAAGGTGGGAGCTTTGTTGCCATGATAGTACAGTCATTGGAGTTGAAGCAGAGGTTTCTGAACTGCTTTTGAATCCATAAGGCTTGGGGTGTACCAAGTAATGGTAATGGGAACCTGGTTCAGTGTGAATGTCAAAATGCCGAGTTGTGTGTGCAACTTTGGGGCTATTCTCTGATGCTGGTAGACACTCAACAGATAGACCATGAAAGACAGAGAACACATGGAGTTTAATCCATGTGTGCTTCCCAAAGTAAAGAGAATCAGGAGACAGATCGTGACCATCTTGTAATTAAAGTATTGCCATTTCATTCATGAGAGTTAGAGGTGTGTACGTGTTTTCAGCATGTGGTGAGGATACGGTTGAGTAGCTAGATAGCTGTGTGTATTTGAGAGGTCTCAACATCGGTGAACATGAAATGGGCAAAGTTAGTACAGAGATTGGTCATGGTAGTTAAATTATTATGTTCAGATCGGCTGGGAGTTCGGCAAAGTAATACCGATCTTAGAGAGGAAAAAAGAGAGAGATAGAGTAGCCGGTAACAAGTGCCGGGACCAAAAAGATGTAAGTAGCTATAGGAGCTGGCGCCAATGAGCGATTGATCATGTATGTTCAGGACTTTTATTGAGAGTTGTGGCAGGAAGTAATGTTCTTGATATCTAGCTAAAAGAACGGTTTTGTATTTAATTCTTTACTGAAAGTATAGGGGGGGTGCCACATATTATACTGAAAAATTGTCGTATCACTTGTCTTCACCGTTGAGAAGGTAGCAATCTTAAATTCTTCTGTCCATGTGGTGACATTCAGTTACCAATTTCCAAGAAAGTAAAAAAGAATGAAAATAGATGGTTGTCCTCCTCTTACCAAGCTGCTGCTGCTATCTATGTTTTGCCAGAAACTTACCTAAAAGAAGAAGAAAAAAAAAGAAAAGATTAAATAGACAAAAAATAAATGAATGAAAAGATGAAAAAAAAAAAGGTTTTGAATCAAAAATTTATTTAGTGTTAAACTGTAAACTGCAAATGACAGGAATTTTGGTCATTGCAGTTCTATGGCCAATTGAATTTCTGTTTTATTGTAATTGATGGCGACTCAGTTCTATCTGTGGGACAGGGCTTTTATCTTGTAATAGATAACTATTACTCTTCACCACTTTGTGCAGTTAATGGGTTAAAATGCATAAAATATGCCTATAGTTAAAATAAAAATATTGTATATGCTTATATGTTAGATGGACATTTAATTAAAAAGAATAATGATAATTTCAACCATTGCATTCACCATTGAAAGAAGATGAGGAGGAAGAAAAATAATTAGTCTTTCTTTATATAGATTCTCATACTTGTGCAATACTGCAATATGGAAATATTCTGAAGGGATTATTCCTAACAGAAACTGTAAATGGCCATAAGTGGCTTTTTTTTTCTTATTTTGATTACAAAAATGTGGACCTCGGAATTCTATTATGACATCATTTGCAGTTGGTAAAAAAAAATTATCAGAATAGATTCCTTTTGATGACATTACACCTTTTAGTCACTTCACACCTCTTCTTTCCTTCCTATTTCTGTCAAGATGTGTAGAAACATCTAAAAAAACCACAAAAACAACAAAATAATCTGAATATTACACTGCATCCAATGTGCTTGTATTATAAGTAGGGGACTGTCTACTGAAGCTTGATATTGACAGTTAGGAAGCTTGAATTATTTGCGGTGATCAGTAGTTCTTCAAACACCATTATAAACTATTAGTCTTAGCTTATATGGTAGTGATTAAAAGTTGCTAAAAATACACAGTGCAAACTGCAATGAGGAAGCTTTTTTTTCATAATGTTTCTTCATCTACTCTCTTATTTCTGCTTGATTTGATCAAACTTCTATCATTTTTTTTTCAGTTAAAGTTTGTGATGTTTTTCCTCTAAGTGATGAAGATATTGCTGAGTAGTGACAAAGCATTTCACAGTCTCATAAAAATACCACAAAGTCAACAAGTAGTTACTGGAAAATAGTTGATACCCTTGCCATTTATTCTGGAAACAAGAAAAAGAACGGACTCTGCTCTAAATGTGCAATGTAATTCATACAATTGTTGACAACAAAAACATGAAAATTAGATAAAAATTTCGATTGATTTTTCGAGTCAATTCCCATCAAAACGCCTGGAACAAAAATAAATAATCATTGCATCAAAAATAAAAAGTAAAAATATCTTATTCTATATTGATTAAAAATTCTTTGCCTGCACACCCTTCTCTTCCTTTCTTAAGAACGCGTTGTACCTTTTTCACTTTAGTCTGAAACAGAGGGATGTTAGCATCCAAAAACCCGTCGACGTTCGTAGTAGATAAAAAAGAAACTGCAAATAACAACAGTTCATTGTGAGAGAAAAGAGAGCATACCATTTACTTAGCAGATTCAGTGATGTTAATTTGAAAATCTGCAACATCGAGACGATATAAGAAGCTCTTCAAGGGAGGTAAGCATCTCAAATGAAGAACAAGATTACTTCCCTTGGATCGTTCAGAGTTCATTTAATTTATTCATCCATCCATAGCTATCTCTCTCTCTCTTTCTCTTTCTCTCTCTCTCTCTCTCTCTCTATATATATATATATATACCTCCATATATATGTATATTGTATGTGTGTGTGTGTGTGTGTATGTGTGGAACACCATCCAACGAATATACAGATACTACACTCTGTTCCCAAGCAGAGGGCTTGGGAGCAACACATTGGTCCTTAGCGGAGCACAGAGATACTATGTAGGCAGAAGTGCTAATCCATACGTAAATAATCTCAATATTTTTGATGCCTGTATGTCTGCCAGTTTAAGTGATAAACGGCCGAACTGTAGGAGGAAATTCAAACATAATATCATAATATTTACTGCATACTTTCTTTTGAACAAAATGAACACAAAATTTAACATTACCCAATGAGATTCATCATTTTCAGCAAATTCCTGTGTTTACCAATTCCTACTACCTTTCTCAATAAAATACTATAGATGACATGGTCAGTCTATTATGAGTACCACATGATACAGAAAATCTGCTACGTGTTATTTGTAGAAAAGATTAGCGTCACCAAGTAACTCACAATACCCTGAGAAATGCTATGAAGAACACAGTATAGTTAGTACCTTAACAATCTACTATATTACGGGAAAATCTGATTTTTCAATGTGATATTGATAATGCAAAAAAATGTGAAATATACATAACCGAAATGAAAAGTTTGGCTAAAATCTAATCAGTTAAGAAACAAAAATATCTGTACCTCACAAAAATGATTCACTATAGATCACATGTACACTAAAATTATCATCTGAAAAATTATCTAGAATAATCTAAAAAGATAGATCTTTTATCTAAAATTATCTTTCAAAAAATACCAGCATAAGATTTGGGCACTGTTGGTCAAAAATGAGCATAAAGGCCCAAAAATGCTTAAAAAAAAAAAAAGAAAAAAAAAAAAAAAGAAAAAAAGAAACCCAGAAGTTTTTAGATGGTACCTGGTGGTATACTAATTTTAGAGGCTGTAGCCCCCCACAATGTGACCAGATGCACCCAGAGACAGACATATACACCAGCAAAAAGAGAAGAATCTGTAGCCCACTTGACTGGTTGATTGGGTGGGCCATTTTTGGGTGTATGGTAATTCAACAACTCAAATTGTATAAAAGATAGAACTATTCAGTATATATTAAAAACGATTGACAAAAATTGTTACCACAGGTTTCTTAATTTTTTAAGTACTTCTATCCAGTTGACTGGCAAACTATCTGTCTATTCTATCAATGTGTTGTGCATACAGGCTGCACCAATGGTGCTAGAGGAGTGAAAATTTAATCGTGTACTCCTTATCATGTCTAGAAAGAAACGCTTTTTGTTTTTTGAAATTCCAATCAAAAATAGGTTTTGGGGGGTTGCTCAATATACAATGTAATTTGATGCCAAATTGCTCCTGTTAGTTTTTATAAGTTGTGTCCGTCAGCGTTCCTTCTCTGAAAATCAAATTTTTTATAGTAATCACTGCCCAACTCAAGGTGAAATGAGTAATTCATCTATTGATTACCCCTTTTTCCTATTTTTTTTGTCTTAAAATACCATTAGTTATCTTCCTTTAATGATTATCAATTCATCTAATTTTATATGAAGCTCTGGTCTTCTGTTGGAGAGGCTTTAGAAATGTAAACAAATACTGCATCAAGAATGAATCGCTAAGAGTTAAGCCTTCAAATGATATAGATTGAATGACTCTATCATTTAACTATAATCTGAGAAATGTGTGTGTGTGTGTGTGTGTGTTTGTTTGTTTGTTTGTGTGCATGCATCAAGATAACACAGCAACTGGCGAAGTTGATATTCACCAGATATGTGGGTTTGTGTACCAGACATCGTAGTGTCAAGTTTTAAGTCATTTAGGTCAGTAATTCTCGATATGTGGCATAGTACTTGATTGACAATGAAAATCTATACTAAAATGAATACGTATTTCTTCGGACGTTCGAATGACATCGTTAAGATGTGACGTGCATCTCAAATCATTTTGAAGTGGTTCACCTTCAGAATGGAATGGAAAAAGAGAGAAAAAGTGTGAGAGTAAGGGATATTGAGAGAAAGTATCAGGTTGTTTTTTCAAAAAATTTTAGAACAGGGTTGAATCAAAATTATAATAAGGATGATGTAATGGCATGTTTTCATTTTTGCTATTTATGACATCATAACCAAATTTTTTTGTTTTTCTGATTTTATCAAACCCTATTGGAGAAATGCATTTTTTCTTCTCTACTTATTCAACATTTTTTTACAAATTGTGTTTTAATTGGAAATAACGGTACGAGAAATAATTTTTTCATCAATGTTGATTATATAAGAGTATATTTTCTCACTTTTCATTTTTAGACCTAAAATTAGGTATAAAATATCTAAATTGACAACACTGAAGAGAATTAACCAAAATACTTCAAAGCTGTAGTTTCGTACAACAGATGGAAAATTATTTTACATTAAAATTATGGCAGGTTGCTCCATACAACATAAAATCTGGTCCCTTCCAAACATGCAAACTTTTGAATGGGCATGCCCTAGTTTGTATGATTTGAGTTATCAAATTTTAAATCTGGTGCAAAACTTCATAGAGACCCTGATCTTTCTTCTCCTTTCTCCAACAAGATTGTTGAGAGTCTGCCCAAGAATACAGGAATACCTAGAATGATGCAGTTTTGATGTAGTTGGGTTAAGGTATTGCTGAACAAATTTACAAAACTAAGTATAAGCTTTTAAAAAAATCCATGCTGACTCATTAATTAACCAAACTAATAAAAATATATCTGTATAAACCATTTGTGCAAATGTATATTCACTTTCACTGATCACTTACATCTATGTACATGTTCTGTTTTTTGTTTTTGTTTTTCTGTGACAACAGTTGCTGGAGATCTTTGGGTATTTTTCAAACTGTGTATACAGGGATGGCCCTAGGGTTTGTGGTGACCTGGGCAAGTTGTACTTCGGTGCATTTCTAGGATGGCAAGCCTTCGGTAGAGCAAGCTCCACCTTTGAGAACAAAAAAATTCCATTAGTTCTAAAAAGAAGAGTACACAACCAATGTATCCTCCCGATTGTCACTTATGGGGTTGAAACATGAAACCTAACCAAGAGACTGACCCGCAAACTGAGAACCATGCAACCTGCACATGAGAGAATCATGAGATCCCAAGACAGCATAGTATATTAGGGCAGCATAGTATATTAGGGAAAAAACAGGAGTCTTAGACATCATAGAATCCAATGGCAATGGGCTGGTCATGTTGCAAGAATTGAAGACAACTGATGGACATTACAACTCACAACATGGATCACCAGCGATCAAATTCAGGCCTGAGGCCAGCAGTATACAAGATAGCAAGACAAACTGGACAGGTTCAGAGAGTGTTGCCTCCGCAACACCCATGATAGAGAGGTCTGGCAAATCCTAGAGAAGGTCTATGTCCAATGACAGATGATAAAAAACTGATGATTATCTTATTTATCTTTATTAGGTTGCACAGTGAGAAAAATAAATAAATAGGAATTAAAAGTTTATTACAATAATCTGGTAATCAAGGGATTAAAAGATATTCCTGAAAAATTTTGATTCACGTCAAGGTTTTCTTTTTTGACTTCTTTAATTGTTTAATTTATTCTTTTTTCATTTTCCCATTTGTATTTGGTAAGTCCTGCTGTTTCAGACTCGTGTTAGGCACCACTAGGACTTGGTGGCTGCCTGTGTTGCTGTTACCTCGAGCCAGCCCAGTATACGTAAATCAATTATTTAATTTCTAGAAATGCAATATTTCAGTGAGTGATTTCTTTAATCACCTGATGTTATGTGCATATAGAATACAAACTGTCAATGTGATGTCTGATACATTTTAGTAGCATCTGTTAATGTTTGGTTCAAATAATTAACATTTTTAGAATGACTAAGGTAGTGGCCATTCCAGAAGAGCATGCTTGGAAGGGACTGGACTCAATAAAGTGTTGCGCAACCTGCCATAATTGTCATGTTGAATAATTTTCTATCTGTCATACAAAAGTACTTATGTTACTTCTCTTCAGTGTTTCCTATTTAGATATTTTATATCTAAATTTAAATAATTCTAGATATTTTTTTTTTTTAATAGATATCTTGAGAACTGCTGATCTGAAAATCTTGAGGTAGATCATTTCCAGAAGAATAGATTTTTAGAGAAGTGTGGAATGTCAGCTGAGACATGGCTAGATGAACACACACATGCACATATATATATATATATATATATATATATATATATATATATATATATATATATATATATATATACATATACACACACAAATACATACATAGAAACATTGCAGCAGCCCATTTTCTGTAATTGCTAATTCTATTTATGCTGTCTAGGCCAAATGATACATCCACCTTGTATCAACGGGAGCTCATTTCAAATATAGTTTCAGAATAATATAACAAATTTATAATTATTTCTTTCGGATTATATATCCATTTCTTAACACATGTATACGTATATATATATACATATATATATAGATATAGATATATATATATATATATATATATATATATAAATAAAGTTTTTTTAGAATATATATATACATTGAAGTGGCCATCATTTGTAAATATGTGTGTACATATATATCTATGCATATGTATATGTATATATACACACACACACACATATATATATATATATATATATATTATTGTGTCATCCACAGACAGCTGTTTTGTTGTATTACAACTCTTCAGTGTGGCTATAGACTATCCGTTATCCCATCTATATATACTTATATATAACATATATATACCTAAGTTGGCAACATCGCTCTTGCTAGATGTTCTCACAAGAAAAGAACTACTGCATTTATGGTCTGACTATCAGGCATGTTATACTCCAAGAAAGCCAGATTTTGTTTGGCAAAAAACTAGTTGGCCATAGCATTGTAATTTTACAAATATCTTTTCTCATAATTACTGATCCAAACAACATCATAAAATTCTATTGATTTTTTTGTTTTTTAAGAAATCTCCAAAGACCCAAGTAAATTTCCTCAAGTGCTGAAAACAATCACAAAATTAAACTAAAAAGCACTCAGAGAGCGCATACTTCTACCAACGCCAATGCCAGGGGAAGTAATTGTGCATGGATCTGCCTCAAAATTGAATCACTTCTTTTGTCATTAATTGATCACTAGGTCTTTCTGCAAAGTTTCATAAGAATTCTCCGAAAACTTGAGATATAGAGTGAATAGACATGAACTTTTGGTGTAATTATTTGGGGAGGATATATAACTACAACACAAGGGAACTAAGTGTGCGTGGATCTACCTCCAAATTTAATAACTCCTTCCATATCCCATTGTCCATCCTTCCGCAAAATGTCATTTTGGAAATATTACGTGGAAGGACATGAACCTTTGGTGATATTATGTGGTGTGACTATAAAACTATATAACGATGTAGAGAGATAATTGTGCAGAGATCTGCTCTAAAATTCAATCGCTTCCTCTGACAAATATGTATGTACATAAATGTATAAAAAAATAATCCTGTATACATTCAAAAATTTAACCAACTCTTCCGAGTTTCCATGCATGAAAATAATTATATTCATAATAATGCACAGTCAAATGATCTTTTTTTATTAACAAAAACAAATAAATATAATCTGACAAAAATCTCAAGTTAGGGTCAGAACTTTAAAAAAAATGACTTGACAAAAAAAAACATGAACTTGGCTCAAACTAGACAACTGGGCAAGTCCAGGAGAGATAATCCAGTAAATCTTGGTTCAGTTTAAGGCTAATCTTATGCAAAGGTTCTCAGTGTCAGGAGGCAAAGATAGTGCCTGGACAGTGGCACTTTCACGAAGGGGTACATAATTGATAATTAGCAAGCAATATAGGCCAGAGGAAATGTTGTGTCCCATCGCACATTTGCCTTGGTTATGAAAAGGTCACACAGAAAGACGGCTTTTTCATAACCAAAGTGCATGAGTAGCCTTACAAAATCTCTGATGAGGAACTGTACTGGTGGACAGGCAGTAAGAATATGTCCCTTGAAGTTGAGAAATTTCTGGGTCATGTCCTACAGGTGCCCATTGAAAGAATATCTAAAGTTGCCATAAAATGGAGCCCAACTGGAAATGAGAAGAGAGGTGGGTCAAAGACCACCTGAGGGAGGACAGGGATGATGGAACTGGGAGAGATGGGATTATTGTGAGGCAGAACACCAGTCAAAGAGCAAGACAAGATCAATGGCATGGTGTGATTGTGGTTTCATGTCTCAGTCAGGATTAAAATAACTACATAAATTGGTTATGAAACCAGAATAAGAATTTTAAAGAATATATTTTATCCTGCTTTATATTGTTTAGAGATTTTAATGACTGTTATAATGATTTCGCAATAATCAAAAACATAAGTAAAATAGTGATTTAAAAAGATAAGACTAAAAAATATGACAAAATTCGAGGGTAATGAAAAACAGAAACAACAATAATAGTATCCCACTAAAATACACCTAATGTCCATTGTATATTTGATGCTGTAACTCAAGAACAGACACAATCTATCCCCATGAAATTTTCTCTATGAACTACTGAGACCTTGAGGTACGTTTTTGGCTAGTTAGTTTTTGAAACTTTAAATAAGGAAATAGTGTGGGGTTTGTGTTTGCAATCACCCTGATAATGATAATCCGGTTTCCATCTATCTAATACTAAAAGTCTAATTCTGTTTATCTGTATGTGACCTCTAAGTAGCTGAAACAGAGTGTAACCATCTATTTCCATATTGCTAAACTACTAATTTAAATACAGAACTAAGTACATAGATCTAAACAGGAAAATATTAAAACTGGCCCGTGTCCACTGATGTCACTTCCTTTTAGCTACAAGCTATGAGAGCCCTAACTTCCGCAACCATGGTGTTCACTTCTGAGCTCAGCTTGAATTGACGTGATACCCAGGTCTTTGAACCAATAACTTTTCCAACTTTTCTTTTAGCTTCTTCATGTCCTTCTTAACCAGTGCCCCCATCTCCAGCAAAGTTCTTGGTCATTTGTGACTAGCATATTTCCTTTTGATACCATGGGCAATGTATCATCTCTTGTCAACAACCTTTATTGATGTTGAGAATCCATAAAAGCTTTCTGGCATCTCATACTGTCTGCATTCCTCATTCACTGTGTTAACTGCTCTATGCCTAATCTGATTCACATCCTTTAATATTCTTGCCTGGTCCATTAATACCACCACTTATTAAAGGCAACACTTATCAGTCTCTGTTGACAGGTAAAGCAATGACATTAGACTTGATATGTCATGTGCTCCCTTCCTAATTTTGTTTCTCTCTATTTAGTGCTGGCAACAATTCAACTATTGTTGCTACCCTTTTTAAGACTTAGTTATGCTGGCTAATATTATTGTCCAATAAATGTTTTTACATTTTTCTTTTCAGTCTAACATATGTATTGTTTATGTTGTTTCATATTTGTGATTAAACATTGCTATGTTTGTCTGAACTATCTTTGTTATGATTCATTCGGTCATGTGTGTCTCAATATTCAAAATGGCCACAGGTTTGGTTGGAATACTAACAGGTGGGTTCATTTGAAATGGTGAGACGTCTTGTCTAAACTTCCAGTGATGTCATAGATTTGACACGAACCAGAAGCATTCCACTGCATATTGACACACATAGGAATCTGAACATTTCCTGATTACTGCTCACAGTGCCTTCCTTCTCCCTTTTATAATGGACTTTATCATTTTAATATCCAATTCTCATTCAGAACTATTTACTTGCATCTTATTTTCTAACTTTAATACTTATAGAACATTCAGTCATTGTTCAGGTTCATTGTGGTTCGAGGTTTTGAATTAAGGTACAATTTTGATCCAATGAAGGAAATGGATTTTGGGAACTAGGTATATGGATATTTCTCCATTGAACATACACAAAACCTGAAAATTGAGAAGTAAGAATATTTTGTACCCTCACGCACTCCCCACAGCTCCATCACTGGTTGATCTCTTATTGTGACCAAAAGCTCTATCTAGGCCCTTTGCAGGAACTAGCACAAAAATCCCATCCATAGGGTGGTTTTTCAGTTTGTAATATTGAATTGCATAAACTAATAACTGCATTTGGTTCTGTTACTGACATTGGAAACAATACATTAAACTAGTTCTTCTCGAAGTAGGAGTTGAGACCCTCTCCCCTCTTTGAGGGTTGTGCAAAGACAGTTGGAGGTTACAGAAAATAATTAAGTGATCTGAGTTTTTTTTTTTTTATATCTCTATGTAAAAATGTACTCTTATGGTGCATATATACGTAGGTACATCAATAAGTCCACAGCCTAAGAGAAAAAAGCCTTTATTTTACTAAACATAATTTCCTCCCATATCAATGCATTTAATTCAGTGATGAATATTGATCACATAGATTAAACAGAGAAAAATTCAGCTAATAATGTTTTATCAGGCAATGGACTTATTGATCCACCCTCATATCATAAAATGTCTCAATATTGATCACTCATTTGTTTAATAAATTTGATTTTTATTATGTTTTTGTAATTTACTTTTAAAAAGTAATATTAGAAACTGTTAATCAAAATTGTCAACAAAGGTCTCTTCAGTCTATTTGCTGGTTTGAAAAGTAACCTACGCATTGATCACCCCTTTTTTTCGATTTTTTAATTGATCACTTCCAACATGGCAAGTTACCAAAAGACATTGGTCACATGATGGTTTCCATGGAGTGACAAACCAGACCTGTCTTATTCTAAAGAAAATTTAGAGCAAACATTATGAAACCTAAAGATTATAAAACTGTTGCAATTTCTGATAATGTTTTGGTCTTGATTTGTTTCTATTTTTAGTTATTGTTTGATTATAGTTAAAGGCAAATTATATGCAGTCTTGGTACCCACTGCTTTTATAAAGGTGCATGTTTGGAGGAGGCCAAACTTCATGATTTGTGGAGCATAATAAAATAATTTTCTTACAAAACAACGTCTTTGAGGTATTTTGGTTACTACTCCTCAGAGTTGCCGATTTAATTATTTTATAACTAAATTTTGATGATTTTGTAGAGTATAAGTCAAGGGAGTTAATTTTTTTTAATTAGATTTCTTGAACACTGCCAATTCCCAAACTTGACACTGCAATGCCTTATGAGCTAATAAATATATCTGATGAATGCAAACTTAAAACAATGGCCAGTTGTTGAGTAAATGTGGTCGATACGCATATATATTTCTTTGATTTCAGTTGAATGAGAGGAAAGTTGCCAAAAATATAGTCTGATCAAAAGTGGTTGAAAGTGAAAAATGAGAAGCCCAGCTGTAAATAAGAAGCTTTCATTTTTTTCAGCAGAAATTGTCCAAGATGTTTTTTTGATATGTTTATAAAAAAAATCCACCCATTATATTTTTTGAATATTTCACCTGACATCAAAAAGGGTAATATCAATGCGATATTTTGAAAAAAAAATGAAGTCTAGTAAAAAAAAAAAAAAAAAAGTATTGAATAGAAGAAAATATGTAAGAAAAAAATGGTGAAAATCCACACAGGAAAGATTTGTCTGGAAAAATGACTGCTATATTCAACATCCCTGGGAAATGATCTGAATCATACAACTTCTCTTGGAAGGGATAAAAAGAAAGTTTGGGAGAATTGAAAGATATTCAGTATAATACAAAAAAAAAATATAAAGCATTCAAAGAGCAAATACCTCTACCAATGCTTTACACTAACTCAATCGAAAATAAGATTCTGGATTTGCCCCCAAATTCATTCAATTCTTTCTTACCCCATGGTCACTCTTTCATAAAATTTAATTGAAATTCATTGAGAACTTTTGGAGAAATTATCATCAATTTTTGATCACAAGTGTCCCTTGATATAGTATGGTTTTTTATTGTGCAGTTTACAAAATAAGGTGGGTGGGTCATGGACCCAAACATTTTAGCCAATATTACTGTCAACTCTTCCAGAAAACCATGAATAAGAACAGAATTTCATCGAAAGTCTTACATTACATGACTAAAATATTGAATTCCTTCAATTTGTAATCTCTTGACATATATAGTCATTTCATATCAAATCAGCCAGAGCTCTTCAAGTTACCTACTTAGATTCTCCTGGAAAAGATCACAGCTGCTCCGATACCAAATTTATGGAGAAATCCCAAAAATTCAGTCTGTATCTGTAATAGCTTTGAAATTAAAAATCTTTGAAATTTTATTCAATTTTGTTCAATTTGCCAAATGAGCCTTTCCATCCAATCATTTCCTCTTCTTTTCCTCCTACAAAGCTCTGAAAATGGCCCCAAATCAAAAACATAGAAAAACAACGCCCACTTTGAGAGTTTCTCACTCAAACAGTATGCAAGCTAAAACACACATAATATTTTTCTTATAATTTATAATATATTGTCATGTTTATGCAGAAACCATATCAATTACTGTAATGTCAGAATGGTTGTTTGAATAGTGCTCAATTTTCGAATATCTTCAAAATTGCCTATTTTAATATCCTCATTTGACCATGTGGACAAATAACAAACACTTTCATGTTTTTACTGTGCCTTTATATAAGTGGAGGAAGCAAAAAAAAAAAATGTGTAAAAAAAATCAATGAAAGCACTCATGTATAGATAAGATAAATCATCAAAGTTATAAAGGGTTGGGGGTATAAATCATGAAAAAAATATTCTTTAAAAATAATCTTTCCTCAAACAAACTGACAACAAAATTATTTTTTTTGCAAGCTTGAGGCTTTTTTTTTTCAGGTGTTGATTTCATGTTGAACATTTTTGTTCATCCCTAGTAAATGTAAACCATCAGAATGTTGAATATTTGTAGAAATATGTTGAAGATGATATCTTGTAAATATTTCAGCAAACAAATAGTTTTTGCTTGCAGTATATCACTGATACAGTTGTGAATATTTGATTTGAGGGGATGCTGAAAAGTTCTCAATTCGACCACAAGGGGAATGACCTAAAAATGTTTTTTCTAAAAGTGCAAGGATCCTACAAATTAGCACTCAGTAATCTAAAAAAAAACACTCAGTGACAAATGACTCTCAGATTTTGGGGATTGAGATCAAGCCCAGAACTTATTTCTCAAGTTGAAAACTTTTTAGTATAACCTATATGCATTAGAAAACCATAAATCAACACAGAAGCTCAGCAGCAATGTGAATATTTTCTCAGATCATCTTCAGATATATAAGAATACAAGGTAAAAATATGAAAATGTTGATTATCAGTCCATATGACATGAAAATGAAGACATGAAAATAGGCAATATTGAGGATATTTGAAAGATCATTCTGACATTCATATACCAGTAATGAATATGGTTACTGCATACACATGAATCAGTATGTTACAAATGATAGGAAACAAAACTCTGAGTGCTCTATCTTGCATACTGTTTGAGAGAAAAGCTCTCAAAGTGGGTGTCACTTTTTTATGTTTTGCATTTATGGACTATTTTCAGTGTTTTGCAGGAGGAAAAGTACACCTAATTGGATTACATTTTTTAGCTTAAGTCACAAAGTTTCAAAGCTGTATATGCTATGTCAAAATGGTGTAAATGTCAGAGTCTGTATAGAAAGGCTTCTTTGACAAAATGCATTAAATTGAGTAAAATTTTTAATTTCATAAATAAAATTGAGTGAAATATCTAATTTCAAAACTATTAGGAGATTAAGACCTAATATTTTGAATTTTTCCATAAGTTTGATATAGGAGCACCTGTGATTTTTTGGGGGGGAAAATCTGAGAGGTTGATGTCAAGAATGTTCCAAAGATTCGATGATTTGATTTGGAAATTCTCTAGTAGTTACATGATGGTTTAGTAATAATTTCTTTGATTTTGTAATAAAAACAACTTCATTCACAATTGAACTTATGTTGGCACACATAATTGACTTATGAGTATTTGCAGTTCTGTTCATGGTTGTCTTTTTGGGACCCCCACATCCACGTTATAAAAGGGGACTACAGTAGTATTTTCTTTAATTTCAATTTTTGAGTTGCTTTTTATTACAACTCTACTCAACGACTAAAAGAATTAAGATGAAAGAAAATACGTGTTGAAAAATAATAATAATGGTCCACAATACTTCATCTAAAAAAAAAAAAAGATAATCATATTGCTGCTTTCTTTTAGTAGTGTACTGTTTTATCTTAGAGGTCTTGTCTTATCGAAATGAAACTTGTCACAGTTGGATTTTAGATACATGGAATTATTTGGAAAGATGAAGTTTGCCTGAGCTGAACAACCAAATAATTTTGTTAACCCACTCAATGACTGAGTTTTGTAAATGATGATGAAAGCAATGATTGTCCTGGAGCAGCTGATGAGATATCTTATCGGAAATTTCATTATCTTGTCTTCTTAATCTAGCAGTGAACTGGATAATGATTCAATACAATTTGTTGATGGTGATCAAGGTAGTGAAAGTAATGATCGCCTTGACGTGGTTGATGAGATATTTTGCTGATATCATGTCACACAAAAAGTAGACTCCAGTTGAAAAGTGCTGTTGTAATAAATTTGCTGCCATAATG
This sequence comes from Thysanoteuthis rhombus, assembly GCA_963457665.1. NCBI lineage: Eukaryota > Metazoa > Mollusca > Cephalopoda > Oegopsida > Thysanoteuthidae > Thysanoteuthis > Thysanoteuthis major. Next base: position 15,954,560 of record OY735219.1, on the reverse strand, counting down.
GATGGATTAAATGATATGGCATGCAAATTATTTACTTTTTAATTTGCTTAGGAAAAGGTATAATCTCTGGGTATAGTTATGTGGAAATATAAAAACAAATGTGCTGTTTTAAGACGTGTTACTAAATAGTGTCATTAGAATGAGAGTTCATTGTATTCTGCTCCCAAATAGTTGAAAAAGCATGTTTTCTTGATTTTCAAAATACAATCAAATTTTTTTTCTGTAGAAGCGAAATTTTTATTATTATTACAAAACATCTGCATATTCAGAGCATCAACTTCATGTTTGGATAATATGATGGGATGCTGAAAAGTTCTTGGCCAATGGTATCTCACTGCTGACTAAGTAACCTGACCAGAGATTGTCTGATCAGATATTTGCAGTGAATTCCTATTCAATTGGTTGCCAAGTTACATCAAGCCCACATAACTGGTTCTTGAGATACTTAGATTTTGAGAAGTATTTTGGGCTAAGAACTCTTCAGCTCCCCCTCATATTCTCATATTTTATATGGGCAATTGACCAGGAAGTTGTCAGTTTAGAACTGTATTGATAATGAAATTTGCCATGTCCAGCAAGTGTGACCTTATTCATAAAAGAGTCACACAATAGAAATCGTCAGGTGACCAATATCTTTTTAGCATGTCATGTTGGGGGTGATCAATCAAAAAATTGGAATAGGGTTGATCAATGAATATGTTACTTCTCTCGCCTTTTGTTGGATCACTTGATAATTTGAATTTTGGTGAGAGTTTTGGTTGACAATTTCTTAAAAATCCTGGCAATGGGTAACTGAAAATGCTCTCAATATACAGACAGATTTGAGGCTTGATCAATAAATCAAGTTCTCTCTTTCCATAACAAATTTCAACCAAGATTGACAAACAAAAGTGATGGAGGTTTCTGCAGACCAGTGATGGAAATAGGTTTGAGGAAGTACATATATACTAAAGTTGCATATAGGTTTATGCTCAGGATCACTGAAGCTTCAATCAGGGTTGAGCAAAGTGAAACCATGCAGCTGGGGGTTCTGGGGCACTATGAATACCAGTGGGTATTTTAAAAGAGAAATTATGGCCAAATATGGCAACTACGTCAGTAAGACCCCTAGCAACCTGGCAAATGTGACAGAACTAAAGACTTTTCTCAATGGGTCACTGGAGAAGCCTTAAATATATATTAGGTTAATGGACTAGATTTTTGGATAACCCAATATTGTTTAAATCTTATTGTGGCATAACTTAATCCTTAAATTTATGTACCACTTGTAACCACTAGCTAACCATCACTCGATTTTAAATGTTATGTTTTTGTTTGCAATCCTTAATGTTAGAATATTTGGAACAGAGTACAAAATAAAATCATTTTAGTCCCACAAACTGCCGCCCAACCAATCAGCCAAGTGAGTCACAAATTCTTCGCTCTTTGCTAGTTTGTGTCTCTATATATGCATCTCTGGGCACTTCTGATGACAAGATTTGAGCTACAACCTTGGAAATTTGTACCATCTAAATGAATATTTTTGAGATGATTTCAGAAAAAAGAACTATTTCTTTTAGAGAATTTCGGATAATGTTTTTAGATAATTAGTTCTGGTACAAGTGCTGGCTACGGATATTAACTCTTAAATTCATGGACCACTTGTATTGACAGGGGAACCCGTCAATGAACAGAATTGAAAATAATGGGACTCTTTGGTTAATTGGATAGAAAAATGATGAAAAAAATTCACCTAATGGTCGAAAGGGGGAAAATTTCAATCTGGAGTTATTTCCCATCATGAATTTAATAAATATAAGAGTTAATGGACTTGATTAATAAAAGTGTTTGATTCACTCAGTTGATCATCTTTGATTCCAACCACTTAAGTTGGATGGCAGGAAATTGTCAAATGAAAGTGGGAATAAATAAAAAGAACAAAAAATGAAATATCCAATCAGTACGACCAGACTTGAGTGGAAACGTCTGACAACAAAAGAAAGTTAATTGATTGAAAAAATGAAAATAAAACCACAGGTAAACAAGTAATTCTTAGTCACTCAATAGAAACTGCCATGTAACTAATGTCTTTTGATAGTATGCCATGTTGGGGGTGATCAATGAAAAATTCCCAAAAGAGATGATCAATGAATAAGTTTTCTTGTCTTTTGTTAGGCAGTTATCATTAAAAAAGTCAGAATTATAAAAAAAAAAACAAGTGAGAATGCTGCTGCACACAAAATAGGGGACCAATGTGGTATACACTTACATGGTAAATTGTATCCTCAATAAAAAAATTTGTAAGAGGGGTAGGTATTTAGAAAAAAACAAGTTGTTTTTTCTACACATAATAAGGAGTATACGTTCACATTTTCAGCCATCTGGTAGAGCCTGTATGTATGACGCATACATACATATATAGCCAACCAGCCAGATTCATCTGAAAACTGGAAAAACTTATTTTGACCAATGCTGAAAGTTAATGGTTTCTAAGGGAAAAAAGAAGCGCAATAATGTTACTTTGTTGATCTTGATATGCCTTAATTTGTTGACAGATATAATCTCTTCATCTGTAGAATTCATAAAATTTAACTTCATTTATCAGGAAGCGTCATTTGCCTTCAACAAGACTGCCCAAAAAATAAAAATAAAGTTTGAGCAACAAATGATAAAAAGACTCCTTATCAGAAGTGAACATTTCCCAATTACAGTAATATACCACATGGCACTATCCTGTTTAGTGCCGATTTGCTATAGAGTATTTTTCAAATATTTTTCTTAATAAATTCAATGTAAAATTCCTGAAATATATTATGATAAAACACAGCATCATAGACAGTTTCCTAATTAATTGTATACTGTACACTTTCGTTTATGTGCCAAGTGTATGAGAATATACAGATACACAATATTCATCATCATGTCACAATATACATTGGCACCTACTTTTTATTTTACCAGCTCAAGAATGAATCATCAGATGAGATACACAGTACTAATCCATTCCATCTTATGGAAGATCAATAACAACATTAAATATTTTAAAATGATTGCTGCCAAAATATTTCCGGTAGGGTAACGTTACATACATGAAGCTTGTATTTCTATTTATGCTATGTTAATGAACTGGTATAGTTTTGTTTTGTTTAGCAGCACTGCATTTTTTCTCCCTCATCTTTGTTGTTCTTGTTTCCATAATGCTTTAGCTGGTCAATTCTCAGATCTCCTTCAGGTGAATATAACATCCGAGGACATTTTACTTATACATAGTATAACTTATCTAAGATTGAACATTATTTTAATTTTTTTAAAATTTTAAACACATAATCAATTTTTTTCATATTTGTAATTATAAAGAAAATAATATGATTACCTCAGGGGTGGTATTCATCATCAGTCGTGTCTGCCTTTCCATGTCTTTTTGTCTGTCAGTCCACACAATACCTCCAAACATACTGAATAGATTTCAATGGAATAGTGTAGATGGGTAGGCCATGGGTTAAGGAAGAATTGGTTAAATTTGGAAGTGGATTTAGAGATATTTTATGTTCTTCATTTTTTTGCATTCATTTATGTATAAGGTCATGACTGTCCACATAATGTATCCAAAAGTTCTCAGTGAATTTCAATGAAATTTTGTGGAAGGGTGGGCGATGGGCAACAGAAGAATTGATTGAATTTGGGGGCAGATCCATGCACAATTACTTTTGTTGGTAATGGCAAAGAGGCATGTGCTCTCTGAGTGCTTTCTAGTTTTTTTTTTCTAGTGTTTCCCTATTCAAGATGGTCTCTTATTCCATGTTTTGGAGGATTTTTATATCAACATGTTTTTATCGCATTCTATGAATAGCCATTCAGAATGCTGGTTTCTCTCAAAAATTCAAATGAAAATTGCAATTAATCTTCTCGTTGGACAAAGCCAGGTTTAGATCAAGGCCAAATTTATCAAAGTGCTCTTATAAAAAGATCAACAGAATCAGCACATACATTACCTCTGGCAACTATGTGCGGTCATGTCTGTTTTTCTGTCTGTCAGTCCACATGATATTTCCAAAAGCATTCATTTATTTTCAATGAGATTTTGTGGAAGGCTGGGTAAGGGGCAGTTGAACTTTTGGGCAAACCCACACACTATTACTTCCCCTGACAATGGCATTGTCTGCATTCTCTGAGTGTTTTCAAGTTCATTCATTTATTGTAGCTTGCAGCCAGGCCAGTCAAAGGGTTTAAGGAAGTGGGTTAGGAGCTTTTTTGCTTGCATCATTGAGTACCTATCATAAATTGTACTAAAACAGAGAATGGGTGTACCAATATGATATGTCTGATGTCCTGATGATGTAGGGCTTGAAAAAACTCTGCCTACAGTGTCGTTTTTGCTGGGTTATACATACATACACACACATATACATAGAAAAACTATCTTTATCATAAAAATATAAGAGCGTTGGGGAGTTTATCAATTAGTTTGATTTTTGAACCTATGAACCAACTTGCAGCCTTGAATAAAGTCATCTACTTTCCTTGATTCAGTCAATTTTTGAACAAAATGCATAATCAAAAAATATAAATATCAAAACATAATCAGAACAGGTTTGGTAAGTCTCTCAATAGAAACTGTCATGAGACCAACATCTTTTAGCAGTATGTCATGTTAGGGTTGATCAATAAAAAAATTTCAAAAAGAGAAGAACAATGAAAAAGTTACTTCATTTGGACAAAGATCAACAAAAAAGTCTGAAATTCCAAAAAACAAGAATGAAAGCTGGTAAAAACTGGAGATCAAATTGAACCCCCAACTAAAACCCTAACTAGTTTTTTGTGAACATAATAAGGAGTATATTTTGAAAATTTCAACCCTCTCGCACCTTTGGTATGGACTGCGTGCATGCTAAATATATAAACAACCTTTCGCATCAACTTGAAAACTGACAGTCTTGTTTAACGGTTTCTAATTAAAACCCAGACCACATAACCTACAGTCTATGTGAACATTTACATTAATGTTGTAAACTTCAGCTTCTGAGGATGAATACAGAGTTTGAACAACAATGATCTCATAAAAACATACAGATTTTAAGTCTTATATTGTTATGTTTGGTTATAAGTAATTTGTAATAATCTAATCTGTGGTAATCAAGCGCAGTTAGTGGAAATGTCTAAGAAAATAACAATTAAGATCATCTCTTAAATTCATAAACTGCTTGTAATTGATAGTGGAACTCTTCAATGAAAAGAATAAAAAATAAAAGAAGCCTCCTGTGGATTGAATAAAAAAATACCCCTAATTGTCAAAGGGAGGTCATTTTAATCAGAAGTTATTTGCCTTGAAATAGACATTCTATTTTCTTTGAAAGAATAAAAAAGTTATTGTTGCTTTATAAAGGTAAGTTGAAAACTTACCCAGAGGATGGTTTTTCTGCTGCTAATAATAATAATGATGATGATGATGGTGGTGACGGTAACAACAACAATAATAATAATGATGATAATGATCATGAGGAAGAGGAAGAGGAGTACAGAGTAAATAGGAAAAAGAGAGGAAAAATGGGAAAATACCAGGACCTGACAAGGGAGCTGAAGAAAGTGTGGAACATAAAAGTCAGGATAGTACCTGTAATAGTAGGTGAACTGTACCAAAGACACTGAAAGTGAGATTTGAGGAACTGGGAACAAGAGGAAAGATTTTGACTGTACAGACCACAGCACTACTGGGTACTGCGCGAATACTGAGGAAAGCACGAGAAATATGAGTTCTATGACCCCCAGATGTTCACAATGGCCTAACAGCCAAGAAAAAAAAAAAAGGCTTGGTATAGGTGGTGACAGGTGAAGAAGATATGAGAAGAGGGCTGGAGATCTAAGGAAACTTACTTTCACTCAGCCTTCAGCGATAACCACCAGGCTTCTGGTGTAAAACTGTAAACCACAGCACTGCTGTGAGAATGTGAAGAGAAGGGCAAGAGACTTAAGAAGAATTGCCGTCACTCAGTCTCCAGTGGTGACCACCAGGCAACTGGTGTGAAAATGCAACTAATAATAATGATGATGACGATAATAATAATAACAACAACAAAATTTCATTGAAGTTTCAAGCAATTATTTTTCTCTAGAATTGCCAGAAGTGACAGCATTCTCTATGTCAAACCTTTTGTGTTCACCTACAAGATAGCTTTAGTTTGTTACATCATCATCGGCCATCAGAAGTCTACTGCTGGACATTTCCCAACTCCTTCTATGTCAACTGTGCTAAACTCTACAGTGTTTTAATAGGAGAGCTGAAATGATTTCAACCAGTCTGTTTATCAATACTGATTAAAATTATTGATTAGGGAGAAATTGTGAAATCACCACTAAGTAATTTGGTAGGAGATTGGCATGAGCTCCTGCACCCCCTAATAGAATCAATGTCCCCATGACAATAAATGTCATGGCCACCTTTTATGTTCTTGGGGCCTCTCACTCCTTCCTCACGCACTACTACCCCCTTACTTGCTCACTTCTCCTTCTTCCCACTCCCCTAACCCCTCCTACAGTATTCTGCTTCTTCCTCACTGTGATTCATGGGTGAATGTTACACCACAGTAGACGATAATAAATCACAATCTGGTAAAGTTGTGACGTCAATGAAATGGTTTATGGCTTGTCCAATTGTCCTGTCCAGAACCTCGGGCGGGACAATCTTAATGAAGAATTACTTTTCAGTTCTTCTTACAGCTTGAATATTTATATAAAATCTATATTTACCAAGAAATAAGAACATCACACACACAAGTGCTTGTGCTAATCTGGTAATAGGCCTAGGCCAAATTGGAAATGTAGGCCCTATTTCAAACTGCTTGTTAAGTATTTTTGTAATTGGAGCTTAACATGAATGATTTATGTATTAATATATATATGTATGTGTAGTGAACATGATATACTTACAAGTAATGAATCAGAAAAATAGGTAGAACTATTTATAAAAAAAGTTATGGCAAGCAATTTTATTCAAAATGTATCTAAGACAATAGAGTACAGTATTGTAATAAGAAGCAGCAAATACAATAGTATTTGCTCCCCCCTGAGAGAGTGGGCCCCTTAAAATTGTAGGCTGATGCCAACTGGTCCACCTACCTCTCATCACTGTTCTGGGATTCACACACATGCACACACACACACACACACACACACACTATGAACAGAAGAGAAAGACAATGGCAGTAAAATAAATTGCCTCATCACCTCCGCCAAGGAAGTTAGAGAGATATTTGAATTCAGTTTTGTCTGTCTTTCCATCTGTCTTTATGTTTGTCCACAAAATATATCTAAAAGTTCTGAATGAATCTCTATAAAATTTTTTGGGAGGGTTGACAATAGGATATGGAAGAAGTGATTAAATTTTTGGGTGGCTCCATGCAAAATTACTTCACTTGATAATGGCGTTTGCAAAGGTATGCGCTCTCTGAATGCTTTCTTGTTTAATTTTGTGATTGCATTCAGCACTTAATGAAGTTAAATTGGGCCTTCGGGTACTTCTTGAGAAAAAAAAAATCAATAGAATTTTATGATGTTGTTTGGAATAGTAAATAAGAAAAAAGATTTTTGTAAAATTACAACAATATGAAGGAACACTGATTATTTGCCAAATAAAATCTGGCTTTCTTGGAGTATAGAATGCGTGAAAGTCACATCATAGATGCGCTACTTCTTTTCTTGTGTGAAGATCTAGGAGGGACTGTGTTGCCAACTTCATTTTCAAGTTTACACCCGAAATTGTATCTAAAAATATCTAGATTCTCCAGTTATGTATAAAAGATCTAGGAAATATATTACATATAAATTAATTAAATGTGACTTTATTCTTCAACATCTGTAGAAATATTACTTATTTTATTATAATCGATTAAAAAAATATGACTTATTTTATTAATAGATAATTTATATAGCAATTTCTAACACCTAAATGCAACCAAAAACATGTATTTTAGATGAAAGACCTCTAAATTGGTAACACAGAGCATTGGACTGAGCTCACATTTCAGTAAGTTGGTCAGTGCAGTCCATCACTGCTAGAAATGCTAAAAAGGAGAATGAAATGAGCAGGGAGAACAAGATGGATAGAAGAAAGAAGATGAACAAAAGGAGAAGTAAAAGTAACTAGAGCCTGCATTTCTTGAAAGAACTGCAAGGGCAATTGCACCACAGAATAGCACCCCATACATCAGATAAAATAAAACTTCAATGAAAAAACAAATAATTACTTGCAAAAAACAATTTTCAACTTTCATAACAGAAGTAACAGAATACTTCAAGACTGTATGAAAGGCAGAAATTGTGGTCCTGGTTTAGCATCATGGTTACAATTGAAATAGAACCTCTCCATAAAGCCTTAAGAAATGACCTTTTTTCAAAACTGTATGTAAGTGCAATACATGACACTAAGATGCACCAATTAACATTGGAATGGAGATGATATCTTGAAAACTGTAGGACGAGAAGTGCCACCAAAAGAGAGCAGAATAAGAATAAAGATTAAACTCGAGGAGTGCTTTCCTTGATAGAATTTCAAGTTTGATTGTGCTATTGCTGCAGATTGTTGATTTGAAGAGCATGGGATGACATGACGTGAAATGGCATTTTTTTGTTAGAGCACTTCATATTCTAGTAATCTATACCATAGCTCTACAACGCTATTGTTAAAGAAGAATCTTCTGGAACTCAATCAGGAGATATTGTTTTGTGTACATATAGCCATGATACATGAGAGTTGACTGTAAAAGATTACTAGATCTGCCTCAAAATGTGAAATTCTTTAGACCATTGACCACCCTTTCAGAAAATTCCATTGGAATACATTTAGAACTTTTGGAGATATTGCACTGCGTATAAATAGATACAATGCAGGGGATGTAACAGTGAAAAATCCCTTGATCTTCCAGAAAATGTGACCATTTCTTTCTAAACCCATTGCCTACCCTTTCACAAATTATCACTGAAATTCATTTAGAATCTTTGGAGATATTATGTTGCCATTGAGGTGCCCATGGAACATTCCTGGATTCATCCATAGATGTAAACAAATCTTCTTTAGTCTATTGCTCACCCTTCCGCAAATTTTCACTGAAATTCATTGAGAACTTCTGGAGATATTGCACTTTGTACATATAGCAACAATGCAGGAAAGGTGATCCTGGAAAGTTCCTGGATCCTCTCCAAAATGTGAACAAATCTTTTTTAGTCCAACACCCACCCTCCCACAAAATTTCACTGAAATTGATTGATAACTTATTGAGATAATCCGCTGTATACATATATCTGCAATGAAGAGGAGGGGATCATGGAAAATTCCTGGATTAGGGCTAAAATGTAAACACATCTTCCTTAGTCCTTTGCCTACCCATCTGTTAAATTGCAGGTAAATCCATTTGGAAATTTTAGAGATATCTTGTGGACCAGAAATAAGGGTTTAGTTTTGTATTGTAGTTACATTGTAAATTGTGTGCAGTGCATGTCCAAACACACTAATAAAATATGAGAAGGGGAGAAAAGAAAACAGTTGAATTGATTTGGAGGAGAAAGAAAGCGGCGTTAAGAATGGAAGGAGAAGATAAGCAGAGATGATGGTGGCAAAAAATGAAATTGGGGAAGGAAAGAGGTAGGCCAGTGACAAGAAAAGAGAAAGAGATGGATAAACGGTATAAGCAGTTCTCACCATATGGGACTGACCAAGCTACCAGTGTCAGTGTCCAAGGTTTCTCACTTTCAAGTTTTTGTTGAACTTCTGCCAAGATTACCAAAGACATTTTTATTTGCTCAACAACTAGTTCAGAAACTGCATTGCTCACTGATTAAACCTCAACCAGTGAATCTATGTGTATAATACTGTAAGTATATGTCTATTGATTTATCTGTAAAACCTAAAGAAATAACTTTCATATGTTTATGCTAAAGTTACTTCCCTTTGAAGACTATTTCATTACTTGTAATAATATTTGAATTCTGGGACAATTTTTCAATTGAATTAGCTTCACTCCTTCTCTTTATTGAATCAGCTTAGTCCCACAAATGACCTGCCAAACCAACCAGCCAAGTGGGCAATAGATTCTATTCTCTTTGCTTGTCTGTGAGTCTTTATGTGTGTCTCCTGACACTCTTGGATACATTTTTGGGGCTACAACTTTTTAAATTTGCATGAGAGCTCTTATAGGTACCATCTAAAATATATATATATTTTTTTTTTTCAAAGGAGTGCTTTTGGGGTCTCTTTGATCATTTTAGATCAATGATGCACAAATATTGAGCTGGCATTTTTTTAAAGCTAATTTCAAATAAAAGCTCTATAATTTTAGATATTTTTTCAATAATTAGTTCTGGTACATGGTGATTCATTTATGCAAGGTATAGATATATTAAAGCTTTTACATAATTACAATTGCAAAAATACTTGAATATTTTTGATGGCAAGGGAAAAATAGTGAGTGAGGTTTAATCAAAGTTTTGGTCAGTTTCAACATTATTCATTCAGTGATCTTTTTTTGTTGCTAACCCAGTGATTCTTCAACTGATGAATGATTGACCCAGGGGTGAATGGAACTAGAGGGGTGAATGGAACTAGACGGGTGAATGAAACATGATGGGTGAAAGACTCAATTTACTTAGATATCAATATTTTTTCTATTCTTAAAGTAATTTTTATAGTAAACAAAATCTAATTCCAAGTTTTAAGACTTAAAGTTGTATAAACTAGATAAATTCATCACTCTTAGTTTTCTTTCTCTTTTATTTTAGGATGTTCAAAAAACATGGATAAAATGAATACTTAAGAAATTAATTTATGCTCTTTGTTCAGGAATTATTTACAAGGGGGAATAAGACAAAAATAATAGAAAACATAAGGAAATTAAGTCATGGATGAAAAAGATTTTTAAATAAAGACTTGAGGGCAAGGTTCCCAGATAGTTTAAGACGTTTCTGGTCAAAAACATAAAAGAAAAGTCCAAAAGATTGCCAGATGCCAAAATTGTTTATAGAACATTGCAATACTGCAGTAAACACAAAAAATAAGGATATATTAAAAATACTACTGTAACTAAGTCAATTTGTTTGTTCTGTACATATTGCAGAAAGTGAGGGTTCAGTTTAGCATTACAATTGCATTGTAAAAGCAATGCTTTACATAACCTTAAAAAGTTGACTTTTTTCAAACTGACTTAGGGATAGAAAGTACAGAAAATCACCTGTGAAAAAAACTTAAATGTTTTGAGGAGATGAAAAAAATGCCAAAAATTACCAAAATTTTAGATATGGCTAAACCCAGAAGTTTTTGGTCTTATGCTTTTCAAAAAGGCCAGATTTGTCAAATTTGGCCATATACAATCCAAAATAGCAACTTACTTGAGGGTGAATGACTAAAATATTTTGCGAAACATTACTGCTGATCTATGCAAATAGCTTGAATCAGCTGGATGAGAAACAGTGCAGGATAATGGTCAGTTGAACTTATCAGATGAACAAAAGATACACAGATTAATCATGTGTATGGCAGCTCCCACTTTTGCTCCCTCTGCAGTGAAGGTAGACAGTGATGATGGATGTTGGTTGTCAGGTGAGGAGCTAAGTTTTGTTCAAGCTGGGCCCTGTCCACAGCTCACAGTGACCCTTTGATCCCCAGCCTCTATAAGGTTCCAATTTTCAAACACCCACACCCTTGATCTGATCCAGGAGAGAAATGATTAGAAAGGCAGATCCAAGAATTTGTTTTTGATTGAGAGTTTTTTTTAATGATTCCACAGGAAAACAGGTTAAAAATAAAGTTATTAGAAAGGCTAACTCGATGTTTGTACACTTAAATTTCTTCCCTTGTTTTTTTCTCATTTTCATCAATCTTTTAGTCAGTGTATAGCACTGGCAGAGGTATGCGCTCTCTGAGTGCTTTCTAGTTTAGTTTATGTGGAATTCTAGCCATACTTCCTGATCTAAAGAACTTCTAAAATATTTCTTTGGCACTATGTAAAAATATTCATTAAGTTCAAAAGCTTACATCTATTTTTATCATATAAAGAACTAATAAAGAGTAAACCATGTTGATGGGTTTTGTGTGGACAACATTCTTTACATATTCTCACATCTAGGGCATATAGTTCTCTTTTTTACAAAAAAGGGTGAAATATTTTTAGATGCTTCACAAACAAGCCACACTACTGCAGAGTCAAACTGCACTCTTATTTCTATGGACAGAAAAACTTAGGGGCAGCATCTCTTCACTGATTATTGGAAATGCAATCAGTGGAGAGTTGCCTCCCCTAAATTCTTCTGTTAATTATTTTACTAAGGAAATAAAATTGAAACGTTTTATCTATTTTTATCACATAGAAAAATAAAAAGGAGTAAGTCATTTTGGTAGGTTGTGTGTGGACAACATTCTTTACATATTCTCAAATCTAGGGTGTGTAGTTCTTTCTTTCACTAAAATGGGTGAAAACAATATTTGTTCATGCATATAATAGCTTATTCTGACACTTTGAGACTTACAAGTAAATGTTCATCAAAGCTAGATGTGGAAGAACGGGGGGGAAGAAAGAAAGCAAAGAAGAAAAATAACTTTTGAAATCAAGACAAATGTCTTTGAGAGAAGGAAAAGGGAGGGGAAAATGAGGTTATGAAAGAGAAAGAAAAGAAAAGAGAATCGAAAAGTTAAAAAAAGAGAAAGACGGACGGGATTACTTATATGATGAACAGGGTGATTTTTTCTGTTTTTCTGTCTATAAACATGGACTCTTCTGACAGGCGTATGGGAACTCTTTGGTTAAGGGGGGCACAGATCTTGATTTGCCTGAAATTTTACACAATTTTGTCAAAATTACACTGATATGCCCAAAGTTTTACACTGTTTTGCCCCCAGTTACTCCCTTTTGTATCCTATCTTTTATTCAAAGTTAACAAGTTGGCTTATAAAAAATCTCCAACCACTCATTCGAAACTATATACTCTTCCACTTGAACAAGTCAATTGTTCCTTTTCTTATAATAACACAGAAATTCAAATATATCCATGAATTTTTCCATTGGGATTAACAAGTTCAAAGATAATGAAAAGCACAGATAGGTTATATGGATAGATATAAAAAGAAAAACAGAAGGCTCATCAGAATATATAAGGATCAAAGAGGTAAAGTGAACGTGTAAATGTACTACTCAGTTTACCTCTTTGAGCCTTATATAAACTAATGAGCCAAAGCATTATGACCAGAAACATGTAGCAAGAATGACAGTTGGTGTTTTGTAACAATGCTCATGTCAGGGTTGGAGGTATATAAGCAAATAAGACAACCCCAAGTACTTCATTATGATGTGTTAAATGCTGCAGTTATAGGAAGGAAGAAAGATTTGCCTGACTTTGATGAAGGCAAAACTATTATGGCCAGTAGCATAGGTCAGATCATTTCCGAAATTATGTTGTTTCAGGAACATGAAACAGACTTCATTGTGTTACGCTGGTCACCAAACATCCTAGATCTCTTACAGGATATGTTGGACCAACAAGTTTGTTCTGCAGAACCTCAATCATATAATTTGCATCAGTTAAAAGACCTGCTATTAAAAACCTGGCACCAGATCCTAGAGGAAACCTTGAGAGGTCTAGTAGAGTCCATACCTGATCAGATAAGAGCTGTTTTGCAATCATATGTAGGACCAACAACTCATTAGGCAGGTGGTCATAAAGTTCTGGTACAATTTTGAGGCTAGAATTGACCATAACAACAGCCACGAGAACAAACTTCACCTAATTTAAGGGAATATATTATTCACTCTCCGTCTGTCCCATCACATGAAACCAAACGGATTTTTATTTGAAATCACAAACAATCAAGTAATCAGTAGGGAGCTCCCTTACTGACTGAGACAAGCTGAGTCTCATATATCTTTGAATCTATTTATTATACACACTATGCAAAAGTTGCAGTAATCATCATCAGTTGAAGTAGAAGTAGTAATGGAATTTGACCTGCAGCACCCAGGCCTCTGTGTGTGTGTGTATATATATATATATATATATATATATATATATATGTGTGTGTATGGGTTGGAGGATTTTGTAAGTTGCTGGGGAAGAATGTAATTGAAATCAATACTAGTTAAAAAATATAACTATTCAATAACCCATAAAAAAACCTTGTCTTTCGTAAAGGATATATCACAGCTCCACATACACACACATCCATACAATAAAAATTGTCTTTGATAAAGAACTCATAAATTTCATCCAGCATGCAGATGCTCATACAAATATACATACAGACACACATCATGCATAAACATATATACACAAACATGTTAACACAAATGCTGATACACACATGACATCCACAGAAGAAAGGTAGCATTTTATGTTCAAGGTTATAGAAGGTTGGGTGGAGGACTTCAGTATGAAGTGAGGTGGAACAAATCTTTGGGAAAGAACTCGTTCAACAGAGAAAGTCCTGTTTTGATGGAGATTGAAATTCCTGAAGAAGAGAACAGGTTTGGTTAGTCACCCAATAGACACCATCCTGTGACAAACGTCTTTTGGCAGCATACTATATTGGGAGTGATCAATTTAAGTTACTCCTCTTACCTTTTGTTGGATAGTGATCTTTGGAAAAGTCTGATTTTTCCAAAAAACAAGAATGTATGCAACTGAATACAAACAAAGGGATCAATTTAACTTAAACTTACATTGTGAATTTAACTCTCAATTTAGAACATGTTTTGGAGGGGTTAAAAACAAGTAAAAACGAGTAAACGTTCAAATTTCCAGCATTCTAGCTTCAATGGTGCAGCCTGTATACATGATACATAGATAGTCAAACAATTTAAAAATTGAAGAAAACTATTTGGTTGATGGTTTATAAGAGAGAGAGAGAGAGAGAGAGAGAGAGAGAGAGAGAGAGAGACATGAAGAAAAATATAATTGCTAGGGGAAGAGAGTGGATGCAGAGTGAGGAAAGTTCAGTGACAGTATTGAGCCAATGAGAAGACAAGAAAGTAAATTAATAGTACAATAGCAGAGTCATGCTGTGTTGCAGACATCAACATAAGTTTGAAGTCACTAATATAGGCCAGTTAATTTCTTTCCCTTTTCTCTCTCTTATTGTCTCTCTAGCTATGTCTTTCTCTGTTTGTCTCTCTATTTATGTTCTTTTCTCTCTATCTCTCTTTGTCTGTTAGTCTCTCTTTCTATGATTGGGTCTCTCTTTGACTCTCTCAGTCTCTTAAATCCTTGTCTGATTGCTTAATGAAATGTTCATATCTGTTTTACCCCAGGCTGTTAACTGACCTCGTTATTTAATCAACCTGTTGAAAACACAATGAAGACACAATCACTTGGAAACCATTGAATTTGAATTTCTATGAATCATAAGAGAAAGAAAACAACAGATAATCAGAATTATTTACCTTTTATAAGAAAAGGAACATATGTTGTTTGTAATTCTTGGAGTTCAAGTCAGGGTTGCCACAGAGTTTTTAGCGAATGTACCAAGAGCTTTAGCCAAAACGTACCAAAGTCATCCATAAAAGTACCAAATGAAAAACATCCCAAATAATGATAAGTCAAGAGAGATAGATCAATCTTGACTGAAATATTTTGACCTGATTCATTTTCATCTATATTTCTATCCTAATGATATTTTTCTTGTTTAACAGTTTTCAGACAGGTCCTACTTTGCTAATAGTCAGGTGGTCTTTCCTGCTCACTCCATGTAAGGCTAAACTGTAATATTCACCTTACCTACTTCTGAATATAAGTGCTTTGCAGACGATGAAACTGAATATATTTCTATGTTATGCTTGATTATCATATACAATATAAATAGGAAAGGAAATTGCCAGAACAAACCAAATTTTCTAAGCATTGTACCAAACTTACTAAAAGGAGTGATAAATACTAATTTGGTATGAACATATCAAAAATGGCAGCCCTGGACCAAGCATAGTCTTTATTGCATGGATTGATGAAATAAACTGAACGACCCTCAAGAATTGCCAGATAAAACGTACTCAAAAAAAAAACATCAGCCAAAATGTGATAAAAACAACAAAGATGAAGATTCTACTTTGACAAATTAATGAATAAAGAAATGTGTATGTATAATATCTAATTGCTAGACAGCAATAAAGAGTGCACTATTCTTGAGGTTTATTACTAATGAGATTCTTCTCTGCGGCCATCCAGACGACAACACCACTAAAGTATATATGTATGCATATTCAATGTGACCCAAAAGTTCATGGGATTCAACTATGAAAAAAAAAATTACCTAAATACCTAGTTTTCACCATCTCCCCTTGGGTATGTATCCAAAAATCTTGCAAAGAATAGCAGCAATAGTCTGAAAATATTTGGTTTGCATACGCTGTTCAAAATACTTCATTTTTTAAAAGCATGTTTGTCTCTCTCTCTTGCAAACACAAGCAATAAATAAGATGGCCAAATGCATGTTTGGTTTATTAAGTAAAAATAGAAGACAAATATATTTTCAACATTAACTTTTTTTGAACAATGTACTAGTGTTTTGTTCCACTATCTTCTGCCATTTACCTCCTCTTGAAACTTTCTCAGTAAAAAACTGATTTAGAAGCCTTTTATTTTTAATACACATAGTGCAGCTGTCAGCAGAAGCAAAAGAAGGTTGTCAATCGACTGAACAACAAAGAGTTAAGCAGCTGACTGATTATTGAACACTACTTAGAAAGATATTGGTAGATGAATTCTACATTACTAACCTGTAGGTCTCTATGTATTATTTTGACTGTTATATATTACTACATACAAGTGAGCAGTGCTTGATGTCCTCCCCTGTTAACACTGGCTACTGCCTAGCCCCATACATATAAGACATATTTAGAGAGAAGATATAGGAAATGGCAAGAATTTTCTCAGCTCTTTCTCAGGAATTTACAAGAATTTCTTTAACTGTCAACAAGCTAATCTTTAATACTGTGAAAGATATAAAGGATGTGTAATAGTTAATAGCACAGAGAATAGAATCAGCAAACTAAGTTCAAACTCCAGTTGGGGCCAAGCATTCACTAGTTCTCTTGGGAAAGGCCTGAATCCACCTCTCTTCAGTTATGTATAAATAGCAGGGCAGTTAGAGCCCTTAGGCCTTATAAGACAGTCCATCATTGGCAGCGCACTAACACCCCATTCTTGTAAAAATCCAAAATTTCTAGAGAAACAATGACTGGGTCTCCATGGATTGTTTTAGAAATTTGCCTTTTGGTTGTGAGATGAGAGAGTAACTGAGTCTGTGGGTCTAGAAAAAAAGAAATTGGCCTCACTGTGCCGAGTTCTATTACTTGTTATCTTGATTAAGTTACATTACTGACATAGTACAATAGGATGTAGGGAAAACAATCCAGCAAAAGACACTTCATTATGATTAAAATTTAACTTACAAGCATCAATCCCCAAAGGGGACAGACGGCATGCTCAGAAACAAAAAAGCATTTACTTCAAAATTCTTGATGATTTTCCAGAAGCAATTTCTCTGACAAATATAGCGTGTGGCACCTAAAGTTTCGAAACACTGGGTAGCCATTTGTTTATTCTGGAAGAACACAAATTATTTTAGTATTTTCCTTTTTTCTTTCTTTTGCAACATTTCAGTCAAGAATTCACTAACTATGATCAGAGATTGTGTCTTAAATCCCAACTGAACTTTTATGCCGATTCCTCTGAAGACAATCAGAGAATATAGCAAAATGAAAATGTCATGAACTTCAGATACAAAAGGATGAGAGCAACAGTCCAAACAAACAAACCCTTTGCAGAATTGTTTTTCTAACATTCTTCCACATTCTGGAAATCTAATGTCAGCCTGAGCCGCAGGCTTGTGCTTGAATAAAAGTTACCTCATTCTGATTCACAGTGCAAATAGTAAATTTTGAAGAGAACAAGTGCCAAGATTTTCTCTCAGCAAGTTGGTACAGCAGTTCCCCTTTATAACTTGAGGTCCAAGAAAGACAACCGAGTTATAACTGAATCACAGATAAGTCAGTGCCAAAACAAGTTTATAGGTGAGCAGAGGTGTTGTTTTCATTAAAAAAATCAAAGAAATTATATGTAAAACATAATGTAATTATATATTAATTGATTGCAAATTGAGGAAATTCAATACTTCTGTCATATTTAGTGAGTTTTCTGATGAAAATCCGTTTTCATTTGTGGTTTTCTCAAGTGGGCAATGATATAAACAAAAATAGGTCCACCAACCACCTTATATTGTGAATTGTGCCATATCAAACTGAATTATATCTGGATAATCCTTCAGTCAAAAGGATTTAATTGGAATTCTTTATCAGAAGTGGGTAGACCATTAAAAAATTAAAAGCTCCTATTGTAATCCAACGACAAAATTTGAATGAACTCTTTAGCCGAATTAATACATATGTATATATAAGATAAAGCACATGCTTGTCTGATTGGTAAACAATTAAGTCATTGGAAAAACATGACAAATACCAATCAAAATCTTCAGTCTATGTAATGGAATAGAAAAAAACTGTGTCTAGATCATCAGAAAAGGCAGTACTTTTTATCCTTGCCACTCCCCACTGACACGTGTTAATGAAGTATTTCAATGCAAAACCCACTTCTCTGTTACTTCTCAGTACAACTAGTTATCAAATGTCGATGAAAAGTATGACATGGAATGACATTGAGATTATGTTTGAGAACAAGTAGTATTAGGGAGTGGCAAGGATGAAAAGTATCACCATTATCAGAGACACACAAAAGATGTGCAAACAAGGTTAGCATTAGATTCTTTTTAACTTAGATTCTCAAAGAAGAGTCAAAGTACAGGATTGGTTTTACAGAAATCAAATCAAATTTTTATGAAAATTTTTTATGAAAAATGATAAAATGGAATTATACTTCATTACAAGATGGTAATCCATAAATAAAGAGATGAACTCAAACTAACAGTCTTAGGAACATTAGAGAAAAATTAATAAGAGTTTCAATATTCAGAATCTTAATGTGTATTTTGTTTGGTGTGATGTCATTGGCTAGAATGGTTTCAGTGTAAAGTACTGGTGGTTGCCATTTTGGCGTACATGTGGAACACAGAATGGTGCCAGCAAAAAAACATAAGATTGCCATGAAGGAGGTAGCCATATTGAATTGAGATGGTTGAAATAATGCAGAACTGAAAAACTATATTTAGCAAAGTACTTATTGGGACATAATGAAAGGGTAGAAAACAGCTAGTGGAAAATACGAAAAATTCTCAAAAATTTATCATCAGGAAAATAAGTAGAGGTTACCGACTGTGAAACATATAACCTTTTGTCATGTTTTACAACTGCCAGCAAAGTTGGAAGGGGTTAATTTATTTACTCATGTTTCTCTGTTTGTCAGTACAACATCTCCAAAAGTTCTCAGTAAATTACAATGATATTTTGTGGAAAGGTGAGCCATGAGCTGAGAAAGTATTGCTTACATTTTGGGGCGGATCCAGGATTTTTTTTCCAGATATCTTTTCCTCTTTTTTTCCTTATATTTTGTATATTCATTCATATTTTTTCATACAATATCTCAAAAAGTTTACAATGAATTTCAATGTCATTTCGCAGAATGGTGAGGCTGAGGAGGAAATGTTTTAATTTTGGAATGGATCCAGGAATTTTTCTCACAATTTAGAGATATTTTTTGGTTGGTGCAAAAATAAATGTTTTTTGCTACTTTAAACTTTGATGCCTATTTCGGAATAAACTATCATCCAACTATATTCATGGAATATACCAATATAAAGAATAAATTTTGCTCTATTCATTTAAGCTGAAAGTTTTCTTTTCATTCTTTATTCTGGTTTATCTAAGGCTGTAAAATCAAAAATGGTGGAAAAGCCAATTTGAACAATTTTGTTTTATGAGTTCAAAATGCGATGTAAAGCAATAGAACTTGCTTGCAATATCAACCAAATATTTGTCCAGGAGATCGTCAGTGAACGTCCAGCTCAATATCGGTTCCCAAAATTTCAAAACGGAGTTGAGAGCTTTGAAGATGTGGAGGGTCATGGACATCCTTCATTGAGGTGGGTCATGGATAGCCTGGAATATGCAGAAGTCCTTTCGTGATTCATTATATCCACTTAAGGGCTATTATTGAGACGGACCCATCCAAAACAACTCAAGAGTTTGCATTGTAGCTAAATATGAACTGATCCCTACCTGTACATTTTAGACATGTATGAGCACTCAATGCAGTGGTTCTCAACCATTTTGCTTGATGACCCACCATGACTGCTAGAAAATTTTGATGTCCCTTCACTACAATTAAACAAATTCAGTGTTGAAAAGTTATAATAATAAAATGTTGAATTTAGAAATTTATCAAAATTTAGAGTTTTAAATCAAGGAAAATATTTTTAGTGAAATAATTTCTTTAAAAAAAATAATGATATATGAATTTAAAGGCACTTACTAAAACTTTTGTAATATCTTATTGTATGAAATTTAGTAACAAAATTATCTCATTGCTTTTATACCAGACAAAGTTAATGAATTAAGCATAATTTATTAATTATTATGGAATCTAAAGGAAAATTAGTAATTAATAGTATTATATAATAAGGAATTAATCAGTTATGGCTTATCACTATTTAGTTTTGAGCCATGAAATGCTTTTTGCTCTTTACAACTAAAATCCGATCGCCCCCTTCTTGGGTGTTCAGGATCACTGCTTTAATGCACTCCCAAACAAAAATCTCTTGTACTTGAACAGTATCAATGTCTTTCTTAATATTTCTTTCATCATGTTAGAGTTGAGTCAACACAACTGACAGGGAGGAGCCAAACTATATTACTCATATATTACACAAAGATCTATTTATATAATGTCACATGTATATCAATATTTTTTGTTTATAACATTTGTCTAGGGAGATAATTATTAAATGCTGATCATACAGTAGTCTCCCTCAATTATTTAATATCTTGCAAGTGTACAAAAAATCCAGGTTAATTCTGGTTGAACATAAACAAGAAAATACTGAGCAATATAATGTTTATGTTATTTTTCAAGTGCAATGCAATTGCAAGATTATTTAAATACTGCCGTTATTTTTGATGGCATTGGTTAACTAGTCAAGTAATAATTCAAGTACTAAATTAATAAATAATCATACCTATTGGGATGAGTTTAAGAATCCAAGAATTTTTGAAAGAACCTGAATCATGTCGCACATTCTTATTTAATTTTATGTTTGAATGTGCTAGCATCAATTGTCTTCCTTGATTGTAATACCAAAATGTGAGTTACATCCCTTGTTCAACGTTGCCAATTTTGATGGTTTTCATGTAATAGTTTTATTCAATTTTTAATAATAAATGAACATAATCTAATGAATAAGTAATATTTTGATAAAATAAATTTTGAAAATGCTTATTATCAACATGAAATATATCTGTTCATTATTGCTATTGCATGTATTTCTCACTGATTACTTCAAAGTCAACAGAGTCTTTTACAAAATGATAGTTAGGGATGGAAATAGGGTGTAGGGGGGGGGGGTAAAGCATATACCTACTTCTCAATTTTCATTTCAATGTCTAGTAATGGAGATATTGCTGTATACCTGGTTCGTCTGACCCATTTCCATCACTAATGATAGTTGATTTGTTATGAAGCATTGACTCTTACATTGAGTAAATAATTTCACTTTTGGGATGATTTCACTGCTGGAACAGACTGCAATAAATGGTCTCAAGCATTTTTTGCCATTCCTTTTTCATTTGCCCAAGGACAAGGTTTTTGGAGACCATCAACCAAAACTATCAAAATAGGTTTCTTCAGTTTTCAAGCGATTCTGGCTATGTATATACGTGCCAAGTGTACAGGCCTCACCAATCAAGTTAGAAGGCCGCAAATTCAAATATATTTACAGCTTATTAGGTGTATAAAAATGTTGTTTTTTGAAATCCTCCTCCAAAATAAGTTTTTAGCAGGCGGGATCAATTTACAATGTAAGTTTATGCTAAATTTTCCCCTTAGTTTATGTCCAACAGTGCTCAGACTTTTTTTTTTTTTGTTGAAAATCTGTACTTTTTAATGATCGAAAACAAGAGAAACTTATTCATTGATCACTCCAAACAAAGTATGGCACAAGGAAAGATGTTGGTCATGTGATGGTTTCTATTGAGTGACAAACCAGACCTGTCTCATTTAGTTTGGTAAATCACTCACCAGTTTAAGAAGCATAATTTCAGGATTCTGCCAACATTGTTCCTTGATCTCTGGCCTTTATAGGGTTTCAACTTTCTACTTCCAAATCCTCTCATTGCTGGTAGTCAGAAGAGGACCTCTGGGCAGCTGAGACATGGTGTTCCAGCTTGGACTCCCACCGCAGGCTAATTGCAAAAGAGCAGGGGACAAATAGATGTCCTTTGGAAGATATTAAGAGCAAGAAGTGCAGCTAATTTGTACACACCTGTCGGAACAGCTTAAGCTCTTCTCTTCCTCTGGAACAACATCACTGTCTGATGCAATACAATTATACGAACTCTAGACACTGACTTGGTCTGTCTTTTGTGGCACAAATTTTCTCAATGCATTTTTTACCATTCACACATACGCATTCTAACAAGTGTGTATTGATACAGTTTGACCGAGAGATCATCCTTTTCATGTTCAGCAATGCCATAAAAATGATTGAAATTCACAGCCATTAATTTTATATTATGTGGAAAGAAAAAGCCAATTAGAATGTTTGAGTTTGAGTATTGTATTCTGTCAGTGCAGACTTTTCAATTACCTACCTTTCCTTTTTTTTCTTTTTTAGAAATTATCAACTAAAACTGTCAACATAGGTTTCTTTAGTTTTCGAGTTGGTCTGGCTGGCTATGTATGTATGTATAATACTCACATGCTATACCAATGGATATATAGGGCTGAAAATTTAAACATTTACTTCTCATTATGCCTAGGATGTTTTTTTTGTTCTCCTAAAATTCCATGCATTCATAAGTATTTAGAGGTGGTGGGAGATTCATTTTACAATGTAAACTTATGCTAACTTGGTCCCAACTTTGTGCCTAGCAAAATTTATGCTATTTTTAAAAAAATTCAGACTTCATTAAGGATCATTGCCCAACAACATGCGAGAAAAGGAACTTATTCATTGAACACCACTTTTCTAATTTTTCAATTGATCATCCAGAACACAGCATACTGTAAATAAAATTGGCATTTCCCTGGTATGATTGGAAATCAAAACCAAATAATTTGTAGATGACTGAGCCAAACTGATTACATATCTGTAAAAATTTTAGTTGGGAAAGAGCAAAGGTTTATTTAATTCTAATGAATAAATACATTTTATACTGAAAAGTAAAAATTTTTTAAATTTCTTAGATTTATTTCATATACTATATAAAATTTGTGGAAATCATCACCAGTCAGAATATGTATTCCTTCTTTTTCTCTCATATCTGCTTGTTTCTTACCTTCTCTCGTATACCCTTTTTCTTCTTTTCTCATATCTATCTCTGTTTCTCTCTTCCTCTCTTACATTCCCTCTCTCTCAATGTTCCTATCAGTCTTTACCTCACAGCAAGATGATATCCAAGAATGCCAGCTAAATGGCATTGGGTTATCATCAAGACTCACTAGATTATCTTCGCTCTTCAGGAGCAAAAGATAACATTTTCAGTCTACCATTCTAATTCCTCACCTAATCCTGCTTGTAAGCTACCAAATTTCTGGAGGTGGCCACATGAAATGGGCATCTTCGTTAGCATAAGCAGTGAGGAGTGTTGGAAAAAAGATAGTGCCCTCTCATCTTGAGGTTAATAGTGAAACCTTGCAAACCCTGTTGGTCAGAATGCTTTTATCTTGATCAGTGATTCAGAACATGAGGTGCTTACCTTACAAAGGAGCTTATCTGATTAAAGGTGATATGGTTAAAATTGTTTACTTTAAAAACCCAGTTGTTCATAAAAGCGAGTGTAGAATCATCATCATCAGCCTCTCATTATCTGTCGATGGACCTTGTGGAACCAGGACTTTCTAAATATATCTAGTTCATCATGCCATCTTATGATCTCTGGGGATCCATGCTGTGAGTCGTGGAGCCCAGGGGTTGTCTGACATTCTTTCAATACGACCAGTCCATTACCATTTAAGTTTTGTAATGGATTCCATGATATCTCTGACACCTGTTTTTTCTTTAATATATTCTGTTGTCATGTGATGTAATTGATAGTTTGTAAGCATTTATTGAAGTGGGGGTGTAGCATATGCTACTTTTGCTACATAGTTAATTTGGCATGCAACAGACAGTGCTGCAAACATTTGCAGCAACCTAATATGTGACTGGCTATCACTTGTCACTCAAATTGCCAAGTGAGTTTTTAAACATCACGCAACTAATTTAGCAAAGCTAAACAATTTTACTGAAAATTAAGTGAAGAAGGAAAGTATTTTGTTATGATTATGATCATGAACATCATGATGGTGATGTAGGGCAGAAACAAGTGGATTGTCTCGAGGAAAGGATATTTATGGTGAAATTTTCAGTTGTTAAGTATGAGGTCAGTCAATACAGATCAATTAAATCCTCCACTAGAAAAAAAAATCCTATATCATGAAGCACTTGAAGACTTTTGAAAATCTATCTATCTGTACCAGTCTGTTCATATTCATATATTTTGGTTTACTAAAATCATTATTTCTATTTAAATGATGCTGTGTAGATAGTTTCATGAATGGTAATACATCAGAAAGTGTTTGTGCCCAGGTAGAAGCTAGAATATTAAATGCTGATTTTAAGCCCCCCATCCCTAGAAAAATCTTTATGAATGAAATCCATTAACTGTATCTCAACAAACATTATACAATAACAGATCTCACTTACTGTTGGAGGGGGCTCCTCAAGGAGCCATGCTTCCAATTTAGGACCACAAAATTGCTAAATCAGTGTTT
The DNA here is from genome assembly GCA_963457665.1 of Thysanoteuthis rhombus. Classification (NCBI taxonomy): domain Eukaryota; kingdom Metazoa; phylum Mollusca; class Cephalopoda; order Oegopsida; family Thysanoteuthidae; genus Thysanoteuthis; species Thysanoteuthis major. The sequence continues at coordinate 15,929,636 of OY735219.1, read as the reverse complement.
TCGAAAAAATTGCCACCTCAACAAGCTAAGGCTTTTGAAAGAGCTGCCCATAGACATTGACTGATACCTTCATGAACCTTCAGGGATCAGTGGTCCTCAGACTGGGATCAACTGCCCCAAATGTTGTAAGGAGGGGCCCCCAAAGGAGCTAACACGCGTGAACCCCCAAATCTCCAACTATGTCATAGCAAAAGGCAATTGCTGTAATTCAATCTTCATATGATTTGGTAATCAGAATATTCAGAGTAATTTTAAGATCTGTGACACATATCAATCAAACTATTCATCATTACAGATGTGGGCATCCACTGCCTTTCTTCAAGGGTGTGGGGAGAGCAAAAGGACATACTCAGAATATATCTTAGTGGCAACCCAATTACCAGCAAAAAATAATACCATCTTTTTATATGGTTCATTAAGTTAGAGATACATAAAATAATCGCGCAGCACCATTACTCTTTATTGACAATGAGGCTCCAGCTTACAAACCACCTCACCCAAGGTGAAAAAGCCTCACCCAGGGTGGGTGGAATCAAATGCCCAATTTGCCACCCACAGTGGATGCCAATGATTACAGATCCATAGGAACTTCTTATTCCCTTGTTAATATATACAAAATTTGAATTTAATACCTATACCTCATATAAATGAATCATTGTAGCCCATGAGTGTATCAGAACTAATTATCTAAAATTATCTCGAAGATACCAGCACAAGATTTGGGAATTGTTGGTCCAAAATGACCATAGAGAGCCAAAAAAGCACTTATTAAAAAAATCAAAAACAAATGTTGGTGCCAAGTGGTGTACTCATGCAAATTTTCATGGTTATAGCCCCAGAAATGAAACCAGGAGTAGCTGAAGACACACACATTAAGAAGTAGCTGAAGACACACACACAAAGATGAACAAAGAGAGAAAAATCTGTAGCCCACTTGACAAGTTGATCAGTCAGGCCATTCGTGGGGCTATGATGATCTGATATTAGTTTAAATTATCATCAAAGTCAGATTCTTAATGCTTGTGAAGTTTGTTATGTTTCTCTGCTCCATTCTAACTTCTTCTGATTACTTCAGTAGGTTTTGCCTCTTTTAGTTACGGGACAGATTTATTCAGATCAACTAAATAACACCAATCACCATGGCCCAGTGATAGAGTGCTTGTGTACAGTTGGGTAGAACATTTCAAATCCAGCACGGAAGTATACTTTAAAAATGGTACTCAATGCCTCTCCACTAAACACTCAGCACAAGGACTAGGATTGAGGAACCTCTTGCTGAGGATAAGGTACTCACAACCAAATCACATTTCATACACTGATTCTCATAAGATCTCTAAAGTTAAGCAGCGTTGAGCGTGGTCAATACAAAGATGGGTGACCATTGGGAAATACCTGGTACCACAAGCGGGACAAAACTTCGAAAGGCCTGGTAAACTTAAGTGGGTCATACTAACAATTATACATAGATATATGCATACTATATGACAAAAAGTGAATTAGATGATCATTAAGTTTGCACTCTAAGTATCAGCTTTGGCGAACAGTTTCAAGGGTATTCAGATTCTGATATATGTTGAACATTCACTAACATTCGTTGTATTCTGAGTTTTTGGTTTTATCAATTGAGTTGGATATTTTCAAAATTATTTTTCAATTTTAGTTTTCACAATATTCTTGTTGTTATGTTATTGGTTAGTAAATTTTAAAATTGTTTCAGATATTATACCAGTTAATCTACTTGTTAGTAATTTTTGCAGAATTTCTTATCAACTATTTTTTATATCTATTTGATTATTTCATTTCATTTATCTTCTGTATGCATGTGGCTGGTTTTTATAAATTATTTTGGTTGTTTCATAAATGTTTCTGACACTTTTTATCAGTTGTGTTGGTGATCCATCAGTGAAGTGGGATGGGTTTAGTTACAGGAGATATATCATATAATTCTATCCGTCTACTAGTTTTAGGGTTCACCTTTACATGGCTTTAGTTATTTATGTTCAATTCCCGTAACATTCTAAGTGGGTTAGCTTCTATGTATCCAAGATAATTATGAAAAGATATTGTCATCTTAGCTGATTAAATTGTGCTTATTGTGGCTGGGGGTGTAGAGAAAGAAAGACATACCCCCCAATAATGTTCTCAGTGGGTATATGAATAAATCGATCATTCACCTGGAGAAGCCCAAAAGGGCAGAAACATAAAAACGTTTTTGTAATGAATCCATTAATCCACCATATTCAAAGTCCTACTCTTACTCAATGTCTTTGTATCGAGCACTTTACAAAATAAACCCATCACACTTCATACAGTATATTGCTGATTTGTACCTTGGTATATATATATATATATATATATATATATATATATATATATATATATATATATATATATATATGTATATGTATATATGCACAGATATTTTCATACATCTATAAATACCTATCACTACCTCCATGCACTTACATACATTTAAATGCGGGGTAAATAAAGGATGAGGGAAAGTGAGCGTGGCACATGTAAGAGTAAGTAAATAAGTGGATGATTTAAGAACATTTAATCCAAAGCATGTTTCAATATACATTCAAGATCAATTGGAATGTATCACAGATCATGAACCGATGTGGATGCATATATGTATGTATGCATGTGCACTGATTTAGGTATGATTGTAAACATAGATTCAGAGTAGGTTCTGTATATTTGCAATTTAATAATATGAACCTTTATTTTTATTTTTCAAATTTAATTTCTGGATCCCTAAAATAATGGGGTCCCCAGGAAAGCATGCCTATGTGATAAGATGGCACTCCTAAATTAATTGAAATTCAATGAATGTATACATGTCTTTCTAGAGGTGCAGGTTGGCATATCAATTACCATCAAGTTTCAGCCAAGACTTCTTATATTAATTTTGCACTAATGTCCATAGGAAAGGCATCAACCTACTTCCTTCCCCAGTTTTAGGTAAAGAGCATGGAAGTTGAAGCCTTTTATTCCAGTAAGGTAATCCATCTTGTGTGTGGGGTTAGCGAATTCACCACATAATAAACTTGCTACAAAAACTGCAATGAGGCCCAATGCTCCACAGGTGTCAACAGGAAAAAAATGTTTTACTTTCCCTAATATCTGTCTGTCTCTTGATCTTTCTTGATCGCTGCCCTCCTCTCTTTTTTCATACTACATGCATAAAGGTTGTAACAAAGTTAGGTGCTTGGAATGATATATATATATATATATATATATATATATATATATATATATAGTATTGTTCATAAGTACACCCCATAGAATTTTTCTTTATAGAAAGTTGATTTTCTTCATAACGGGATTTCATAATTTATAGAGGGATTAATCAATCAAATAGATATTATCAGGTATTGCTTATGACCAAATTCTTTAGCATTGAATCTCTGTCGCCAATTTTTTGGTATGGGGTGTACTAAGTTTTGGATGGCAATATTTTCATATTTTTGGCAATTAAGTTTCAATGCTGTAGGTCAATTTTGATTTCCACTAGAAATACAATCCTGCTATGTTTGGTTAAGAAGAAAATTAACTTTCTATAAAAGAAATATGGTAGGATGCACTCATTTATGGGCAATACAGAATATCTACTTTTAGAAAAATCAGTCTTCAAGTTCTGTTGGTGAACTTAAGCTTTCCAAGAAAATATATGATATGGGAGCGTTGATGGGCCTTACCCTGCCAACCTGGCCTATCATCTGTTGGCATGATGGAAGAGATTGATACATACCTTTCCCAAGAACATTAGTGAACGCAAACTGTCTCAGCTGCACATCCTATTTATTTGGATGACTGCAAATCTAATTCAAATGGATAAAAATTCCTCATCACAAAAGCCTTTGATGCAAACTGACTACTCTATAAATAAATAGTCTGGATGGGCAAGGGTTGGGTTTGGAGTGACAAAGAAAGTGTTAAAGAGATTACAATGTTACAGTTAGATTGTGAAACTCAGAATTTTGTGAAATTACTGAGCATTTTTGAAATCCCAGAACATTTCAGTAATTTCATGAACTCCCAAGTTTCACAATCAGTGCAGTATTGGTTAAACTTGTGATGCTGACCATTACTACTGTGATGAGTTCAATCCTCACTGCTGTAATATTCAGAAAGAAAGTCCACTCTTGAAAAAGGAGGTGCTACTTCTATCAGTACGAAGCAGTTATTTTGGAGGGGGAACTTGTGACTAGAACTTGCTTCTTGTCACATGTACTCAGATGATTAGACTTCTACCTTTAGACAGTTAGACTAGGTCATTACAACATCTGCCCCACTTCTACATACATAGCAAGCCAGAATCACTTAAGAACTGAAGAAACCTATGTTGACTGTATTGACAGTTTTAGTTGGCTGTTTCTGATATAAACAGTATGAACAAAAACTACTGACTTTTTAAGAATTCTGTTCTTTTTAAAATATGCAATGTGGTGTTTGGCGAGTGTAACAACATAGTGTGCGTGTATTTGACCAGACTAGAGTAGAATAGATTACCATGGGACTCCCTTAGATGTGGAGCCCATTTGGGAGCAATTGGTCTAATTTTCCTAAAGCAGGCCCTCCCTATAACACTTAGGAAAAAAGATTGCATGATGTTTTTGGTAGAAAAAAGAGATGTAATCAATTGCAATTTCTTTTTACAAAAATGTTGTTGGAAAAATATCAGAAAATCTCTGATAGCTTTGTTTTGTGCTTAGCTATATTCTTTTCATGTTATTTTCATTTCTATTTCATCAAACTGATGAACTTGATAAACCTTTCCTAGTGTTTCCTCCAAGGTCTTTATAATCAGCCAAGATAAAGATCACTTGGAAAAGAATGTCTGGGAATTCCTCTTTCTTTGATTATCTGTTCTTAAGGTGATAGCCAGTTGGACAAAACACTGAATCTTGAATTACTGCTACAAGATACAAAAATAAAATAACAAATCAGTTCTGAAATCAAATGAAGTGGGGGATATTTCAAAATATAAGAGAATTTCAGATATCAACTTTTATTATGAAAGAATATATTAGATTTTAAATTCATTAGACAAAAATACATGTCAATTTCAAAGGAAATAACTTCTGATTGAAATTATCTCCTTTTGATCATTTGATGAATTTTTAAAAATCTTACTATGTAATTCACAGTAGAGTTCCACTATTTCTTATGCTATCCATTGAAGTAAGTGCTCAAATGCTAATCACAAATAGTTCCAAGTGATTTATGAATTTAAGAGTTTAAATACTCTTTCAGCATCATGCTGATACTACCTATTTTGGCATACTTTTTGGAGCTAGTTATTTTTGACAAAAGCTTTTTGTTTCTCAACACATTACTTTGAAAATTCATATACATCATAGCCTTAAACTAGTATTGTTTGAGTATTAGTTCTTTTACTGACTTCATATTAAGTTCATTCCACTATTTCATCTACTAAAAATTCATTAGCAAAAAACCCTCTGATCGTTTATATTATGAGCAGAAATGCAAAAATAGAATTCACATATTTTAACAATTCCTTAAAAGCAATTGATATTGGATAGAGCAGTGTAAACTGATAGTGGGAGACTTTTCAAGGTGAAAAGAGAATATTGATAATTCAAAAAAGGGAACATATCACCCTTCTGGATGCCATGTGACAACCCTACCCTAAGGACTCTAAATCCACCTTGAATCTATCTTAAATGAATCTTCATTTAATGAAAAAGTAAATTTCTATTTTTAAAGATTTTGAACCAAGTTTGATTTGTTGGTTTCAGTATAAATCTTACACAAGGTTCTTGATTTAAGAGCACCTGCTCAGAAATAACACAATTGGTATTTATATAATCTGGAACATGCCAATACTGGTATAACTTGCAAGAACAAGTGAGTACATGTTACAGTAAGATTGTGAACTAAGGATTTTGTGGAATTAGTAAACATTTTAGTATTTTCATGAAATCCTTAAGTTCACAACAGTTACCAAACTTGTGAAACTGATGATTACTATTATTTGTTTAATCCTCAATGGGTGCCTCATTACTGCGGCCTTGTGTCAAAGTAAGCTGTATATATACTGTAAATACAGAAGCAGAAAATACTTGATACTTACCAAGCTTAGCATTCGCGGGGCACCCATTGAGGATCAAACTTATTATAGTAGTAATGGTCAGCATAACAAGCTTGTTACCACGCTGACTATGAAATGAGGATTTGATGAAATCACTTGAATGTTCAGTGATTTAATAGAATCGATAGGTATCTCATTAAATTACTAGTTTCATAATCTTACTGTTTATATAAGCATATATAAATATATATATGTTTGTATTGTGGATGTGAAGTGATCCCACAGAATGTTAGTGAAAATGACTATTGGAAGGTGAAGAGAAAAACTCCAGAGAAAGTATTTGATGCATTTTGACAGGTGCCAGCCATCAGAGAAAATATTTTCTACGGTTCATAGAAAATTTCGCTGTTTGCATGTTTGAGGCTGACAAAAGAAATGGGGGTATTTATGTGTTATTTGGTTATTTAGTAGGAACTAAGGGGTGGGGAATCAGAGTAGATGAGAGTAATATTTGGATTGAAATGAGAAGGGTCTGTGAGAGAAGGGGTAAGAGGGTGTTTGTTTCCTGTCTCTGCGAGTGTTTGGCTTGTCTTAGATAATCGAAAGTATTTGAAACACGCCCACAGAATCACAAAAAAATTTGAGATGTAACACTTACTTTCTCTTGAGTTTTCTCCTCTTTTTCCAATTGTCATTTTCATCAACATATATATATATATATATATATATATATATATATATGTATGTATATATATATATGTCAATAGGTTAATGGCTCTCATATGCAATAAATGATGTCAGAAAAACAGAAGTAATTTTCTGTCAGAGTGAAAAACTTCAGCACTGTAAAAAATTCCAGACAGTGAAAAAATATGGCTTCTGTTTTAAATGAGATTCTTTTTATAGAAAACTATTACCCATGGAAAAAATTCACAGATATATTAGAATTTCTATCATATGATTTTTTTTTAGAAAAGAAACTATACTGGAGGCTGTAATGCATTCAGTAAAAACATAGCTGAATTTCTGTGGAGTTTGAACACATTCTCTTACTCATTTTATCACTTGATAGTTTTCTGCTTCAAAGCTGTTAGTAGAGTAAATAAATGTTTATGTCTCATAAATTTGATCTGAGCTTATCACGTCTATGTAGAAGTGTCCATCGTTATGGACAGAATATCAAAAAAGTGACATTGCTTATTATATAAATGATGTCAACTGATATGAAGTGATCCTTTTCCCCCTGAAGAAAACCACTGCAGATTGTATAATCCCAACTAAACTCATAATCCAGGCAATCTTATACACTCTTTAGAGCCAACTCCTACTGATTGCTTTAATAGGATGCTTGGAATCTCAGAGAAAATTGGGTGCAAATTACTAAACAGTTGACTTGCTCTGGAATTTTTGGTTCTCATTAAAGTGGAAAATTGGGGAGCCTCAAAAATTGCTTAATGGGGAAGTTTTTTAAAAATGGACATATTGTATATCATTAGAAAAGGAATTTCATGAGGATTCATCTTTTTCTTTATAACCAGGGTTACAAAATTCACAGAGTTAAGTGTCAATAGTAAAATACCTTTGGAATCGATATTTCATTCGATTGATTAGTTCACATGCAATTAAGCTTAATACGAGGAAAGAATCTTGAGTATTTTTGTACATGTTCAACTTTCATTTGGGGAAATTACATAGAAATAATTTGAAAGGTGTTGACAGAGGTTATTCACAATACATTTGTTAGAGAGGTTATTTGGAAGGAGAAAAAATTAAAGTACAATGGAAAACTGATGGCATTTTAAACTTTTGGTGACTTATATTGATGTAATTGTATGAGTGTTCAGCTCAGTCTGCAATGAGTAAAAACCCAAAGAGTATCCAATACAATTATCAATCATATAAATTGATGTTGAATGTCTCTTTTTATCATTGAATATCATTAAGAAAATCAACATGCTAGACAAAACATTACAACTTTTGTTACTTGGTTCTAGAAAGTGTTCTCAATTAACGCAACCTTCTTCAGAACATTCTGTATATGAAAAGACAGACTTTTTCCACCGGCAATGTCAAGGACTTTTTATTTTGCATCTACAATCAACAGTATAATTTTCAGGTAGAGTTAATGGGCACTTATGAAGAGTCAAGACCGACTTGACTGACTTTCAATCAAATCTTTCAGGATTCAAATATATGTCTATTTCACTCAGCAGTAGAAAATCCAGAAGAAGTGATAAGATCTCAGAGGGGGCCTGTATAAAGCGTTTGAAGTTGATGACAAATCAGAGGAGATTTGTGTTTTCTCATATACAACAAATAACACCAGTTGTTGATTACAATTTTCACCAGGATTAAGCACTAAGGACAAGTAATTCTCAGCATGCAGTAAGGATGATGGATCTGGTATATCTAAACCCCCAAATTGGCTAAATGATGGAAGTTCCCAATTTTAAGGGCAGATATTTTTGTTCCGAGTTTGCTGATGACCTCCCGCCCAGTGAGCACATGCACTTTAAGCAATACATCACAAGTGTCTTCACCCAACCTCTCTGCCAGTGTATGGATTGGAACTTAACATGTTTTTCTCCAATACCACACTTGAACCAAAGCTCTGCAGACTTAGTGGTTGAAGATCGCTATCAGCTTCAAATCTATAATCACTGCTTTACAGATAAGGATGTGTTCGTCTGGCTCTCATTTAAGGTTACCATCTACCATCATACAGGATATTGCCATCAGTGAGCTCATAGCATAGGATATCTTGAGTGTGCAATATCAATAGAACACTATATCTGATCTATTTGCAGCTTACCTTGAAATTTTGGCAACCTAAAACCTTATAAAGTTTTTTTTTTGCTTCATCTGGTAGTATACTTAGATCTGTGGTGAAATAGAGAAGATTTGCTGCTCTATTGTTATGCTCTTTGATGAATCTCATCACTTCTGATACTGCCTCATTGAATTAACAATGAATAATGCCACTTTGAGATTTTTTTTGCATTAAATGGTCTACTCTAACTTCATGTCTGGTGACACAGCTCTAAAATCTCTAGTAATGGTTTTGACAACAAACTTCTCAAGGTACCAAGGACCATATCTGTGGTGGTTTATACAATCCGATTCTATAAAAACTGATTAGAGCTCTTGAACTGCAATTAGATGGGCATCAAAATCACCCTATCTATGTGCACAGATTAGATACTTTGATCTTGTAAGTTTGACAATGATGTCCAAATACTGATATACCATTGAGTGCTCTAAATTTTTCAAATTCTTGACACAGGGCATTTGTTTTAGCCATACCTCTTTACAATTAACAGGATCTTTCTTGAACATAACTTATCGGACATCTTAAAAGTGGTCAAGCATATCCTTAAAACTTTCACTACTGAGGAACTCCCAGAAGACTTGTCTCTGTCTCTATAAAGCACTGCAATATCTACATGCCATGCAAAGCTCTTCCACAGTTAGAAGCTGAAAGTATGGACTTTATCACTTTTACTCTGAAAATATCAGTCTTGATCAAGCTGTTCTCCAATCCACACACTTTTAAATACTTCCTAATACAATACAGGATGCATTTGGCCATATGAAATCTGCCAAGCATTGGTGGAAGACATTTGAATTCCTCCTCTCTCTACCTAAGAATATTAATCAAAACGTGGAATACACCTTCATCACAGACAACTAATAAGACCAAGACTTGAAGCAGGTGATTTGCAGGATTACAAAGATCCTCATAATCATATACACTGTGGATGTTTTGGGGACAGGAATTGGCATGAAGCCAACTTGTATGATTGTTTTGTTTTGACTCAGGCAATAGTTCTCATACCAACCCATGTTGGAACATCTGATGCAAAAAGGTTTTTCTGAATTACATGTCTTCCACAGCTAATGAATTCAATGCCGTAATGATCATCAGCTTTCTCTTTGTTTACCAGCAGCTCTTCTCCACCAGAAAAGAGTCCATGATTATCAAAGATGATGATGCACATCATCATCATCAAATTTTGGCTGCCCCTATGATCTTTCTGTGACCATTATCAGTGGATACTAAATTTTTTCGTTCCAGGCATATGATGCAGCAGTTATTCAGGTGTGGATTGTTAGCTTGTACTCATCTTTTCAAGACAGTTGCCATAACTGCATCATCGAACTGAATTCATCTGTGAATAATTCATGTTCTTGTATCTGATAAAATCAACAATTGTTCCATAATCTATCCTGAACTCCCAATGTAATGACTACCAAGACCAATGAAATACAGAGGAAGATTCAAACACTCCATTCTAACATTCTATTGAGAGAAAAAGAAGTAATTGTATTGGATATTTCAACATTCTACTGTACCCTTGATATGTTACAGTACAGAACAAAACAAAAGCATCTCAATTTTATTTATGTCAATATATATGTTAAGATATTCACTCGCAACTCAAAATCTGTGTATCTAATTCTTTTAAAAATATGAATCCTCAAAAAATTTCTAATATAATGATATACAATATGACCATTTTTTTGAATTTCCCCTATTGGGCAATTTTAGGTTTCTAATCTAAGGGTCTCATTACAAGGAGTTGCCTCCTAACAATTACAGTATCTTGACTATCAGTGCTGATCAGTAACTTTTTCAATTATTTACTAACCTGTATATATATATATGCACATGCACATATATATATATATATATATATGTGTGCATGTGTTCATGTGAAGGTGCAGATTGGTCTAATTGTTAAGGGCACTGAAAGAGGAAATAGTGACTCAAGTTCGAATTCAGGTTGTGGTTGTTTGTGATTATTTCATGCTAATACCCTTGGGAAACACATGAATCCACTTCCACCCACTCATCTATGGGTAAAATAGTAAAGCAGATGTGGCCTCCAATCCTTTAAGGCAGGGCATTTAAGAAAAGACTTCTCTGAAAAGAAACTTATAGCTTGGCAATTGCTTTGACTAGCTGAGTCACTGGAAAAGTGCACCAAAAATAAAAAAATAGAGAGCCACCACCCTTCAAACCTTCAAAGCCGGCCTATCAATCAAGGAATATGATAATCCAAAGGATACATGATATCCTTACGCAAATTTTAAATCCAACCTAGGGTGCTTGAAACCCTAATCTTTTCAAGCAAGGAATAAGGTAACAACAAGCTGTGCTTACTTTTGCACATAGTCAACAATGAGTTATTTTTCATCAGAGTCAAAGACTTCCCTCTGATGAAAACTATTGACACCATTACTGCACTCATCATCATTACTACCAATTCTTCCCAGGCATTTTTTTTGCAGCTGTTTTTTCAAAAACTATGTGTGGTTTTGACTGTTTTTGTTCACAAATACTCAGACAATATAATGAAATATCAGCTTAATCAATTTTTAATGGAACTGATAGCCATGTGTAAAAAGTTACATAAAATATAAGAATTAATGAACAGAAATATACTAATTTTGATAAAATTTACAAAAACTACATGCTAAAATTGTGGTGTCAAAATAGAATCAAAAGCAAATTTTCATGAATGAAGTTAGTCAAAATTAAATGCTCCTGATGCCAAATAATGGCAAACACAGATTAACTTTTTGGCTAATCATTATACCTATGTTTCACAGATAAACATAGGGAGTCATATCATACATGACATCACATTGTAAATGAATAAATTAGCATGTTTTAAGCGTTCAGTACCAGGTTAATACATGCACTATAGAGGGAGTGCGATCTTACCTTCCGCTCAACTCCCCACAAAATATTACAAGTGGAGACAAACTTATTTATTTTAATAATTACTACATACATGAAAAAGTAGAAATAAAACAAACTAACAATAACTAAAATTATCTAGTTTAAGGTAAAGGCAATTAAATCAGTATGTAGTGCAAAGTCTCCCAATAAAAGCTTAACTTAATGAGTAACTAAATGAATCACCCACTGAATCAGAAAAAAAGAGCTCCATGATTTAGGTTTCATTATCACTTCAACCAGAATTGAAGTGAAACACTTGGTTTACTGGCAAAATTATAGATATTTTTTACATTTACGTTTAAGATGTGCCCTGAAATATTGTTTATAACATAGGTGAGGAGTTGGTTGAATATCTACTGTTATACATCCGGAACATTTTCTGCATATCTAGATAAGGTACATATTTCTTGATAGATGTTAACAGCCTCGGCTGACTTTTGTGAAGTAGAATTTATATCTATGATCTGAAACATCCGCTGTTTCCCAAGAAGAACAAAATAAGAATATAAATCATCTTCATGCCAAGGGTAAATTATATTATGCTGGATTTTCTCTCTTTGTGCTAAAATATTGAAAAGATATAATCCAATTTATTTCAATTGTTCACCTCTCAGACACTTGTTTTATAAAGGCATTGTTTCAGACAACTGCTCAGTGCAGCTTCTGCTGATTCTGATGTTATATAGTTCTAGTCTTTGGTGCTAAGCCGCCCATTTATTGATTGCGATGCAATACAGTCACACGTCAACTCACACCAAACCAACTTACATCTGATCGCAGATACATCCCCATAATAGCTTAAAACCAATTAACTGCAGATGGCAATAATTTCAATCAGTACAGTTCCATGGCTCAACTAAGAATGATGAATATTTCTGTCATGTTATTGTTAGCTTGCTAAAGACAACTCAGCGTATACATCATGATTGTTCCAAGTTCTATAGAAGGCAAGAAAGAGGAGATAAAAGAGTAGACACCTTGCTGGGTTGAGCTAATGACTTTAGTGAAAGAAATCTGATTGATCACATTTGTTCCTTTCTCTGTGGAAAGACAAGGAAGATTTGCGTACATTATAAAGATCTAGGTAGAGATGTATGTGTCATGGCATTCTATCAATTAATTTTTTTTACTGATCCCTTTATTCACTTCACAGGATAGGTTGTTCACATTCCACTGTCTATGCAAGGTAATACCTTGTATTGGTTAATTCTTCCTTTAATTTGTCCTTGTGATGCAGCAATCTCAGAAACCTGCAGAAGGACGGAAAGCATAATGATTGAAATGTGCAGAGCATATATTTCACTTCACTCTATAACTGTAGACTTATAGCCAGATTGAGCTGTGTCCATACTGACAGAACATTACCTGGATACAAGTTGATGCATGGCTGTAATTTATTTTTCTTTTTTAAAGTACATCTTATAGACTGGCAAATCCAGGAACTGTCTATAGAGACATATGAGGTCTGTCTGAAAGTATCCAGCCATTTTGAAATATCTTGAGAACCAGTTGCACAGCCATTGATGTAAGTTAGTAACTAATCAAATAGAACCTTACTGAAAATGCGGGAACAGATACTCTATGGGGTTATTCAGTTGGCTCTGTGATGCCATTGAGTGAGCTTGTGAACTGCGTGACCTTCAAACTTACAATTCCGTTGTGAGTTATTTTTGCTGTCTCATGCAGGGTTTTTTGACAAAACATCCTATCAGTAAGCATGGGCATCTGATTAGGAATGGGGAAGGGCAATAATTTGGATATATCCCCTCTCACACACACAGAAATATATACTTTCATCAATTTTCTCATCAGTATTCATCCTTTGTTTCCTTACTTTCCATTCATCATACTGCCATATTTACTCAATGGACCTACCATATTTGATAGCATTTAAGTCCCCTCTCTTATTCAAGCTTGGAATATTAAGAAGAAAAATGCATTTCCCTGAATTTCTTTCATCTATCATCCATATTTTTAAAAATTTTCGAAATTCTGGTTAACAATGTAGGCTGGACAACGAAGGTTACACTTACCTTATGAGCCATTTTTGGGAAAAAGGGAGGTCTTCTCTACTGTTATTACCTGTGAACTATGTACAATAATTATTTATATACACTAAATGAGATGATTGGGGAGGGGAAAAAATCCAATCATGCAAAATCTGATAATGCTGCCATTGTATGAGAGGAATGGTTGTGATTTTTGGTGGGGGGCAATAAACCCCATTCTTTCTATCAGAAACAAGTGACATGTTCACTAAATGGGGAAAAAAATATGAAAACTAATCACTGGTTGTTGATTGAGAAAAATTATCTTTCAAGATGGAACTATAATAAGTGGGATGGGAATCTATTAAAGAGGTTTTAAGGGCAGGGCCTGAGGGGACCCTAGGTACTGGCAACATGGGCTGATGTCCAAGGCACTAATTACAGGGTGGGTGCCTAACACCTGTCTGAGACAGTAAATGGACTCTCTCTTTGTTATAATGATGAATTTATGATATTCAATAGAAACTGTCACGTGACAGCATGTCATGTTGGAATGTGAGCAATTAAAAAATTGCAAAAAGGGGGAAATCAATGAATAAGTTACTTCTCTCGCCTTTTTGGGGCTGTAATCACTTAAAAAGTAAAAATTAAAAAACGAACTAGAGGATTAATTTATATAAACCTACATTTCAAATTGAAACCCCCTCCCCTGGTGTACTAAAAATCTACTTGGGGGTGGGGAACGAAAAAAACGTTTATACTAGACATAATAAGGAAAGAATATTTAAATTTTCAGCCCTCCAGCTACATATGGGTGGTCTATATATGTGATACATATATAGCCAACCAAACCAGCTTAAAAACTGAGAGATCCCCCCCCCCAGCAAAAAAAAAAACATGATTAGAATGAAAGCTCAAAAAAGATACAGTGTCTGAGAGAATAATATCATGGAGAATGGACTTGGCAATAAAGTTTGTGTTCACTTTGCACTAATGCCCTTGGAAAAGGCATAAATTTATCTCTCCCTCTAGCTATGAGTAAAATAGCACAGGGTGAAATAAATGACACAACCTTGGGTACTTGTCGCCTCTAAGTCTATTTCAAGTGGCTGGAACTGCTGAAGCCATGGCCAGCCTAAGGGCACTGGAAAGCAAAAAAAGAGCAAAAGATGTTGATTAGCAGTTATATTGGTTGTGTAACATTTGCAGTCCTCACTGTAACAGCTGGCAGCAGCGGTGCGCAAAAATGTTGCAGTTTATTTTTACTTCCATCCACCATCAGAACACGTCCTTTGGGAGGTTGGAACTCAGCCTCCTGCAGGAATGGAAGAAAGGCCAAACGTCATTGCTCAAATGTTTGAGTCAGTGAAAAAATTAGCTGTTGTTTCTTTTTTGAAAACAGGAAGTCCAAAAGATTAAACTGACTCAGCTGATCACATTCACTAAATTTTTTGCACCTGTCTGGATGCAGAACCTAATAAATCACCTTCATGTAATCTTTGTTGTCTGGTCCAGAAAAACGTGGGTTAACGTAGGTGAAAAAGTATCTTAACGATTATCTTTTTAAAAATATTATCTTCATCTTTGCTTTCTGTAGATGTTGAATGTCAGAGATACTCATATGATTAATGAAGGTCACTAATCAGAAGCAGAGCTGAAGGTTATGGAAGGGAGAAGACTATTTGAAAACACTCCCCTAGGCACCCAATGGAGAGAGGCCACTAAAAGCTTTATGAATAAAGTTCACTCATTGCATTTCTACTGATATCATACAAAATCACGCATATATTTGTCTATTCATGGATCATATAAATAATAATTCAGCCTTTGGGTTTGTTTTCCACCAGTTAAGTGATAGTGTATGTTATTGCAATTTTTTTTCCATCAAATTTCATTAAATATTGGAGGGGGTCCTTGAAGGAGCCAAGTGACATAGTGATGGTGAAAGGTTAAGAGATCTTCATTGAAAATGAAGAAATCTCCTTCATGTTATTATACAGTATTTTATTATTTATCAAGAATGTTTGTCAGTGGACCACAGGAGAAGCAATTTTACTTGACTTATACCAAATTTACTCTTGTTAAAACATCTATGATGGTGTCTTCCTCAATGTAAATTTTTGTTTAATTACTGATTTGATTCTAACCAAAAGTTCTAAAGTAGACTGGGTTTGGATTTCTTACATTTCAAAATTCTATTTTGTTTCTCACACATTTGTTCCAGGTAATTATAAGACCCAAAATTCTCTGAAACGCTTTGCTTTTGGTCACTTAGTAGGGACATATCCCATGAGACGTGTAGCTGTGATTGCTGCAAAAGGCACCTCTACAAAATATTGACTTTGTGGAAGTGGAATAGTTGGGCATGCTGAAGTTTTGTTTCATTGTCTTATTTCTCTTTTTGTAAAAACTGTTTAAAATATTTTGCATTTCCAAGTCGTAGAAATCAAATGATACACCCCACCCCACCCCACGCCAAATCCTTTTCAATTCCTGGTTGTAAGGCAACAAAAATAGGAAAAATGCCATGGGTGGGGTCGAATACTTTTGCTGGGCACTATATGTTATACAATGAAAATCAAGAAAAAAAGGGATAATCATGAATTAAAGTTATTGACAGAATATGGATATCATAGATGTAAAACCCACAAGAGTTCTTTCCCCATGAAACAAACTATTATCAGATCAACAAAAGGAACAGAATAAAGCGTTTTCGTTATTGAAGTTCAAGAGCAGTCAGAGAAATTGAAATTAGAATTGAAAAGACATTTTTTCATTATCATTGATTAATTCACTCTCATTTATTTTTTTATTTTGTTGAAATATTTCACTGTTTCTGTTTTATATAAATTGGTACAATCTATATGTATCATATAGGTATTGAACAAAGCATTACAAATTGCAGCTTGAGGATTTTAAAATAAAAATTTTAAAACACATTGCAATAATTTAACTTCTTTGAAGTTTTAATTTTAGTTTTAATTGCAAGAAAATAGCATAAGGTTAATTCTAAAAAATTAATAATGTCAGCCAAGAGAAAAATTCTGAAATTAAAAATCTTCCAGAAAAAGTAACTATTATAGAAATATAAGATTCAACAAAAATTTGTTAATTCAATTGTGACTTGACTGGATTTTGAAGAAAATATCATTTTGCTATTTACTTAAAATATAATGAAAAAACATCTATTTACATTGGGTTACCTGTCAACTTAGCACAAGAGAATATTGAGTGAAAATTGGATATCATCTTCAAATGTCAACGTAAAGGGGCAGGTGTCAGTTTTGCTCAAATATGAAGCCATTGTGCCCATAGCTTAATGACTTTCTGTATTTTGCATAGATTCTTCAATATTCATTTTGCCTTCTTAATCCAAATTTAACTGACAATAGTGCTTTTAGCATTTTTAGTCTCATTTTATCACACAATTTTGATTTAATTATGTTCATCTTACTGAACATTCTATCAACTTCAGCATTCAAGTGAAGCATTATCTAGCCATTTATTGGCTAAATTAGAAAAAATCTGCTTGACACAACCAAAAAATGACAAATTTAGTAATCCTGATAAAATGGACTGCAACTGTTGAGAATAAAACATCAGAAGCAAATCAGCAATGTCTCAATTCAATTATCCTTAGAACAAAATCCTAATTAGATATTATGTTTTAAATTTATATTTTTGTTTGGCTTTGTGTTTTTGCTTTTTATTTCCCATCAGGGATGGGAATGGAGGAGTGTGTGGCAGTACAACGTATACCTGCTTCACATTTTCCTACTTTTTTGTATTTTCAATGTCCGCTAATGGTGACATTACCATATACTTAGATCCCAAACCTATTTCAATCATTGTTTCCAATCCTCCTTCACATCCATTTTCCCTACTCACTTTTCATTTTCCCCTCTCTTTCACTGCTTCTTATTTTCCTTCCTACTTTTCCTTCATCACATTCACTTTTTTCACTCATGGTCCTATCTTTTTTTTCTACTGAACATCCTCTATTTCTTTTGACTGATCTACATGACTCAATCTCCATCCTTCCTACTTTCTTTCATTACATCCATTTTAGCTTGTTGGTCATTACATCCATTTTAGCTTGCTGGCCATTTTGCTCCTTTCTTTCTTGCCATCTTCCAACTGACCACTCTGATTTTCCTACAATATTTTCCAGCTCTATCTCCAACTTTCGCTTCTATTTTCCACATATAGCCAAGCCCTCTGCCCCTTCCTAATCTTGAGTCATGGCTCTGAATCGTATTATGGTATCCCTTCATTTTCTCTGTTCTGCATCTCTCCTTATTTTCTTCCTTCCCTTCATGTATCTTCTCACTTTTCATCTATCCCTCATTTCCTCTCATCTTTTTTCCCTTTTCATCCACCTTCCGTTCCTCTATTTCCTTCTTTTTTCTTTTACTCAACAAGAAGCGTAGCTGAGGTGGGGGGATGCAAATTTGAAAACGCACCTCCATACTCCACCATATTATGTCTGGGGATTCTTGATAACTGAATTATCCAATTCAATTTTTTGTTCTGGGTTTATAGGCTTGATTCATAAAATTGAATTCTCCTTACCAAACAATCAACGAGGTATCCAATCAGCAACCAAAACACAAGTCATGTGACACTTACCTGAAAAATAAATAAAAAGATTGATCAATTAGTGAATGATCAAATTAAGCACACTGCATGGCCCATATAACAATAATGTTATTAAATTAGATAGAACACATTATAGTAAATAAACAACAATAATCAAAAACAAAAAACAGCAAAGAAATAGAAATCATGTTCTCATTCATTAACTTATTCCAATGTAGGGCAGTAATGGCAAATAATAGAATATATATATGTATATATACATATATATATACATATATATATATATATATATATATATATATATATATATATACACACACACACACACATATATATATATATATATATATATATATATATATACATGTAAAGGTAATGTTTGTTTCTTTCACATTTGTTTAGGAACACTGAGATAAAAATAGGCTACATATCTATCTGTTTCAATCTCCCTCCTTGTACACACACGCACACACACACACATATATATATAGATATATATAGATATCTCTCTCTCTATATATATATATATACACATTTAGATTTACAGTTTTGTTGTTACTGATCAGTTTCATGACATTGTGATCAATGTTTTAATTTTGCCTGTATATGCAACTATAGTTTTTTTTATGGGCTATTTTCACTTTTTTAGGGATGTTTTTTTATTGCTCTCTTCCCTCAGGGTGTGTGTGTGTGTGTGAGTGTGTTTATTGAGGTCTCTGGATATGTCACTTTCCTATGGTTTCTATGATGGATTGATATTCATCTTGAATGTGATTTTGGTGAGGTGGTGAGTTCATCTTCATATTATGGGATATATATATATATATATATATATATATATATATATGAGAGAGAGATGGAGCGAGATAGCTGGTTTAAATGTGTGTATGTATGTGTGTATGAATGTATATATTTTATTGTCAGTTCTTGGATCGAGAATTTCATTCTCAGATTGTCTGGGATGGTATAAGTTACTCACATATTGTACATGCAAGAATAAAGAATGAATGGTTGGAGAACTATTTCTCACTGCAAAACATCCAAGACCTTTAACTATCCATATTGAGGTTTGATAGATGGACCCCCACTCATAATATCAACTCATCAGACACAGTGTAATAACTACAGAATTTAAAAACAAGAAAAAGGGCCATAAGTTCAATGATGCATCCAACATCTGTGGAAGAGGATGAGGAAGAGTAAGTCAAATATTCTGAGTACGATTTTTAATGAATATTGTAAATGGCTATTTTTTGTTTTTTTTAAATATAAAGATGTGAACTTCGTACATCCTATTATGACATCATAGCATTTGGTGAACAAAAAAAGATGTTCCTATGATAACATTACACCTTTTGTTGATATCACACCTTTTCCTCCCTTTCTTTCTCTGCTGTTAAACCAAATTGGAATTGATAGACAAACCAACTGAAAAGCATCTTACTGAGATGTGTTGATCTTATATACTGGCCTTCATAGCAGTCTTTCGAATCATAGTTGACAGTTCATTAGCATATTTTCTATCACTAGACTTGGGGATGAGTTAGACAACTATTACAAAATAGGCCATAAAAGGAAAAAAAAGAACAGTTGAATAGTCCTTATTCCTTGCAGAGAAAGGAAGCAATTTTATCTCTTGTCCCCCCCCTATAAATCCCTCTCTTCAAAGTAATAAAATCACTTGAAAAAATAACACAAAGAGCAATGGAAAGAGCAATCTCAGGAATAACCCTAAAGGATGGAAAAAGATTAGCAATGATTCCAGAACAGACCAAAGTAGAAGATTTAAAAGATTAAGCAAGAAAAATGGCATATTATAGAGTATAAAAGGAAAGATAAAAGATAGAGAAGAAGCTTAGTCAATTGGTGCTAAAGAGATTGCAAGGGCAGTAGGAGAAGACCAGACACAAGATGGAGAGATAAGGAAGAAAGGTTTGCCGGTAAAACATGGCAAAGGTTGGCTCAGTCATGGTCAGCATGGAAGGAGCTGAGAAAGGCTTATGAAAATGATGATATATGAGTATGTGTGTGTATGAAAGAATGGGTTCTTTGGGGTTTTTTTTTCTTTTTATTATGTAATTTTGCTTCATCTAACAATAGCTAACAGCTGGATTTTTTGCTAAGCAAGATAAGGATCATTGACCCTGTTTGTCCATATCAGATAGTTTGAATTTTAGGGGGTCAACTATCTCTTCCTTATCCCCTTTTCTTTCCTATCATTTTCTCAGCAACATCTGAACCACCTTCAGATTTTAATGAGAACAAGTCTGGTTAGTCAATGAATAGAAACTGTCAGGCAACCAATTTCTATTGGCAGCATAATGTGTTTTGGGTGATCGAAAAGAAAAATTTGAAAAATGGATGATCAATGAATATATCAGTTCTCACCCCTTATGTTGGGTTATGATCACTGAATGAGTCTGAACTTTGAAAAAAAAACAAGCATGAATGCCAGACACAAACTAAATGACTAATATAGCATAAATTTACATTCTAAATTACCCCCTACCCCACTTCACAGAAAACCTATTTTTGGGAGGCAATTTTTGAAAAACAAAATAAAAGAACATTTTTTGCTGACATATTAAGCAGTAAATGTTTGGATTTTCAGCCCATTAGCTTCATTGGCATGGCCAGTATGTAAGATAGATAGATAGCCAGCCAGCCAGCCAGCCAGCCAGCCAGACCAATTCAAGAACTGAAGACTTCCATGTTGATGTTGACTGTTCTGGTTGAAGGTTTCTAACATTTGATTTCGATATTGTTCAGACACATAGCACTTCTATTTTGACCATAATCTTGTTTTGGCATCTACACAGGGTTTCACATGTGCCAAAAGAGCCAACCCTGATTATTCACTTGGAATCATGATTGTTAATCATCCAGGTCCATTCACGCACATACTTAGCTGTACCTACAGATTTAGAGGTCAGCGGATCTTGGCTCCTTGAGGGGCCCACTGTGACATTTAATGAGATCTATAAGTAGAAATACAGTTGGTGAACGACTATTCAAAAAACTTATGGAGGCTCTCCTTCCATTGGGTACTTGAGGAAAGGGCATTTTCAGATATTCCCTTCCCCCAGCTATGCTTCAGCACACTCATATATATCCATGATCATACATAGATACTAGTATACGAAAGGGTCAAAATAACTCTTGAAATAATAGCTGTAGATAATAAGTGAGCAGGATTTTATTATCATAGGACTTTATCAATTGACATTTCAAGTAATATAATTTTGTAATAATGCCATTAAGAGAAAAAGACATAAATATATGATAAAAATATTGTCGCTGGAATTACAAATTGAGTGATTCTTCTAACCAGACATAAGTTATTCACAAAATTCTTACTCTACAAAGAATTATATAACATCCATTTGTATAATTGTGTCCGTGGCAAAATCGGTTCCAATTGATGTCATGATTTTCAGGAACTTGAGCACAATGTCAGTCAGGGAGTTCCTGTTCTTGGGTCAGATTAAAGAATAAACTGATGGTAAGACTTTTTCAAGTCTTACCAAGAGCTTGATTGGTTTGGAGCTAGACAACTCAATTAGTCAAACATTTTGGTAAAGATTCAGAAGTTTATTATTGCTATAAAGATAGGTATTCCTGATAGAACAATATGTGATGAAAAAATAATGGGAATATCTTCTTTGAAATTTTGATTGCCAATTTGAATATGATATGTAGCCCCAAGTCAGTTGTGAAAAAAAAACTACTTTTATGCAATCAAAACACAATTTAGATTGTTTCAAGAAAAACAAAGTATTTTTGTAAAAACATGATAAGTGTTTCTTTTCTAAAGTAAAAAATCAATAGTTCTGAAAAATGAAAATAATGATTTTTTAATTAAAAAATTCCTGATTCATTATTTTTATGAATGGGATGAATATGTCTTACAAACAATATAATTCTTATATGAGTGTTGAATGAACTTCTACATCTAAAGTTTGCAGACAGATATGACAAATGTATTAATGTGTATGCTTGTATATGTATGGGTGTATGTGCATATCTTTATGTGTGTGTATGTAGTACACAAAGTGTAATGTTTTCTGTCATTAAATATGATTCTGTAACAAATGGCAGAATTGAGAATAGTTGGCAATTATAATATCAGAAATTGCACAGACTTCAACATGACCATGATGCACCTCCACTGGTTGGGGCATATCTTGAGGCTCCCCACAACATGAACAGCCAATCAAATTAATGCCCAAGAGAGGGAGGATGATTCAAAGTGATCTGGCAACAAACTATGAGGAGGAAACTCCAACTGGTTGACAGAAGTGGAATGATATCACCAGACTCAAATATGGTAGAGCGCCTTGACTGCCACTTATGTCGTACAGTGTGAGAACAACTGAGTTTGATATTAATTCTTTTCCAAATAAAAAATTTTTGTAAACCCCATCGGCAAAACCAAAATATTTCAGAAATGAGAATTTTTAGAGGTCACATTCGGCCAAGGTTTTGGCTCTGAGATAAACTTCAGGCAAAACAACCCTGGATAATGATTTGTAAATGAGAAAAACTTTAGGAAAAAAAGAAGAGATTATTTGAATGTTATATTAACAGCATGATAATTGTGACTGGCAAAGTATGATTCTTTTGTTTATTTTATTTTAAGGCAGTAATAATTAATGTGGAAACACAACATCCATTGAACTTTATTATTCAGAAAAAATGGGAAGCAACAATATTATCTTTGTGAGGCATTGTCAAAATAAGTCTCTTCACTTTTTAAGTGAATCTATTTGGCTGGCTATGTATGCATATGTCATGACTACAGGGTGTACCAATGGAGCAAGAGGGTTGAAAATTGAAACATTTACTCCTTATTACTATTACAAAAGAGGTAAAAACTTTTTGATTTTTGAAAATTCCCTTTTCCTAGCCTGTATCATTTTCCAAATTTCTTTATCCTCTTTTAGAAACTACCAGCCAAAATTGTCAGCACAGGTTTCTCTAGTTTTCAAGTGATTCTGGCTGGCTGGCTGGCTGGCTATCTATCTCTTCACGTATGTCCTGTATGGACAGGTTGCAAGCATAGAGCCAGAGGGCAGAAAATTGGAACATTTATTCCTTATTACATCTACAAAAAAGTTTTTTTGTCTCTTAATAATTACCTCCCAAAATGAGTTTAAAAAAAAAAAAAGAGATTCAATTTACAATGAAATTGATCCCTTAGTTTGAGTCCAGCAGTGTTCAGGCTTTTTTTTTAAAAAATTCAGTCTTTTTAGTGACTCAAGAAAAGGCTATAGAAGTAAGTTATTCATTCATTATCCCCTTTTTTCAATTTTTAATTGATAAGGTATTCTGTCAAAAGACATTGGTTATCTGATGGCTTCTTTTGAAGGACTTTCGGAAACCAACTCAAAACCAGCATGGAGGACAATGGAAAGAGCACTATTAGGAATAACTCTCAGTGATAGAAAAAGATCAGCATTGATCTGAGAGAGAAGTGAGATGGAGGATATTGTGCAAGTAATTAAGCAACAAAAAGAGAGATGAGAAGGGCACTTAACAAGAAAAAAAAATTAACCAATTGTTGCCTTTGAGGCAGTAAATGCACACAACAAAGAAAGGAAAAGCCTCTGGACCAGATAACATCACCATTGACCTATTCAAAAAAGCCGGTAAGGTCATCACTAGGAAACTAGCTATTCTAATCTACTTTTGTCTAAAACAAAGTAAAGTCCTGGAAGATTATACACTCCAGTCATAATGCTTTAATATAAGAAATGAAATCCAAAAAACCTCAACAACAACAGACCAATCAGTCTACTCAACTGCATCTACAAACTTTTTACAAAAATCATCACCAACCGAATCACCAAAATGCTAGATGAAAACCAACTGTGGGAGCATACTGACTTTAAAAAAAGCTCTTGACCATGGACCATCTCAATTCAATAAATTGACTAAAAGAGAAAGCAGCAGAATGCAAAATGCCCCTCTCTGTAGCATTTATCAACTTCAAGAGAGCCTTTGACTTTGAGGAAATTCCCATGGTCATTGAAGCTATTGCTCTACAAGGTGCAGACCTGTATATGTCAGAGTATGGCAACATATATAGTCACAGCAACTCCTTTATCAGGCTACGTAGAGACTTTGAGCCGTTTCATCTTCAAAAAAGGGTAAGACAAGGTGATACCAGTTTATCCAAACTCTTCACTGCCTGCCTCAAGATGGTATTCATTCTAGGATGGCAAACCTTTGGCAGAGCAAGCTTAACCTTCAAGAACAAGAAAGTCCCATCAGTCCTAAAAAGAAGAGTATACAACCAATGCATTTTCCTGATAGTTACTTATGGAGCTGAAACATGGTAACTAACCAAGAGACAGACCCTAAAAGACATGAAAGAAGAGATCAATTGAAATTAGACAGTGTATGTGCGTAGAAGTGGAACTTCACTTTCTGTCCATATATATATATATATATATATATATATATATATATATATATACATGCATACCTTTTTGTTTCGTAAGTTTATACATAATTCTTCAAGGGATCAAGTGAAGAAAAATTTGCCCCCTCCAAGGAGTCAAATGAGAAGGAAGACTTTTTCCTCCCTCTAAGGGGTCAAAAGTGAAGGAATACTTCTTCCCTCCTATAAGGGGTTAAAAGTGTAAGGAGAATTTCCTTCTTTCAAAGAGTCAAAAGTGGAGAGACTGTTTTCATGAGAAGTCAATATGAAAGGAAAACTTTTTGTCTCCTGTAAGGGTAAAAAAATAAAGAGATTTTCTTCCATCCTTCAAAGGATTACAAATGAAGGTAAAAAATTGAAAAAAAAATTGAAAAATTATTTTTTTCAAAACTTACTAGTTTTAATCAGCTATGAAAAGATCAGGCAGATCTAGCCAAAAATGGCTAATTCATCAAGCCCGATTGATGGATACATAGTTTTTAATATTTAAGTAAAGATTGAAACAAACAAGTAAAATAAAGACATGGAACTTTAGGAAATCCATTTGAACACAAATTAACTCTGTGCTGAATTCATGTAAAGAAGAATTGGCTTTGATCAATCAGTTAAACAAAATGGCTGCATATTTGCTGCCAAGGGAGAAAGAAGAAATGAGTAAGTATGACTGATTGAGTTATGTTTGCCCGAAAGAAGAAAACACAACAATTCATCAAGTGATTAATGACTATTTGTATGAAATAATAGGATCTGCAACTGGTGTAGTTTGTCAGGCAGATGGAAATGTCAGCGATGCTCAAAGCTTAGTTCTTTGGCCTGTGGCAGCAGGGATTCTACAAAAGGCTTTGATTGACGTCATTTATCTTCCCTCTTCAAACCATGAGAACAAGGAAAATCTTTCTTTCTCTTTATATATATATATATATATATATATATATATATATATATATATATGTGTGTGCACACAAACATTTGAGGGATGATGATGATGGTGGTGTTAAAGTGGGTGGGTTGGAGAAAGAGAGGGTAAAGATGAAAAAAATATTTTGGCAATGATGATGTTGATGATAGTATGGAAAAAATTGGAAAAAAATCTAGAAAGAATATCATTGCTTTGGTAAATCTAATGAAATATATTCTTTAAAATATCTAGGTAAAGATATTTTATAAATCAATTCCAAGTAATCATAAACTTTAAAAAGAACTCACCCAATCATTCAAACTGGAACTGAAAAATAGATATGAACTCTTCACCGAACTAGAAGAGAACATCAATGAGCTGAGCAACAATATAACAATCTCCCTAATTGAAGTCACCAGTATGTCTAACCCAGAGAGCTCACAAACCATAAGCAGACTCTTAGAAGAAACCAAGAATCTTATGAAAATGCAGTAACCTCAAGCCACTAGCATCAACAATAGAGAGGATAGAAGCAACAGAGCTGAATGAAACCATCCAAAAAAAGCAAAGGGAAGACAAAAGAATATATATACAACAGCAGTCATTTAAAGCATTCTTGAAAGAGGTAAGGGATTCAAAACTATTGGAAAATCTCTTAGTACAGGAAAAAAGCTAATAGCTAGTGTGCTCGAAGCAAATAGATACCTGACAATGAATAGGGACCGAAATGTTGAACACGCCCAGGGATTTTACAAAAAATCCTATTCCATCAAACAAAGGATGCAGAAAAATGAACAGGAAACACAAGCAGAGAGTAATCAATTTGAGGATTTCCCAGAAGTTACTTGGCAGAAAGTGAAGCAAGCCATCAAACAAAGAGAGGAAAGGCTGCTGGACTTGATAACATCACCATCGACTAGAAAACTAGCCATTCTATTCAACTTATGCCTAAAACAAAGTAAAGTCTCAGAAGAGTGGAACACCACAATCATAATGCAGTTAGACAAAAAAAAAAGGAGACCCGAAAGACCTCAGCAACTACAGGCCAATAAGCCTTCTCAACTACATCTATAAACTCTTCAGAAAAGTGATCACAAACCAAATCACCAAAATGCTATATGAAAACCAATCATGGGAACAAGGTGGCTTTAGAAAAAGCTGTTCAACAATCGACCATATCCATTCAGTAAACCAACTAAAAGTGAAAGCAGCAGAAAATAGGATGCCACCAGCTGTAGCATTTGTTGACTTTAAGAAAGCTTAGGATTCAGTGGAAATCTCCAGAGTCATTGTCACAATAATACAACAAGGTGTAGAACCTATATATGTCAGAGTACTGCAACATATCTACCAACACAGCAGTTCTTCATTAGGCTACATAGAGACTCTGAGCCCTTTCAACTAGGAAAAGGAGTGAGACAAGGTGACAGCTCATCAGACTTTTCATAGCCTGCCTTGAGATGATCTTTAGAAACTTAAAAAAGGGAACACCGAAGAGTCAGAGAAGACAGTGAATACCTTAGTAACCTCAGATTTACTGATGATATTGTCCTCTTTGCTAGGAATCTTCTCGATCTCCAAATAATGCTAGACAAACTGAATGAAGCAAGCAAGAAAGTTGGCTTTCATATGAACTTCAGCAAAACAAAGGTCATATACAATAAAAATACAATGATCAAAATTGAAAAATGTTGAGCAGGAGAAAGCAGACTACCACATCTACAACGAGTCTCCATGAAGTCATCAGAAGAAAAAGAAATGAAGTGAAGAATCACACAAGGTTGGCAAGCTTTAGGTAGAATAAATTTGACTTCAAAGAACACATAAATTCCATCAATCCTAAAAAGAAAAGAATACAACTAATGCATTCTCCCGATAGCCACCTATGGAGCTGAAACATGGAACCAAACCAAGAGATTAACCCTCAAACTGAGAATCATGCAATATGCACGTGAGAGAATCATGCTCAACATAACATGGAGCGATCATAAGACAGCGCAGTAAATTAGAGAAATGACAAGAGTCCTAGGTATCATAAAATCTATTAGAAAACTTAAATGGCAATGGGCTGGACATGTTGCAAAATGTCAGACAACCACTGGATATCATGACTCACAATGTGGATCCTCAGAGATTATATGTGAAATTGTGGCTGACAGAGAGTAAGATGGAGTGATAAGCTTGATAAATTCAGAAAGTACTTACTCTGCGATGCCCATGATTGAGAGGTCTGGTAAACCTTGGGGATGATCTATGTCCAACAATGGACACTAAAAGGCTGATGATGATGATAAGCTAACTATAAAACTGAAAATTTACTATGTATGTTGTCTAATTAGACAGCTGGAGTGAAAAAGAATAAAAGACCTGAAGCCCTGCTCCCTCTGGAAATCCTGCATAAGACTCTATAATGAAGAGGAAGATGAGAAGTAGACTTATTATGATGATGATAAAGGAGGGAAGGAAGAGAGAAATTTCTAGTGATGATGGGGGTAAAAGGAGAAAGAAAAGAAGAAGACTATGATAAGACTATGATAAAAAAAGAAGGTTGAGAGATTTTGCTGCTGATGAAGAGGAACAAATTGTAGCATTTATACTGAGAAAACTATAAGTTGGTTACTACAAGGGCAGTGCCGGTTCCAATGGTGCATATTTGGAAGGGGCTGGAATTAACGGTGTGTGGAGCAGCCTGCTATAATAGACATGTAAAATAATTTTCTGTTTGTTTTACGAAACTATGGCTCCAAAGTATTTTAATTATTTCACTTCAGTATTACCAATTTAGATATTTTATATCTAAATTTAGATAATTCAAAAGACCAGAAGTGAAGGGAGATAATTCAAAAAAACTATGAAGAAAGATCTGTAATCTTTGATTTGTAATTTATTTTCAGTAGACTTCTAAAGAATCACAATCCAAAAAACTTCAAACTCGACAATGTATTGCCTTGTGAGCTGACTAATACATCTAGTGAATGTCAACTTCTTACAATGGCAAATAGTTTAGTAGTCACGGTGCATACACCCCCAGACAGAGATTTTTTTAATTGTAATTAGATCATCACATTGTCACAGACTATGTAGTCTAGCCTCTGAACATTCTTAGGCTGTTTCTGTCTGTCTCTTCCTGTTTGCCCATCTGTTCATTTATTCATTTGTTGTTGCTTGCCACTAGAGGATTCAGGGGGGAGTAGAAGATTTTGCTTGTATTTTGGAGAGTAGTGTAGAAATCAGTCTTATCCTCAGGAGGATAGATGGGATTGCCTAGGGAGGCTCTCTACATGATCTATAGCTCTTCACGGCAACTGGTATTTACCCCTCTAGGTACTGACCAGGCCCGATGTTGGTTGCTTTCTGGTGCTCATACTAAAACCAGTTGTAACTGGTCAGTGTGTCAGCTGTTTGATTACCTACGAAGACCAAAAGCCCCATTTAGGCCTGCCCTTAGGAACTAGCTGATACTGACAAAAATATGTAAATTACTTCAGATATACTTGAAATAGTGGGAACTGAAAGCTATAACTGAAATTTATCTATTTTTTACTTATTATAAGAATATGAGATATAATAAGGAAAATCTTAACAACCATTTTAATATATTTTATTATATGTTATAGCTATTATCAACACTGCTGATAAGCCACTGTGTACTCGTCACATTGTCAACATATCCTATAGGGTCAGTCAGCCAGGCATTGCAGTGGAGAGTACTTGACTTTTTATTTCTTTTGTTTCAAACTTTAAACTCCATTTAAACACAGATGGGCCAAAGAATTTAGATTTATTGCTAGAAGTTGAAAGATGATTTTATTGTTTTTTTACAGTATGCAAGTGTAATATGGAGATGGGCAGTAAGAGAAAAAATACAGTG